>JALMGF010000180.1:0-600000 GCA_023333645.1 Sceloporus occidentalis
AACAAAGTATGAAATGTCACCTTTTGTGATCGACAATCAATGGCCAGACACTTCAGTCAATCATTAAACAACTTGTTTGTGAGACACTAGCAGAGCGCGGCTATACCAACCTTTACATAATAGTTTTTTTTTTATCAAAAGCAACTAATGAAAGATGCACTAAATTGCCACAGAAAGATAAAAAATAAAACATTTCCTTTCCATTTTTCATGTTCGAGAAGAAAAAAAAAAATCTAAAAAAACTCAACCCAACGGAAGTCTTTTCCATCAAATTTGCGGGCATTTGTGAACAAGACTGTCCTGGCGGGCATGTTAATTCCCATCGCAAATGTCTCCGTAGCAAACAAAGCCTGTAAAAAGAAAAAGATTCTGTCAACAAATATAAATAAATATTATATACATATATTTACAAAATGCTAGTGAACTGAAGGAAATAGTACCCTTATAGGACCAATGCATTTATTGTTTTATATAGCGTCATATTCCGTGGCGCTGCACAACGGGTGGACAGGACATAGCAAGTAGTATATAACATAACAATTTGACTTATAGCTTACAATCTATAGTTCGGCTGTATTACACGAGGACTACCACCGTTAGGGATGGACCAGTCACACTAGTGTTAAGTATTGCAGAGGCAGGACTAAAGGAATACGGGAGGAAGGACATCAATGTGTAAGGTTATAGGCATCCTTAAAGTGGGTCTTGAGGGATTTATTTTGAAGGACCACAGGCAGGGATAGGCCAGGAAAGGGTATTACAGAGCATAGGGGCAGCTCTTGAGAAATCTTGCAAGCGCGCATGAGAACTAGATAGACAGACTGTGAAGGGCTTTGAAAGTAAGAATGAGGATTTTGTGAAGAGACTGACAGAGGGGAGAGGCGTTGGTGAACGGTTGGGAGAGGAAGATAAGTCTGGCAGCAGCATTCATGGTGGATTGTAGTGGGGAAAGAGGAATTAGAGTAAGACCAGCTAAGACAGGGTTATAATAGTCAACACGGGAGAGAATGAGGGCATGAACCAGAGCCTTAGTGATATCTTGTGTTAGGAAAGGATGAATGCAGTTAATATTTGTAAGATGGAGACAGCAGTTTTTGGAGACCAACAACGTGGAGGGTGAACGAGAGGTCAAGGGTGACACCAAGCATGAGGAGACAAGGAGATGATAGCACCATTAACGTTACTGGAAACGGATGAGGAGTGTTAGCATTAGAGGAGGGAAGATGAGACGCTCGGTTTTGGAGAGATTGAGTTTTAGGAAATGTGCAGACATCTAGTTAGAGACAGATGCAAGAGGGAGAGGACAGGGAGATCTGGGCGTCATCAGCAACGACCATCTGAAAGATCAACACCGTTCTCCATATCGCCCTTTCATCCTCACTCAAGTAATCCTCCTTAACACCAAAATAGTTTGTAAGCTTGCAAGAGAGCAGCCCTCTTCTCCTGTACCAGTATTTCCAATGTTTGTTAACGTTCATTAAATTGTCTTATTATTGTAACAGCGCTACGGAACCACTAGGCACTATATAAATAATGCAATTACATGCAAATACACAAGTTTTTATTATGTGGATGGACTGTTTAAAAGACTTACTGCTTATGGCAAAACACTTTTTCATTACAGTGATTGTTCTGATACTTTTTCCCCCACTGACAGTACTTCTGATACATATGTAAGAAATATTTCTATATTGTTCTTTGCCACGAGTGGGATTATATTTATAATATGACATTTTTAGCTTTTTGGTTAAAATACAATCATATAAAGCATGCTATAATATGAGTGTACATAAAAAGCGGTCCTAACAATATACCTTGAGCAAACCTTCTGAGAACAGGATCTCTATAGTCTCCTTTAATATGGGAAGCAACCCACCATGATGTATTCCTATGCCCCTCTTAAGAAGAGGCAGCACATGTTCAACCTGGGAATACAAAACATAAGCCGTGAGCATTCTTACAGAGCATTCTCTGACACCAATACTAAATTACATGTTTGAAATTGGCTCACTATTCTGCAATAAACGTGTGTTCTACCTTTTATGAAGATCTGAGATGCCATTGTGGGCCACTAGCTCAGTGTAGGGATAGTTTAGTAGACATTAATAAGTCTTTCATGAGCCACACAATAGAAAAGGATGCTGGGGTACATGGTACAGCGCTAGATGGACTGACCTGTGGGAGCTTCTTATCCTCATCTGAAAGACAGTGTATTGCATTGTTGAAGACCTCTTCAACCATCTTTTTCTCTTCATCTGCCGAAAATATGGTTTCACAGTAATGTATCAAACATCCACATTACTCATCTGCATAAAGAGCCCATACAGCTTGAACCCTACTACAAACCTGTGTTGAAATCCAGTTTAGACATCTGTAGTGCGTAGGCCTCACAATCCTTCTTACTGAAACTAAAAATAATGACCGGTTGGAAGTTCCTCTCCATGATCATCTTCACAATCTTAAAAACATTCGAAGGACCTATAAAGGAGAATGAAGGAGAATGTGAAAAGGATCTACAGCACACAGGAAAGCTCGTAATAACATAAGATCATGAAACCACAAGCAGGTCTCCTGGGAAATCGTTAGTTTTTGGTATATCGAGGCTCCTAGTCTATAGTATTCTTTTATGAGGGGTACACACAGGTGTGAAGTAGTTTGCAGCAGAAAGCCTCGTAGTTGCACTCTACAACCTTACAACTAGAGAACACACCTTTTGTTCCACCTCTACGGCCTTTCTGGTCTCCTTTCGCTAGGTCACCGGCATCTCTTAGAACTTGCATTGCTGTATTAAAGTTGTCTTCTCGGAAGTCACCCTAAAACAACAAGTTTTATAAATAGCTGAGAAACTGTATGAGAAAAATATTAGGCTATTACTGTCTGCAAAGTATTTACTTAAGTCAAAGATATAGCAGTACGTTGGATGAAGAATGTTATAAAGCAGGCTGATCCAGGATGACATGATTTAAACCTACTGAGCTAAATGATGTAGCTCCTAGCAACACTGAAGGACACTGACAACATGGAGAAAACTTACTCCTTACTGAGCCGGGGCTGGCGAGGGTACAGATGGGGTGGAGGACGTGTCTAAAGCACAGAGTTGGGTACTCGGCAAAATGGGAAGAAGGGGTAATAGGTTTAAGGAAGGCTAGCTCTGGAGTCGCTCAACCTTTTTGCCAGCTTATGCAAGGCTGCCGGGGAGATCAGTCCACATTTACGGCAAGGCATTCAACACCGTCCCCTATAGAAAATGTATAATCATTTGCAGTCTTGGGTTTGGATGCCAGAATAGTTGAACGGATAAGGCAATGGCTGAGTGACGACAGGAGAGAAGGTTTAGGTAATGGTTCAGAGGAAGGACTTTTTACTAGTGAGGTGTATAGGGATCTGTACTTTTTGATAATTTTATTAGATATATTACAAAAGGTCATTATTATTATTATCTTTTATTTATATAGCAACAACAATTTACGCAGCACTTACCACAATACAGATATTCAAGGGGTATGACAAGGCTAGCATTGACTGACTAAGACAAACCGATACATTAGGTGGAGAGAGTCCTGCTTGCAAGCTTACAATTTTGAGTGGCAAGGTATAACTTTGTGCAGATGGTACAAAGGTCTGCAACGGGGTAGGCATTCCTGGTGGAACAAGTCAAATGACTTAAGTAAATTAGAATAGTCACGAGTGTAGGATACTTAAAAGGATTTAACAGAAGGGAAGTTTATTTTAAAGGTGGAGCAATGTTTAAACAAGAGGTCAGTCTAAAACTAGAGGGCCAGAGGATTAGAATATAAAGAAGTTTGACTTTACTGAGAGGGTAGTAGATAAATGGGACAGTCTCCCCGCAGGAGGCTAATAAAATGAGGGAATTTAAACACGCATGGGATAGACATAATGCGCTTCGGTTCTCACCATGGGACCAGACCAAGGACCGATATGGAGTTGAACTGCTTACATCAGGAAAAAACGGGCAGACTAGATGGGCTGAGTGGCTCTTATCTGGCATCAAATTCTATGTTACATACAGATACTGCTGCTATTACTACTTCTAATACTCACTGGTCACTTTTAGTGTAATCCAAAACAGGATGGGATAGAGCACGCATACTCACATTTTCATCGACAACGAGGTGGAGTCCATCGCCCCCTGCTGGAAAGATGTAATGCTGCAAAGGAGTGGGTCGGTAGTCCGTGTAGATGACATGGCAAGGCTGGTAAACAAAAAATATAGATTAGCTTTAAACATTTATATATTGAAATATCAAAGCGGCTCTTCATGAAGAGAGGCACCTTAGCAATCATCATACAGAAAAGGACAACTGCTCAAACTTGCTATTCTATTTTAAGGCATGGCGTACAACATTGGCATGGAAACCTTAAACAGATATCATATTAACATTAAGAAGAAATACTATTGAGCTTTTGAAGGGTATGTTTTTTTCTTAGGACGTGCTTCTAATTAAGTATAACAAAGTAGCCCGATACAAGAGAATTATGTCACTTGCCAGAGCCTTATTTTGGTATGTGAATTGAAGAAAAAAAAAAGTGGGATTTTAAACATGAAATTAAGAGAACACGTTCTACCTGCTTGTGGAGGTGGCAGATCCACTCTGCAAACTGGCGCGCATTTGGGATGGTGGCCGAGAGAAAAACATAATGCACGTTATCTGGCAGAAGAATGATGGTTTCCTCCCATACTACTCCTCTCTCTGTCAAAGAAGATATCATCATCAGAAAGGCGTTTTATATTTCTGGCAAAAACATCACAATGCATATGCAGAGCTAAACCATAATCCAGCAAGGGACTGAATGAGTTCCCAGATTTAATAAGCAAACGTGCAGCACATCAAAGGGCAAAGGATCCAGGAAAACTTGTGCCAGATGTAACATTAGAAATGACTTCCTGACTGACAGAGCGGTGGATGAGTGGAATTGTATTTACAAGAGGTTATTACAGTATAGGAATTTAAGCACAAGGCTATGCTGGACAAAAGAAATGGGCAAGAAAAGCATAGAAAAGCAGAGAAGAAGGACAAAAGCATCAATGCCTGACATTAAATTCTATGTAGGGAAACAAACCCTAGCGCGATGGGCGATATTGACCAGAGAGAAAGAGAGAAATATTTTGGCCTCTTTGTAAACACAGATCGATTTGTAAAAGTGAATACCTGCATCTCTCATGTAGTGAATCTCATCAAATATAACCCAAGCAACTTCTCGCATAACTTCAGAGCCTCGGTACAACATACTTCTCAAAATCTGCAACACATGATAGAGCCAACAGTTACAAGATAGAACAGTCATAAAAACAGACCTTCCCTGTGCGGCCCTGAATGTTCCATTATTTTAATATTCAATATAAACTCAATTTTCTTTATCAGGAAAAAAATATCCATAGTTACCTCAGTTGTCATGACAAGACAGGAGGCCGTTGGATTGATGGTGACATCCCCGGTCATAAGCCCAACATCCTGAAATTCTTCATACATCTCTCTGTATTTCTGGTTACTTAGAGCTTTAATAGGGCTGGTAAAGATAACACGTTGCTTCTCACGCAGGGCAAGTGCGATGGCATATCTGTTTAAAAGACACACAAATCACAATGGGGAAAACAAATTTCCATTTAATCGATACAATTGTAACAAATAAGTGCCATTCAATATAGAGACTGATATTTTACTCATAGGTACCAGGGTGGAAGCGCGTCAATAATATAATAGTTGTTCCAAATATTGCTTTCTCTATAAGAAGAAAGCTGTATAGTTAGGTTCCGCAAACACGTTAATAAGATGCAGGTTACTTACTCTGCACAGACAGTTTTCCCAGCAGATGTATGAGCAGACACCAAAACAGACTGGTTGTTATCTATGCAAAGAATGGCTTCTCTTTGAAAGGCATCTAATATGAAAGGATATTCCTGTAAATAAGAAAATAGAAATACAAATTAGACAAGGGGAACCTTAAGAACTATTTATAGTGCCTAACACATTTAGAACGAAGTGAAGAATCCCCATCCCTGGCACAGCTGGATGTCCAAAGCCATTTTAAAAATAATTATGTATAGTTTCATATATTTTTTTTTAGGGCATTCTCAATGGTCATTGGACAAGTGAAAGGTTGATGTCATAGAAATGGAAAATGCTTAAGTTTCTTTGTTATGATTAAACCCCACGGAATAAACAAGGGCAGATCTGCTAAGGCATGCTCAACGTTCAAAAGAAAGCTGTTCAATACAGTAAGTTCAATACATAAAAAGAAATCTCCTTTCATACTCCGGACGCCCCACTCTTCTGGCACACAGCTGGCTAATTTACTCTGGTTCTTGAAATCCCTTAAATGCTCTGATCATCTGCATAATCTATATATGTATCAAGCGAGTTCATCTTGAAATTTTCGCCTCTCTCTTCTGGCTCAGCTATTCCCTTTTGTTTGATTTTTAATGTGTAATAGTTTACCTTTCTATAGAACATATATTTGGTTGAAAAGAACCAAACCGATAGATGGAAATAAGCGGGGCGTATACAAGGTTTTAATCTAGAGGAGAAGGGGTAAGAACTGCTCCTCCTCAGCTTTAGGTGGGTCACCCCTCCCTGTAAAACGGTAAGGTAAATGTCCAAAACTAGTTTTTTCTATTACAGAAGCCTGGAACCCAAAGACCGGTGGAGTCGGCTGACTGAGCAGACAAGACAAAGTAGCTGAACCAACTACAAAACATAACTACATTTAGAAAGTCTGTTTCCTTGACACACAGTTAACTCACCTTTGCCGCTTTTCCAACTCTGGGTTTAAGGGGCACGTATTCATCATCTGCGGGCAGAGCAACCTAAAGGGTTAGAAAAATAGGCATTTATATTAAACAAAGTACTGCCAAAAGACCAAGAGGGATGCCCAATCATCTCAGGGAATTATCTACTTTAATAAACTCCAAAGCCACTTCAAGAGGAGTTCTAGATCAACCACAGCTATGGGCAACTAAGCCCGGGTTTGAGATCTGCTTACCTCGTGTGTGCAGCCCTCTACGGTTTCAACTGCCTGAACGTTTATTCTTGGCATTAAATCTGCCAGGCTGCAATAAATAATGTCATGTTTTATACTTAGTAGAACAACAAGAATTAACGACAAATTACAGATCAAATTCTACAAGTATATCTCATAAATCCATCAGGGTGCAGATTTTTCTAAATAAAAAGGTAATTTTTTTTTTTTATTTTTTTTTTTACTAGAGATGGGTGGGAATTCCTCAACACATCATCAGCCTTGACTGGTTTAAGTAATGGAAATGACGTTTTATAATGGTGTAACCCGTTGTGGATGCGCAGATTTAATATGTAGATATATCACGCACCGAAAGTGCAGAGTGGCTAACATGGCTTACAGGAGATCTTATAAGAGGGGAGGGATGGTGTTATAATAAAGTTGGATTTCTGATTCCCCAGTAATTCTTTTCTAATAATTTATAGTATCTATAAAAGTTCCTTGCAGTTGGGTCTGCTTTGCAGACTAATGCAACTAACATTTTGAGGCAGATCTGGTGCAGTCCAACAGACTTAATACCCACGCACCAGACCCCTGGACAGGGGCACTGCCGGGATTCAGACATTTGGGCAAACTCGCTCATCCATGAATGGAAATAAAATGGGAATGACTGCCCTTGTAAAATGGAAGATTAGCCAATGTCCCTTTAACAGGTATGAGACCCCTAGCATGGCTACCCCCATCACACAAAGTAGTTTGAGGAATAACCCATATAAGCAAGGGGGCCAGCTTTGAGCTTAGATCTCATGGAATCTTACTTTAACTCATCGCTAGAGGATTCAAGTTTTAGCTTCTTCCCAAAAATATTCTCCTCGGGACCTTCAATACTGGCAGCGTCTCTCTTGTTTTTTGCGGACGGACACGAGAGCGCAGCCTGAGGCGCAGCGTTCCGCTTTCTGAAAAGTAGAATTAAAAGACATTGCAGTTTATGCTGCCAGACAAAGCAAACTATAAAAGAAAAACCCTGTATACACGTGCACCAGTTTCTTTCCGGATATATTAGTGCATGACTGGTTATTATGACACTTGAATCAAAAACAAGTACACGCTGTCAGAAACTGGTTTTCTTACACCCTTATAGACTAAAACGTGCTGTTCCAGCTACTGTGTTAACCCTTAATATGTATATAAATTAACCATCCCACAGAAACATTGAATCTAATGCTTTGTCTGATTTCACATTAATAAGGGTACCGGGAAGCCGACTGTCACACGGGGGGAAAATGCTCTTCTAGAACGTTAAGCAACACTTTTGTCTAGAGCATCATTCAGGTGTGCATAATTATACATACATATATATATACATACATATATATATATATATATATATAATGTTACACCATAGCAACATCTAATTATATATATTAGATGTTGCTACGGTATAACAACAGATCATATAAGGGTTTCTAGAAAACAAAAAGGATTACGTTTAACCCGGAGCACATGGTGACGATCTGTCACATCAGATCTATTTGAAACGCATGCAGCCCATGCCAGTTTGCAGTAGCAGTACTCTTCTCATGCCCTATTATTATTATACTTTATTTATAAAACGCCGACAGATTCAGCAGCGCTGTACAAAGATGAAAACAGGAGGACTGCATGGTAGGGAATGACATTAATGCAGGGAGAGATAAGGATTGTAAGTGGGTGAGAGAGAAGATTTGATGTTTATGTCAGTGTATAAACAACAAGCATGACGTCCAATATAACGGCATCACTTCTTGCATCAATGAACGTTAACGTGCACACAAACCGGAAGAACGTTAACGCATCTGCCAGCACAGCACAGGTTTAACCAATAAAGAACCAACACTTTACACCAACCAATAGGGCATCAAACATCGTTAATAATCCTTAATATCGATTCCGATACATTTCTCCAGAACATACGGTTTTATCGCTAAATGTGTTTCGTTCAATCCTCAAAATAGATGCATCAAATTACATGCAGGCGGAAATTAGGATCGGGAAGGTGGTCAGACATGCGCGTCATCACCGTACGCTCCACGGCACTCTTCTAGTAACTACATATTTAGAAGAGAATAAACCCCATTTCAAATAAAAAGTTAACCGAACACGGAGAGCAGTTATGGGCCATTAACACAATCATATAACGGGTGACAGCGGCTTCTCAGACACCATGGGAAGAAGTGGATGTTTCTACCGCCCCTGCTGTTACTGGCAGTAGCTGTAGCCCACGATCTCGCTCTCCTCACCCGCTGGTGGGCGCAGGCCCGGGTTTCCCATTCTTGCTGGCCGCCGGTGTCTCTTCCTCGAACACACTAAACAGCTCGTCCCCGAAGGCGTCCGCCATCTTCGTCCTCAGTCAGCAAGTTAACAGGAAGTGCGTAAGTCAGGGAGCGCGTGAGACGGTCACTTTCTCAGCCGCTCCACCGGAGGTTCTGGCCGGTAACACCTGACAAACCCGCCTCTTCCACCTGAACGGCACGGTGGGGGAAGGGTGCCTCAAAAGCTAGCGTGAGCACGCGCACAGATAGGCGCCCACTGATGATGACAGAGTCGCGCGACCGTGACGAGGGCTGCTCTCTGATGATGCAGACACCAGAGTGCTAAACAATAGAGAACTGAAAATCTCGCTAAGGTCTGAAGTGTCTCCGCACAGCTAAGTGGCAATATGCATACACCTAATATCACAATTGGCTCTTTTAGTTATCTCCTGAAATAGAAGATCGTACATTTAATCTCGTCCTCTATGAAAAGGAGTCTTGATTGTGATAATTATTCATAAATGCAGAAACAATTATTTTATGTAACCGTATTTGTAAATGCCGTCTCAGCTGTTCCATCCAGAGGCCCAGCGGCTGTGAAATTGGCTCCAACAAAATGGCTGGGGTTTACTTGCGACATTGCTCTGGGGGTATGTCATGACTCTCTTGACTAGAACTTCGTAGCTGTAGGGCTGTTTTTTTCGTGAGGTCATCTATGCCGGGGCTGTGTAGCTGGTGACGTCAGCTGCATGGAGCCGGTGTGATGGGAAGCAGGGGAGCCATCTGTGACTGGTGAGAGCCGAGCTGTGTGTAAGGGGCAGGGGCTGACTGCTTCCAGACCTGACCTCACAGGGCATGCGGGGGGCTCCTAAAAATAGCCCATATGTGCAGAAAAAGCAAAACTTTCATCCTCCACAGCATGGATGCGAGTGAAAGCTTTGGGGACCCTGGATCCATACCTCGGATCGGTCACCGGGGCAAATAACCGCTGGGGAACTCGGCACAGTAAGCCGGGCTGCTTCATGAGGTGTATATAATATATATTTATATATAGCTTTTACTGAGTTTAGCGGGGAGCTCGTACATTGGAGGAACTGCCCCCTAAATCTGCCCTTTAATATGAATTCCAAAGTAGTGTTTTACAGGTTGCAGAGTTAACCCCTTAACAACGCAACCCTCTCACGGCAAACGCGACTTGGCTCTTTGCTTAACGTACTGCCGCGCCTGGAGTATAACTAATAATACCCAGTGAGCGTTGGTGCTGCCGTATACCGCTAATAGCAATGACATGATGTTGGATAAAGTCCTCGGGGATTAATGCTACGGCGTCCTGGGTGGCGCTTTGGTGGGGTAGAATAATTCGGGGGCATCCCTACGACGTGAGTTTAGTAGTTATACATTTGTATGTTTGGCATTAGAAGTTTTAAAAACCAAGAATTCTAAAGGGAATGCCCTGGAATGGGCAATAATTATTACATGTTTTATTACATGTTCTTCAGAACTGCGGAGAATAAGCATTTGCCTGAGATCTATCACTGATGATAAACAATGTATGGATTTATATATATATTGAATGCGTTGTGCGATGCCCAGAGACCCAGCGGTGTGACATGCTTGTGTGTTTCGCTGCGGCTAACGTGGATGATGACGGAATGAGTGGAATCGTAGGATGGATAATAGTTTAGAGAGCTCGTTCTGGAAGCAAATAGTTTTCAGAGAGACACGGACGTTTGTGCTACGTAAAGTTTTGGACTCCCTACGTCCATTGCATTTATCTCCACACGCCTAGCAAATGGTTATTTTTCATCCTGTACGTTATTTTGGGGTTATGATGTACTAAATATCAGGAAAGACTAAGGGATCTCGATATGTACGGCTTGGAGGAGTGAAGAGAGGGGTAGATGTGATGGTAACATTTAAATACATAAAGGGATTTAACAAAGTACAGGAGGGACGTTTATTTCGAAGGAGGAGAGATGTTAGAACGAGAGGTCATAATCTAAAACTAGAGGGTCAGAGGCTTAGATGGAATATAAGGGAGTTTTACTTTACTTAGAGCGTGGTGGGTACGTGAAACAGTCTTTCAGGAGAAGTGGTAGGCTAATACAGTGAGGACATTTAAACATACATGGGGCAGACCAAGATCTGATTAAGGTCTTGGCAGCAGGAAAAATGGGCAGACTAGATGGTCCAAAGGGTCCTCGCCTGCCCCTCGGGTCCTCGCCTGCCCCTGGGGTCCTCGCCTGCCCCTCGGGTCCTCGCCTGCCCTCGGGTCCTCTGTTTATTCAGTAACGCGTGTATTTAATTTCAGGCAGTACAGGCATAAATAGTGCAAGCTAAGGATCTACAAACATGGGTGGAAAAAATAAGAAAAATCGTCCCAGCAACGCTGCGGCTGTCCAGGGTGTGATCGCTTCGGCCAACAAGTCCAAGGCTGCGGGGGAAGACACGGCAAAGAAGCAGGGTGCAAAACCTGCAAACGTGGCTGCGGCTGGCAGGGAACCCCGGAGCAAGCAAGGTACTCATCGTAAATAACACTGCTCTGCGCAGTCCGTCTGGGGTTTGTTGTCCCATCAATCCTGAGCTCGCGGTGGATGACGATCTCTCTGTGTTTTTCTTTATTTTGTGACACTTTTTGTCATTTGTTTTTTAGGGCCTAAAACGTATACTTTTGGTACTTCAGCCGACTCTTCGATAAATCATGACAAGTCCGTGTTGAAGGTTTGTGCTGCCCTGTGTCGTTGATCGCAGTGTTGGAGTGATTACATGCTGCTGGATTTATTACATATGCCTCGGTTAGGTTCCTGGTAATTAAACAACTCGGGTTTGTAGGAAACCCAGACAAACGGTGCAGTTTCTTTTGAATTAGAATATGTCATTTTTATAGAGATACTGATTAAACCTCTCTAGTTACTGAAAACCGGAGTCATTGAGGACTTTTGAGATCCAGAGTTGGAAGCCACTTCTATACATACTGGTCGGTGAAATGGGGTTTGCTGTTTTCCTGGATGCCCTTCTTACTTCTATCCTTCTTATGGGTTTCATATTTTATATAGAGAGAAGACAGAAGCTTGACTCTTAGTCTAGAGAGTTTACTAAGACTGAAGGACACAGGAGGGCTTCGCGATCTGTCCTAGAGACTGAGAATTTAGATCAGGGGTTCTCAAACTGCGGCCCTCCAGCTGCTGCAGGACTACATCTCCCATAATGCTCCTTCAGCTAAGGGGCTGGCTGAGGAGTATGGGAGATGTAGTCCTGCAGCAGCTGGAGGGCCGCAGTTTGAGAACCCCTGATTTAGATGAAATGTTAACAGACATGACCTCGATTTATAGCCCATTGTGATCGGATGCGGTGAAAGCAGCGTTCTAATATCTCATTCCAATGTGTCCATTCCCACAGCTACGGGAGGAATTAAAGCAATATCTTACATGGCTCCATACCCAATAAAGACTATATTGCCCGCGGAGAATAATACGTTGCAGTAACCCATGCCGTGGGCTCCTTGTATTTATCCACTTCCATATTCTCTTTACAGGTGGTTATTGAGAACAAACTGGAGAAAAGAATCATTTCTCTCATTAACGAGCACAAGAGGCTAAACTGTGACCAAGGAACAGTGTCTGGGAGACTGACTTCCAAGAAGTTACAGGTTTGGTGTTAGAATATCACTTTTTTAGTCATCACAGCTGAATAAAAAGCAGTTTTTATGTATCTTTTGCTTTTTTATGTCCTTTAAGTGTATATAATGATTTACTTTATAAAGAGAGAGCTCTATATATGAAGAACAGAATTTGAAAATGTAAAATATGTTTATTTTGATCAATTAATTTAGCTTTATACTGCAAATGCTTCCTAACACATGAGACAGAGAGACACACAAGCAGAAGCAGCAGCGGCAGCGTGCGGGAAATCCAGTAGATCGTGGCAGCCGTGCCACCAAACACCACGATCAAACATGAAGATCGGGCGTCGGGTTACACAGAATTTACTGTGGGATTTTACTTCATCCTTTGATGTTGCTGCGTTATTTCTCCATGAAGATCGTATTAAGTGACTGCTTGTTCCGTCTCTGTGTTGTGATCCCGTCTAGGATCTGTACGTGGCTTTGCAGGAGTTGAGTTTTAAGTCCGAGCACATAGAAGAAGCGATGGCAAACACGGTCCTGTATGGAGGGGATCTGCATTCGGCGCTCGATTGGCTCTGCCTGAACCTGCCCGATGGTAACGACGCAGCCACTTAATCGCTCATATATCATAGATTTTAATTTTAAATAAATTAGCCTTTTCAATGACAAATGAGTTATTTGAGGTTGCACGGCCGGTAACTGCCATGAGCGCTGTGACCAGTATGGCTAGCGTGCTGCTGAAAGGGCTGCCGGGTTTAGGTTGCCATGCAGTGTATTTCTCATTCTGCAAATTCCATTTTTGTATATTGGCAAAAGTCATGTTCTCTTAGAGACATCCGTCCAACATATTTCTTCACAAGGGTATGTTTATAAGACAGGGTTTATGAATTCCACCTTTCATGTATCCATATTTTTTTTTTAGTGATTACTTATTTAACTCTTTCTACATAGCTCTTATTTTGCATTATATTCTGGGCTTTCGCTGGTGTTCCTAAAATGTGCTGCTTTATGGATGTCAACTCTTCTGGCAGGTAACCAGACCTTTTCCCAACAGATGCTTTACCAGAAGGGTTCAGCCAGCAGTTTGAGGAGGAAGAGAAGAGAACCCGAGCAAAGTATCAGCCTCCACCTCAGAGGCCGGAATCCAAAATATCCAACAATGGCAAACCTGATGAAGAACCTACAGTAAAGGTGACTTCATCATATCATGATTATTAATTTATAGAGTCCCACTAATACGATGTTTACTAAGTTAGTGCTGGACAAACTTTATTACAAGTTAGAACCTAGAATGAGATCAGTATTTTAATGATCTTTACTATGGAAAGGGGGGACTCAAGTTCCAACTCACATTTAAAGTTTTTTTTACTCCTGTGTGCAAGATAGATTTTTTGTGAGCAGGTTATTGAATTTTTCTCCAACTCACAGAGTAGAATGTGACAGGAGATAAGAACCTTGGCATTTAGTGGCCATGCCTCCATGAATGAGATACGGTGGGTAATACGGCGTTAGGTTAGCATCGTGCCTCTTATACCCCTTAGAGTGACCCTTTTTGTCTCTATGCACCTCCTATGTATGCATCTAAAGGGGTCCTGATCTGGTAATGCTTATTGTCATTTAACTTACATTTAAGGGTACGGTTTGTTTTTTTTTGCCTTGCAAGAACAATAATAAGACAGAGCTGAGCATGAAAGAGTGGATTCTGCGCTACGCAGAGCAAGGGAGCGATGATGAAGAGGAGGAAGGTGCGACCGAGGAAGATGCTGAAGCAGACAAATTTGATCCTGTGAGTAACTCAAATTATAAGACAGGAGTTTGATGCCGGTGAACAGAGGCAGCGAGTCACCCAGACAGCCTCTGGCACCCTGGCTTTCGAACCAGCGGTATGGTTGCCTGAAGGTGATGGAGGTGGTAGATATACAAGGCTTGGGTTAAAAGCTATTATGTTTTTAGAATGGAATAAATAATATGTTCAGAGAGTAATATGCCGCTCTGCTGGTATTGTTAATAACCTCTGCACTGATATCTTTGTTAGTATTTTGAAATTAATCTTCGGTGTTCAGACATCACATTTTTTTTTAGACTAGAAAGGTGTATCTCGAATAAGAACGTGACACCAATAAGAACTTCACTTATGTCATTTGAATACTATAAATAGTTAATTATAATTATGAATTAATTCATAGTTAATTAAAACATCATCTTGCTATCATAAATATCTCCAAAACAATTACACTGAAAAGCAAAGGCCCGAGCTACAGATAGTTTTGATAAATAAGTTTAGTTTTGCTAAGAGCTTTAGAAGTTTCCCCTTTATTCGGGAAGAGATCTGATGCGCTTTTGTTTGCCCAGAGGAATGTTGGTCAGTCTTTATCTCAAATGCTTTGCTGCTTCTCGTTGATGAATAAAATAAGCTGGTCCCTGTGTGATAAAATACTTTTTGAGTAGAATGAGAGGTACCTGGAACTGACGGCCAAGTTGCTTGATGTCAGAGCCGTGGCGGCCACCACCAAACAGGAGAAGAACAAGCTGGGACAGAGAGAGGCTCAGGAGAAGATAAGGAGTTATCAACAAGGTGGGGACCCACTGGTGGTTGGAAGTACAATCTTAAACCAAAAATAGTAGACCGAAAACAAACCTCAACATCTTCCAGTCCTTAATTAAGACCATTTTTACCCATAGACGCCTGTTACTGCTGATAATGACAAAATAAAACATATTATTAGTAAAGTTTTCCCCCAATTAAAATGATTAGCAAACCTTATATTAAGATTAGCATAATTCTTCTCTTTGTATAAGAGATGAAGTGAGTAAAGCCCCTTTTCCTGTGGACCTTCTTCTTGTTCTTAAAGGGAAACTCCAACCTTTTTTATTACCAGTATCATATTAAAAAAACGTTTTCAAAGGTTTTTTTGTGTGCATAATATAATGTTTTCAGACGGTTGCATATTAGCCATTTGTATGTTCCAGCTCTGTTATCTTGGCTGAATCTAGTAAACAAACACCCTGACCCTTCCCATACTGCCTTGTGATAAGCAATAGAATGGCCCGGTCTTAATCAACACACTGACTAGTGAAAGTCTATGGGGGTAAGGGTTTCATGGGTAAAGGTTTCATTGTACAAGCAGGATTTGATTGGTGTTGCCATAATGAATCAGCGCAGGGAGAGTCATCCTGAATATCACAGGACAGCAATGGCAGCCTCGGGTCTGCAGAGAAAGGAGGCTCATTGGAGCCGAATTCAATGACACCGATAATACTTTACTGTATACAGCATTGTGTTTCGTGCTTTAGGTGAAAATGTTTTGTTTGTTTGTTTGTTTGTTTTTTTACCATGGGGCTTCCTTACGGCGTTGGTCTCCATAGTATCTGTCTTTGTCCATAAAACAGGATCCAACAGCGCAATATGGACACAGCCTTCTCATAGTGTTGGAGACCAGCCCCGCACTAAAGAACAATTCGCTTAATCTTTTAAGAGAACGACTATGTTTCTGGACCGTTTCTAAGTATATGCTTCCCTTTGTTTCCTAAATTATTTCTCATTGTGCAATCATTTTCTTGCGCAGAAATGAAGAGTTTGGAGGAGCACCCAATGTTTAATCCTGCAGTGAAAGTGACAGAAGTGACATCTGAAAGTAAAAAGGCTCCTGCGCCTCGTACCGACGATGAGCATTTAAACTTCAACCTTTTTGAGACCTCTGGGGATGCTTCAGCTCCGGAAGCTAAAGGTACTGAGGACGGATATCAGAGGAGACGGAGAAGTGATCACTTTGTGTCTCATTCATACAAAACCTCATAATAACACCAAGCGGCTCACATCAGGTCTTTGCTTCTGGAATTCCAGGGCCAGTTAATGGGTCATTATTAGTTTGATTGTTACCATTATTTTTTTCCTTTTATGTTTGAATTACCCTTCCATCTTGCCCCTTTTAGTCATAGCACTGAGATAGTGTGTAGTTGGTAAATACCCTGACTGCAGAACCTGTTCAAACCTCGGGGTCAACGTAGCCCTTCATCCTTCTGAGATCCGTTGCTAATTGAGCGAATGTAACTTCTGAACACATGGGGTACGTGGGATCTTCGGGTACAAAGAGCATTTGAAGTCACGTCTCCCTCGTTACGTGTCATAGACTGATAGATGAAGAAGGACATTACAGATCATGAGTGCCACAGGCTCTTCGGGGTGTTATTAAGAGTAAAACTATAGAAAGAGAAAGTAGAAAAGAGAGAATCTTAATACTTAAAGTACCTATATTAGCGTAAAAAGATGATCACATTTTAAGCCTCTAATTGTTAGAGTTGTTAGACTCTTACATGGCATTTAGAGCAATATGGAAGTCCACTTTTCTACCACATTTTCCCCAAATTTTCATTATACCTAAATTAATATTTTATATCTATAATATTTTTTTATGCTTCAGCTAAAAAGAAGCCACCTCTTGATATCCGGAACTTTGACTACACGTCTCGCAGCTGGACGGGGAAATCCCCAAAACAGTTTCTGATTGATTGGTGCCGTAAGCACTACCCCAAGAGCCCAAACCCGTCCTTCGAGAAAGTGTCTGTGGGCAAGTACTGGAGGAGCAGGTACAACTTCCTAAGGATAAAAGCTTTAAATAGGAAATACATCTGACATATTATTAAGTGAATTATTGGGAATTAGATTGCATCTAATTATTTTTTTTTTTCCTTGATCGTTTTAGGGTTAAGATTATGAAATCAAGTGATGATGTCATGTCCGTGTGTCCCACCATCGTGACAGAGGATAGTATGCAGGCACAACATTTGGCTGCCACTCAAGCGCTGTACCAACTCACCAAAGGACAGGTTAGATTATATTACATAGATCGCTATTTATGTTATTTACCAAGCAGCCTTTGTCAATCACATCAAATTATTCCGGGGGGATATGTATAACCTTTGGTGAATTTCTCAGTTATTGCAAAGTCTAATATCATTTGCTCTGTTGATGTGGTTATCATATAGATTTTTTACTGGGCTTTGTAGAACATCATTGGGGTTTATTGACTAAAGGGCGAGTTTGCAGGAGTGTTGTGGCTTCGACTCCCTCACTTCGCTGCTCATTGTGAAGGGCCGACACGGACACGTATCAGGGCAAACCCTCCGGTAAACTGCACCAAATTGTGTAGTAATATACATGTAGATAGTTTAATGGCTGCTATATTCAGGGCCATTTTATTGCTAAATGTAATTTTTACTTTTGTAAAATATTCAGTCTCGATACAGGGAGCATTAAATTAAATATACTGCTGGGGGGGGGGATCATTAACCCTTCACAACAAAGCTCATCCATTTACCAGCTCACAATGCATTGTCATTAATGGGTTAAGGGACACTCCAGTTTCCTATGCAGCAGAGTCAATGAGTTGGGATTGGAGGGGCGAATGGGGGGCTTCTGCAGGGTCTCTTCATGCATTTGCAACGTGGGTCACTCGGCTGTCGTATGTATTGCAGCGCGTATGATGCTCGGAGAAGGCTTAATCATGGGCTCTAGCACCAAAAATAGCTTCAAACTCATACAGAAAGATGTCAGAGGTGTTTAAAGTAAACATACATCCAAGACCAGGTGGAACTGTCGGGACTACAACTATTGAGAAGACGTTATTGTATCGTTTATGACTCTGCGTTGCTTGGTTTGATCACGTTTATCTTTCGTTTCTAAGGCCGTTGAGTGGTCCGAATGTTGTGTAGTAACACGTTCTGTGCTTTATCGTAGTCCGTTCACATGCTGCTGCCCCCCACATACAGAGAAGTTTGGTTGGAGTGGAGCGATGAAGAAAAAAGCAAAGTTGAGCAAAACAAAATGGAGAGCAACAAACCCAGGGACCAGTTTATTTGCAAACTGCTGAATAAGCTAAAACTGCAGCAGCAGCAGCAAAAGCCCCGCAGGGAAACCAAAGCGTTCGAGGATCCAGAGGACTCCTGGGAAAACCTGGCCTCCGAGGACGATGTAAACCAGACGGCCGCAGATTGTTTGGGGGCCGAGAATCTGGCG
Source organism: Sceloporus occidentalis (assembly GCA_023333645.1). NCBI lineage: Eukaryota > Metazoa > Chordata > Lepidosauria > Squamata > Phrynosomatidae > Sceloporus > Sceloporus occidentalis. The sequence goes on from JALMGF010000180.1 coordinate 18,911, forward strand.
CCCGTCAGAAGCCTGTTCCTTAAGTCTCGGGAATCAGGGAAGTATCAGAGACTCCTGAGCGAAAGGCAGCAGCTTCCCGTGTTTGCGCACCGTGACCTGATCCTGGAAACGTTAAACAGGCACCGGGTGATTGTGGTGGCCGGCGAAACGGGCAGTGGGAAAAGTACCCAGGTCCCCCAATTCCTGCTGGAGGATTTGCTTCTGAACCAGTGGAGCTCTGGGAAATGTAACATTGTTTGCACCCAGCCACGGAGGATCTCGGCCATGAGTCTCGCCACCCGGGTCTGCGAGGAGCTCGGCTGCGATTCTGGCCCAGGAGGAAGGGTGAGGACACCTAGAAGCCAGTCGCTATTTTAACCGTTACCTGATCAGTGGCTTCTCGGCTCAGACTCAATGTGCCAAGTATCTGGATTTGTTCCTTCATGTTAAGCTGCAATGAGACTCGAACCATACATTATAACATTCATTAACCCTTTTAACATCATGGTGTGTGCAACAGTGAAAGGGTTCTTTGTAAGAGGCTGGAGAGAGATCTAATGACCTAGAATATAACGCCATTCTCCCCTTATCCATCCGCTCTCCTAACCTGTCATCCTCCTTATAACACACTCCCCATGCGTAATATCATACATCTACCCCTTTCCTTATCTTGCTTACCCTCTCATGTAACGTTATAAAGCCTCCCAATGTAATGGAATATATCACCTGAACTTGTATGATGTCTGATTGTCTATGCGGCTTCTGTGTGTTTGGGATTCTTCTTTATTTACCGCTCTGCTCCTTGTAACGGAATGGCCTGAAACCAAACACAGGACTGGGGAATATACTACAAGTCTAGCACGGTGCCCCCTGTCCAGGATAGCTTTTGAGAGCATTGTCTGCATACAGATAAATTCATACGCTTAATAATGTTTTCTGTAACCTGGCTTGTTTCCAGAACTCTCTGTGTGGCTATCAGATCCGGATGGAATCGAGAACGGGAGAGTTCACCCGGCTCTTGTACTGCACCACGGGGATCCTACTGCGGAAGCTGCAGGAGGACAGCCTTTTGAGAAACATAACGCACGTCATTGTGGATGAGGTGAGTCGGCAGGGGGGTCTAGAACGGTTTGCTCAACCTTACTGGCTCTTAAGGGGTTAAAGTACCCAAAGACACTGCCCAGTCTAATTTGAATTAACCCAAGCGTATGTAAGAGCAGCCAATAAGGGCAAGCCACGAGTTTATTACTGGTGATCGGTTCGGTTTGTTTTAATACAGGTCCACGAAAGAACAGTCCAATCGGATTTCCTTCTCATCATCCTGCGCGAGATCCTGCGGAAGCGCTCCGATCTGTACCTGGTGCTGATGAGCGCGACGGTGGACTCCGAGAAATTCTCCAAATATTTCACTCACTGTCCCGTTATAAGAATTTCCGGAAGGACTTATCCCGTCGAGGTGTGTATCGCAGGGCTGTTGGGGGGATCACGGACGCTAATTTATATTCCTGTCAATGAGTTTTTAAGTAATTCCTAAAGCAAGCAGTTTTTGATTAATTAGAGTTACTGCGAAGAAGAAGCGAAAGCCGCTGCGAAGCGATGTAGACAGGGAGAAGGGCCGTGTTTCATATTGTAGAATTATATTGTGTTACGAACAGTGTGTAAAATCCGAAAAGCCTTAAACATTCATACAGCACCAAATATAACAGAATAATGCATTTTATGCTATTTTGTTTTCAAGCAAAAAAGTTAAATAGTTTGTTTTTTTTTGTTTGGATTATTTTATGGTTTTTTTCATGACAAATAGAAGCATTTCTGTGTTTTTTGATTGTGTGGAAGTTCTGGAGTAACATCAGGCGTTGTACAAAGTACCCGATTTCCCACTTTTACATAATTACCGAACTGTATGTTTTCTAAGTGTTCTATTGCGCTTTATTAAGAGATTTCTGTATACATTCACAGGTTTTCCACTTAGAAGAAATAGTTGAGGAAACCGGTTTCATTCTGGAACAAGACTCTGAATACTGTCAGAAATTCCTGGAGGACGATGAAGAGATCACACTCAGCATTACCAGCAAAGGGGGGGCTACGAAAAAATACCAGGTGCGCCTTCTGCGCATACTCTTTGTATTCTCTGCATAATCTCTGCGTTAGGCGGTAGAAGTAACAGAACGACTGTTCTTATCGGTGAACCGTGGAGCCTTAAGGTTTATTGGGGTGTATTCACTTAATGCAGAACTGTTCCAATGAGCTCATACACTGTATGTTAGGTAATGAAGATCTGGTACAGCAAGAACGTCAGAGATGGGACTGCAGGATACATCATGTGGGATTTCTATAAGTCATCTATGCTTTATGGGGGGCAACTCGGCCCTTCTTGCAGTATGTAGGGTCATTTTTGGACATTAAGTGGACCTTTGTTCACATGACTGTGTCTTTGTAGAGCTATGAAGCCCATAAATGATCGGTTTCTTAATACTCCTGCGGAATGTGTCGGTATTCCCACAATCTGTCTTTAGTTTGGCTCCCCTCCAGTTTTGTTGGAAAATCAATGGTATTTTTAACTCCCAAATTCTGCTGGAAAAGGGTAAGCGGTTCGGAGGGCCTGGTTTGAGGTTTATCCTAAGCAGACCCCGTGTCATTTCAGAGCAGCGCACCCCAATACGTAATGTTGTGGCAGCTAACACTTTATCGCCATCTTAGTCTATGCTTTCGCTCGGATACGGCAGGTATATTTCTGTTAAATAAACTTTTAATCAGGTTTTTGTTTAAATTTGAATTATTTTCCAGGAGTTCCTCCCGGGTCAGTCGGCTGCCGGGTCGGATCTGAGCCCGTATTACCAGAGGTTCAGCTCTCGGACGCGTCATGCCGTTCTCTACATGAACCCAAACAAAATTAACCTGGACCTGATCCTAGAACTTCTGGTTTTCTTGGGTACGTTGGGTGTTCTGTAAAGACAGGTTCACGATTGCATAAATTGTGCTTATTTTGTTTTGTAAAAGAAAAAGCCACCAGACCGCAGCTTGGGATGAAAAACAAGTTGCTGTCTGTGGTCCAGAAGACGTTCCTTAGTGATCCGGAAGCCATCGTTTTACTCTCTGTAATTCAGATAAAGGCCCCCAATACAGAAACATCGAAGGAGCTGTTCTGATCTTCTTGCCTGGCCTGGCCGACATACAGCAGCTGTACGACCTGTTGTCTGGTGATAAAAGGTTCAATGACAGAAGGAGGTAATTACTCTGAAAATCCACATTCTGGGGCTCAATGAGATTACATTTTAACCCCAAACTGCTCCGTTCTGTACAGCTGGCAAGAAAGAGTCAGTGTAGATGGTGGAATGCAGTACATCACATGTTGGGAATCCACATGACACACGTGTTTGTATGATTTGTCGGCTTCTCGGTCATATTAAGTCCAATTAATTCTCTTTAATTTGATAGCAATAGTGCCATTCCTTTACTTATATAACTGGAAGAAAACACCGACCTGGGCAAGAAATTCATAAATATTGCGTGCTGGATTTCCCCGTGTAGCGTTGTGATAACGGGGTGCTCATATTTGCCCACATTTTAAGGACAAGCTGCTAATTCTGCTTAATTCACACCTGGATATTTCTTTTTGTCCTCCTTTTAGGTATAAGCTAATAGCGCTTCACTCAATCCTTTCCAGCCAGGATCAGGCGGAAGCTTTCATATTACCTCCAGCGGGAACCCGGAAGGTAGCCAGGAGACTGTAATGACGATAGACCACCACGCCTGTCTTTAATCACACCCTAAAGCATTGTATAATCATTTTAGATCCATATACCAGACTTCTCAGTGTAATTTATTGTATGATTTTTTTTTTCCAATACTCTAATTTATTGACTATTTACTTGCATAATGTATCTTTACCTTTCACAGCGGACTAGTAGAGGTGCCAACTCTCAATATTTCCCTAATTTAGTATAATTTGGCTGATATTTTAAAGATACCGAAGCATAGTTAAGCCGGCTCTTTGCCTTGAGGTGTGCGGTGTCGAGGCTTAACAAAACTTCATTGATAGTAACATAATTAATTGTTCTGTATGCTAAACAGCATTTAATACCCAGACACTTTTTTTTGTTTTGTTTTGTTCATACCCGATCACTTTCATTGGGAATAACACCTTGATTTTCATATTAGCAGATATAGCAAAGGTTTGATTTAAACCAGTATTGTGCCAATATATATTAACCCCTTCAAGACCGGCATTTGGGTACGCGTACCCTTTTAAATTTCCTAGTTCTGTACCCGTGACTTGCTTCAGAAGCGATCGCGTGCACGGAACTGAGGGGGATTGGCTGCCACGGTCGATGGGGTCACCCAGCAGTCAGTAGCAGCCATCCCCTTCCGATCCCAGCGTTCAGAGCGACGCTGGATCGCGCACCATCAGTGACGTACCTGGAACGTCCCGGTCTGCCGATGTCACGTGACCAGGAAGTACCAGGTACGTCCCGGTCCTGAAGGGGTTAATAATATTTGAAGATGAAAAGGGATTGTCAAATTGAAACAGAACAACTAGTAGAGAAGTTGTGTTCAGCTGAATGTAAAATAAGATGTAGTTCTAAAGCCAATAGATGCTAGTACAGAAATCTATTCCGGTATATAATATAGTCGGTGATCTATATTTAGCTGAGTAAATGGTTTGGCCAAATATCGCATACCATAAGAGTGAATTCTTTGACGTAGAACGTGTTTGATTTGCTGGTGAAACTTGTGTTTGTTCCATAAATCACTTCTCTGCATTTTTAGATTGTATTGGCAACAAATATTGCTGAAACTGGTATTACCATCCCAGACGTGGTGTTTGTCATCGACGCCGGAAGAACAAAGGAAAACAGGTGACTATGGACCATCCTTTAATAACATGTTGAATATAAGGGTCATCAAACAAGTTATTACATTAATCCAGGTTACCGGTACGTGGCTAAACTACTTATACATGTGTTTGCCCCATTCAAATGGAAGACCTTTTATACATTATACATTATCTCAGTCTTTCTCAATCCATCTTTTCTTGAGCTAGAAGGCAAAAAAACTCCTCTCCTGCCGCCCGACATTTATTAGGATGAGGAATTATATTAACTGAATACATGATATGTACAAAACCATCTGGGAGGACCCTGGATATACCGGTTCATGTGGAGTAATATTTATAGTATGCTCGGTCTGTCTCTGTATTCCCTCATCTCCTAGCTCCCTGGTTATCGGGTTGTCACAAGTTGAGTCCCTGTTAATTTCAATGCGAGTTCCACGCACACTATCAGTGTTCCCGCTGTAAGGTTTATAATGGCCCTTCAGATGCCTTGCAGGATAACCCTGTGATAAAAGTGATCACGTTAATGCTCCAATCGCCCCCATGTTACTACTGTTTTGTAGCATTTCGTGACTCCGCGTCTCATCTCGTGTAGGTATCATGAGAGCAGTCAGATGAGCTCCTTGGTCGAGACATTTATAAGCAAAGCAAGTGCCCTGCAGCGCCAAGGAAGAGCGGGCCGAGTCAGAGATGGGTTCTGCTTCCGACTCTACACAAGGGAAAGGTAGTGCCTGGGTCTCTAATGCTTCGCTGTGGTTAAGGGGACGTCATTTGAGCGGTGTGTCGCGTAGAAGAAGTCAGAAGAGCGCTCAGAGGTTTAATATGAAAGTAGGACGTCCAGAAGGATTTACTAAAGCATGTAATATTAAGGCGGGACGTGGATAATAAATATCACGTTCTACGGTCCTCGCGCTCTACGGTCCACAAGCTCCTGCTCTTCAAGTCTTTATGTCGAGTTAATCACAGACAGAAGCATGCAGTGAAAGTTCTCAATCCAACAGTTTTACTGATCTGAAATATCTATGTTTTGGATTTTCTTTACAGATTTGAGTGTTTTTTGGATTACTCTGTCCCTGAAATCCTGAGAGTTCCACTGGAAGAACTGTGTCTTCATATCATGGTGATGTATTCTATCCACTCGATACTGTGTAGTGCAAATGACACCTTCCACCCCTAAATAATCAAAAAAGAGAGCACACGACTCTGCTATAACATATAAAAGCTATCGCTGCACAGCATGGTTTAGTTAAAACACCTATAAACAATACTACAATATACAATAATACAAAACTATAAATGTAGATATTTTTTCACACATTTATCCAACTGGTATGTGTTTTTTTCCTGTTTTTTATATATTTTGATACTTTGAGGACACAACAAATGTATCAGACTGTGAAAGTTTTTTATACAGAAATGATAATGATAAATTTCTGCTAATTCTCTTTCTAGAAATGTGACCTTGGATCCCCCGAGGACTTCTTGGCTAAGGCATTGGACCCCCCCCAGCTCCAAGTTATCAGTAATGCTATGAACGTACTGAGGAAGATCGGCGCTTGTGAGCCAACTCAACCCAAACTGACGCCTCTTGGCCAACATCTCGCTGCCTTGCCGGTCAATGTGAAGATTGGCAAAATGCTAATATTTGGTGCTATTTTTGGCTGCCTTGAACCAGTAGTAAGTGTGAAATCTTGTCTGTCCAGAACATCATACAACAGTATGTCAAGCCCTGCTGCAACAAGAGCCCTGCTACTTACCAGTGGGAGGGTCTTTTGTACTGCAAAGAGGAAGCGGAACCCAGCAGAGTTCACGTGACATCACATGACTTTGCTCCAGTCCTGCTTCCTCTGTGCAGTACCAGAAAACGCTGATGAGCTGCAGTGCAGGTAAGGGGGTGGGGAGGGTGTTTGAATGAGTATGCGTGATTGAGGGAATGAATCTGGGAATGAATGAGTATATGAATGAATGAGTGTGTGTGTGTGTGATATCATGGATCATGGAAGTGCTGGAACCTAGGCATGATGGGACTGTGATTGCTGTTAGCAATCACACTCCTATCATGCCAAATCAGCCAGTACATGCCTAGCTAGCTGCTCCCCTTGTGTATTGAAGCTGCCAGCAGTATGGGGTCTGCACATCACTTACAGCCACCCTGTACCAGCATGTACTGGCTGACTTGGCATGATAGGAGTATGATTGCTAACAGCAATCACAGCAAGCACAGTCCTATCATGCCTAGGTACCAGCATTTACTGGTTGCCTGCCTGGGTATGATAGGCATGCCAAGTCATATTGCTAATTGTTTTTGTCCAATTGTGGTGTGTTACCTACTTTTATAAAAAATTTCAGTTTTTATTATTATTTTTAAAGGTGCGGGGTCATTTTCGGTTTTGGCTAAGTGAATGTTTTGGTCCAGAAGTTTCATTTTGGTGCATCCCTAGAATAAAAAGAACTATTTCATTTTTAATTATCCTGCATTTGTAGTCATAACACTTTCTAGACCCAGAAATCAGTGAGAGGAAAAGTAAAGGTTTTGTGTCATTTACTTTATTTTAATCTGCGTATTTTATTAAAGGCCATATTTTCTCACAGTGAAAAATGAGTGCGGCCCTCGCACGTATACAATTCTGATGAAGTGGCCCACTGCAGAAAAAACTTGGACACCCCTGTCATACAACAAACATGCCTTCTACATATTCACCAAAATCTAAACACTGATATTGGGGAGGGTGTGTGACAAGTATGTGCAAGACTAGAGAAGGGAAACTTTTTATATTTCAGATTTAAAATCTATTTAGGCATTACGAATTGTTTTATTTTCAGAATGATTGTTTTTAAATACTCCAATCATTCATGCGGAGTCATAACTATTCTGATGTTTTAATGAAGTTTCTATTAGCAGTAACAAATCATTCTAATATGTGACACGGATCATTACATTTCTACGAATAGGCAATTCTGGCTGCCACGATGACTGAAAAATCACCGTTCATTACGCCAATTGGTAGAAAGGATGAGGCGGATTTGGCTAAATCCTCCATGGCCATTGCAAACTCAGATCATCTGACCATCTTCAGCGCTTATGTAGGGTAAGAAAACCTTGTCAAAGAACAGTACTTAACGTATCCAATATATATGCTTCAGATATTTTCTGACATCCTTCATAATTACTCATCCCCCGTCCTGGCTCCTCCGTCTGAAGCTGTGAGGACATTCCAGCTTCCAGCAAAGTGGGGACAACAGAAGTTAGGGGAGGAAGGTCTCTTTTTTTAGTTCTGGGAATAAATCTATTGGTCTTTCTGACAACTCTACGCCAGACTTTAATGCATTTTACTTTATGAAGTTTGGCGAGTGTTGAGTTTTTCATTGAAGTTATAAAATTAAACCTTTGTCTCATTTTCCTCCTACCCGCTTCTTCTGAAGCAGGAATCGTACTGAGATCAGGGAGATCTGCTTTCTTGGTCACACCGCGTGATCAGCCGAAGTGGATCATGACATGCTTCTCAATGAAAATCGCTTTATACTGTAGCACTTTCTCTGCTTCTCCCCAACCAACTAATTGGAAAGGCAGAGATTAACGCTGACTTTAATCCCATTCACAGTGGAGTCCATGTGGCATCCCTGTTACTTTTGTGCATTATACTCGGATGGGAAGCTGAAGCGCTCCTTTAAAACTGCGAGAATATCCTACAGAAATGCACTTTTGGGGAGCCTCGTGGATCAGGATATGTGGCGGCTGCGCTAAATAATTGCCTTTTCTCACCAGGTGGAAGACGATGCGGACAGAAGGGTACAACTCAGAAATAAGTTACTGTAGGAAGAACTTTCTCAACAGAAAAGCATTATTAACGATAGAGGTAATCTATCAGGATCTAGTTACGGGCAACTAGATCTAACCCAGAAATCAACTGAAATGTACAGTTCTGCTACTTACATGATACTTACTGAGTTATTTTCATTAATTGCAAAGCCCATCAATACCAGCAATAATACGACCTGATAAAGCCGCTAAGATACAATGTTTGCAATCCAAAATACATTGTTGGCCCATGTTTGCTTCATGGAGAGACGATCATAATTTGCATATCTGACTCCAATTAAGATGAGGCTAAATAATTTAGCATTGTATTATCATTGTATTATTGTGTTTTTGGCGTTATTGTATTATTTTAATATTGTTAGTGTTTATTCAGGACAGGTGTTTTTGTTTTTTTAAGGATGTAAAGCAAGAATTGATACGTCTGGTACGAGCAGCAGGGTTTGAACTCCCCAAATCTGTAGCCCCAAAGGAGCATTACTGTCTCGGGGCCAAGAAGACGTTATCTGCCCAGGAAACCTCCCTCCTTAAGGCTGTTCTGACGGCCGGGCTCTATGACAATATAGGAAAGATCCTGTTCACGAAGTCCGTGGATATCACTGAGAGGTTTGCGTGTATGGTGGAGACGGCACAAGGAAAAGCACAAGTCCATCCATCTTCCGTGAACCGAGACCTGCAAACATATGGCTGGCTTCTTTACCAAGAGAAGGTACAAACGAGTGTTCTGCTTCAGAGCAAAGCTCTGACCGACTAATGGACAACACAGTTGAATACCCGCTAAGCGTCTGAGACCATAACAGGGGCTTCCCCTTTTATGGTCTCCGACGCTTAGCGGGTATTCAACTGTGTTGTCCATTAGTCGGTCAGAGCTTTGCTCTTTTCATTTAAAATGCATTTTCCATTTGGAAAAACTTATTTTGTATGCAAACCTTTTTTTTTTTATTCCACAGGTTAAGTATTCTAAGATTTTCCTGAAGGAAACTACATTGGTTTCTCCCTTTCCGATTCTTCTGTTTGGGGGAGACATACAGGTCCAGCATCGGGAGAGACTGTTAACCGTGGATGACTGGGTCCATTTCCAGGTAAGGCGTGATGGTGGTCATCAAACAATACGAGAGACCGGTGAAACTTTACCAACTTGTCTATCGCTTAGCACAGGGTTATCAATTCCAATGCTTGAGATCTGGAATCAGGCCAGGGATTATGTGTATTCTCGGCTAAAAGCAAGTTGTTTAGTGAGATGCCTGTGTCTAAGCTGTAATAGCCACAAAATTTGGCCTGTTTTGTGGCCCTTGAGGGCGGGGGTTATCCTTGTTATCCACATAGATACTGTCTTAATCAATCCGTTTTAGTTGACATTAGCAGTTGACCTGTGCATGTTAAGTAGAATCAATTGAGACACATGTTTTGGTTTCTCCTTGCCATGCTTGAGTGTTTCTTTCTCTTTATACCTGTCTGGGGAAAAGCCATTAGTAACGTATGAATATATTCCTCCCCCCCAGATATCTGTGCTAATAACTTTAGTAAACAACTGCAGAACTGTGAAGAGCCTCGTGTGGTCTGTAGGCAGAGTCCGGGTCTGCTTGGGCTGATTGTAAGATTCCAGTACAGTCTTCACTGAGAATCCATGGGCAATGGAAGAAAAACTCTCCATGAAATGTCTTTACTGGGCCTTTGGTGGATAATTGACTAGTTTCAAATTAGAACATTGAAAGATAAAGAGCAATAGTCGGGTTTTATGAGGGATGCCACCAGCCCCCTTTCACTATTGATTTGTTAGGAAACGTGAATAATGTGGAACATTTACAATACGCACTTGCTGTGTTTTCAGGCTCCTGTAAAGATCGCAGTGATTTTTAAAGAGTTACGAGTCTTAATTGATTCCGTTTTAAAGAAGAAGCTTCAAAATCCCAAAATGTCCCTTGAAGGTAAGTTTTTTTTGCAGCAGAAATTCAGATTTTATTGTGTAAATTATGAGATTTGTTTGAAAACTTAAAAAAAGAGAAAACAAATATCTCCGCTGTAACCGGCCCATTGAGCAGTGTGATGCTGGGGGGCCTGATTAGCCAAGAAAATGGGCCAGAATATATCACTGGCCCTGATACATAAATATTATACAACCCGCTAACCAACCCACCCCAATAAATACACCAAACTAGTGGAAATGAGCAGCCCCCCCCCCCCCGGCATGTCGGTTTTGATCTCCATTGCTTTATTTCCCAGTATAATTTGTATTGTAATTGGTATTTTTTTATTTTTTCACAGATGATGAGATTTTAAACATCATTAAAGAACTAATAAAAAACGAACCGTAAGGAACATAGGGCTCCAATCCAAAGGATTGTTCTATTAGGACGCTGGTGTGAAGCATTTAGAAACCGTGGGGGTCCGGCTCTGCTCTGCGCACGCTTGGTGGGGTTTCACCTTGTCGCTGTTGCAGCATTAACGAGATTGTTAACTTTTTTTATCTGAAACTATAAAAAGTATTGTTGAATATTCAATAAATACACAGTGCCATCCCAGTTTGCCTCGTTGTTATTGTCTAAAAATATATGCGTTATGTGAACGCATATGTGAGTATTTTATGAAGCATTATGATCTCTAACGGCTACTGGCTGAATTTCACAGCCAAAGACATCTTTGACCCTGGTTGAAAATGTTCTGAATTTGAAAAAAAACAATATGCATACCTTTTTTTGTTTGTTTTTTAAAAAAAAAATTGGAAGTTTCGGGGGGGACAACAAATTTCTTTTGTGACGACTATGTTTCATTTGGGGCTGTTTTGAGCTGGTGGGTTGTTAAATACCCCAAAAAAGCATATATTTTCGGAGAGAAGACAACCCAGGTATTTCACTGGGAGCATTTGAACACTTACCATGAAAGCAGTTGGTAACCAATCCCTGGCAAACGGAGCTGTAATGTTAATTTGTGTTGCTGCATATCCAGGTTACAGTAATCCCCCACATTACATAGTTTATGTATAATTTTTTGAAGGATGAATTTTGCTACTAAGAGGCACCATAATTGCCATTTGCCACCAGGCCATAGGCTGTGAAACCATAGATAAGGAATCTTTTATTAACATTTCTTTCTGCCAAATACTGTGCTTTGACCTCACCGTGCTATTTCAGCGTTGTCCAGTAGAGGGTGCTATGTACTATGTGATCAATCACTGACTCTCTCAATAACTACAGGAATGTAAATTAATAACTCGGTCTGGGGAGATTTATTTACAAAAGTAATTTATTAATGTGGGTCTGATGATTGCTAAACTGCTGTGGACCCTCAAATACAGCCTTAGGTATTCTACATTGTCAGCTTGCGATCAGGGCCCTCTATACCCAGGGGTCAACAAATTTGGTTTGGATCTAGGAGCCAGCCAACAATTTAGGAGCCAACTTTTTTTTTTTTCTTCCCGCATCACGTTTTTATTTTCATATATTAACTCCTGGTTTGCAGTTAAAGAATGCTTATTGGGGCAATACAACATAAAACATAACTTTCTAGTAACATTCTACACACACATACACACTGATGCTACAGTACACGCACTCACAGACTGACTCTACCACTATACATACAGTTGTGCTCAAAAGTTTACATACCCTGGCAGATAATGTGAAATGTTGACATTGATTTTGAAAATATGACTGATCATGATTTATTTAAGGCTAGTGATCATATGAAGCCGATTATTATCCCATAGTTGCTTGTTTCCTTTTTAACTCATGATAACAGATATCACCCAAACGGCCCTGATCAAAAGCTTACATACCTTTGAATGTTTGGCCCTGTTACAGACACACGAGGTCACACACAGGTTAAACTGGCAATTAAAGGTTTATTTCCCACTCCTGTGGCTTTTTTAATTGCAATTAGTGTCTGTGTATAATAGTCAATGGGTTTGTTAGCTCTTCTGTGGATGCTCTGAACAGGCGAGATACTGAGCCATGGGGAACAGAAAAGAACGGTCAAAAGACCTGCGTAACAAGGTAATGGAACGTTATAAAGATGGAAAAGGATATAAAAAGATATACAAAGCCTTGAAAATGTCAGTACTGTTTAATAGACTTGTGCATTTGTATTCGGGAGAACGTGAAAACGAACACGAATGTTGAGTTTTCATTGTTTAAACCGAATACCTAATAAACTAATATGGTGGCGGGTATACGTACACAAACACGAAGACGCACAACACGAAGAATCTCGGTGTTTGTCTTCGTTAATATCTCCTAGCTACTCTCCCTGGTCCCTTCCCCCATAAAAGTCACTGCCTCTAGCCTACCTTGTCTACATCGCATTGCAGGGGCTAGCGGGAATCTGTAGGATCGCACCAGGAGTTGAAGGTCCGTCAGAGGGACTCTATTGGTCGCTGGCAGGGGCTTCCTCTGGCATCAGTCAATGAAGGGCAGCTGTCCTTCTTTGGTTAATGCTGGCAACTAGTAGAGTCGCTCATACGGACCATTAACTCCTGGAGCCTCCCCAGGCCAAGTTTCGGTGTCAGAAGTTAATGGTCCATATGACCGGTTGCCGGCACTGAGCTCCTCTGGCATCAACCATCAGAGGAGGCTCCAGCCGGCGGCCAATATAGAATGAAAATATTCTATATAGGAGCAGAGCAGGCAGGGGATCCGTTCATGCCACTGTCACTGCTTTATGTGACGCTGCTGTGCTGAATCTGAGCATTTTACACACAATAAAACAACAAAGCCCTAAATTAAATAACAACCAGATAAGGGACCCTCTAAAATGCCCTAAAGTAACAGGATGAAGCTCAGATTGAGGGTTAGTTAATGACTACAGGGCCACTTTGGTTAAATAAGCTGCTCAGGTTTAGTATGTTGCCGATGGGAAAATATCCTGTGCTGGCATCTGATGCTGTCCATGGTGCTGAACGACCTCCTCTTCATTCAGAATCATCGTCAGCTTCAAAGGGCAGTGCAGAACATTTTACCTTTACACACTAAACCTGCACAACTCCCATCACTACTTCCCATCACTTATTGACAAACATCACAAGTTACAGTAAGTAACCAGCAATGCCAATAAATACATGAACATGATTTAATGACGGTTACTATGTTACCTCTACAAATCCTTTAAACTGTTAATAAAGAGTTGCAAAGTATTTTCCAAGTATTTTCTGCAAGTTTATAACACTGTCGATGAGGACGGGATTATAAAGTCTGTTTATGTATTAATCCAACTGTTCAGCAATGAATTGACGGTTCTGTGAGCCGTACGTATTATTGTAATAGTAACTAAATTATACTGATTGAAATGGCTCTATATGGAAATTTACTGGAGTTTAATGAAGACACAGATAACTGCTCATCTTGGCCAGAAAGGTTTGACCAATTTCTGAGTGCAAATCCAGTATAATCTGACAAACAAGTAGCGGCATTTCTTACTGCTGTTGGATCAAAGACTTATAAAGGTTCTGCGTGATTTATCCAGATAGACCGGGGATAAAAACTTTGGCTGAATTGTTGAGAACTCTTCATAATTTTTGTCAACCTAAACCTTTAGAAATTGCAGAGAGATTTAGGTCATCGCATTCGGGAATTTATCATCCACACGCTCATTCGCAGATCATCTCTCCACTGCATTAAGAGATATGTTTGTTATTGGCCTTAAGAATGAGGTTTTACAAAAAAAACTTTTAACTGAAGATGGCGTAACATTGAAAAGAATGATAGAAATTGCAACCGTAATGGAATTAGCTATAAAAGACACAGAGCCACTACAATGCCAGTCTACAAGGACTAGAAGTGAAGGACAGCAATTGCTGCAAATAAATGAAATAAATAAATGAAATCAGCAGGTACAATACACGTCCAGGCAGCAGCTGCTACGCTATAGATGTGCAGGACCAGGGCGTGATGCACGAAGTTGCAGATTTAAGGACAATACATGCTATGGATGTGGAAAATGTAAAAAGGGCCTGCGGTGCCATGCCAGCTACAGAAACTAAAAATACACGAGCAAAGCGGTCTATGTGAATACAGAATGTTTAAGTTCAGAAGATGAAGAGAAACGTAACAATTCATCAGTTTATGCCGTTAGCGCAAACTGCCAGCTTTGGCTGTTTCAGTGAAGGCTGAGGGCCAGCCTGTGACGATGGATTCAGACACAGGAGCAGCAGTATCTACTATGACAATTAAAGAACGGAATAAATGACAGCTACATATTAAACTAAAACTACAGATTATAGATCGTGCTCGTGTACATGTTACATATCGAGATAAAACTCAGAAACTCCCGATTGATATCTTGAAGAAAGGTGGACCTCCACTATTTGGCAGAAATGGGATTGCTGATCCCTGAAGTTTGTCTAAAAAGCTGTTATTCACTGCCCACAGTCTGTGCCGTGTGCGTTAAAGGAGAGTGTGGAAAAAGAACTCACTAAATTGGAGAGTATGGGTCTCATCACACACGTTCATCACAGTGATTGTACCAGTTCGTAAAAAGAATGGTGAAAGATGGAGATTACAGGACGACACTTAATTCTCAGCTGATGGGGGATACATATCCGTTGCCAAGGACAGACGAAATATATGCATCACTAGACGGTGGGAAGTTATTTACAAAAATCGATCCCAAGCAAGCATATCTGAAGATTGAACTTCATCCAAACTCACAAAATGTACTTACCTTCAACACTTACAATCGAATGGTTTTTAGAATGGCACCTGCAATTTGGCAACAAAGGGTGGACAGTATGCTGGCAGGAACTCCACGCATGCTGATGACGGGAAGATCCATGGAAGAACACGAAGAGAATGTGGAACTGGTACCGAGTCGTCTTGAACAGCATGGACTAAAAGCAATTTTGGAAAAATGTACACTTTATGGCCCCCAAATTAGAATGTGGAATAAGAACAGAAGACAAAGTATCTGCGCTTGTTGAAGCTCCACCACCAAAGGATGTGTCTCAGTTACGCTCTTATTTAGGTTTACTAAATAATTATAATTCAGCCCACACGTTACACCCATTACATGCTTTGCTTGAGAATAACACAGAACGGGTTTAGTCTGAAAGCTGTCGATGTGCTCGAGAAGTCAAAACAGAAACTTTATCGAGACTTTTAGTGCACTTTGATTGACATAAACCGCTGATGCTAGCTTGTGATGTAACCTGTCAGTATACACGCTGTGTAGGTGCATCTCTGGGACAAATCATCTCCTTCGGTCTCTTCGTGACGGCTTCAATTTCTCAATTGCAGCTTCATATCCGCACCGCAGAGATCACCATTGATCAGCAATCACAAAGCATGCAACAATTATTTTAAAGATCATTAACTCTTGCAGCTGCTGCCATTAGACCTGGATATCTAATACCTCATTCCTCTGTTGGTTTACTCTTTATTAGGACATGAGCTACAGTTAGGGGATGGAGATCTGGCTGGCTATTTAGGAAGGAACTGACCTTTGAGATAAACACAAATGACTTTTTGTGAGCGGAGACATTTCTAGGTAGAGTTGGTCTTGTATGATGCATACTGTAGATCATTTCTTGAAAGCCGTGATATTGATTAATCGGTGTTAACTATATTATATGGAGAGTTTTAGTGCTGGGCTCGCTCTTACAATACAAAAGTGATTGCCTGTAAAAAAAAACCACATATTCTTTATGGTTTAAGAATGTTATATTGCTATTTCCCAAATTTGTATCAATATAAACCGTGTCTCTATTATTATGTACAAAATATAAAAATATAAATAAAAATGACAGTAAAAATCAGTGCAAAAAACGTACTACCCAATAGTACAATTCATTCAGTAATCATCACATCCTAGTTACGCAAATTAGTCCAACGCAGAAATATATTATGTTTTCAGTAAATTTATATTTTACTATTCAAACAATGCAAAATTAACAAGAATGCAAAATTCCCCAATAAATATTAGTACTTCATGTACAACATGAACCCTTTTGGTTGCAGCAGTGTCTAAAAGTCACTTTCTTCCTGTTATTGGGAAGTTTTTACAGGAATAAGACAGTTTTCAGCTATCCACATCCATACTCTTGTCACGGAGGTCACCTGGCAGAAGGCAGCGTAAGGAATCTTGGTTTCAAGTGACGAGTTAGTCTATCCTGTCCATGCACTCCCTTAGTAAACCGTAAGGGAAGCCCCCATGTGGTTGTAAGAGATACTCGGAACTGCAATAAAATACCTTTCTTAATAAAACTCGAAACACGGAATAAATAGGCCGACGACTTTTATTTAGCTTTAAAACATAACAATTATTATCCAAATAATAATAACCTGCAACAAAAACTCTTGGCCCAATGCCAGAGTTTATAAATAAAATATTAAACAAAGCCAACCACCCTAAAGCCAGAGGGCTCACCAACTGATATCCAGTTCACCCAAGCCGCCACGAATGAACAAATACAACCATTTGTGGCCAAACCCCATAAAAGCCACGGTCTGTTCCACCCTACTTTGCAAATCAAGATTAAACATGTCATCCAATGTCTGATACATAGCTTCTTTGCGTAGCTCTTTTCTCCGCCTAATAAACAAATGAATGTCCAACAATCCCTACATGCTCTGGATGTTGACCTAGAAGAGATTTTTTATTAGTAAATCATAAAAGATTAGGTCTAACTCAAAAAGGACTAGAATCCCATCTCCTTATTCTTTTGATAACTGATTTATTTAGACCTAACAGATTCTAAATGAATGCGTTGAGAAGTTTTACTTACCCATACCTAGCGCTGAAAAGGATTTCTTACGCACGCTTCTAAATTGAAAATTAGTCAAACCTGACCTATGCATTACCCAATTTCCCAATACCTCTGGCCTGATGGCACAAAATAATTCTGCATTCTTAACCGGACAACTTTACCCAATTCTAACCAACAGCCCCTACCCTTTTTATCGGTCTTAGAGGACCTTAAGAATATTCTTAGCTTCTCGCCACATATAACATCTTCCCTCTGCAAGCCCAACCCCCCTTTTTTGATAGCCGCCACCAGCTCACTGATGCAAAAGGCTCCAAAGAATGCAATAATGAACGCTGTTTTGAATAAACATACTTTAAATTCACCCCAACAAATCTAATTCAATACCCCAACCAGCTTCTGCAGGATCTCAAGTGAAATTGGCTTCCTGATGTCTAAACCCCGATGAACGCTGCCCTCACCTTTTAACACTTCCTTTGTCAGAAATTCTTTAAACATTGCTCTCTTACCAGCTAATTTGAAGAAAAAAGAAATTCCCAATAAGTATCTATCTATAAACGCCCACAACCACATGCAGTCCTGAACTATTTACAGTCTCTACGTACATGTCTTGGCACAACATGCGATCTGCAACAGCCAAGCAGCAAATGGCCATTAAGGAGGGTGAATACGAATCAAACGCATAGTCCGCTAGGCACAGTTGAGCAATGGCCCTGGCTACAGGTAAAGTTTTCCATCCCTTGGTTAGATCTCCACCCGATATCCTTTGAAGGGTGAAGTGCTGCAGAAAGAAGTTGATGGTGGGGGCTGCGAGGCTGTCCCGCTTTGCCATCCCATGGTCGGGCCGGTGGAGCACATAAACTGCAGAAGCAGCCGGCTTGCGTTGCTTCAGTGAGACTCCCGCCCCCTTGAAGAGGCGGTGCGTTGCTGGAGGGGGCGGGCTCACAAAGTCAATAGAGGCAATGAAAAGGCAATAGCCAATGGGTTAACAAAATAGGATCTCCAATTTGAAGTGATAAGAGGCCAAACATTTTTATTATGTAGAGCTAAACGCTGATTAAATGCAAGATGTGTACAAATATATTAATTAATCCTTCATCTCCTGTAATTACAGGGCAAAAGCTCTAGTGAAACTAACCTGTCGCTACAGTGATGATGTCATAATCTATCTGAACAAAATGGAAATGATAGAGAAATAGATATACACATCTATACACATATAGAGCAAAAAAACCAATAAGGCGTATAATGAATGGTTGCATTTGGAAGCGCGTGTTGCGGACATGCATACCTGTTTGCAAGCGATGAGCAGGGAAGTGACCCCAACTAACTGGAAACAATCAGACGCCACGGGCATGCAGGACAGGAATCGGTCCAGGATATTGACTGCAAGACACAGGGACTCGAAGCCAAGGCCAAAGTGTGCACAAAGTGTGCACAGGGATCAGCCAGCTGATGAGCTTACAGCGGGAGTCTGCCTTCAGCTGTCAACAAAGCACCAAACACACATCAGCCCCTAGTCATCACCATCCATTATATTTCATGAATCATAAATACGGTATATAATAAATCATTCAATGGAAATCTAAGAATCGGAAACAGACTTTATTTGTCTAAAGCAGCTTCACTAATGAAATCAAATACAAATTCCATACAATAAAACTGAACAATGTGTAACATGCATATAACGTGTAAAATATGTGATACGAGGACTGACATTACCATATAAATAAAAAGCGCTGCATTTCATAGCAAATGCACATTCCTCCGAGGCAATTACACAGTAAGAGTCAGAGACAAAAGACAAGTACAGCGCTACGGAATTTGATGGCTATATAAAACAATAAATAATAATAATAATCTATCAGGTTGAGCCTTTCCAAGATATCTGAATCGCATTGACTCACATTATGGAAAATAAAACAAACCAAAGAAAAACCTCAGAAAATAGTTTATCAGTAAGGAACTAATAAAAAACGAACCGTAAGGAACATAGGGCTCC
Source organism: Sceloporus occidentalis (assembly GCA_023333645.1). NCBI lineage: Eukaryota > Metazoa > Chordata > Lepidosauria > Squamata > Phrynosomatidae > Sceloporus > Sceloporus occidentalis. The sequence continues at coordinate 38,235 of JALMGF010000180.1, forward strand.
AATCCAAAGGATTGTTCTACAAGGACGCAGGTGTGAAGCATTTAGATACTGTGGGCGTACGGCTCTGCTCTGCGCACGCTCGGTGGGGTTTCACCTTGTCGCTGTTGCAGCATTGAAGAGATCGTCCCACTTTTTTATCTGAAACTATAAAAATGATTGTTGCATATACAATAAAAGCACAGTGCCATCCTAGTTTGCCTCATTGTTATTGTCTAAAAATATATGCGTTATGTGAACAGAGCATAGACACTTCTGTTTTTACAACGGGATTTACATTCATTTCATTGTATTCATTCATTCATATATTTCATTACACTTTTTTTATATGTTGACCAATAAGGTATCGACTTCAATTAAAGAGATACATTGTGGTAGGCTGTGAAACCATAGATAAGGAATCTTTTATTAACATTTCTTTCTGCCAAATACTGTGCTTTGACCTCACCGTGCTATTTCAGCGTTGTCCAGTAGAGGGTGCTATGTACTATGTGATCAATCACTGACTCTCAATAACTACAGGAATGTAAATTAATAACTCGGTTTGGGGAGATTTATTTACAACAGTAATTAATTAATGTGGGTCTGATGATTGCTAAGCTGCTGCGGACCCTCAAATACAGCCATATTTATTCCAGATTGTCATCTTGCGATCAGGGCGCTCTATACCTAATGTATTGGTGTGTCTTAGCCAGTCAGTTCTAGTTTTGTCATACGCCTCATAAGAAGCGCTGCATAATCTGTTGGTGCTGCGTACATGAAAGTATAATAATAAGATAATAAAAATAATAATAATAATAAATATATGCTTCTGTTTCTGCATCCTCCTGAGCAGTAACCCATTCCATATCCCTATTCCATATCATATTCTAGTTGATGTTAGTCAGACGATGATGGATCTCTCTTCTTACACCAGATGCCTTTTATTGATCGTAAAAACTCGGGGTTCTTGAAGAAAGGCATAGCTGATGACCAAAAGGAGATCTCCAGTTTTTATTGTATATCATGGATAGACGAAAGTCTAAATTAGAAGCTTTTACAACAGAAAAAATGAGCCAATTTATTCTCATCCGCTGTTAAATCCTATTTTTTTTTAATGTTACATATTAACTAGCATGTGTATGTTGCCAGTTTACACGTCATCTTCCCTCATGCAGGTGACGGGGATTATATAGTCTGGTTTAATCTGCTCTTGATGCAAGTGCTTTACAGTAACGATAATTCGTTATATGTCTCAAAAAACTTCTTAAAGTAAAATGCAGACACTTCTTAGACAGTCACAATATTTCACTTACTAGATGATATCAACTACTAATGATTCTGCGAATCAGGTGTTTTGTTCCTGATAACGCTGCACCTTTAAGACTATGTACACATATTAATCACATTTTTATTGCAACCAATTGGAAAAATGGACATAATGCATTGTTCTGCACAAGCTGGGTTAACGTGATACATGGATGAATTAAACATGGGTAATGCGTGTGACGTGAAGTATGTGATCGGCACATGTTGGCCAAGTTAATTGGATTCAGCTCAGTGCCCTTGGCTCACAGCCTGCTACCCAGTCGGCCAAAACCAAAGCATACAAACACCTTAATCACCCACGGTGTTCCTTTATTGGGGGGGATACAGAGAAGATGCTAATGTCTATATATATATATATAATTTGCATTAACTAAAGATAATATATTTTGATCAGTCGCTGTAGGAACTCCAAGCACCCACGTGGGAAACAAGAAAAACTTTGTCAGCTCCATATGGGTCTATTCACTAAAGGGGGAGTTCTCATGAGATGTATGTTTTGGCTCCTTGGCTTCACTATACATCATGAAGGTCCAACCCCAGTTAGACTGTGCTGCAGGAAGAGCTTGGTTGGCCCTGCATAATGTAAAGTTAAATCATTGAGATTGCCATTCAGTTATCCATTACACAGGTTCTTGCTGGAGCCACCTGCCATTGCTGGACGTGTTAAAATACACACCTGGGGAGCGCTGCTCTCGGTTTTCTAATGTAAACGCGCTGCCCTTGACAGGTCTGTATTCACAGCAAGCATCTGCATTTGAAAGAGACGCTGGCAGCTCAATTTGCTCCTTTTCTCCACTCACTTTTGATTTGAAATGTTTCAACAGAACAAAGAACTCCATTGTTGTCTTTATTCCACAATCAGAGTAATCCATGTCGTGATGTTCTCGGCTAGTGGATTACAGATAGACCCTCGCAGCTTTTAGTGGTAACGAGTCCATGCATAGGATTCGGACGAAATGAACTCACCTGAAAATAAGCAGAACAAACTACTAAATCACACATAGATGTCATGCTTCCCATACTGTGGTCAGGGGCTGCTGATCATTCATCATCTTTCACCCGCCATTTGCAATATTGGGAAACCAAATCTAATACCAGGATTAAGGTGACTAATTACCATATATCTTCTACCAAATGGGACTGCAGCTATTACAGCGATTAAATAAAGTCTTTAACAATCATATTTTGCCTGTGCATTGTTATAGCACATATTGTGTGATACACAATACATAACAGTCTGTAACATTTACAACATCTATGTAAAGGCCTCCAAAAACATATATATATATATATATATACTGTATATATACACTTTCATATAATTTGAAAGAAACATTTTTATTATCTTTTATTTATATTGCACCAATTTATGCAGCGCTTCTTACCAATATACGTATATCTATATATATATATATAGTATGTGACAAATTCAGAAATAACCAGACACACCGATGCATGTGAATCGACTGCATGGTTTTTGTTATTGCCAGAAAAGCAAGTATTTTCTAGCAAATCATAACAGATGAGCCCGTCTCTCCCTTGTGTTCCGGGACGTTCTCAGGTGTTAAAGTCATTGTCAGGTTTATTGTCCTCGCTTCTCCTCTATTGTAAAAGCGCCAGAGTCTACTGACATCTTATAAACAGCATGTGATGTCATCAATACCATCATATACAGTTTTACATCAATGTTAATATTAGAAATAGTTATTATTAAGAGTAAAAGCCCACGTCGTCCGCACATAAGATGATGCGATATACGCACAACATGCCATAAATAATATAATGAAACACGTTATGGGCATCTTCCACATCCTGCTGTTTTATTTTATGGAATTTGTATTTGATTTCATTAGCGAAGCCGCTTTAGACAAATAAAGTCTGTTTCCGATTCTTAGATTTCCATTAAATGATTTATATTCACATAACGTATTTCATATATTTATGATTTGTGAAATATAATAGATAGTGATGACTGGCTGCCAGGTACTCTGTATGTATTCATTATCGACACGAATCCAGTGATCGCGCTTTATCTGCCACAGCCCCGTGCGCGGTATACACGGCATTCCCCGCGTGTGCCCGTTACCCTGGGGGGTGCATTTAGTTGAGGCCGATGTGTAAAGTGACGGCTTGCGGCCGAGCAGCGCCTGAGGGGACCCGGACAGACAGAGGGCCTTTCATGAAGCTCGTGGTATTTTGAGAAGTTCTCCCGCCCTTCATGCGCGCACGGTATCTGTCAGGAGGTGAAGCCGGGCAGCCAGACCCCAGGGGGTAAAACTCACCAGCCGTCGCCTCACACTGCCCCGGGCAGGGGATGCTATTCAAAGGGATGGCGTTACCACGGCAACAGGAAGGCGCGTGCCTGCAGTAACAGCGGGAGACTATAGGGGATGCAGAGAGCGAGCGGTTCTTTCGCCGGGAAAAAGTTTGCTTTGCGACGTCATGATCCAGAGGTTTCCTCTCCAGCCAATCAGCGAAGAGCGCAGCTGGCTATAAAATACGTGGTCGCTATTGTGGCGTATAAATTGTAGGATTTGTCTGGTCGGTGACTGGAGTATGGGGATCGGTGCCGTGATGTTACCCAAGCAGGCCCTGCCTCCTCACAGCCCGTTCAGCACCAGCAAGAGGAAAAGGCGACTGGCAGTTACTGTTACCCCAGAAGGATGGGGGGATGGCAGTCCGACCACAGGCAGCAGCGCAGCCTCCCCGAGGGCCAAGAAGCCCAAGTACCTAAGGCACAGGAAGCAGAGGCTGGAGCTACGGAGCTGTGACTCGGGAGTGTGCGATTTGCAGGATACCCCCAGCCCAGCGTTAGAGGCATCCTGGCGGTTACACGATCCATTGGACACCTGCCCCTGGACCCCGGACAGGCTGGGCCTGCAGACATTCCGGGAGTACGGGCGGACCTGCTACCTGTTCAAGAAGAGCCTGGAAGCCAAGTTTCTCCCGGTAGACTGCTTGGAAAACCAGCCGCAGGTAAGAGAACCGGCAGAGCCGCCCGTGTGAGCGCTAACGGCACAGTCTATATACACACGCAGTGTACTTTGTACGCGTCGCGTTATTCGTTATGTGGCTTCCTGCATTGCATGGCTTAGAGAATTAACCCTTTCAGCTTGGTTGTGTGCTGTGGTTACCCTTTGACTCGCTGCTGATGTGTGTTTGGTGCTTTGTTGACAGCTGAAGGCAGACTCCCGCTGTAAGCTCATCAGCTGGCTGATCCCTGTGCACAGACACTTTGGCCTTGGCTTCGAGTCCCTGTGTCTTGCAGTCAATATCCTGGACCGATTCCTGTCCTGCATGCCCGTGGCGTCTGATTGTTTCCAGTTAGTTGGGGTCACTTCCCTGCTCATCGCTTGCAAACAGGTATGCATGTCCGCAACACGCGCTTCCAAATGCAATCATTCATTATACGCCTTATTGGGTTCTTTGCTTTATATGTGTATATCCATTTCTCTATCATCTTGTACTCATCTGTCATTTAATCAGCGTTTAGCTCTACATAATAAAAATGTTTGTTCGTCCTATCACTTTGGATTGGAAATCCTATTCTCTTAATCCATTGGCTATTGCCTTTTCATTGATCCATCCATTGAAAGTTTTGCATTTTCGTGTTTCACTGTCGCACTGTATAAAGAATCAAATCAGTCCATTGATAAAAGACATCCTCTTATCTTCCAGGTAGAGACGCGACCTCCACGAGTGAAACATCTGCTTGCCCTTTGTGGTGGCGCCTTCTCCCATGAACAGCTGTGTAATTTGGAGTATGTCATCCTGCTGAAGCTTCGCTTCAGCCTCGGAGCCCCCACCATCAACTTCTTTCTGCAGCACTTCACCCTTCAAAGGATAACCGATGGAGATCTAACCAAGGGATGGAAAACTTTACCTGTAGCCAGAGCCATTGCTGAACTGTGCCTAGCGGACTATGCGTTTAATTCGTATTCACCCTCCTTAATGGCCATTTGCTGCTTGGCTGTTGCAGATCGCATGTTGTGCCAAGACATGTACGTAGAGACTGGGGGCTTCCATTACGATTTACTAAAGGATTGCATGGACAAGATTGATTTACTCGTCACGTTAAACCAAGATTCCTTACACCACCTTCTGCCAGACGACCTCCGTGACAAAAGTATGGATGTGGATAGCTGAAGACTGTCTGCCTCTTCCTGTTATTGAGATGTTTTAACAGGAATAAAAGTGACTTTTAAAGCTTGAATTTAGACACTGCTGCCACCAAAAGGGTCCATGGATTTTGTCGCACACTATGACATGAAGTACTAGTATTTATAGAGGAGATTTGTGTTCTTTTTATATAGCAGTATTGCCATCTGGTTGCATACTTGAATAGTAAAATATATATTTACTTAAAACATATTATATTTGTGCGTTGGACTAATTTTCAAAACTAGAATGTGATGATTACTGAATGAATTGTACTACTCGGGTAGTATGTTTTTTTGCACTGATTTTTACTGTAAGTTCTTATATATGTATATTTTGTACATAATAATAGAGGCACACTTTATATTGATACACATTTCTGAAAGAGTAATATAACTTTTGAAGTTCATTTCTAAATAAAATTTTTAAGCCATAAAGAAATTTGTGTGTGTGTGTGTTTTTACATAGGTTTGTAGAATAATCTCTGTGAAATGTGTAGAAACAGGTTTACAAAAAAAGGTTTAATTCTCCTCTGACACTCCAGCTACTGTAGATTACTAGGATGGTGGGAGTGGTGGCCCATAATAAATAAAGCCTGCGGTACTGTGGACACAGTGGGTGGGTTGATAATTCTTTAATATCAAAACTCTCTTGTATACAACATTTGGGAGCACGAGGCCTGTCATTTCACGTGCTCCCTAATCCTTACGCAACGCAATTAATGCCGAGTGCCAGGATATGATGTCTTATCCCCTCGCTCTGCATCAAAATCCAGCGCTCAATGATCAGGGAGCACTAAAGCAGAGGTCTAAAATGACTGACCTTGCACTCAACTGGATGGAAGATAATGGAAGATGAGTAAGGGCAGTGTATGTATATATGAGTATATATATGTGTGTGTGTGTAAGGGCAGTGTATGTGCAGGTGTGTGTAAGAGCAGTGTAAGTATTTGTGTGTTTATAAGCTGGTGTGTGTTTATGGACAGGTACAGTGGATATAAAAAGTCTACACACTCCTGTTAAAATGCCAGGTTCTTGTGAATGAGACAAAGATAAATCATGTCAGAACTTTTTCCACCTTTAATGTGACCTATAACGTGAACAATTCAATTGCAAAACAAACTGAAATCTTAGAGGGGAAACTTGCAATAACCTGGTTGCATAAGTGTGCACACCCTCTTATAACTGGGGCTGTGGCTGTGTTCAGAATTAACCAATCACATTCAAACTCATGTTAAATAGAAGTCATTACACACCTGCCATCATTTAAAGTGACTCTGATTAATCACAAATAAAGTTCAGCTGTTCTAGTAGGATTTACCTGACATTTGCTTAGTTTCATCTCAGAACAAAAGCCATGGTCCTCAGAGAGCTTCCAAAGCATCAGAAGGATCTCATTGATGAAAGATATCAGTCAGGAGAAGGGTACAAAAGAATTTCCAAAGCATTAGATATACCATGGAACACAGTGAGGACAGTCCTCATCAAGTGGTGAAAATGTGGCACAACATTACCAAGAACTGAACGTTCTCCAAAATTGATGAAAAGACGAGAAGAAAACTGGTACACATATATATATATATATATATATATATATATATTCCACCTCCCACCCCCGCTTACCTCTCACCGCTCCTGCAGCTTTCTCTCTGGCTGCTCGCAAACATTGCGCAGGCAGCCTTGGTTTCACCGTGGGATCGGTGCGGTCCAGGTCGGAAGGGCCCTCTCTAAACTATTTTGAACTGGCACGGGGAGACAAGAAGAAGGGGTTGCAGGGGTCGCACCAGGCAACTACTGCGACCCCTGTAGTTACACCAGTGTATATGTGTGTAAGGGCAGTGTCAATATAATAACCTCTGTAAACACACAGCTGAGGGGACACAATTGCCAGCTACAGTTCTGTTCACAACAAGCAGGGAGCGAGAGAGCCTGTCGCTCTGTCTCTGCTCTTATTTATAAACTATAAAGAAAAGCTTTTGAGAGTATTTTTGTTAATTCAATAAAAAAATGTATCATAGCATACTGCAATACTCTGGCATTTTGGCATTATATATATATATATATATATATATATATTTAGTTTTCTCAGTGGCATTATTTAGTGGTGGAACTTATTAGTGCCCCCCCAGTTTTGACTGTGGTATCTTATGCATCCCCCCCCATATTGTTGTTCCTAGAGTCGCCACAGCCACATTTCCACTCTCAATGTTAAATTAGTGAAGTGTTTAGCATTTACATTACATTCTTCTATTTTCCCGCTGACGCGTAACACTACCTGCCATTTCATTTATGACTGTCCTTTAACATATACATTCCTTAACATGTTACATACAATACACCATAGATGCCGCTGTAGTGAGGAACCTTTCAACGTTTTTAAACAGTTGTGCTCTTATCCTATTATTCCCTCAACAAACAGGGGAAAATGCTATAAATAGGCTACATTGGCAACAAAAAAGGTAACATGTTGTTTAACCCAGACCATGCCAGCACTGTGTGTGAATGCACTGTGTGGCTTTTAAAAGACTGGCACAGAAATGGTTAACAATCTCCGGCCAATCCGTATTCAATCAGGTAGCTGTTTATTTTTCCGAACTCTGCCCTCTGCACTGCAAATAGTTAAGCCGCAGGGAAGGGGTGCCCTGTATTTTAAGCTAATCCTCCCTGTGCTGCCAGTTTATTACGAAAGGATTTATTTGCAATGGATGGGGGTTTGCCAAGCGCCTCTATAGCAGAAAGTGATTTTCATCACTCGCTGACTTTGCTAACAAAGAGTTTAGGACGTCAGGGTTGCTGCTGTAGCAGCGCCTGTGATAAAAGTGAATTCCCCTCTCGGGCCGCTCGATGAAGCAAAACTTCTCCCTTCCATGAGATGCACAAAGGGGTTCATTCATTAAACTGAGTTATCTGGAGTTTCTAGGAGAGTTAAAGTTTTAATTGCTTGACTTCATAGGGGACTTCCTTAGGGGTGTGCGACCTGTGCGGCCGCACAGGGCGCCATGGTAGCAGGGGCGCCTGCCCGGGACTTAAATTAAAAAATCGTTTTTTTTTAACTTTATTTTATTCATGTTAAATAAAGTTTAAAAAAAAAATGATGCTTTAATCCTGGGCAGTCCCGGGCAGGGGCGCCAAGCGGTTGCTCGTGAAGTTCTCAGCAACCGCTCGGCGCCCCTTACTCTCCGTGACTCAGCGCGAGAAGACGGATGCCTCCCGCTCTCACCGCAGGACTCCGGCAACAAGGTAAGTGAGAGGGGGTGTAATTTGAAGGGGAAGAGGGGGGGGGGGTGTAGTTTGAAGGGGCAGAGGAGGGGGTGTAGTTTGAAGGGGCAGAGGGGGGGTGTAGTTTGAAGGGGCGGGGGGGTGTAATTTGAGGGGGGTAGTTTGAAGGGGCAGAGGGGGGGTAGTTTGAAGGGGAAGAGAGGGGGGGTAGTGAAGGGGGGGCGCCAGAGGAGTAGTCCGCACAGGGCGCCACAACGCCTAAGGCCAGCTCTGGAAGGACCATCTTCAATAAGCATCTTTTGCAGGAAGAACAACTTTGGTAAAGATGATACCTTTATTGATTTACTAACGTATGATGGATTGCAAGCTTTCGGGACTATCTAGGTATATTATATGATATAATATGCCTGAAGAAGAGACCTACACAGCTTGTAGTTAGTCCAAAAAGATATCATCATTACCAAATTTGCTTTCTCTCTCTCTTTTTATGGCTAACACGGTAACACTCTATACGTTTATATATAAGGATGGCGCATTGCGTTAATTGAGAAATGCGAGGCATGCATTCCAAAAAAAGGAAGTCCTGCTTGATTGCGAAAGACTTCCAAGGTGGCGAAGTATGAGTGGCGGTTCCCGAGGAGGCAGTGGCCTCTTTCCCCCGGGAAACATCATATCATTTAAAAGGAATATGACATTTTCAGAAAAAAAGTGTAGAGGGCGCTTAAATAATTGTCATAGTGGTATCACGTCTGCTAATCCCCGTTGGCCTGGAAAGCACCAAGTATTTCACAAAAATGCTACAAAAAACAAGAGCGGAGAGGATATGCAGAGGGCAGATTAGACTCACACCCCACTAATGAAGACACTGAGTGTGAGGGGGCAGATTAGACTCACACCCCACTAATGAAGACACTGAGTGTGAGGGGGCAGATTAGACTCACACCCCACTAATGAAGACACTGAGTGTGAGGGGGCAGATTAGACTCATACCCCACTAATGAAGACACTGAGTGTGAGGGGGCAGATTAGACTCATACCTCACTAATGAAGACGCTGAGTCTGATGGGGGCAGATCAGACTCATACCACACTAATGAAGACACTGAGTTAGATGGGGCAGATTAGACTCATACCCCACTAATGAAGACACTGAGTGTGAGGGGGCAGGTTAGACTCATACCCCACTAATGAAGACACTGAGTGTGAGGGGGGCAGGTTAGGCTCATACCCCACTAATGAAGACACTGAGTGTGAGGGGGTAGATTACGCTCACACCCCACTATTAAACGGACTCTGGTGCAGGGCCTGGAGCTGGATTGACAGTTTGTGTTATAGCTTTATTTAAACAAACAGGGTCAGTCATAACAGATGCTGGGACTGTATATTGAGACACTTGTCCGTAGAAAGCAGATATTTTCTATGGTTCGGTGGCAGGGGAAACACGTTGGTTTCTGTGTACACAATCTCTGCTAATCCCGGACAGATGGCAACGAGCAGCGGCTCCGAGCGGTACCGAGGCGCCAATCTGTGCGAGGATGAGCGCATTGAGGAGGGGGAGCGCGGTGTCCCGAGGGAGGGGCGTGGGGCAGTCTGCGCACACTGACCGGAGAAGCGCGCCACCTCTGGCGCTCACTGACCAACCGCCTGCGCCCTTCACCCGCGACTATTGTCCTGCATTAACACATCGCGGCTCCGCTGTCACCAGCAGCAACCGTCAGGCGCCATCCTAACGACTGGCCAGTGACGGGCATGCTGGAGATTAACCCTTACCTGCCCGTGGCGAGAAAAGGAGACTGAATATTAATCTCTGCCTGTCCACACAGAAGACTTACATGCTGTGACATTAACCCTTGAGTCATACAGTGTTATTAACCCCAAGCCCCCACCTGTCCACCTGCGAAATTAGCACGTACCTGTCTAGTGCGCATATATATACATATACAATATTAAAAAAGATGAGTATTGTGGCATTTCCCACTCTTTTTTCGTGGAATTGGTCCATATATCAGAAAAATAATACATTTTTATGAATCAATATTCATAAACTTGGCCTTAAAACGAAGTGCTAGTTCATGTTTGTATTTATAACCTATACCTACAAAAAGACATATACACACATATATATACACTCACAGATATACACACATATATATACACACTCACAAACATATGTACACACACGCACGTATGTACAGTATATATATATACATATACAAACACATACACACATATATTTGAAACATATCACAGGGATAATTTAGATAAAAGGTTTGGTTGGAAGATCCTCTCCTGCTGCAGTTTTCTAGACACCAACACAGATCCTTCTATTTTCCCGCAGCCATCACTATAAATACATTCCAAACACACTATAAAGTAACACAATATACACCCGAATTTCACATTGTTTGGTTTCTACCGATTGATGGTTATACGGTACAGACAGAGGCCATGGTCATATTGCTCCTGGAAAAGATGTGTGTTTAGTTAGTGTTTCTTTAGAAGGTGACACTGTTTACTGGGCCAACAGAAAATAATCCCAGAGGCATCTCCTTCCACCTGATGAAGAGACCTTTGAGGTCCCAAAACCTTGTGACTCCATCCAGTTATTTAGTGCACATTGTGACTGTTTTCTCTGTTTATTAGGCTGAGTGCCGGATGCATTAAATGCGCACATCTGTCATTTTATTCTTTCTCTGAAGGCTTCATAACAAAAAGTACAGAAATTTTGTTGTTTTTTTTCCTTTCTATGGCAACAGACAGTACCTGTTTTTTTGTCGTCAGGTAAACGAGTATATCAGAAGTGTGAAGGAGGGCACATCTTAAGTGACTGAAACCTTTGTAAAGGAGGTTTGGGCATTCACCTACCCTAGAAATCCTGTGTCCAGTGCTTTGAGTGTATTTTTCCTCCAAATAGTTTTTGACATAGTTAGAATAAAGCGACAGGATTGATGGATTACGTGTAATGTTATCCCAAAAAGTGTTTCTAGACTGCACTAATCACGCACATGGTGCATCACAACAAAATAACATTAATAATGAAAAGCTGTGTTTGTGTGTGTGTCTGTGTGTGTGGTGTGTGTTTGTGTGTACTTGTGTCTGTGTGTGCAAAATAAATTTTAACCATTCAGAATAAATAGTTCTTTAACATATAGGAAAGGTTCAATAAAAACTCCATTAGGTCCTATTAATGGGCTACTGGTCCGGCCAAGTCCACCCTCCATGCCGCAACAAGGCTTCCGTGCAACCAGAACACTGACTGCACTTTTTAATGCATTTCGGGGCTCTTTCAGATACATTTCTATAGTAAGTGTACTTTGATAAATTTCTTTTAAAGATTTTGTTGATGGTGATGTTTTTATTTAAAACTTTCCATGCAACCAAATAAGCCGCTTGACTATTTAGTGACTGTTCTTTGCTTCACATAGAGCTTTGCCTTGTGTTCTCTGCCAGCTGTGTTATGAATATGGTATGCTTAGGAAGACACAAGGAGTGTGATAAAGGGGTATTTGTCAGTAGAGAATGTGTGGATGTATGTATGTATGTGTATGTGTGGATGTGTATGTATGTATGTCCGCAGGATAGAAGTTGGAAACAAGAGCGACCGGTTTCTTAGCCAGGTTGTTTTTGTATAAAACTGCCAAAAATATAACGCATAATGGTAGCTTCAAAGACAAATGTCATAGAGAAGGATGGTGGTTCCTGGGGTCCAACTCTGCTTTAGAGCCTTCTGAGAACCCACTGTCTAAATCAATCAGCCAATATACATGTATTAGAAACCCATTTTATGTGTGTATACTACAGGGGATTTGAAAGATTACCCCTTCTCCTTAAGTCATTTTTCCCACTTTTGTTATCCTTTGGTATAAGAACCAATTACACAGGCAAATAAAAAGCATATTATATGGGTAATTACCAATACAGTTATGGGTTAAGTTAATATATATATATATATATATATATATATATATATATATATATATATATATATATATATATATATTGCTGCTGATTTAGATGTGGAAGTTTTAGAACACCCAAATAAAGTGAGATTACAGAGTCCTGTATTTTTGGATTAGCCAGAACCATTTTAGGCAACCCAGGCTCACAAATCCATCTGGAATGCAGTTTATTATATTAATAACCACCAGTGTGAAGGCTGTAAAATTGGCTTCTGTATCACCGGGGGGTGTGAGATACACGCTGCACAATCACATGGGATAACATATGAGATGTAAGTATGGCAGATATCATCGGTTGATATAAATACTTCTATCCCCACCATTTACATGGGACCGGCCGATGGACTGAAACCAGCAGCCGTTTGCGATCTACAAATAGCCTACTCCAGGGGTATTTATCTAGAACTGATTGACACACGGACTGGAATGAAACCTCTTGGCGCATAACGAACGAGCCGTTAGCCAAGAGTCAAACACAAAGCAAATACGTTGTGGGTTCCGAGCAGAGATTGTGTAACGGGAGGTCAGGTCCCTGGGATGGGCGCAGCTCGCGGGGTGCGGTGCATTTCATCAACACGTTAGAGGTGATGGGGCCCATGCTGGTGCATCTCTCGGGCCACACTGGTGTACAGGGCACCGGGCATTATTATGGTGATCGGTGAACATAAGAGTGTCAGGGATATAGAACTGACTCAGAGCGATACAGAATCCACGGTAATATACATGGCATTGTGTCAGGTGGGTTGTATAGCGCTCTTGTGTAGGTGTACCCTGCAACACTACAAACACAGCAACAATCGCAGCATCCTGACACTGATCAGTGTGTTTCCATGGCAACACCAAGTGAAATTAACCAGGTGTCACACTTTGACACACAATCATCCTATTGCTGTTATATGTGATCCCCATGTATCTTCTTTTGAACTACCTGGGCATTAAAAGAGGGAGAAAAAACTCATCCCTCTGGTGCCAATAGGGTTAACTCACACACCTTTTTCTACCCTGTTACAGCCGCGCAGCCCGGGAGCTGGCGGGTTCTATAGAGCACAGCCGCAGTTACTGCGCAGGCGCGACTCCTGCTACCAGGGACGCTAAGCCTTGGAGATACAGCAGGAATCCGAGCCTCTGATTGGATGATCGCGCTCATTTCCAACAGGGCCCCCGATTTATAAATTACATCTGACAGCTGGCAGGAAGGGGTACCGGGACTCATTTCCCACACATTGCGGTTTCTGGCAACGAAAAGACAACTTTGGAGCAGTGCTGCGTCAACTTCACGTTAGCATTCGTGATAAAGTTAATATCCTTGTAAGGATGCAGAACAGGAGGAAAGCCTTTGATAGGCTATGTCCAAATAGGATTGTGGATCTACAAAACAGACAGAACAAAAAGCCAGTGAAGGTCGAGAAAAAGGTATTTATCATTATGCCGCGTAGACTCATTTCTACAAATCTGCAGAGAAACTCAATGCAGCCAAGAAGTGCAATCACTGAAATGCTGCTCTTGTTTTTTTTAAGCAGGTGTCAAAAGGGTTTTATGCAGGTGCCAGTGGATCAGTGTCTATCTATGTGGATCCAGATCCTAATACAGAGAACACAGGTAAGATCTGCTATGCAATGTCTATCTATCTATCTATCTATCTATCTATCTATCTATCTATCTATCTATCTATCTATATCTCTCTACATATCCATTATCTATCTATCTATCTATCTATCTATCTATCTATCTATCTATCTATCTATCTATCTATCTCTCTATCTCTATCTCTATCTCTCTACATCTCCATTATCTATCTATCTATCTATCTATCTATCTATCTATCTATCTATCTATCTATCTATCTATCTATTATCTATATATCCATTATGTATCTCTTAATTGTGTATTGATGCTTGTGCTGACAGCGGTAGATCATATGGAGAAAAGTTAACAGCTAGTATTTTCTGCCAGCAGCGCTTTCCACAATTGACTGGCAGGACCTGGCTGACTGTGACGCTGTCATACAGCAGGACGCCGCGGGGGGCGCTCTCACCCAGCAGGTAATAGCAAACCCAGACACACTCCAAAGCCTTTGATCGGTTACTTGTAGTCCGACCCCTAGCTGCGAGCGGCATGTAACAATATGCATTAAGTAACAGCACGCCCCGCTCCTGCATTCCTAGCACCCAGTCTGACATTCCTAACAGCATGCAAATGGTTAAAAGGCAGGAGCATCTCTTTGTCTCAAGATTATTATATTGCGATTGGACATTATGCACTAAATTGCGAAATGTTATCACCGATCCAGGATGGGGGGAACAGATTATTACAGACATAAATACACTGGCGATTAATGAGGATTCCGCTACTAGGATGTAGTATACGTGTAACGGAGGGGTGCTCATTGCTTGCATGTATCTGTGTGCAGTGGTATGTACTATATGGCCAGGTGTGACAACTTGTGCATTTGGGTTAAAATATAAGCCTGCTAGAGCTTTATTAGGGGGGGGGGGGCAGCCCGTGTGTACAGCCTGTGTGCTGCTGCATCAGGCTATGTACATGCACCCAGGTGGTAAATCGTCGGCAGGTGCACCGGCTGCATTCAGCCTCAGCTCTGTGTTGTGGTAACGGCTCCGGGGTTACTACAGAAACTGCCCAATCAGTTGGGGTAGAGACGTCCAGATTTAGCCGGTGCTGCTTTATACCGTCCTGGCAGTCTGAGTTCAGAGTGTAAGCTCTTGGGGCTACAAACAAGGAGCAGTCTAACATCGCCCCTTTATTTAAAATACGCCCTGACAGTTTGACAGTAAGGGTACACCCCATATGTGCCCTTATGGATTATAAATGTACAGAGTACCCTAATGACATATAGAGAATGAATACATTTACAAAGTAACGGAGAAAGTCAAATATAAGAACCCCCCCATATATATTATTTCACTTGGATCATATATAGCGACAAACATCACTTTCCCATAACACGTTAAGGACGTTTAAATGCCAAAATATAGAGTGTTGCAAAGCTGGCTGGGAGTGATGGGAGTTGTATTCCGCCTGCGTCAGATGGACAGTTTATCTGTAGTGTTTCTGGCAGAAACAATCCCAAACATAAGCCTTCTTCAAACAGCCCAAGTGCCCGTCCTTCCGCAACCGCGGGGCTACGAGCCAACGACTATATATAGAAAGCGGAGAAGAAAGGAACGGGGAGGGGACACGAAACAATCACCGCAACAGCCGAATCCGCCGCTTTATTGCACTATATATTAAAAATATATATTGCACTATTATACACTATACATTATACACAATACATTATATGTATATTTTACATTAAATATATTATACAATTATTACACAGTGACAACAAAATAAACAGCTCTGTCCCATAGAGAAGGGTGCCAGTCTTAAGTTAACTGGCTGTGCTTCTGGCATTCTACTGGTTAATAAACTATAAGACTGGCAGTTTATGGCACATTCTAATTATGCAGCCTCTGGAATTATCCAGGCGTCGGGCGTATATAACGGTCATGGCGGGTATTGTGGGGCTGAAGATGCCCGGGTTATTTGTCGGGCTGTGTGTATCAGGGCTAGGAGCAGGGGCTGCCTGGGGGCTTTGGCAACCTAACAAAACAAAGCAGCAGCCCACGGTGATGTAGAGCGTGGGGGTAATTAGCCATGTTCAGTGCCCTAAGTATTGTATTTGACTTGCGCCAGACTGCTAGCGGGGGGCTCCTTTATCTTGCATTGTGATAAACTGCGGGTTATCCGCCCGGTGCCCTCAGGTGAAACTCGGCACTCAGGGGAAGGCAGCCCAGGTTAATCTGTCACCCAAGGCTGTGAGAGAGAGCTGACTGGCTGACCGTCATCCAATCAGGAGTAGGCATAGGATGTATAGGGGCAGCCCTGGCTGACAGGTTGCACAGAGCCCTTATCAGTTAGTCGCACCGTGGGCAGGAGCAGCTCTTAGTTATTTAACATTAATACTTCGCGATCCGTTCCTTGGGATTGTATTGAGCGCCTGGGACATGGCAGTGCAGACATGTCAGCTCCACTTCACAACCTATGGATACGATGATTTCCAGGTATGTGATCTATGCCATCGCGATGCTCTGAGGGGGTTTGTCTCATTGGGGTCGCATATAGCTAAATCCATATGTCTCACGTGTGTGTTTCAGGGACATTGTCTGCAAGACGCGTCTCAGTTCGATCTGCAGGATTTCAGAGATGCTGTGGATAACTTTATCACCGGTGAGTGTACTATATATGTGTATATGTGTATGTATGTATATATATGATTATGCGTGCATTGATGACTTGAGATAATTATGAGGATTTTTATGTTTTTTTAATAAAAATCTGTTAAACATTTTTTTCAAGAAGAGTGAATGTAACAACTTGGAACACTGAAATACCAGATATTTTGAAAAAACAAACTGTCGATTAACCCATATTATACCGTAGTATCTTAGTGTATCTCTCCTAGAAATAAGCAATTTACAGTAACCATAATGAATTAAAGTTCATGTGTTAGCTGGAGTGTCCATTTTCATGGTTATATTTAAGACAATGTATAGATTACAGTATCTGTATGGGGGGGGCCAGTGATCTGCTTGGCATCGATACAGTTTCAGATACTGTTGCGAATTGCTTAGTAATTGCAGCATGTGGGGTGGATTTTGGGTGTGGAGTTGATTTTGATGCCATTTTTCCTCCCCAGACCAGTCCTCCCTCATGCAGACTGCTATGGGCTCTGCAGACTTCCAGCTTCCACCTTGTGATGTGTCCGTGTTTGACCCTTGCATGCCCGCACCCCAGCCGGCCCATCTCCTGCCCATCAACGTCCAGCCTATCCCTACGACTGAGCAGTACTGGAGAGACGTGGCTGATCACAACCAGAAAGCCCTGGGGAATGCCTTGGTGGAAAATAACCAGGTAATGAAGACAGTTCTAAATACTTCACACTAGAACAATAAGGGCATTAAAGAGTTAATGTGTGTCCTTTACACACATATTGCATCAGGATTTTATCCGGCACACACACGGTGTTATTCTGTTAGCTTGGATTCACAGCATTACATGATTATTTGCTAGACTGTTGTACACACTGGTTCTAGAGGTGCAGGGATCTGATCTGGTAATCTGACCAGGATCCTCTCTTCCCACACAGCTGCACGTAACCCTGAGTGAGAAGCAGGAAGAGATCGAGTCCCTGAAGGAAAAAAACGTCCAGCTCAAGGAACTGGCTAACCAGGCAAAGCATCTGGCCTCAGTGCTTGATGTAAGTACGCAACCAATAGAGGGATTGTAAGGGCTGCAGATTTACAAAACACCCATAGGAGGCGCACAGTTACGTATAACCCTAAGCTTTGGGCTCGGCACAATCGTGTGAGGTTTACATGGTGGCATGGTGCAGGACATTGTTTGGAAAGTGCAGTAGATAAAATTCACACCCAGAATCAAGTTAATTCTGGCATTTTATGGACTCTGTTTACTGCTTGGGTGAAACCGACAAAGGGGTTTATTCACTAAAGGGGGAGTTAGCAGAAAAGCGTGCAGGATAGTTCTAGTTTGTTTAGGCTCCTTGACGACGTCACATTATGATGTTCAAGCACCAGTGAGTTCCTGCTGCAGAAAGACCTTGTCCGGCTCTATATTATGTATTGTTACATGAGAGATATTGCGCCAAAGTCCCCTCTCCCAATATATATATATACAGGGCCTTAATTGTTGGAGAAACCTGCAAGTATTGGTCCTTCAGCTAGTTGATTTCTTAGGTGTCCCAGAGCCACCATTTCTGGATAACTTTGCTTTTGTAATGATATCATATATAATGCAGGGTGTTTTTAGACAGGACATGCTATATGATGTTATGTAATCAGAAATGTAGCAACTAGTTACAGTGTGCATTAGTTAAATGCTTGAGACTGTTTTGGCCACGAAAGGTGTTCTCTAAAATCTTGCTACTTTGATCTCTTTGTAGAAGCTGATGTACCACAAATCCAGAGGGAATGAGAAGCTTTCATCTGACACACTGACAACAAGACAATCAGTGAAGAGAAACTTAGAGGAATACTACCCTCAGAGCAACGAGCAAGCCTGCACCCAAGTGGATGAGATTTTGAGGGAGATCTCAAAGAAATGCAATGCTGCTCTTATGGGCAGCGGCTACCCAGAAGCCAAACGTCCCAAACTTCAATCCGAGGAACCTATGGATCGATCAGGAGACAACCCCACGCAAAACATCAAAATGTGCGGGGCATTCCAAGGAATAAAGACAGTCACAGGACACAACTCAGTGGATCTGGTGCACACTGACATTGAAGAAGATATCTCCTTCAGGACCTCCATAAAGGATCACTGCACCATCCGGACTCTGGCTTATCCCCAGGGAAATGCCTTCACAATCCGCACAAGTGGAGGAGGGTACAAGTTCAGATGGGTTCCCAATTGAGGATAGCCACAATCAGCTAACTACACTTCCAAAGTCTCGTGGAATCGCCAATTATTTTCTCATGATGGTGCTTTCTTGCCGTAATGACGGTTATCCGGTTCGCCACTAGAGGGCGTGCGACGCCAAAACCTCCTGCTAATACACCGTACAGGGCTTTGGGAATTGCCCATTACATAACATTGTATCCGTGTCCGCTGGTAGTACTGGATCTAAAACAGCTCTCAGGGTCTAGTAAGACTGCAGTAACCCTACGACTGCCAGGTGTACATTCCTATATAGTAAAAGTGTTTATTGATGAGTATATTGTCATTGCATTTTAACAATCAAATGAAGGAAATCTATTTTGGTGATTTGAAGTTCTAAACATGTTTATATAAGGAGTATCAGTAAAACAATACTCCGTTTTTCTATTATTTTAATTGATTATATGGTATTCACAGCCACAGAATAAATTTCACCCGTGGGGTTGCACTTTTACAATTAGCCTTACTTTCAGGAGATAGTTTTTCTCCTGCTGAAACTCAGTGGGATCTGTCTGCGCCAGTGTTAAGTTAACGTCTTAATTAAAAAAAATCTAAGATTATTCCAACGAGGTCATAACCACTATTTTTCGTTTTAAAGTGCTAATATTAAGGTGTTAGAAACGTATTTATATTATGGAGCTTTTAATTATTTAATAATGTGTTGGATTCCTTTAATGCTGGAAGTCCATTAATCCATAACACCCATTATATTTAGTACCCCTTGCTACAGCTGCATTAAGGAACAAATTTGAATTTAGGAAGAATTACATTTTTGCACTGACTTGTAACTTGCCAATTTCTGTTTTAATTGTCTCAGTGCCAAATGGATGCCAACCCTGTGGACACTCAAAATACTAAGCCATGTTTCTCAGTAGAACTAATGTACACAGCAATTGTACATTAAATAGTCAACTGCTGCTTAAAATAATATCATTGTGATTTGAGGGTTATATGTTCGTTTGTAAATACCATTTGTAAATATATTTTGTTCAGTCATAGTATTTAGAATGTTTTTAAACACTAATATAAAACGTTTGTGTAATTTAAATGGAACAGTTTCTTTTTTACTCATTTTTATTGCAAATGATCTATGTTTTATAACAATTTTGTAACTCCAGCAGCTTATGTTAAAACAGATATTGTAAAATCTTTTACCAAATGAATATTTTTTAAGTAAAATAATTTATACACACAACTGTGATTTATTTTATTTATTATGTATGAGTCTATCCTATCTATAAAAAAGCGCATCACCCTGCTTATAAAGGGTTTAAAAAGTAAATAATATTAAAATCTATTTTAATTCATTTTTTAAATATTTTTATATGGTGAGCTATTAGTAATTGCGTAATTCACTGTATATCAAAGCAATGGTTAGCTTTTCTGCATGCAATGTATACATTGAAATGAATCTACTTAAGTATCTCAAAAGTGAAATACAAAAATAAGGAAACAAAAAACAACATAGCTGTTCTCATAAATAATCAGAACATTAAATATTAGATCATATGTTATATTTGATTTGTTGTAACCATCCAGCAGAGTTTAGCGTATTTTCAAAACTGGCTGGATGAGGACAGTGAGGAATTCTGATGGGAAAAGTGGGGCAGGAAGGTTCATTGGTTGCTATGGCAACTGCACCACTCCTAACAGCTTGCCCCCGAATTAGTCTTTATATAACCCAGTTGTGTTTTCTTTTCTGGTGCTAAGAATTTGCTATGTATTCTACTCTGACTGCTTAATTGATGTATTCTTAAATAATTTTAACTTTATGACTTTAAAATTGGTCCAGAGAGCTGGAGATAAAATAAGGCTGGAATTATGTCTATAGAATAATGAGGACCATGGCAGGTGGGTTGAATCCTATGAAAAAAAATAATGTATTGAATCACTTTGGAAGAACAGCATATAGAATTACGCTTTATTGATCATAATACCTGTTCATTCTGTTTTTGTGCGTTAAACATTCAATTAATTGTCATATGATTAGTCTAGAAATCTGAAAGGAGTAAGTTCATCAATCATTCATGGTCCTGCTCCTTCAGATGTTTTACACAGAGGTCACAGCGTTTGTTCTGGAAATGGGGGCAACATATTCTCTGAATACACTGCAGCTGCATTTTCAAATCATTCTGTAATTTATAAAAATTCGGCTGTGAAATCAAATCACACCCCGTGGCGGCACTGATATAACTGATGGATTGGGATAGATATGACATGTTTTCAGTAGGAGAGATAACAGTATGGGCAGATCACAGGGCTGATGAAGCAGACCTTAAAGGAATGCGCTGTTACTTCTCTATTTACTCAGGATCTGCCGCTCTAAGCCGCAGGTGTACGAAACTCACCTACTCAAAATCAACAACGCCGTAGAACACACCATTACAGCAGTCGGGTGAAGGCAAACACTTCTTTTCTAATAGATGCTCTTTGGTACTTTTCTGCTCACTGCGGTTCTAATTCTGTTGCAATCATCGCCAAAAAATGATGATGGATGCAAAGTTTGCCATACTGGTATTACCGCCAGTACCGATGTGTGATACGATTGTGATATATGCCCACAGAAACCAATGCGACATTCTTATCTTATTCCAATATCTCAAAGCTAACACGTGTGAAATTTATACATTTCTGGCTGTCATTTAAGACCCACATAAAGCAAATCTAGATACATGCAACACATGGGTTTGCCCCCCTAAGTGACCTGCATTATTTTCCTTCTAAAATTTTATATTGTGTTTTTTTCATGGGCAGGTAGAACCTTCTCTTTGTACCTCTTTTTTAATAGTCTGTTTTGAATACGTCGAAAAAATAAGAAAAAATTCAATTTTGTTTAGGGATGTTGCTGGAGTTTATGTCCAGCAACATCCCATGACTAGAATAATATCTCACATGAATAGGTTTTTAATGAAAATATACTGCCTCATATCCTACATTAATTTTGAACTTTTTTAATGTATATATTTAGTGGAAGATTTAAGTGGCACCTATTTTTTTAAATATTTTTTTATTATTATTTTTAGACTTTTTTTACCTGGTGATTCCTCTGAAGGTGTTTAAAACACCCCCGGTATCCCTCTCATAGTGACATCACTGTGGCCCATTTAATTATTTAATATTTTTACATTTTATTTAATTGTTATTTTTTTTATATATATATATATATTTTATTTTTTTTTGAAGATCCTAGATCCTGCTGACACAGGAGACACACTAATCTCCTGTGTACTGGTGGGAAAATGTCCCCACCTGTGCAAAAACCGTAGAACTTAGTTTTTCCTCTTTTTCTGTTTTATAGGACGTAATTGTATGTACTAAGGTCACTAACCGGTTAAACTGCCTTGTGGTCTACAGTAGAATGTCTCAGTCTTAAACACCCAGATGTGCATTGCCATTAAGACTCAGCTTAGTGTGGTGTTTGAGCATAGAAAGTCACCAAAATATCATGATTGATAATAATGGCAGCCTCTAGGTCTGCAGATAAAGGAAGTTTACTGGAACAAAATGAGATAAAAGCTGTATACAGCTCTGTATTTTCTCAGTGGTAACTCTAGAATTGTTATGAACATATGTAAAGGGGGGGTACTCCGTAACTTGAAGTAAAACCAATTATTATTAATGGGTGGCATTCAGAAGTGAACGTCCTCCGTTTTTTTGGCTGGGTTTCTGTGAATATCCATATTTGCCCAAGAAATATCACCATCAACAGTAACTTTACAAATGTTTCTATGCTGCCCCAATTAAGGCGTCAACTTAAACTGCGAATAGTTACTGCTTTTCTTTCAGTTAAGCTTGCCTCACTTTTGAACTTTTCATAAGAGGAGCAACCTATACTAACTCAGAGTTTTGTGAATCAAATGACCATTGTACTGGTAATTGATTTATGGTTCTATATCAGAGTCTCGGCTGAAACACTCCATGTATGCTCAGGGTCATTTACTTGCCTCATCCAATTTTTTTGTCCTTCTTAGAAACTGCGTACGTACTGAACAAGTGGGTGGAGGATCTGTAAGGCACGAATATGTGACAACAATCTTTTTCAAGCAAACAACACAAAAGGTAAGATTTACGAACGCACGCTAGTAAAACAGAAACACCAGACTGAGCAGAGTGCTGGTGTCAGGAAATATTTGAATTACAATCTTCAAGCAGTTATAAATAAAAGAATCAACATAGCTCAGAGGGAAGTCTAGTTATTTCCTTATCTTGGTCATAGACCATAAGAATTCTGATGACCCATAGTTTCCAAAGCATAAAGGGTCATAAAGGTCATAAAGGGTCACTTTGAGAAAACGAATTCATACATCGACACCATCTGACTTTATTTTTACGAGCAAAACATCAATAGAGGCTAGTAAAATAGTATCTTCTATATCCTCTAAACAGCTGTGCAACCAAGTCGAATGTCTCTGGTCTTGATTATTTCTCAAGAACCCACTGATCCCCCACACCGTCCCAAAGGGGGGATCTGCAGTGCCCAGTATACTGGAAAGGCACACTAAGATCTGTACATGTCTTTTATTCTGCTCTTTTGCAGGACTTTGTACTGGTGTGTACTGGTGTGTACTGGTATACAAAGTTTGGGTGTATGAAAACTCTTTGCATTAGGACAAGTAAGCAAGTCAAGTTAAATCCTCCTCTGGTTGTACAGTTTTCTTGACTCTTTATTAAGCCAGAATCCTTCAGGTCTCATGTTGGCTGGGGATTTTATTGTAGTGCAAGGAAATTAATATTTAATAACTGAAGCCATATGAACTGTGTTTATATAATAGATTTTCTAGTACTTAGGACTCTGTGGATCAATTTTTTCTTCCTTGAATGTGGTATGAGGGTAATGATGAATCAACAATAATTAATTAGTTATTATTAATTACCCAGTGTTGTTTTCTTCAGTACGGTTTAGTTGTCAGTCACATTGTTGTGGTATATATAATTTGGGTCTTTACTTTGATTTGATATTTAAATTGACCCAACAAAACTGCTCTTAATAAACACATCACAGTGATTGTGAAAATACATAGGATGACCACACATCTCCGTAAGGCTATGGAGCATCTGGGACATTAGTGGTTTAACACATGTGTGTTATCTTAGATAGAGAATAAGGAAACGTTTTAGGAGAAAATCTGAATTTTTCAACACATGAAGCCCCTTTAAACATTGTTCATGTTCTGAAAAAGTAGCCTTCACTCCCCAAAATGTTTCTCATAAAATCAAAAGCAACGCAAAAAATTCCAATCCCGCCAATATATACATTTTAAAATGTACAAAATACAAAATTACAAGTATTGGATTTGAATTTTGCAGCAAGTGTCTCTAGATTAAAGTAATTGGATACTGACGCTCCCAGCTGCATATTAATTAATTAATTAATAATGATTATCTGGAGAAAAAAATCTGAATTCTGCTTCCCACAATGCCCAGAATGTCTTTCAACCAGCACCCAACTGGCCCACTGGCTTGCTATAGTCCATCAGACTGAGTGGCACAAAGACAATCTATAGTGTTTCACTTAAAGAATCTTTAGTGCTTCACTTATAGTTATAGGCTAATGTGGACCAGAATATGTTCATAACAATTATTTATTATTGTACTTACTTGTTGCAGTCAAAAAGCTCATGTTTCTGAGCATAGCTGCCTTTGAAAATAAAATGTACATACATCAAGTGTCATTTTATGTGACAGTTTTCAAAAGTGCCTTTCATGTCCTTCAAACATTGACTTACTCCTGGTCAGTGGCTGGTATTTGCATTTTGCAATTTATAATCCTTACAAAAAGCAAAAGTAAGTTTGAAGAAGGTAGCCGTTTGCTTTGGTTTAACTCTTTCATAGGTGTACCAGAAAGCACCGCAGAACCTTCCCTGTAATAAGCACCTGTTCAAACTTCAATAGCTAATGACTATTTATTTTCAATATTTGCTTTATAATACTCAACTAAGCACTAAAGACATCAGAACCGGTCAAAACTGTTTTTGAATAATAACGTAACATGCTATGAAGGAAAACGTAAAAATTCTGTCAGAAAGGTAATTATGAAATGTTACACAAATTTCAGTGGCCACGTGCAGGTGATGCGTTCATCAACATTACGAACAAACAAAGAATTTTTTTTACTGCATTTTTTTTACTGTAACACCAGAAAATACACGATGACTTGCTTATTATGTATCTAAGAGATTTTATTTGCTTTTAATGACACATTAGAAAAGCCGAAGTGTGTTTCTGTATTCCTTTTTCAGAGACTTTGTTTGCTGTGGTGCTCTTACTGCCAAGAGCAGGGCTGATTGTTATAAACAAAAGCAGAAACACCTCTGGGTGTGAGAGAGGTAACATACAGTCGGAAATAAAAGTGCCAAAACATTGATGAATCAAATATTCCCTATATTAGGTCAATTCATTCAAAAGAGAGTTTGCGGATGAGTTTAACATTTCAGATTCCTGATACCACTATACATTAAGAAGGGCAGAGCAGAGTGTATTTTTCTTGGAAAAAAAAATTTTGCTTGCCTTGGGTAATGAATGGATAAATCGGAGAGTTTAAGAAAGCTTTAGAAAAGGCCAACTCAATTTTCTTTTTTGCAGATCCTCATTGGGGTTGTCCTTCTTTATACTTCTCTTCAATAACTAGTCCAATAACTATTTCAGTTTAGTTACTGTAGCAAGAAGAAATGTTTTAAAACATTTTAGACTTTAGTGAATTCAAACCAAGGTTCGTTGTAACTACTAATGATTGTTGACCCCATTAAAGTGTCTTTTCAGTGACATGGAATTGAACAGCATGCCCCTCACTGACTGGAGAAAAGGGCCAAACACCTTGAAGGTCTAGTAACATCTCCCTAGGTGTGTCTTTGCATCTATTACATTGAATTGAATGAATTGGGCGCCTCTTATTGCACTTTGATGCATCATTCTACTAAAGTTCCTGATGTTCTTAATGTGTGCAGTTGGGTTCCCAAAGCACTATATAAAAAATTGAAAATACGTATCACCACCC
The DNA here is from genome assembly GCA_023333645.1 of Sceloporus occidentalis. Classification (NCBI taxonomy): domain Eukaryota; kingdom Metazoa; phylum Chordata; class Lepidosauria; order Squamata; family Phrynosomatidae; genus Sceloporus; species Sceloporus occidentalis. The sequence continues at coordinate 64,324 of JALMGF010000180.1, forward strand.
AGGTGTCGATCTTTTCTGTGTGGCTTTTGATCACCATTTTATCAGTATTCTAGACCTTGGCCTTCCCTTCAATCTGCCTTGATGCTTAATATCGTCTACAATTCTGTTTGTGAGAAGGGTTTCCTGTAGCTCTGGGATTTTAGGGTGCAGAAGTCCTGGCGGTCATGAATGCGCACGTGACTGCTATAGGCTGCAGATCTGAACAAGCTCAGGCCAAGGGTCCATCTATAAACTTTGACATTGTTACAGGAGAGCCCTTAGCGTGGTACATTATCCTTCACTTCATCACACACAGGATAATGTTACATCACACACTTCTGGATATTACTCCTGGTATTTTAGGATAAATATACAGTAATTGCAGATAGGATATTTTTTTTAGAGGTGGGGGGTTATTAATTCTGGCCCCTGAATGGTAGGGTTTGCATGTGATGATTCAGGAAAATGTATAGACACAAGAATGTTTTTGTTCAGCTTAGACCTGTAAATGTCAAAGTCACTACTATGAAATCAAACAGGCGTTAAAAAAGTGACAGGTGTAAAAGAAAAGAAGTTCATATATTAACACATCTTCAAAACTGCCGCTGTCAGGTAGTTTACAAATGCTTTCATTAGATCCACTTCAATATTTTGTGAACCTATAAATGTATCTGTTTGGTAGACTCTGGGGACATTGCTCGCATACCTCAGTCTCTAGTATTCAGTGTAATATTTAAAGAGGCAATATTAAAATGTACCCATCTACTGTAATGTTGTTTAATCTTTTAGTGTGGAAGGTCACACAGCATTCAGAAACTTACTTTTGAGGATTTCCCTAAACACAATTAAAATAAAATTAATTGTCTAGAACAAAAACACCAAGCAATTAAGCAGGATAAAGGTTACATAATAACTTTTGGGTCTTAGAAGAGGATTAGATTGATACAAATAAAAGTGACATAAATGTACTGCTCTGTGAGAAGATGGATTCTTTAGTTGAAGTTGATACATTTTATTGGGAAAAGCTCTCTTCTTAGAGCCATTTACTCACAATTTTTATGTTGGCACATTTAAAGGCATTACCTTTGATTAAAGACTTTAATGAACTCAATGAGGACTCAACTCAAGACTAGCTGTACCAAAAGCTATGTTTAGCTGAGGGCTGGCAAGTTACAGGTTTAAAACCCAGATTTGTTACTGAGCAGACCTCTGTTTAAAACACACAATACTCTTGCTCCTTTCAAACTATTCTCTTATTTGTCTTAGTTTGCAGCTTTGAATGAACCTTTAGTCGACGTTCACACCTCTGTGGGCTAAGAGAGAAAAAGATGAGAAGTTACATACATTTTCGGAACCTCAGATGGAATTTAAGGAAGAGATCTGTGACTTCCTGAAAGTCTAGGTTAACTTTGCATTGTTTTCCATTGGCTTAATAAAGGCATCAACTACAACTAAAAACAAAAATAATGTTCTCTTGGGCTAAAGCTGCTACAACCATTCTGCTTTTAATAAAACACTATCATATTACTCATTACCGTTGATCAGACAATAACTTTGACAAGTATTTCAACAGGTTCACTCTTAATGAAAATAAAATGCACACCTCTACTTTACTATCTTTTATCGAGTAAACGTGGAATCAAATGGAAACCTCTGTCACTCCAGTCACTGAACTCATCTTCCATCAAGTGCTTTTGCTGTGTACCCCGGATCATAAAGTAATCTTATGCTGAACACTCCCTTTGTCTTTCTAATCTCAAGGTACATCTCTATTTGTTGATTTTTACATATTACTGTTACTATTGTTAGATTTTACTATTTGACATTTTAGTTCCTGGAAAACGTATTTGATTTCAACAAAATGATATCAGTGCTATTAGCTATATAGCAATGTTTTTTAACATATTTTACTCATTGATATCTTAGTTCCTGAAAACCTTATAATTTATAGGAAATTACCTCAGTGCTAGTAACTACATATCCATGTTTTGGTTTTTTTACAAGTACCGGTATATATATATTACGGCACAAGTAAAGATGCATTTTACATGAGTGGCATGTTGAAGTGCTCTTTATTACCGCTATCACAGTTTTAATAAATTGTATACGGTTTCATTAAGGTGAGTGTAATTAAACAACATTGCAAGGCAGAAAGCCTCAACCACTGACCATGGAAAAGGTACCGTGTACAAAGTATGTCGGTGGAACCTGTGGAATTGTTATAACTGGATTTATTTTGCTTTCGTTGGTTTTTAAGATTATTAAAACTCAGTATCATCAATAAATCACCATAAAATTGCATCCTCTCTGGTGTTTTCATGTTTTGTTGTTGAAAACTCTGGCCATTTTGCTACAATTGGTGGTCAAAATGGGATTTGAATTTCCTTGAAACCATGTATCGATGCTTTAAAGGCCCTCCTGCATGTTCCTATGGCACAACAGGGCACCAATCAGCTGTTAACTGGTCCAATGGAGGCTGTGTTGAAGGCACAGCCACAGAGCATGATAGTCCTGAAGGAGGTCGCATAGTATCCCTCAAAAGCTGTCACTTATAAACAGAACAGTGGTTGAAAACTAATCCATGCAAACCAATATCTGCAAAAGATGATGCCTCAAGCTTTTACTCATAGCTTTTGAGAGGACCGCAACCAGGCCGCAATGGCCTTAAGCTTTATGGGGTGGCTAAGCGGCACTCTTCCTGCTTGGTGGGCTCAAAAAGCCTATTTTGATCTAAAGAAAGAGACTGTGGCAAACTTCCTAAAGCAGACTGGCGTGATACCAGTAATCCAAGCACAAAGACTCTACAAATGGAAACGTCAGGAACAGAAAGCACCAAGGTGACAAATGTTTGATTTGATTTATCTGGCCAGGAGGTGGTTAAGACCAGAGTTCAACACCTGTGCAAACTAGTCTTGGATCGCTTCTTACCCAAAGGCTTATGCTACTGGGTGAACATATGGCAGTGTCAGGAACTGGGTCCATACAGACGACTGTAATGACCCAGAGCGCCCAAAGATGGAGTTCAGGAGTCCAGATTAATGCAATATATAATTATCTATTAAGATTTAGTGTACTCACACTTTCCTTTATAATATGGTAAGTATACTAGTAGATATCAGGCAGTCATAACGTACGATGGTCAACTGTCTATGTTTGCGCTTTGTGCTTTGTTTTTGACTCTCAGTATGTCTGACAAAGTATTGTGTCCTACCTGTGCTGCTCTTCTAGCATTCTGCCCCTAGGTAGCCTGACTCTCTATTGCCTTGCCTGCATTGTATTGTGACGTTGACTATGCCACCTTCCCCACTAAGTAGAACACCTAGGAGGTGTCACTACTGACTCTGCTTGCAGAACCAAGTATGTATGCCCAAGTTACTCTTCTGATGCCTGAGACATGAATTACTCTTTTCATTATATCGATAAAGGATTCTTGAAACCTACAAAATAACTAAACACAACAACCTGTTTTGTATTCACCTAACAAACCTAAGCATCTATTAGCTCTTAGATAGAACACAATTAGAAAGACTGCTACTTGTTTCATATTGAAAGCTGCTTAACTATTTAGGAAATGAAATAATATTTGAACGATCAATAATATCCCTCCTGATACATCCCAGCTATTCTGGATGAAAATGGTAAATGTCTGTTAAGATTCTCCCAAAGCCTGTTCAGCGCACTTTACTTTAATGCATCTTGCTAGGGGTTTTAAGTAGTCAGCTCAGCACCACAGAAGTGAATAGCTCTCGCTAGGTGCCTCTATATGAACAGAAATGCAACATGAGTTATGGAAATGAATGCTGTTATTCGTTTATTGATATAGCTCAACATTTTCACAGGCTTCTTAAAAAGAAATGTAGGTACCAAGCAGGGAGTTACATTCAATTTCACTTGGGCCCTGCATATGATTTTTTTAAAAAAAGCTACTTGGTAACTAAGGTCTAAATATAGACTAATTATTCCATAGATGTTCACATTTGTGGATAGTATTTTAATAAACAAGGGTTAACATTAAAGTGCCAGCTGTTCATATTTCTACCTTATTGGTATACACTCTGTGTCTAGCTCATGTGCTCTCTTTTTCAGGTTTATAACCATTGTGTACTCTATGTCGGCATTACATCAAAGAAGTTGAATCTTCTATTTAGTTTAAGTTATGAAAGTAATAGGTGTTGGGTTTGGATACGCACCAATACAGGCTGTGTTCTTTTTCAGTTATTTTTCAATAATATTCTTAATAAGCATTTGAATTCTGTTCTCTAATCTCACGAATCTGGGTTACATCTATATTATGTAATATTCCTATTATGTGTTATTCTTGGGTTTATCTAGCATCTCTCGCCATTTTTTCTCCACCTCTTCCTTGCATTTTATGAAAGCATCTTCTAGTCTTTTCATGGATTCAGCCAGGGTGGGATTGGTGCGTATCACTACCATATCAAAAGCCATCCAAGTTGCTTGAGCTGATATATTTTCCACTTCCTCCAGCATATTCTTCAGGTCCTTGTTCAGATCTTGCAACATTTTAGACACATCATCGTAGCTGTCTGTGTTTGGGTTTAACTCCGTCATTTATCCCCCTACCTTTCCTTGAATATATATTAATTCCTGTTGTAAAGATTTATGCAGAAACAATACCTCAATTATATCTTCAATAAACAATCCAATGAATTCCAAAGCAATGTATTATTAATAGACAATTCTTATTATGAGTAATTGATATATATATATATATGCATCATAGAATGGAACTATAAATAAGAGCAATTTAAAGTTATGCTAATTTTTGCATATGTGTACTGAAAAAAGAAATACCATGTTAAATATATAATGCTGAAATGTTTCCTCAACAATCTCGCTAAAAATAAACACTAATGGGTTTTACCAAGTTGTAAGCAAATCCTTTTGGAAGCCACGCTCGGTAGGAAGCCTGGTAGCTATTGTAGTGTGCTATTGCTTGTAAGCATGGCCCTCTATATGCGTTTGTTTGCAGCTGAAGACGATCCACCACACAGTAAACAAGAGGCAATAATATGGATCTGAAAGAAAACAAACTGCACATATGTATTAAAACAAAAATAAAAAAATATATAGATAAACAGTATCTGTTGTGATGATTTCCAGTAAGTCTCCAATCATGCGGTGGACTCTTGCTTTAATGGATAATTGGATGTTTCACACAAAATAGGCACTGTTGAGGTTTTTGCAGGCCACATTTTTTGGATATCCCAAATGAGGTAGCCATCATAATTAAAATTGTATTAAAATACTCATGTTCAGGCAAGGATACCACAGAATTTCTGGCCTGATTGCGACCATTGAGGGCCATCTTTGTGCAGCCCTTTACTAATATAATTTCTTTATGGATTTTATTTTATGATATGCCTCTCAACGAGTGATGATAAGTGTCTCCCTGATCCTTGGATACAGAGATGGAAAGCAAAAAACATATTTTTGGCCATATGGTAGAAGATCTCAAGTAGTTGCAAAAACATCTTTGGTATCTTCTCATTTGTGTTTTGTGACGATAGGATTATGGGCATCCTCAGAATATTTCTAGGGTGGGGGAAAGTAAAATAATTTCTTTACCCCAGGTTCATTTTTCAACCCCATTCCTCCTGCTCCGTTAAATATCAAATATGATTTAAGATCCTTTGAGTTATAAAAGCTCCCTCCTTATATTTAACACCCACATTTTCTTCATTATGTTAAGAAGGCAGATTTACATTGTGGGAAAATGATCAAGGGTGGTGATGCCTGTAGATGTGATTGACTTGGCTGATGGGTAAAATAGTATCAAAGAACTCCTGATTATATGTGTTCGTTGCTGAAGTCATTAGTAAGCCATCAATCACCACTGCTGTGACCCCAATTCATGACTACACAGGTTAGTCCAATATTGGCACGAAAATAGATAAAAGATAAACCGAAATAATCTTACTAGTATTGTGATTAACAATTTGTATAACGCTTGCTTGTTTGCAGTATACATGTGACCTTAAACTTGCAGTTATCACAAGGAGGTCTCGATATTCACATTCTCCTGGTTGATAACTTGGTATTATACTTCCTCTTCACTTATCGGCAGGGCATGACAGTGATTGATTTTGTTTCCACTGCTTCTTATTGTATTGTCTTTTGTGGCAATTAGGGGGGCTCTGTGTTTAAGGGAAACACATTTGTTGTCTACTTTGATAGCTAAAAATCTCATAAAATGTTTTACAAGCAAAAATGTCTGTAATCTAAATGATGCACAGAAAAGGTATGTTAACACAGTATAAGACAACAACCCCCGTCTGTACACTGCAAGACACAAACATACATTTCTGGTTCAAGGATAGCAAATGAAGGTGTATTAAATTTCTGGGCATATTTATTCTTAATTTGTCAAATACAAAGCATAACTCAACAAACACAGAACATGACATAGAAAGAATAATACATTTAATAATGAAATACGGGTAAAGACAAAGGGGGAACTATGGTTGGACCGTGACTCGCCAACCTTAGAATCATATGGCAGCAGTAGGCAACTTCTCTTCAAAATCTGTGATCTCAAAAGACTCCAAATAAAGTTCTTCAGTTCCTCTTCCTCTATCACCCCCAGCCCCAATGCCATCATATTCTGCAGCGCGGAAAAATTAGTAATCGGGACATCACAAGTAATGTATGCCATGACAATTTGATTTTACAGAAACAAGAATTGAGGAGGGCCAATCTCAAACATGCTTAAAATCTAAATAATTATATGGATCCCAATTATATCAAAATGAAGGTTTAAAAATCATCTGGTCATAAAAGAGTAACTACATATTGAAAGTAACTACATATTGAAAGTAACTACATATTGAAATCCTTATGTACAGATTTGTTTACAACGCTTAACATAATTTGCTAAAGGTATATGCAGGGGCGTACCTAGAGTATTTGGCACCTGGGGCGGATCCTGTATGTGGCCCCCCCCACACTTTAAAACTGCATAGCTTCTACCGTTATATACCGGCGCAGACACTGAAGGTGGTACAGCATAACACTTACTGTTATCATTATATACTGAGGCAGACATTGACGGTGGTACAGCATAACACCTATCACTATATACTGAGGCAGACATTGACGGTTGTACAGCATAACACCTACCACTATATACTGAGGCAGACATTGACGGTTGTACAGCATAACACCTACCACTATATACTGAGGCAGACAATGACGGTGGTACAACATAACACCTATCACTATATACTGAGGCAGACAATGACGGTGGTACAACATAACACCTATCACTATATACTGAGGCACACATTGACGGTGGTACAGCGTAATCCCTATCACTATACATTGAGCCAGACATTGACAATAGTGCAGCATAACTCCTATCACTATATACTAAGCCAAACATTGATGTGGTGTAGGCCTACCACTTAATTAGTAGTAGGGATGCACCAAAACGAATTCTGGACTGAAACCGAAAATGCAGCATTTACCTGGCCGAAACCGAATATGGCCCCCCGACACCATAAAAAAAAATCTAACACTTTTATTTGAAGTAAGTAACACACCAAAATAGGACAAAACAATTAAATAACAATATTAATATATATATATATATATATATATGATTGTTAACAGCAATCACATTTCTATCATGCCCAGGCATACCCAGATTCCAGGATGTACTCGCAGACTTGGCATGATAGGAGTATGATTGCCCTATCTACCCCTTCTCACTCCCTTTTGTCCTACCTACCCCTTCTCACTCCCTTCTCCCTATCTACCCCCTATCCCCGTCTCACTCCCTTCTCCCTATCTACCCCCTCCTAACTATCTACCCTCTCCCACTTTGAAGTTCACTTACCTTTCAGGAGTCCTGCGGTGGGGGTGCAAGGCCTCTGTCTCCCAGTTCTGCCACTATATAGAACAGTATAGAGTGATGGGAGTTATGATGTACTAGAGCATAATTATATAATGAAAAATACATTGGAAATGGTACAGCATAACACCAATCACTCTCACACACTTACCAATCCGCACATATACCAATCCACACACATACCAATCCACACACACACACCAATCCACACATACCAATCCACACATATACCAATCCACACATATACCAATCCACACATATACCAATCCACACGCATACCAACCCACACGCATACCAATCCACACGCATACCAATCCACACGCATACCAATCCACACACATACCAATCCACACACATACCAATCCACACATATACCAATCCACATATATACCAATCCACATATATACCAATCCACACACATACCAATCCAGACACATACCAATCCAGACACATACCAATACACACATATACCAATCCACACATACCAATCCACATATATACCAATCCACACATATACTAATCCACACATATACCAATCCACACATATACCAATCAACTCTCACTCACTGAATGCTTTCCTACCTTTCCTCTTTTCTCCTTACAGCTTCTCTTCCTCCTCTCCGCTTCTCTTCTTCAGTTCTTCTGTCTTCTTCCGGGTCAGAGGGCATGGACGGCAGTGGGCGCGGCTTCAGTGTTGTGCGCCGGGATCTGACAACAAATCCCAGCGCACAGCAGCTGTTGCCGCGCGGATCGCAAGGGAGCGATATCGGAGGTCTTTAACAGACCTCCGGCTCCCTTGAGTGGTTTTAAGCCGGGTTCAAGGGTTGAACCCGGCTTAAAATCACTCAAGGGAGCGGGAGGTCTGCTAAAGACTTCCGATACCGCTCCCTTGCGAGCCTGCTCCTCCAGCGGCGGACATTGCTGTCCGTCTCTGGAGGGGTGCCGGCCAGTTGGTACCCCCCTGATGAGCGGCACCCAGTGCGGACCGCCCCCCCGCCAGGTACGCTACTGGGTATATGTAAAAATCAAGTTATAAGTGACCTAGAGATGCGGATTAAACAAGTAAGGAGTATGTATGCAATGGCTTTTACATACCGTATTCTCTTTATTGTGTTCTCGCTGCAGTATTGAAAATTCTGTGTAAACATAGACTAAAGGTGTGTTTTATGACAATTGTTAATGATAAATAGTGAACATATACAGCCTAAAAGGTCCTTGGTAACCATATTTATCGAATTTCCACTTGTCAGAAAGATATGCAAACATTCACTATAAATTCACTTTTACCATATTTCAGCTATTTTATAGGCAATCTCTGCTTATCTGATGAAATAACAACACTATCAGCATTAAGGTAAAGGCCTCGTGTGCGAGATAAAATCTTGGTCTTAGACCAGTATTCTTACCAAAGAAAGAGTTAGAGTCTCTGCGTTACAAAATATTATGTGACAAATACTTTGTTTTAAAGTCCAGAGCCCTTGTTAAGTCACGTTATGTTACACTTTATTTATAGCCCGCAAGAAAATGTTGTATCGCTTTTACAACAGGGAAGAGTGAAAATGAGGAATAACATTACAACTGATAATATAGAAGTTAACATTAACGCACATTAAGCTATACTGGTATACAGTGGAGTAGAAGAGGGCCTCGCTCTTACACACTTTCAATTCATTATAATGCATGTAAATAGTAAATATAATCAATTGCTTATATGAAATGTGTTTTGGAACAACACAGATGCTGGGCATATAGTGGGCTTTCTCCGTTTCCCTGAGGCATATACTTATATTAACCCCTTAAGGACAATGGGCTTTCCCTAAACCCATTGAAAACAATGCATTTTGAGCCCGTACATGTACGGGCTTTGTCATTAAGAGGTTAACAGAGTGTGTACTATGCAGGAAGTCATTCGTTTGTTTGATACGTTGTGGCATTGAAACAATATTTTGAATTTAATGTTAAACTATTATAACAAAATTGAAAGCAACGTTTAACCCCGTAGTCAGGCCCAGCTAAATGAAGTAAAAAAGCCCAATATATGTTTGGCTAAGAATACCCAGCACACTATTCGGTTAAGGTGGGTGCCCACGGTTAATGGTGGGGCGTTAAATGGAGTCCACACACAGGACTGGTGCCAATATGGATGCTTGCATGGAACAAAATACTTCATGAGAAAAAGTTTTAGCTTGCTTGCCCATCTTTAGGATTCCGTCTTGTCCAGCAAACTTATAAAACAGGTGATTGCATTCAAATGATCCAATCACAGAGTGAATGCTCTTCTGATACAAAACACATCCCGGTGACACAAATAATGTACACAATAAAACAATAAAAAGCCTCTGCTAATGGCCCGGTGTCCTACACAAGGTGGAGACTGGTGGACCCTGAGAAGACCAAACTTGTAGAATGTAGGAATAAGATTTGTTGAGCCAACACATTCATAGTCACAAACATTCTCATTCTATTCACAGCCACACGGTAAGAAAACATCCTATGGGTACATTTTGGGTAACCTCACTTAAAAAATATGTATCTTCACAAAAATCAGATCGTATTTCTACAAATATACATCTTCAATCAACATTACCTACTAGCACGCACAATGTGAAATAGTTTGTTTATAAATTAGTAACAAAGTATTTGAAAATGTTTTTCTTTTGCCTTTATTTTCGAAGCCCCTTCCTCTTGGTGAGTTTCAGTTTGCTGTTTGCTATGTTGGTAGGCAATATAACAAAGCCTTGCATGTCTCTGCTATGATTAAATGATTTCTTGCAAGGGAGCAGGTCTGTTGGTGTTAAGGAAAGAGACATATTTTTCTATTATGAGTAAGGCTTGGCATTCAGGTTTTAGGGCTTACTTGACCCTTGGCACTATTTGTACATCTATCCCCTCAATAAGCCCATTAACGCAGAGCTTTCATATGTATGCAGGGTTATCCTGGGTTCTCTACAAGTCTTGCATATTCTGTTATTTACCCCACAGAATTCATAGTTTTGACTACACTAACAAATGTAGGAAAGCCATGTCCAGGGTTGCTTTTGAGAATGGCTGCATGGCTGACGGATGCTTAAAACTGATCACACAAGAGTTCCACATGTACCTAAGGTGCCGTGTAGGCTTGTGTCACCCCTTAGTCGATCTTCCAGACTTGGATTTTCCATAAAATTAGCTAGGGATACACTTAAGGATTTTTAGTAGTGTTGTAGGGAGATTAATGTTAGCACCACCCACTAAAAATGTTAAGCCTTATTTCTGCAGATGTTCCATTTACCACTCAGGCCCTGTGTGACTCGGGAATCTGGGCCCAGTTTTAGTTGTGTAAGTTGTGTTCTAGAAATATTCTGAAATACTTGCTTTCTATTAGATGTGTGCCCTGAAGCAGCCATCATTGAGACGCATACCCATGAAAACAGAGGACAATGAAAATAGAATCTTAATTTTGCTGACTCAAATGCACTTTGTAGCTTAAAATGATTGAAAACAAAGTATTTCTTCATTACAGCATTAGTGAAAGTATAAGGACAGATTCATACTTTGTAAGACAGCTGAAGCAAGTAACCAGCCAAACCAGATCCTAGCCCAAATGTTTCAGCTTGCTCATAAGCCATGTGGGACCCAGACCCCAGACACATGTGATACTGAACAACAAATAATCTCAATAAATTACAATAACTAACAGATGATTTAAGATGTAGTACTGAGCAACACTGCCACAGCTCAGGGACAAGTAGGATATATAAAGGTGTGATACAGGAGCTGTAATTGCTTCGGTAAGAAATGTTGTGGTATTCTTCAAAACGTGCCTTACCTTCAGATCATGCCTTAATGTATTGTCTCTGCTAATATTTTCATAAGATTAGCACAGGGTGAAAACCCACACTTCAAACGACATAACATTTCTTTACCTATGACCTCCTTTGACTTGGCTGGCTGCCACGAGATAATAGGTGCAGTAAACACTAGACACTGCAGCTAACTATGAACAGAGGAAAGCATGTTCCAATAGGCTGTCCACTGGTATAAATACCGAGGGGAGGGCTGGCAGGCCTTACCCCTAGGGGCAAAACGAGCCACACAGTCCAACAAAAACACCATTGGAAAAGTACCTGGTGCAAAATATTAAGAGGTCTGCTAAAATGGGCTGAGGAAAACCCTCCTAGATCACTCACGCACATAACAGAGCACAGAAGCCCAAAGGACAACTGCTGAAGGCGCTTAATGTAAGACTGGGTCCTTGAATATTAATTCTGTCCAACAGACGGAGAAGGGTAAATGCTGCTAATTAATAGCTTTATGGAAAATTGCAAGTAAAATTAAAAAAACCCCTTCAAATCGCGCAGCCTGAAGGGAAAATCCCCCTCCTCTACCCCTTGTCAGCCCTCCCCTAAATACAAGATTTATCATTAGATTCCTCCAAGAGGCATTTTACAAAGACTCTGTAAATGTTCCATATGACTGATATAGTGGGAGCTCTTTCCAGCCACTGATTGGTCACTTCAAGCACCCAATCAGTGGCACTAATTGGCAGCATCTCCTAGCTCATACAAGAGATTGTATTTGTTTTTTTTATGCATTCTTGCTTAGTGGGTCTGTAGTAGACTTCCATTTAATATCATTCAGGAGATGCTGGACACTATCAGACGCAATCTTTTGGAAGAACAGATCTTTTGGAACCCTAACAGAAATAACTCTCCTGCAACATAACTGCTTAAACAAACAAAAATGTTCAGAAACTGTAGGTTTTTGGAAGTTATGTCTCTGGAAGTCATTAATGGGGTCCAGCATATAATATCTTGTATACAATGAGCATTCTGTGACTTGATGAAAGGACAGCAGTGAAATGCTTCTCGCTGGCCCTTATCATGTGAACCCGGCTAACAACACATAGCATTTTGGACAATATACTTGTTTCCAATTTATCAATTACACATGAATAATTACACAACCTCAAGCAAATGCAATACACAACCCTATTGCTGTTTTCCCACGTTAAAATGAAAGGCATTTTCTTATTATTATTTTTGGGCGCTCATGCAGATCAGTCTCTTCTATCAGTTCCTTGTCAGTATGTCTCTCACTTGACCTGCCTGTATCTGTTCTCAGGTTAGATCTGTGTTCTGGAGTTGGAAAGTTTATACATGTATATATGGATCACCTAGTGTATCAGCCTATGTAATTGATTTTATAGGCCATATTATTTACAATAGATCTTTTTATTATTTGATAAACTAGCCGGTGTCTTAAGATATAACTTCATCAGCATTTTGTCCATGTAAGTGATTGAAAACAACAGCATTGTTCAAGTATCTAGTTTTAAGGGCCATATATTTAAATATCAGTTTTGCTTCCTTGCAAACAAATAAAGAATCATGCGTCCGTAAGGAGTGAAATTGCAAGGTTAAAGGTGCAAGCATCCTCCACAAGAACAGAGCTTATAGTTCAGCTCAACTTCACAGTAGATAAAAGCAAACATGTAGAGCAGAAAATAGCACCATGTGGGAGAAAGCCAACTGTTGTTAGTCAACTGCATCAAATCATTTTTTCCCTTTAAGCACTCCCCCAACCTTAAAGCAGGCCTGCAAAAAAGGTATTCACTCCATGAACTTAGTTTATGAAAAAACATACATCTTTTAATTCAATTACAGGTTAACTGATAAACTGTACTCCGAGGACACATTAAAAAGCAAGAAAATGCAGAAGCGCAGAAAAACCAGCACTGATTTCCTAAAACAAAGGTAACTCCAATTTGGGTAGTGACTCTGTTTTGCGAAAAATTAGGTCTCATGCAATCTAAAAGGACACAGATGATTCTCTAGCTGGGTTGCAGAAAAAGACATCAATGTCCTTCCTCGTTAACCATTTCCAAATTTTATCCAGATGGGATTGGGTTGTCAACCTAGCTCAACCACCCTAAAGTTCTATGGAAAACTGAAGAGCAAATTTTAATTAATAAAAATACAAGCAGGGCCAAAAAACAAGAAAAAAAAAAAGCAGCCGCTTGTCCAGCCCTTTTAAGTTGCTAGATGCAGGTAATAGCCGCAGCTATTGGCACAGAGAGTGTAGAGATTATGCGATCAGGTGGACTCTCGTAATTTCTCCCTGCGCGCTGTATCTGATTAATCACTCAAGCAAGAAGTGACATCACATCCACTTCCTGCTGGATCAGTCTGTACACACATGAAGAGAGACACAACACTCCTACAGGTAAGTGGTGTTGGCAGGGGCACAGACAGGTGGTTTGTACTAACTTGTTAGGCACCAACCAGTTGTTTGGGCATAAAACGGCACAAACAACATATTTGGGGTCACTGACAAGATATGACAAATATCTGATACTGACAAATATGGCAAGGACAAGGTGTTTGGGGGCACTGACCAGTTTTGTGGCACAACGATGGCCCAGACATGCTTTGTGGGGGCACTGGCAAGCTGTTTGGTCGCAAAGATGGCACAGAAGCTGTTTGGGGTCAAAAATGCCATAGACAAGCTATTTAGTTGCAAAGATGAAACAGACAGGCTGGAGATGGCAAAGACATGCTGTTCAAGGGTACTGACAAGCTGTTTGGTGGCAAAGTGGGAGAAAAGCTGTTTTGGGACAAAGATGGCAAAGACACTCTGTTTGAGGGTACTGATAAGATGGGAACAAAGATGGCACAGGCAAGCTGCTTAGGGACAAAGATGGCACAGGCAAGCTGTTTGGGGACAAAGGTGTCATTCTCAAGCTCTATAAGGGCAATACTGCCACAGTGAGACATGGTGAAGTTGGGGGGCCCAGAGGATTTTTTGTAGTTTCTAGTTGCATAAACTAAAATGACAGTTGATGTGTTAGAAGCAGGAAAATTGGGGAAGCATAAGGATCTGAGCGACTTTGACAAGGGTCAAATTGTGATAGCTAGATTAAAGGGTCAGAGCAAAATCCAAAACTGCAGGTCTTGTGGGGAGTTATCGGTCTGCAGTAGTCAGTACGTATCAAAAGTGGTCCAAGGAAAGAAAAGCGGTGAACCAGCAACACGGTCAAGGGCGGGCCAGGGCTCACTGATGCACGTGGAGGCGAAAGCTAGCCCATGTGGTCAAATACAACAGACGAGCTGCTGTAGCTCAAATTGCTGAAAAACTTCTGATAGAAAGGTGCCAGAACACACAGTGCATCACAGTTTGTTGCGTACGGATGCAGTCAGGGTGCCCATGCTGACCCTTGTCCACTGCTAAAAGTGCCTACAATGGGCATGCAAGCATGAGAACTGGACCAAGGAGCAGTGGAAGAAGGTGGCCTGGTCTGATAAATCATGTTTTCTTTAACATCACGTGGATGGCCTGGTGCGTAGCTTACCTGAAGAACACATGGCACCAGGTATGCATCTATTGAGGTCCCACCTCGTAACTTACAGTACTTAAAGGATGTGCTGCCAGCAGCTTGGTGCCACATACCGCAGAGATCTAGTGGAATCCATGCTTCGACGGGTCAGCACCGTTTTGGAGGCAATATTAATTGGCATATATATCTGTCCATCTATCTCATTATTAATCATACATAATGATATCTAAACAATCCCGCATTTTAATATATATATATATATATATACAAATATCCTAAACACGCTCAACATAAAACGCTATATATATATATATATACACCTGCCATCTTTCACTAGTGCTGGCTGTTATACCACCATGATTGATGTTAAAATACAAAAACAAGATGGCATTTACTGCATACTTGAAGTTAAATAAATATAACATATAGCTTTTGCTTTTCATGATTTTCACAATTCTTGCCTCACATATAACCTGCTTACCTTGGAACAATTTTTTTCCCCTAATCATTACATAGCAAAAGTAAACTGTGATTTACCATAAGTAAATGCTAATTGTTTCAATACTTTTGCAGGTTGAACATTTTACCAGGAAAGCAAGGTAAATAATACCAGTGACGCGTGATTTACCTGTATAATAAGTCCCTAAGCATTCCACAAGTCACAATTTTAACTTCAGAACTTTGATTAATTATGAAGCCATTGTTGGTGTTCCATTGAAATGCTTTCATGGCTGATGTTGTAACTGTTGACTGAAAACAATGTAACAATCCGCTGTAGGTGGGTCTCCCGTACTGTAAACAAGTTAATCTGAGCTGAATGTATTTTACGTGATGGGAGTTAAGGGTTATTGCCTTATTTAAACAGCTGTAGAGTGCAATTGGTTATAAGCAGACTTTTAAGTTAATGTCATGCACACCTACCACACATTTTCTATTATGAATCTCATGTAAACTAAATGTAAATACATGCTGTATATAAGTAGACATACTGTAGTGTATATTTAACACAAAAAATATCGAGGTCCATAGCATTACACAGGAAAAAACCGATGCACTGTGTTTCTAACCAGCTTTGATGAGGGAATTTTTTATAACTACAAAAAAGTAATGGGTTCCTTTTTAAAAAAAATTATATTTTTCTTTCTTACATTAATGTTTATACTCAAATACTGTGAAGCAGTAACATACATTGTATAAAAGGCATTAAAATAGAATTTTTAAATTCTATAAAAGATATAATTTCTTCATTAGAGAGACTCTAATGTAGTGATTAAATCCCTCCCTTTGCTAATATTAGTCTGTCTCTCTGGCTTCTAAGCCAACAGCATATCCAGGACTGCTGGATTCTTTATTTTCTCTGTACAGATGGGTTTGTCCTTCCTCCTCCTCTCTGTGTCTTGCTATATTATACCTAGAATTGTTATAATAGGATACAAGCTAAAAGTTATTAACTAAAAGGGTCTCGCTAATTCCTCTATTTCTTTATCCTTAAGCACATGACAGTCTGGCAACTGGGACTGCTTCTGAAAAACGTACTGGAGTTATGAGTCTCAGTTCTCCAGTGTAACTGTTTTACTAGACCTAACATTATCCAATCAGTCTTGAACATACTAACTTGTGTTATGCAAATGTTTAGTTCCTTCCTTTGCAAATTACTAAAAGGCCCACTCTAGTCTTATTTTCATTTTCTATCCATAATTACACAAATCCATACTGCATGCAAATTGGTGCATTGTTTTGTTAATGGAGAAAAGTATAGTTAAAATGATACCATTTTTAATTGTTTAATTGCAAGTTTTCGAGACCAAGTTGTTAGGTCCCTTCCTCAGGCATTAATGAAGCTAAAACAGAATTTTTAAATATAAAAGCACAATTCACACATTAACAAAAACTTTAAATAAACACAGACGTATTGGGGGAATTTGCTCAGCAGTAAATTAGCTAGACTAGCAGAGATCTAATAGACAGGGTTCAGTCCGAGCATCCTTGGTCAGAAAAATCTTTCATTGTATTATCGTTCATAATGTCTTCTATCCTATTAATCCCGTTTTGTATCCATAGATTAAGACTGATGTCCAGGATTAAGAGGAGAGCCTTAACCCAAAATGTATGGAGGAGCAGTGTTATGTTGGGCCTTATATGTGATTACCAGGATTTTAAATTGACTTCTAAAGGTAATAGGGAGCCAGTGGAGGGTTTTACAGACTGGGGAAGCAGAAGAAGAATGGCGTGCAAGGAAGATAAGCCTAGCAGCAGCATTTAGGACAGACTGCAGAGGAGAGAGTCGAGACAGTGGAGTGCCAAGCAGAGAGTGTTGCAATATTCAAGACAGAGTATTTGTGGATTCGTGGGTGAAGAAAGGGCGAATGTGGAAGATGTTTTTTAGGTGCAAACGGCAGGATCTGGTGAGGGACTGAATGTGAGGGATGAAGGAGAGGTTTGAGTCAAGGATTGAGTCAAAGGATGGAAGATAATGAGTTAAGGTTTAGAAAGATTAAGTTTCAGGTAGCTTTGTGACATCCATGATGAAATAGCAGACAAGCAGTTTGTAATATGGGACATGAGAGACAGAGAGACATCAGGTAGATTTGGGTATTATCTGCATATAGATGATACTGGAGGCCAAATGAGTTGATTAGAACAGCAGGGGGACAAGGACTGATCCTTGGGGGACGCCAACAGAAAGTGCAAGAGGTGATGATGTCTTGCCAGAGACGCTGACAGAGAAGGGACGGTTAGACAGACTTGAGGCGATCCAGGAGAGAGCTGTAACTTGAATGTCTGTAGAAGAAGGTGAGTCAAGAAGAAGGTGGTGATCAACAGTTTCAAAAGCAGTAAAAGCAAATGTAGTGCATTGTAACTCACATTCCACTGCTAGAAATTAATGGTTAGTCTTAAAGTAAGTTTATATGGAGAATTTCATTAGAAGTCATTACTTGTGCTGCCGTGCTTTTATCAGTGTGTTTTATATATATATATATATATATATATATATATATATCCATGATGAAATATATATAGTTGTGCAAAAAGGAAAGTACAGGCTCTTTGAATTCTATTTTACAATCATCTGTTCATTAGCAAGTCTAAAATTAGGTAAACCTCAGGTAAACAACACATGACATATTACACCATGTCATGATTTATTAAACATAAAGTGAAAAGGGAATACATAGTTAAATCAGTAAGCTGATTACAACTTATAAATATAGGAGTCATTTTTGGTGCAAAGTCCAGACAACTAATTATTCATTAGTATAAAAGAGATGTGTTTTTCTTGCACTCTGGGCAAAATATCACAATCATATGTATATGACACAATCAACCAGTATGATAATTCAGCAATGCACGCAATATATATATATATATATATATATATATATATATATATATATATATATATATATCAATTGGAATAAGTAACCTCTACTCTCTCTCTATATATATATAAAACTAAAATCTAATCTATCATTTTTGTGATTCCAAACTTGAGCATGAGCCAATCATGTTACACTACATTTGCATTATAATAAATAATAATAATAAATGATATAAAGTTCAGAGAGCAGAGAATTCTTCTGATTCTTACTGTTCTCGTATTTAAATTTCCCTAGTTTTGGTACAAGCCGTAAAATACGTGTGCCAGAATTGGTAAGGGAACGTGAGACCATAGCAATTAAGCCCACTAAACAAGAGGACTACTCTACTTTCATGCTGTTAATTACACCCTTACAAACCTGAACATCAGGTTATTTCACAAGGTCAGGATCAAATTACACAGAACAAATTGAAATCAAGTGAAGTGAGAAAACATTTATTCTGCTCTCCAATGCCTTGTGATGGATGGAATTAGTCTACAGAAACTAAGTGGGGGTAACAGAGAAGAGAAAAAAACCAAACTTCGACATGTACAGATTACCTGGGCTTTTTCTTATTAAAAATATGACATGTTCGCACCTTTTATGTTAGTCAACATAAACTACATATTTTAATACAATAATCATACAAATTAAGAGTAAAATTAGGGATTCAGCCATACCATTTTGAGTGATAGTTTTAAATGTGGCTCAATAACCAAATAAAAATTCTAAAAAGACTATCAAGAATATTGATTATCTCATGAGTTTGCAGGTAAGTTTAGTCTTTCAACTCACCAGGGGTATCTTTAATATGGGCAAAAGGCTTACCGTTAGGGCTCCAACAGCTGCCCCCCTTGCCCCCTCAACAGCCACCATTAGAGGCCAGTGGAGGCCTGTGTTCCTGCCAGTACAGACCTCTCATAGTGCTTTCCTTATGTAGCTGGAGAGCACTGGGATACAATATCACATCATGGACAACAACAGCAGGCTGCACTCTGTCCAGAGGTTTGTGCTGTCAGGTGCACAGACCTGGCTAGGGAGGGCCAAGGGTAGGCTGGTCCCTGGCACCAAATTAACTATTCATTATGGGGGCCAATATCAGTGACCTTTTCCTATAAGAAACCCCTTCATAAAGCACAGTTTCTGTGGGGAGATTTCATGAAACACTTCACTGATTTAACTATGAATGGAGAATCTCATTGCAGTTGGGCCCTCATACTTAACATTGAAGTCTCAGGCCCAGCTCACTAGTAGCAGACATCTTCTTACTTGTTCCGAACACTTTTTATGGACAATCCGGTGTTGTATGCACTCTATTTTATGCACTTTATCTAGATATGTAATTGCAAATCTCCTGTTTACTGTAAAAGCAGTAATTATTTTACAGTGCTTGGAAATGTAGCTGCTGTCCAAGTGGACTCTTCATAAGTGGGCAGTTAAGAGTTACACCGGACTATCCAGAGATCCATCCCCGGTCTTCATGCTTTCATACAACTACTCCTCTGGCAATCACTAATGTCTGCCATATCTCCTTCTCTTACAGGTATGACTATAACACCTTTCACCTGAACCCCTCATTTCCTGCTGTTACCCCTGTTTTCCACCCTGTATGACTATCACACCTTTCACCTGAACCCCTCATTTCCTGCTGTTACCCCTGTTTTCCACCCTGTATGACTATCACACCTTTCACAAGAACCCCTCATTTCCTGCTGTTACCCCTGTTTTCCACCCTGTATGACTATCACACCTTTCACCTGAACCCCTCATTTCCTGCTGTTACCCCTGTTTTCCACCCTGTATGACTATCACACCTTTCACCCGAACCCCTCATTTCCTGCTGTTATCCCTGTTTTCCACCCTGTATGACTATTACACCTTTCACCTGAACCCCTCATTTCCTGCTGTTACCCCTGTTTTCCACCCTGTATGACTATTACACCTTTCACCTGAACCCCTCATTTCCTGCTGGTACCCCTGTTTTACACCCGGTATGTCTTTATCCTGCATGCCTCCATACCCTGCTGCTGTCAAAGGGTTAATTTGGTGCCCTTTAGTCTAGCTTAATTGCATTTGTTAGGTGTAAAACATCTGCCTCCTGTGTGCAATCACCTTATCTGACCACTTGTGAGGCAGCCCCATAAATTCCTAGGCCTCACTTGGAAACGTAGCTGCTGTGGCCTCTTCCCCAGTGTACTCTTCATAAGTGGCTATTTAAGAGTTACACTGGAGTTACACTGGAAGGAAATGACATACCAGGTACCGCTGCAGAAAGCAGCTTCAACACATCATCTGAACCAGATCAACTCATCCCCATCCAAGCAGTCTCACTTCCTCCTCAACCACCGACTGTGTAAGCTCGCAGGAGCAGGGCCCTCTTCTCCTTTTGTACCAGTTTGTTATTGTGTGTGTTTTTGTATGTGAAATTGTTCTACTGACTGTAACAGTGCTGTGGAATCTGCCGGCGCTTTATAAATAAATGTAATGTAATGTACAACTGGGATTTTTACTGTGCCTGAACTGCCCTGCTCAGCGTTAAAGTGCTTGTAATATAATTGCATATTATGTATTATTGATCATGAATTTCGGTGGCACTAGTGCGCTGGGAGTGTGCATGTAAGATTTTGGGTCCCATTTTGACATTTGTTGGCATAAATACATGTCACACAAGAATGAACAAGTGAAATCAGTCCCATACTGAATAATTCAAATTCATCACCTTCGCCATCATGTCAGTAGTAAATGATACATACCTCTCAGGTACTATAATGATTCATTATACATATATACATATATATATAAATGTAAATGGGTTACATATATATATATATATATATATATATATATATATATATATAAAGCAACATTAGAAATTCTGTACTACTGTGTTAGGAATGCATCACCATTCTGAAAGAACATTCATTACACGTAACCACTAAATGAAAATTGCATTAAAGACTATATTCTCGTAATTGATTTAATCATTAAACTAACTGTCTCAGGTAAATGGACTAATAATGACCATTGCGGTTACTGATTAAATAAAAAAAAACACCTAATTGAAAACCCCTTAACCGTGAATCTATATCTGTCATGATGCCAAACTCTGAACTAATTTGCATCCATCAAATAGTTAGTAATTAACTCCTCAAAACAAGTGTGACCATTTTAGCACACACACAGATCGTATGAATACATTGCTTTCTCACAGCAATTTAGGTTGAAAAAAAGATAGACGTCCATCAAGTTCAACCTTGCATTTGATCCAAAAGAAGGGGAAATGCCCACATTAAAATGATTCAAAAAAAGTGCTTAAAAAGGGAAAACAAATTTCTGACTCCAAAAATACATTCTGATTTCTCAGTGAATCAACCAGCAATTTCTAATCCTGCCCTTATTACCTTTTATATCCCTGCATATTCTACTTTGTTATGAACTCAACCAGCCAATGTTTGAACGTACCAACGGAATTTAGTAGAACAACCTCTGGAGGCAGTGAATTCCGCATCTTTATTGTTCTTACTGTAAAGAACTCTTTCGGTGAAAATTTCCTTTTTTCCATTCTGAATGGATGACCTCTGGTACTTTGTACAGTCAGAATAATGAACAGCTCGTTGGAAAGCGGGTTTATATAGTCCCTGTTTATAAAGTCCCTATGTTTAGGGCTGCAACAACTAATTGATAAAATCAATAATAATCGATAATGAAAATCGATTTGCTCGGATATAGCTGAGGTTTTTTTCAGAGAAAATTCTCTGAAAAATACCCTTGTTTTATAATCCAGGTCGGACTAAAAGACTAAGGTCCAGATCCCCGCAGCACAGTAGGGGACTTGGATCCTCCTCTGTGGCAGCCGGCGGACGTCTGTGTGATGCACACAGACAACCTCCGCTGCTGCCGGGCACTTCCCTCATAGAAGCCCTGGTGTAAGTGCTGGGCAGCAGCAGAGGTTGTCTACGCGAATTGCACAGACGTCCACCGGCTGCCCCACTAGACACCAGGGAGTCTGGAGCACGGGGGGCAAGTTTGGGGATGCATTGGTAAGTCTAGGGGCAGAGTTGCATATCAGGGGGTATAAGGCATATCTGGGGGGCAGAGCGGCAACCCCTAAGGTAACTTTAAAATATAGCTTTTATTATTATGTCATAGTAAAATAAGAAGGCGAGAAATGCCATTGTGATAAATGTGTGGTGTGCACAGAGTACAATGACCCATGTTAATGTAAATTTAAAATTTTTTATTGTGCTGTTTGTTTTTAAATAAACAAAAAATTTGCGTATTGTTTTTTATTCGATTAATTGAAAAAATAATTGGCCAGCTAATAGATTATGAAGTTAGTTGCAGCCCTACTTATGTTACCACTTATTCAATTTTGTAAACAAATGCCACTTTTTCTAGACCGTCTTTATAGCAGATGTGTTACATTCCTCTTATTAATTTTGTATAACATCTCTGCAATTTTTCAGTGGTGGTTAACACTAATATAAACATGTGTCTATCCGCTTCAAAGATGTTATTATATGCCGCAAAACAACCCCAAACGTCTCACTGTGTGTGCGAGATTAAAAAACTAAAAATAAACTGGTTAACACAATTACCCTGGTTTTTTTACACACATAGATCATGCATAGATCATGCACTGGTAAAATTTGCATTAGTGGGAGCAAGGGGTCTAACATACACAGTGATCACTTTGCCATTAGTCCTGGAGCACTGTGGTTCCATTCATGATGCTCTAACTGCATGCCCACTAAATCATAAGCCATACTATTTTCCCAGACCGCAAGAAGATCCCAGTCCAGTGTTTCTCCTTGCTTCAGAACAATCATTCATGAATCTGGTTCCTTAAAAAATAACAAGTCATTTTCCTAAGAAAGGTAAAATATTAAATGCAATACATTTCCACTCAATCAGCATAAAAAGCACATTTCTTCACCAAATGTAAATCAATGAAGCATGTTGCCATCTTTCAATAATGTGTTACTTGCCTTTGTACTACATTTTTAGCTTAACTTGAACAAGTTCAAAAAAGCAAGTATTCCTACTATAAACAAAATTACCGGTATGTTACTAAAGAGTAACACTAAGCCTCATTTTACACGGCTTTGAAACAGTTCAATAACAAAGTAAACAGAAATAAACCTTTTTAACATGAGAAGTGTGCATGCTAATGTTATTAATGTACGATAAGCCTCCTTAACCTCTATTCTTTCAGCCTAAGTGATACATGGTCACCGCCTGCAATGTATTCCTTGGTAAAATAGCCCTGACTAAGATTAATTGCCTTATGTTTTAAGCCCTTCATGATAGTGGGTTGGGGGTATTGAATGATGTTTGTGCTAAGGGTCCAGAGCAGTTTTGAAATAATAATAAATTATATACCGGTATATATAAACCACCATTCTGTATGAAAAAAAAATGATGAAGAAACAAAGCCAAATTTTCACCTATAAAAACTATTTGTCAAGATTTTGGAAACACCTTTTATATAGAGTATTTCAATACATTTTTCCCCAGGGTACATGCAATTACTGAAACAACTTATAATTTGTATTGAGCAACACCCCCAGAGTACAGCAATATACCACATCCATGGGTAAGTAATGGGCCGCGCTGGATGTGATGTAATTTCCTGCCCGGCATGGCCACAACACAGCGTGGGGGAAGAGGCTTCAGTGGCAACCTGCCACTTATTGGAGGCTATCGGTAGGGCTGCAACTAACAATTATTTTCATAATCAATTAGTTGGCCGATTATTTTTCCATTTAATGCATTAAAAACAATATGCACATTTTTTGTTTCTTTAAAATAATTTAATGAACAAACTGGGTGTTAAAAACCTTCCTGGTATCTAATGGGGCGATGCCTGTAGACAACCTCCGCTGCTGCCCGACAATTCCGCCGGGGCTTCTATGATGGAGCACCGGAAGGTCATGTCACGCTGGAGCTCGGTCATAGGAGGCCCGGAGGAAGTGTCAAGCAACAGCGTAGGAGAGCCTCTCCCCTGTTCCTCTAATTCGGGGAGGGGTTGTGCCCGGAGACTCAGCTTTTTTTTGCAGTGCCCCAGGACTTTTTGCGCAGTTTCACAGAGGAGCGGATGAAGTACAAAGACAGAAGAACAGAATTGACTAGAAATAAAGCAGAGCCGTGGGGCAAATAGACAGTACATGGAAGGCCTATTTCCCTTTTTTGCAGCGAGTCTCTTGTAGGAGAACTATAAGTAGGTTCTGCTTCCAGAGATACGAGAAGATATTGTATCCATGACAGGATTTTAAGGGTATCACGTGTTGTGCATTGTATGGTGTTTTGTGTATCTTAGGCACAACTGACATGTGTCCAAAGTAGTAGGGAGACTAAATGCTTAACCCCTTAAAGCCTATAGGACCTCCAAGAGTGGGTGAAAGGTAGGTGGGATAGCCTTCTGGTAGAAGGGTTAATACTATAAGGCAATTTAAACATGCACGGTATAGGCATATGTTTAAGATTTAATATGTTACAGCGGGAAAAGGCAGGCTAGATATGCTGAATGGTCATTATCTACCATCAATTCTGTTGCTAAGATTATCATTGCTTATTTTAATATCTGAACAGTATTACCTGTGTTTACTAAGCACACTAAACATTAAGGTTTGGTATTTGAGAAGTTGAGTTTAATATCAGTTTAGAGACTATGGTAAATGCATTTTCTAGTAGTTTCCCTTGCCCATTAGAGAATAGGGATTTCTACTTAAAAAAATATCCATATTAATAACCTACTAATATATACCGCATAGATATAAATATATAAAAGCACTATTGTAACATCTGATTCAATTCTTGATTCTTATGCACATAACAGCAAACTAACACTGGCCTTTTCTAAGTGGCAGTAAAGGAAGAAACACAGTGAATGTCACAGTTTCAGTGGGAAAAGAATTGCTGCCCTCTTGTGGGTTAAGGAAGATTTGTGCATCCAAAGGAAAAGAGTTTTGGTTGCAATTATGCAATACGCACAAAAAAACATTCAGATAGAGGCTACAGCATCTTTCTACTTTGGGCCCTACACATAGGAGCAAAAAGGAAAATACTGTAAAATGTCAGGTATAATATGCACCTGGGTGTAATACACAGGTATTACATTGCTCTCGGTTTGGTAGGAAAAAAGGAAGTGCATTTGTAGAATACACACCCATAGTTAGATACTTAGGAGCAGTCCATACTGTTAACATAAAAGACACATGGAAGCAAGAATATTAAAAAACAAAACAAAAATGTAAACACAATATGACTGGAATTGCTTATATATTGGGGTTAACCGGCCATTTTACACATCCCTACCCCCCATTATTTCCCCATAAATTACAAACCCAATAATAAACTTGAATCATTTTCATAAAAGCCCCCCACTGCCTTGAAGGGTAAATGTATCCAACAGACGTGGCTGCACTTATACGTATGCAGCGCATAAAGGTCACAGTATACGACACAGTGCAGGGTAGGCACATTTAGGAAGAGGAAGGTTTACATACCATAAGCATGCTAAAGATACATATGTACCCGTGAGCACGCCAAAAGTTTGACACCAGCATTTTAGCACAACACCTCTCGCTCTTATCAGTATACAAGCACAGAGTGATGAAG
Organism: Sceloporus occidentalis; assembly: GCA_023333645.1. NCBI lineage: Eukaryota > Metazoa > Chordata > Lepidosauria > Squamata > Phrynosomatidae > Sceloporus > Sceloporus occidentalis. The sequence goes on from JALMGF010000180.1 coordinate 90,470, forward strand.
TCAACAAAAGCTTATCAATCATTTTTATATTTATATCATATTTAATAAAATATCTTGTGTTTTGTTGTTATTGTTGTACACTTGAGGACAACATAATTTTCAAGATTTCTGCTATTCCGTTCAACTTTGGTTTTCCTTTGAAAACAAATTCATCTATTTAATCCATTGTTTGGTAGGAAAAACGAATAATTTGTAAACAGCTAGGGCAAATGAGATATGAAAGCACCAAATAGAATCATGTAACTCTTTGGATACTCCTCATATGTCCGGGATTCTTATTTATTTTGGGACTGATGGAGCAAATGTTAAAAGGCGTGCATTTTTTAAAATTTTTACAAATAGCGCTCAAGGATCTCAAAACCACTACTTAATACTATACATTTATGAAAGAAGATAACCCAGAAGAGGGCAGCTGCAGAGCTATAGTTTGTCCCTCGTGTAACTGCTTTATTTTTTGTTTTTCATTCTTGAAAAATGCATGTACTGTTCTTTAAAATGCATCCTTTTTAGTGGGTCCAGCTCTGGACCAGTTGTGTTTGTAGGACAGGAATTGCATATTTTCCCATAACCCATTTCAGCATAAAATATAAATAAGAAATAAGGAACCGGCAGGCTTACCGTGGTTACAGTCTCCTACTGATCATGACATTGGTGAATTATTTCACCAAACTATTTCACCTACAGAAGCAAATATAAACATTTTTAAGAGAAATATATTTACAAAAAAAACAAATAGATCCCACTTAATTATATTGATGTGTAATTATAAGCTATGACATAACACTTCATCCTTGACACTACAAATAAGCATTTTTTAGGTTGTATATAATTTTTCAACCATGCGTATAAATGAACACAAAAGGTAATAAATGCTACAAATACAATGAAAATTGCTTATAAAAATGTTATATTAACTACTCCTGTCAATATCTTGTTAATAAGAACCGGGCACATACCAGATACATATGATACGTTTTAGTATCTAAACATCTATCAAGTGAAAGGTAGACTTACCTACAAGCACAAAAAACATCAAAGGAAATAAAAAAAAAACTAATAATAAAAATTAACATATTAATACATATTAAAACTCATAATAAAGGAAAACCAATGTGTTTTGTTTCCCCTTATGAAGACAAACACAGTTGAAAAGTATTTTACTCATATACAAAAACCTGCTAGTTTCTAATATTTGCCGTGAGCATAGAAATATTATGGGCAATAAATACAAATAGCATTTTGCTATTTCAATTCTTTTATAATGTCATGGCGAAATTACTGGAGTGTTTTTTATTTTAAAATTTTATTATTTCACTAATTTTTAATATATATATATATATTATTGACCTAGATTGTAACTTTATTCCTCTTGTATCTGTATGTCAATTGCTGTATCGTACTTGTCGTTATCTGTAAAATTTTCATCTTGAACAGCGCTGCGGAGTCTGTTGGCGCTTTATAAATAAAGTATAATAATAATAATCATTGATCAGTAAGCAGGGCTCCAATACTGCTGATTGCAGTGCCTGTGATCAGCCCGCAGATGTTTCTGGGTCCTGGAACCCGTCTCATTTGACCGCATGCCAGACACATCAATTGTCTTGGCATATCAAGCTTCACTAAGGGCTGGAGATTCGCTAGTATAACTCTTTATGAGTTACCTAGAAGTTCAAAACTAGTCCCTGCTGTAGATCACTTCACAATGATATTTAGAAATTAGCACTAAGGTGTCTTATTAAGGGTGCTGTAATAATATTGCATCTTTTCAGGTAAATGCTGCCATTAGAAAAATAATTATTTGATGAAATAATGAAATGGCAGATCTGTTCTGGTCTGAGCGCAATTAATGTTTTGTCTTAGTGGGACAGCACCATTGAAGTGCCTGCTACGTCCGTGGTATTTGGTCAGCAGAAAAAGTACTAACCAGGTGTGTGCATCTAGTTATAAAAAATGTCACCAAATACGATCATACGTACTACTATTATGAAATTACTATTTGATTTTTTTGGGTTGTGTACAATTTTCCAGGCATGCGCATAAAAGCAAATGCATATACAGATAATTATATAAGATTAAATTATATATTATATAAGATTAAAACGGGTTCGCTAATCCCCAGCCACTAAGACAGTCATGTCCAAACTTTTTTCGAAGAGTGCCAGATTTGCGAGGGCCGACCATTTTGCCTGACATTCTTTGAACCATTAAAAAAATGCAAATGAACTACTTTACGCAAAGTTTATTGAAAACGGCATACTTTTCATTTTGTGACTTGGATGACAAATCTAAACAGGTGTTAAATCACTCTGCCTTTAATATAAAAAAACAGATCTATATTTGGGCAACTTATCTGTGGGGCCTTAGTCCGGAACGCAGGCCGCAATTGACCCTCGGGCCGGACTTTGGCCATGCCTGCACTAAGACAACCAGCAGCTATTTTACCTGCAGTCCCACTTAACAGTAGATGATAAAAGCTGTGCGTTTAATGCTAAGTGTAAGCCTTGCTGTCACGTAGTAGAGAAAGGCTCATCGAATGTCTTGGATGTCTGGTATTATGACATAGCGGCTGCCAATGGTATCATTTATGTACTTATACAAACATCATCATTCAAGATCTCTTCACACACCAATTATCGTCCCAAAATAATGTCTGTGTAATTACGCTTGGTCATTTGCATTTTACTGGCTATACGCGCCGTACAATTATGTTACAAAAAAATGCAAAATTAAGTGCCTTTTGGTCCATGGTGTCAAAAATATTTAAAGGTATTCTGTCAGCTAATCTAATATGAGCAGGATGCTGGCAAAACCGTTTAAAAAACCAGGCAATTATTTTTATGATTATTATTTATATTTAAGTATTATTATATTTTTACCATTAAACAATGAACTGGTGTGCTTCTGATTTTGTTTCTGTTGACCGTTTGTCCATTCAAAGGAATCAGAAATGTCTCTGGAATCACCTCAGGTAACAAACAGCAAAAATCAACCCACTTTTGTGTCAATCCAGTCACACGGGAGCCACACAACCGCGCAGTTATACAACACAATACTAACCCTCTCCAGCGCCTAAATGGTTAACGTCAACAGCAAGTTAAAGCGCTACACCCCTAATACTGTAACACAACAGGAAAACTGGCCCCACGCGTGTCACCGCGATCCCACGAGCAGATAACACGCAGGGCGGCGCCACGGCGCACACAACGGTTTCTGCCAACTGGAGGCTTTCCGCTGCACATCAGCCGCGCACGCGCGCTTCTTTGCCGCCAGTAGCCCAGCACCCGCCAGTCCTCTGGCAGTTGGCATTGACAGTTGAGCAGCTTGACGAACGTTCTCCATGGATACGGAACTGTCTGGCGAGAGCTACTGGCTGTGTTCCCGTAGCCATAACAACGATGAAAGCCGGTAGACAGGAAGTACCTGGCTGTACTTAAACCAGAGACAGTGCGGAGAATCATGCGCGCATTTATGCTACAAAAAGCAGTTAATTTTTTTCGGTAATTCTGGTTAATTTGAGTCGTGTTTTCATTAAAGTTTTTCTGAGGGTCAAGTTTATTTTCCTAAATACATTTAAGGTATATATATATTATCTATCTATCTATCTATCTTGAGTGTATTTGGGACTATGAACCTGAAAAAACCCCAAAAATGTTATTTAATTGTTATTAATTGTCATGATCGGTACAGCAATAATTTGCTTCAATTTCCATGTTTCATATATTTATGACACTGCGAATGAATGGTGTATTAAGAGATGTGAGATAAAAATTAATATATAATAAAGAAATAAATAAAAAAGATGTATATCTTATGAAAAATATATTATGAACAGGGAGAAACTGGAAACTTCTGGGTATTGGGATTTTCTAAGGTTACCGGGAGTCAAATAATTCAGTTATTATAAGAATAATAATATGCATCTGATCTGTATGATATCATTCATGGAATCACTGCGTGAAACATATTGAAACATTTTTTTGAATTGTACACCAAAATTATTTAAAAATAAGTTGTTGAAGAAATTGGCTTTTCTCAAGCATATTTACATGTAAAAGATAAATTGTAGCTCATTGAAAAAAAAATACGAAATTGTCTACCAGACATTTGCAGGTTACGTGTTATTATTACTACAATTTATTTATAGATTGCTAGCAATTTCCATAGAGTTATTAAAATATGATATAAAGTGGTGATATCATAGCAACCAACAGAAAACGGTACAGCGAGTGAGTCATGATGTCATGATGATGTCAGCGATATAAAAAAGATCTCATACGGAAAGGTGCTCTTCATCAGGACTTAAACCATAGTGCATACTGGGGGCGTATATAAACTGGAACCAGAGACTGAAATACAGAAATATAACATGTTATCGCCACCTAAATTTGCATTTAATTGTTACATTTCAATATTTGTGCATAACAGGGGATAAACACACACACCCCCCCCATTCAATATTAAAGATGTCTGTGAGGCCAACTTTATTCTGATTAAAGAGTAATCAGGATCTCTGCATTAAGAGGTCAGTGTGTGGTATGACAGTGTATATATTATATATACACTAGGCTCAGTGTGGTTAGAACACCCTATATACCAGTGGTTGAGTGATTGAGGATAACAGCTTTCCCCAGTGTACCATTAGAAGCAGATACTGTATATGTACCAAGAATAAAAATCACATAAGAGTGTTTGACTGTCAGTATCAGTGAGGCCTGTTAGTGAATATACTCATCAAAAAGCCTGGAAACCTATGACATCATTAGGTTGTGGCTTATGACATCACTAAACATATTGGTAAAATGTAATTGTTAATATAATTGTGATTTGATGTTACACTTTTATCATGTTGTCCCAAAATAAGTGAGTGATGACATAATCTTTAGGCGTTGTGGTGATGTAATTGTAATAAAATTAAAAAAATAAATAAAAATAAAATCAGAGTATTACAGGAAGCTGCTGGTGTATTAATAAATGTATTGGCTGATCTATGAAGTCCATTTAACGATAACCGATTCTGGTGATAATATTATGCAGGTAAATTAATGTAAACTCTTATATCCAGTAGAAAATGTCTATAATTACAATTTGCTTCCTTCTTAATCGCAACATAAAGGGAATGTGGAGGATCTTGTAATGCCGGCCGTCGTGTTGCATTTCGGTGTAATAATAATTGGCCTCTTTGGGCTTTCCCGTGAATGGAGAGAATTATCTGCTGATGTAATTCTCGTTTTAATGCCGCTGTGTAACTAATGCCTTTAAAGCAAACAGAGACGGATTCCCGGGGAATAAGGCCGCGTGTCCCCGCCATACGGCACATAGAGCGCCCGGTCTCCTCTCGGCACGTTTGGGTTGCCATGGGTTCGGGGCCCGCTCCTTCTACCGCCTGTTCCCAACTGTCCCCGCGGGCCCTGCTCAGCTTTCCACTGGCACCAACAGCCCCTGTTTGGCGGTTCTTAAAGCGCATGCGTGACGTCTTTTAATTAACCATTTGGGAACTAACTTACCCGATATCCCTTAGCATACCAGGCTTTGTGACATGCATCCCCTATAGAGCAATTCAAGCAGCTACACCTTGTATACGCATGCAACATTCTAATGAGGGAATCCCAGCCCGGCGTCATCGCTCCCAGCCAATCGGATCACAGGAGTTATACTTTCCCGCTGCAGAGGCCGGGGAGCTGCGGCTCACTGAGGGAATCCCTAGTGTGACGTCACATGCCAGGCCTCTGTCCCTCCCCTAGTCTGCCAAACTCATCCACCAATCAGAGTGAAGCACAGGTGATTCCCGCTGTAACAGCCGCCCATCTCCACCTTTATATAGAAGAATAGTACCCAGGGGAGCATCACAGGGCTCCGGGAGACAAAGAGACGGGCTGCATCCAGCTGAGGAGCCGGACAGCATGGACTGGAAGTTGGAAAGACTTTCATTCCGGAAGGTGCGCTGTGACCGGGACGTGATGTGGGTAAGAGCCGGTACTTTATTTCTTCACCCCTGGCTGCTGCATATTTCCCCCGCGCTTCTTCTAACCTGGAATACGTTCCCGTCCTTAGGAAAGTTTCATGAAAACCCTCGGGAGAGACTTCAGGAGGAGCAGGAGACTCCGCCTGCAGAAAAGCTGCAAGGTAAGAGACTTTTAACCCATTAACTGCCGGCGATGACAGCACATAACACTATAATCCCACCTCGCATTCTTCATATTGTGTTTGTGTATATATATATATATATATGTGTGTGTGTGTGTCTCTCTCTATATATGTATATATATATGTGTATATTGGGCTTGTTTCGTTCGAACCGTTTGGATCAGTGCTTCATTGGCCGGTACTCTGTGTAACATTCCAAAAAATGCTCGCTAGAATGTAGTAGTTCGTCACACTTTTCAGGAAGGTTGCAGGGAATCACAAGACCTCCCAGCTGCAGCCCATCCATTGACAGAACCGGCTGGTCATCTCTACATGACCTTGTTGGAAATCACTGCTGTGCGTTGTCTCAACAATAACGGTAAACCGTGAGAACCTTTATGAGATTCTCCACAGTAGTCAGCTTTTAAAACGTGATGTATTCTATATTCCCGAGCACTACTACTCTTACATGGCTAAACATACTTGAGGAAAGATGGATAGGGGTGGACATTTATTTTGTATTTGCATAACATGCTTTTGGGATATGATTCTATATGTGTATATATGTATATATAATGATAGGAAATAAAGATGTTTTACATATGTTACGGTGGCTGATGTGGGGTGGACCAGTGAGGCAGTGCATTACTAGCTGGCTGTTGTGTATTCTAAGTTGACAGCTGCTACTTGCACTCCACATTGTTGCATCCAAAGTCAAACAGCACCATCTGGCGGACTTCTTGGTAACTACAGTGAAGGATTTAAATTACTTTACAAGAAATGAACACATAGGGTGTTACATTAAAATGCAAAAAAAGTGATCCGGAAATACTACAGATCTGCAGTTTTGACAGAATTCTTAAATCAAAATGACCAAAGCACTTTTGCATATAGTTCCCAAAGTTTTGTAAATCCTAAGAATAGCCTTACATAGGTACCTACCAGAATGATCTTCTGTAACTGACCATGCTAGACATGATCCGTGTAAAATATACATACCGCCTCATACATGTGCTACCATAACTTATAACCCACACCCTTACATTTCTGTGCTACATTTAGTTATAAGCTGCACATTAGTTTTGCAATTGATACCGTAGTGTTTTTTTTTTTGTTTAGTTTGGGTTCATATTGGTTTGTATATTTTATATTACGCTGCCATATAAAATGTTATATTTTGCCGTGGATGTAACACCTGTGATGGATACCTGTGTCAGGTAGGCAGTGTATATTTAGCTGGCTGCTTAGTATTAAATTCAGCAGTCGCTAATACTCTGCCATCTGCCGCAGGAAGATACTTCATTAGCCCCACAATGGAACAAAGACTATGGATTTCTCACTTTTGTGTGTTGAGGGAAGGCAGTGTAATGTTAGCTGGTTGGGAATGTGAAAGACACCAGTTAACATGCACCTGCTCCCCCTCTTCACATGCCTGCTTCAGACTTAGTAATCCAGGTATGGACCCTTTTCTGTGGCACATTTTCTTACGTTTTGCCGCTTTAACCCCATCAACCACCATCATGATGAAAGGATACAATCAGGATGTAAAGGCTGACTACAGCCCTAGTGGCAATATGTGGAACTGCAAGACATTTCTCATAAAGCCTTTTGTTGTCATTTTAATAAAATTTGTGATTTCTGATATTTGTGAAATTTGATTGATGAGGTTTCGTGTGGGAATTTATTTAACCATATATTCTGTTTCATGTGTGTTATGTCTGTGAGCATTAAAGCGTTATCCAATAACCTCACAGACAGCCCATGAAACACAGAATAAAGTTAGTTTTGTGTATGTGTGGTGATTAGGCAGTGTATTGTTAGTTAGCTGTTGTACAAAACAAAACCAGCTGCTACATACACTACCACATTATCGCACGGCATATCATCGCGTGATATAAGAGGTGGGAAGGTCGGAGGGGTATTAAGAATTGAAAAAATCTTTATTGTGCTGCATGTCCCTACAATTCTGTTGAAATGAATAATTATTTGGGGGCAGCTATAGGGTATATTAGGCCATGTTAGGTGCTAACAGCTGACAAACTACTAAAATCCTATTGAGTTCATAAAAAAAAGAACATCATTACATTACATTTATTTATATAGCACCAGCAGATTCTGTAGCACTGTTACCATCAGAATCATTGGAATCATTTCAAATAAGTACATTATATGACAATTCCCAGTGCTGGAGTAGCTGTAGGCAAATCCCTTATGAAAGTTTTGAAAGACTTTTCGCATTGACAGTTTAGTGCATCTGAATTTTCTGAAACTATGGCATAAAGCGCAGTATTTGCAGATCCCCACCACCTGCAAACTCTCCGGGTTTTTGCCCCAATCTCGGGGTGAAGGGGCAGATTCCCAGGGCCACCCAGTCTGCCACTGAATCCTTGGTTGTGCACTGCTGGGATGATATCTAAGACTTCCAATTGATGCTTTTGCTACTGGTATGGTATGGCTGATATCACTCCTTGAATGCAGGTGATTCAGTTAAGTGTATCTTTAAATAATGAAAAGTCAAGGTTTCCATGAGGACAGGTATTAGAGCCATTTGGGTAAAACACTTGGCAAGTAACTACATAGAATCGTCACAACAAGTTATTAAAGGGTTAATATTTCAGGCTCAGCTCATTTAGAAAGTTCCTAGGTATGCAGAGTGGGCTACATCCCTGATTGGGTGTCCATCTCTCTCAATTCTATACATCTCATTTTCCGTATAGCATATAGATCCAGGACCGGTCACCGACCAACCAGCACCCAGGCAGGAGGTCCCTCTGTCCCCCCGACACATTCAGAGTGTAGACACTGTGTCTGTCACCCATTCAGACACCAGACCTACTTTTACATCAGACCAGACACAATTACCAAGAAAATACTTAAAGAAAAGTAGATCACGCTCATTTTTGCAATTTCGTCTAATTTTACATCAGAAATTATTACATAAATGTAACAAACTGCATTTGTAACTCCATAGTCTTAGTAGGAAATTCACAGACCTTTTATTAGCCGCTGTCCATGGGCTTGGAAATGATTATCGCTATAAGATCTGCGTGACTCTCAAACATCAAGATTGTCATTTATTTATAATTATAGCTTTCCTGGAGCACGACTCAAATTAGTGAACTCTGCTTCACAATTATATCTCAAGCCTATCCAACATGTTTACACTTTGTGCAGAGTTCCATAATGACAGAATCTCATTAGATTCCTCAAAATGTTCTGGCATAATTGAAGAACATGACAATTATTATAGAGTAATTGGTTAATACATGAGAGGTCATCCGAACTGACTGAAGATGGCCACACAGATTAGTGCAAAGAGCACATTTATTTTGTGTATTTTTATTATGATATTTACATATACTTAATGAGGATATATATATATACTTTTAATGTGGACATAATAATTATATTTTTGTTGCCTGTTGGGAAAAGCCGATCTAATAGTTTTCACATAATTCCTTCATATATTAAAGGGCCAGTAATGCAAATATTGTTTGCGTCTGATAGAGAAGCAGGTAGAAACACAACTGATTCACTCAACCAGGCTGTACTTCTCCTTCTGCGCATGTGTATTCACTATAGTCTACCCTAATGGCACTAATGGGGCTGAATGCTCTTGGCACGTGTCCATGCTGAACAGGCTTACATGCGCAGCCAAAAAGTTCTGTCCCTTTTAACAAAATCTCAACTGTAACAGGACCTTTAAAAACCCTTCTTGAAACCCGTAGGATCACAGTCTCTCTACTTGATCACCCATTTACTTCATTAGGTTTTACTTGGCGATATCATCTCAAGGTTTGGGTTAAATCATAGACTTTCCCTAAAAGTATAGACAACAAGAAGGGATTATTTTTATTGCACAAAACAAACAGCAAACCTGCAGTCCATTAACGTTTGAATCCTGAGATGAGCCAATCGGAAAACAAAAAAGCACACTTTACGTTAAATACATTATATATATATATCTGTCTGGGAACGTGTAATGGAGCATACGATCTGCTGCTCTGAATTTCCTTATAACGGGGCACTCACCAGGAGCCCGTCCAGCATTGCTTCACCCGCTCTTTAGGGGCAATAACACCCGTCTTCTAATCACACAGATAAAAGGGAATACATGTTAACCGCCCCCCCCCCCCCCGCTTACGGACGATGCCTAAATTTATAGCCATCCCTATGTAACTAAAATTCATAGAAGCCAACATCTCATCTGAGATCCTTTAAAGCAACATATTAACCATAAATCAATCAATTTGGAAAAAACTTTTTTATTGGAAAATCCATTCATGTCCCCTTTCCAGACGTTCTTTCCGTAGATTTTGTTGGCTATCGTTGGTCGCGTCACTTGAGTTGAAGTTGGTCCGATGGACGTGCCTTCTCAGGTCAGAACAGAAATCTGTAAGCCAGGGTTCTATAGAATTGGGTATTCTTTAAAAAACAAAAAGTACAACAAGGATAAAGAACCCTCTTCTCGAGACGAACACCATCTCAGACAGTAAACGCTCCTTCCGATGTGGATGCAGGTCGGTTCATAGATCTTCTTTCTTCTTTAAAATGATTTCTCGCACTATAGCTGCCACTTCTTGTCTGATGCTTTCGAAGGGTTCGTCGCGTCTCCAGAACTTAACTACTTGGCCTTGTGGGTTAACCAGGTATTTCCAAAAGTTCCACCTCGGCTCTTTTTTTGTTGAATCTAAAAATGCACAAATAATTTGTCGTGTATTTCAAAAACCACAAAACCAAAGCAAAAACACATCTGTAGTAACATCTCCACATTTGGCGGCAGATGGAGACCGTTGAGGTCTGCTATACATCATGTCTTCTGTCCCATGCATGTGTAAACGCCCTCACTATATTACCCCTACCACTTCTGCTGGAAGGCTGTACCTATATATCTATATATTGTGTTAACAATTTTTAAATGGCCACACAATATAACCTGATCAAACCCAAGCTCCAGCGATGCCAGAAAAAAAAAAAATGGACGTAGCTTCTTATTTTCACCAAAAAGGACTTTTTCTAGCCTTTGCAAATATTGTTGCACAACACTCTATTGTACATCGCTGCGGAATATGTTGGCGCTATATAAAACAATAAATAATAATGTCTGCCTAGTTTGCATATGTTACAAAAACCTTTTGGTACACACATAACGCGTTTTTTGTGCATAGGATTTTTTTTGCACTTCTCTTGGGGCATGACCCCTGCATTTGCAAAGTATGCGGTGAACATGCGCAAACATGCATTGCTGTTATGCAGTAATCGTGTTAGGATGAGGTCCGCGGATGGGGGGGGTTTGGCAAATTCCTGCTGTCTGTAACCAGTACACTGAAAGTGTCGGCTGACCTGTTACATTTATATGCAGTTACAGTAAGGTGAATTGATTAAGATCATAAGGGGGGATTATTTACTTTATTACATCATTTAGATTCATTACATCATTTCCAAGTGTTAGCTAGTAGTTGGAGCATCTTTTTTTGCAATGCCAACTCAGTTTCCACAAGCGCTACTAACCAGCTACTAACCAGCTACTAACCAGAGTATCTGAAGTGTTACTCATTTATTATTTATTTATTATTGCCATAATATTATATATATGATACAGAATATAATAGCTTTGGCCGTAATACAAGAAGATCTCTTACCAACAAGAAATCTGAACGCGGGCTCCGCTTCAGAACCTAGAATCTTGATCTTGCTGAATATGGGGAAGGTGACTCCGTGGTTCCCTTTAGCGAACGTTAGAATTTCCTGATTTTGGCCGGGTTCAGAATCTCCGAACTGATTGCAGGGGAAGGCCAGGACGCTGAAATGGGACGGGCCAAACTCTCTGTGTAATTCCTGCAGAGCTTTGTAGTTTGCATCTGTGGACTGGCAGGAGCTAGCCACGTTTACAACGAGAGACGCCTGCAAGGCACAAAAACAGAAAAAAAAACACTCAATGGCAAGATCCTTTTTTTCCGCCCCAAATGCAATAACTGTTGGAAAAACAATATCCCTTTGTAACTAAAAATGTCCTTTCACACAAGCCGACACTTTGTATTCTGTAAATCTGCAGGCTACGATATGTTGATTTTGCATTGTGTGCGTAATAATATCCATTAACCCCTGGAGAGCCAAAATGATCAGCGTGTAAGGACCTTTTAATGGCGATTCAATATCCTGGCACTTAAAGGGTTAACCACAAAATCAAAGGACCTTCCTTTTCAATACGAAAGGGTCACGACTAAAGTTTACGAATAGCGTTAATAAGAGCGGAGTTTGCAGTAATTACTGATCATACATGTATGTATAAACCCGCAGTACAGGGCTGTGGAATATGTCAGTGCTATAGAAGTAAGCGATGATACAAATCAATGTATGGATTGTTATATACATGGCTACCGATTTATTGTATATATGGTATATATTTGGGACAAGCAGCCAGCGCTGCGGAATATGATGGCGCTATATAAAACAGTAAATAACAATAATGAATAATCATACTAATAATCTAGATTATCACCCATTATACCCAGGAGACATTTACTTACTTTTCCTCTGTATTTCCCCAAAGAAACGGTTCTCCCCGTGGCATCCTTCACTTCGTAAGAGTAAAAATCTTTTACTTTTGGCTTAAAAAACTTCAGCTGGGCGACGCAGAGAATGGCTGTGCAGAAGACCATAGAAAAGAAAACGATAAAGACTTTAGCTTTGGGAGAAGAACTTTTTAAGGGGAATGGAGGCAGAGTCTCCATGTTGGAGGTTTTGGAAGGAGGTTTCAGCAGGTCCCTGGAATGTGAGTCGGGAGGAGCTGAGAATTTGTAACTGGAAACCAGACGAACGCTCGGGGCTGCCCAGGGCCTGAGAGGAGAATAGGAAGAGTCTTGATTGTAGTTTGCTTCTAGGGACAGAGTCATAAAATACAATAGGCACGCAGACAGACGGTGAAATAATATCCCCCCCCGACTCTACAACCTTGTTTGGATGGCATTTTCAAACATTGTTCAAGAGCTTGCAATCTGCAGACAGGACTGTCGATCAGGCGTGCGGAGAACCTGGAGAAAGTAATACAGCAATAAATGCCAAGTTATCAGGAGAATCCCAAACTTCTGGAAAACTGTCATCTTTGGCTGGGTTTTTAACGCTTGTTGGTAAAAGTCGTGCCATTAGACTGTGCCGTGACACTTGCGCGACTACCGGGAATATTGTAGCGTCCATGCATAATGTTCTTGAGGTGTGCACATTTTATGTTTCATTGTCAAGGTTGTAAGCTCTCCGTACCCTTTTATTTTTTTATAATATTATTAATATTAATAATGAATAATAATGTTATTTTAAGCAATTTTTTTGAGCAATGGTATGATTTTATTGTAATATAGTAATAGCTATTTCTTGTAATATTGCATCAGCCAATGCGCCATAGAGATGGCTGGCTGATGAGATCATTTCTGGAGTTTTTGAGTGATGGGCTTTCAGAAAAAAAAAAGAAAACTGATTAAAAAATATAATTTTGTATTATTCCTCCTGGCAAATTTTGAAAACAGCATTCTAGGTAATGAGAGACCAGTGGTGGTAATTCTCGCTTACACAGTAACAGTATATGTGGATAATTCAGCTACGTCCAAATCTTTTTGTTAAAAGTAGAGTTAAAAAGATATATCATTTCTGAGCACTACCTTAATAGTAGTAAAAGTTCTGTGCATATTTTATACATCGCTATAAACATAGTTTAATAAGCGGCTCAGTAGACATACGCTGCAATATATGAGTTCCTTATCAACTCACTGACCACAGTAACCACACAGGTAGAAATCCCCAAACGCACATCCGGCTGCTTGGCACATTTATATACCACGTTAGATTGCATTACATTTATTTATAGAGAGCCAGCAGATTCTGTAGCACAACAAGCAACACTGCTTGTGGAACACATTGGCATCTTTGTCCCTAGACAATGTGTACCATCTTTGCCCCAAACAGCTTGTCTGTTTGCCCAAACAGCTTGCATGTGCCATCTTTGCCCCAAATAACTTGTCTGTTTTGCCCAAACAGCTTGCATGTGCCACCTTTGTCCCCAAAGAGCTTGTCGAGTCCCCCAAGTGTGCATTTCTTGTCCCTAAGCACCTTTTCAGTGCCCCAAGGAGCTTTCCTGTGCCATGTTGCGGCTGCTGCTTGCAGACTGATTCAGCATGCAGAAAGTGGATGTGATGTCACTTCCAGGAAGAGAGTTTGAGAGATCACCTGATCCAATGATCTCGACACTCTTGGTACTGCTAGCTGCGGTATTACCTAGAGTCTGGGGGCCACGTCCCAGTTGTGACCATGATTGTTACACTCCTGATACCATTTTTATACATTACTATTTAATTTGGACCCTTATTTACCTAGATGAGTAATAAACGAAATAAATAATAAATTAGTTGTGAACAAGGCCAGATTTAATTTCACTGCATTAGCTATTCATTATAAAGGGCCAACTTCTCCTGCACAAAGAATAACAATTAATCTAGTGATACGAAATGTTTCATCTGAACTCAACTCAGGTCATAGATTAACTCAATGCAAATAATACTAATACAAGTATAGCATCCTCTCAACAAATACTAAGTTCCCAACCTTTATCAGACAACTTCTATGTAGTGGTGGACTTGAAAAGAGTAGGCGGTGGGTTGATGTCATTAACATTTTGTAAGCCAGCTGCTCCTTAATTGAAATTATTTAAAATATTATTTTTAACGTTATCGTAATGTGAGTTTACATGTTTTTCATTAGACTCCAGACATAGGAAGGATATCATATTCAAGGTTCAAAAACAGCATTATGAGAAGGCGTGAAAATCGGATTCCTGTTGCAAGTAGCCCAATCTCCACTAGGTGGCAGCACAATCATGCACAAGATCTGGAATGTGCATCACCCATTAAGACTCACAAAGGCTCATCTTCTCACTATGATGACAGCGTCTGGAGCCCAGAGAAGAAGGTCCTATTTCCATGTAAGTACATTCCAGTGTAACAGAGACCAATTAAGTGGGCTGTTACTTTATATGCTAAAGCTTTCAGCAGTACCAAATGTATTTAATATAGTTAATATATATAATATATTAATATTTTAGAACGTTTCCACAACACGATATATGAATATATTTCAGATTTCACAGAAACTACCACTTTACGCAGTCCTGACCTTAAATCACCCAGAAGAGAAGAGTCAGCTGCTCAGAACCTTAAACAAAAACCTGTAAGAAAATCACAGAACACAAAGAAATTCCTACTCCACCAGGTATGCGTAAATGTAAAATTACACAAAATAAAGAAAATATTGGAACTGTAGTCTGAAGCTGTAATTTTTTTTTCTTTTCTAGCATGCCATAATGCTTGCTAGGTAGGCACAGTGCTCTCAGCCCTAAATCTTACATTAATATCTCTGGAAAAATACTTTGTAAATAACATTTATTTTTTTAATATGCCGATATAAAATATATCACACAAAAGTACAAATCCTAGCCACATAACTAGCTAGAGACAGATTTCAGCATCAAAGGATCCACTTGTTTACAGAGAAGCCATTGCAAAGCTCATTGGACTTCAACAACATCAATGTATAATTCATTGTAAGCTGCTTCTGTATCCCCAAATTCAGCTGGATCCCAGGGGCCAAAGCAATGCCAAAGCACCATAGCTAAAAGTGAATTTCCAGAGCAATCCATCTTCAGACTGTGACTAAAGTCGAGTTTATTCCATCTAGTTCAGTAACCAAACCAGTTTAGTAAACAAACCAAATAGACCCCCAGGAGGATTAAGAATAATGCAGGTATGGAAATCCACAACATGATGGGACACTATGGATGCCCCCTCCAAAACATGGTTGACATGATCAGGGTGTAGTGCTTTATTTGAACAATCCAAATAATTGCTTTTATACAGAGATTCCTGGGAGCTTTGGAGGAACCAAAATACGGCTCCAATAACCGCCAGGACAGCAGTATACAGATTTGTAAACAGGAAGCCTGTAAATGGGGAGGTAAGTGTTATGATGCCCCCAACTCTCTTTGTTCATCTTTCCTCCAATAATAGACAGCGACAAGTTTCTTTGATGATGGTTCAGTAAACATATTATAGGCACCAATGCTTTCCGCAAACCTTGTGAGGAACGCTGGTGTCCAGCTGGTGTACTTTCCACAACAGCTTTAAATGTTCTTTAGCACCCAACTACCATTATGTGGATTTCAGTGTCCATTCTTATAAAAATGTGGGCAGTTGTACTATAAGCAGGGAATGCTTTTTGAGTAGATATAGAAAAATAGGCCATTCATCAACTGTGTTGAATGAAACATGCGCTAGCAGTGATGTCAGTCTGAAAAGTGTTCATCTCTGGTAAAAATCTCTCACCACTGAAACCAAAAGTGACTTAACTCGGAGCAAGATTAGGGCAGAGAAAAGCACCTGGTGAGTGTAGGAATGAGCATCACACAGCAACGTATGATCTTCAATCTGCTTATACATGCGCTTATACAAAGCTTATGCATGATATTACCGTTTACCTCATGTTTATTTATTTTCTGTACTGTAAAACTATTGAGACACAATTGCAAGTTCAGCTTTTATAATTTTATGTTAAGGTTGCCATCAAGCCAAGAAGAAGAAGATACTTTCTCCTAAAGAAGCTACACCATGTTCTTATGACAGCTTGCAGCCAGAAGTTAAACTGCACCTTACGGGTCTGCATAATGATTATTGTAAGTTTTTGGTTCGGAAATTAACTTAATTCATTATGAATTTGACAATTCATTCTGGGGGGTTTCTCCAGGTTGTAAGGAGGGAGCAGGGGGCTTCTCACTGGGGGAAAGGAGACAGTATGAAGCTCTGTAAATGATGAAGCACTCAAAATGGCAACACATGCATATTCATAAAATACATTTTGAGTAAGTATATATCAAAGCATGTTTTATTAACAATATTCATTGTTTCCATTTAAAAGTCTGATCAACCTATGTTAGACAGATAGTGTGTATGCAAGTGTTCTTCCATACTAGAACCAGTGACCATTCCACACTAATATTAGACCCTCCTATTAATTCTACAATTGCAAGAACTGAAAGAATTACACTAATTAAACCAATTCTAAGAGTATCTATACATTTATTTACAGATTTAAACCTGCTGGATTGGAATTCTGAGAATCTTGTGGCTATTGGGTTAAGATCAGTGGTGCATATCTGGAGTGGCGAAAGCAACTCTGTAACACAGACAATACGTTTGCCTTCCTCATCCACTTACATTTCATCTGTATCATGGATAGACTGCGGGGCCTGTCTGGCAGTTGGTACAAGCAATGGAGAGGTTCAGGTACATTTTAAAACATTTGGTTAAAAAATATGATTAATGATTAAAATGCTCTACTACTTGTCATCAAGCAAGGAAAATGCAGGCCACACTCACTATACTTAGCTTTGGGTACATGTTTAGGTGTAATCACCAAGGTTACCATAACTAGAGTGCCATTCCCAGCTAGGTATCATAGGATCTGAAGACCTTCTGCTTAACAGCTATCCCTGGTCCCAACAATTAAGAAATTCTGTATTTTTTACATTTTCAGCCATTGCTTTTCTGGAAACTGCTATAAATATAATTAATATAATCAGAAGATGTGGCGCATGTACATAGGGAGAGAAAACAATTTTTTTTAATCTTTTGTTCACATTTGAAATTGAGCACATATATCACATGTTTAGAAATATTCTTTATTGATAAATATAATCAAGAAAGCATTACTAAGCATATTTAGAATCTCATGAAACTCATAATAATCTTTCCTTACAAAATCGATTATTAAAATTATATATTGGACTCTTTCTTTAACTATACATTCTATAACCTATTGAAAAAAAAACTGTAAAATTATCTGACCAGTTATTGTTTTTTTTATATAACATCAGAATAGCCCTGTCCTATTAATTAACATAATCCTAACAATGGGAAGCCATTGTGCTTAAATACAAAGTTACTAAACTATTTTTTGTGGAGGCACATATATACCGTATTTGCTCGATTATAAGACGACCCTGATTATAAGACGACCCCCCAAATCTTAATATTAATTTAGGAAAAAAGAAAAAGCCTGAATATAAGACGACCCTATAGGAAAAAAGTTTTACCAGTAAATGTTAATTCATTTAAACTATTTTTTTAATAAAAGCTATGATTGAGAAAAATATTTTGGTTTTATTTCCTTCTATTTTCCAACCTGCCCCCCAGTTATGCACATCTGCCCCAGAAATGCCTTATACCCCCTATATGCCACTGTGCCCCATGATATGCCTTTTAACCCTATATGCCACTGTGCCCCATGATATGCCTTTTAACCCTATATGCCACTCTGGCACTTAGAGGGTTAAAAGGCATATTATGGGGAAGAGTGGCATATAGGGAGGTTTAAGGCATTTCAGGAGGCAGAGTGGCGTATAGAGGGTTAAAAAGGCATTTCTGGAGGCAGAGTGGCGTTAAGGGGGTTAAAAGGCATTTCACAGAGCACCCTGCCTCCAGAAATGCCTTATGCCCCCCATTTAACACTCCCCCCCCGCCCCACTTACCGGTACTTTTGAGTCTCCTGTCATGTAGCTGGGGCAGCGTGTAGACTCACGCTGCAGCCGGAAGGAGGCGTGGCTAGCAGCGGGGGTTGTCTGCGTGCATCGCGCAGACATTCCCCGGCTGTCAGAGATCAGAGTTCCCCGTGCCGCTGCCCCAGCTGCACACCGGGAACTCTGAAGTACCGGTAAGTGGGGCGGGGGGGGGGGGTTTAGACAGGAGGAGTTTAGACAGGAGTCTTAGTCGTCTCATAGTCAGACTTTGAGGTCTGATTATAAGACGACCCCGATTATAAGACGAGGGGTATTTTTCAGAGCATTTGCTCTGAAAAAAACCTCGTCTTATAATCGAGCAAATACGTATATATATATATATATATATATATATATATATATATATACCGTATTGGCTCGGATATAGGCCGCCCCCGTATATAGGCCGCACCCTAAAAGTTTGCTGCTTTTTTAAAGAAAAAGTTTTTTTCTTTAAAAAAGCACCAAAAAAACATGCTGCCACTCTGTCTCCCCCTCCGAGATATGCTGCCACTCTGTCTCCCCCTCCGAGATATGCTGCCACTGTCCCCCCCCCGAGATATGCTGCCACTGTCCTCCTCCTCCTCCCCCCCTCTCAGCGGATGTGCCGGCACCGGAAGTTGTATACGCGTATTGTGTAGATGTCCCCCGCTGGTCCCGCAAGACACCTGGTAAGTCTTGGGGGCAGAGGTAAAACCCATCGTGCGGACGGTCACCGGCTGCGGCGATGCGGGTAAACAACCTCCGCAGCCGGTGACCGTCCGCACAATGCGCTTAGACAACCTCCCGTGCCGGAACCCACCCCTGTGGAAAGTGCTGGCAGGGGAGGCTGTCTGAGCGTATCGGGGAGTAGGATGCAGGTCCCCTGCACCGCTGAGGGGGATCTGTATCCTAACCCCGCTGCCTGCCCGGGCGTCCGGCGCTAGACCCCGAATATAGGCCGCACCCCCACTTTAAACACTTAAACTGGGGGAAAAAAGTGCGGCCTATATTCGAGCCAATACGGTATATATATATATATATATATATATATATGTTTTAATCAACTTAAACCATTAAAGGAAAAATATCATGTTATGTTTAAAATATGTGACTTTTAGCTACATATTTTGGGCTAAAAACAGGGACAATCTGGTCACCCTACTGTAAAATGAATTCCAGCATTAGGTGCAAGCCTCAGCAGAAGAGGCTGTAGCTCCTCTGCAGGATGGTAAATTCATTGAGCACTCCCACTAGTGGCTCTCAAGGGCTATTGCATGCTACCTCTTCATTTTGCACTTGGTAAATTTAAGAGTTACTGAAAAGAGCCCTGGGAAATATATGATGCTAAGATAATACTTGATCAACCACCTACCAATTAATCAGTATTTTTTTTTTTTTTTTAAGCTGTGGGACATTGAGACGCAAAAGAGACTCAGGAACATGCTTGGCCATATGTCAGTAGTTGGAGCACTGAGCTGGAATCAACACATTCTTAGCAGGTGAGAAGAAGTGGCACAACTATATCACAACATAGAGCTGACGATGGTTAGGTATAGTAAGACAAATATGTCAAAGAACTAACTATATACAAGTGTGTAAAACAGGGCAAAGTCATTACTCATTTGAGTTTGTAGACAACATTGCAATCTCATTTACTGAATTGCAAACCACAGGCAAGAAGACAAGACACCATTACCAGATAATATAGAATATCACATTCACGTTATGGAAAATTCAAGTAAAAAATGATGATATGGTGGTATGGTTAGACACAGCTAAAATAAAAAAAACAAAAAAAAAACCAATAAAATAAATCAAGAAGGAGAGATAGGCTTTGTTGCCAAATAAAGCTGTAGCTTTATAAATGCATGAGATTTATAATACTCACAGATCACTGATGTTTATGTTATTAATAAAATACCTTTTTCTCTTTCAATTAAGTGGTTCTCGACTTGGACATATACATCATCATGATGTACGAATGGCACAGCACCATGTTGGGACTGTAACTCACAAGCAAAGCATTTGTAGTCTAAAATGGTCCCCATCTGGAAAAAATTTAGCTAGTGGTTCAAGTGATGGCCAACTGAATATCTGGCCCAATGATCCAGGAACCACAAGGCTTAACGCACCATTACAGAACATGGGGCACACAACAGCTGTCAAGGTGAGACGGCCCGCACTTGGTATTGCAACTCAACTGCATATATTTAAACCTTTCTATTGAGAGTAAGCATGTGCTATATGAATATATAGCATGAATTTGTGGTAGTCACAAATAGATCCTTTGCTGTTGATAATGCTATAGATGAATGATGCCTGAAACAGAATTCATTCTATAAAAAGTATTAACTAAATGCAAAGCACAGGATTCAGAATACATCATAAAAACAATAGCTGCTAGTGAGTTATTGACTTATAACCTTCATACAGGTGGCTCTGACGTGCCATGAACCTCTTTATGGTTGTATAGGGTCTGGTAGAACATGTTTAAGCAAGGTTCTGGAATGTGAAGCCATTAAAAATCTTGAAGAAGTTACATGTTTCAGTAGCATTTGGCTAGTTGATGTAAAAAATAGCACAAGAAATTGATTTAATGGCCAATTGTTCATGCTACAGAAAAAGGCAACATTATTTCAGGAAGACCCCCATCAACTTGGATATTTGGAGACAATGTTATTGACACCGGAACAGTGCATCTAACAAATGAGTAATCAGACCAGAGATAATAAAGTGTACCTTGTGTTAGAATTCTACAGAGATCAATAACCTGGAACATTCTGTTAGTTTCAGTTGTGACAGCTTTAGATTGAGTTCTTTTACATATAATTGTTCCTTAAAAATGTCCAGAATACCATGCATGTAGCTCTACATCTTACATGTCACGTGTAACATTTAACATTTTTGCATTTAAATAACTATTAGAATTATAAATACAAAGTGCATCTTGCACAAATAGCGATTTGGGGAAAAGTTTGTGTGCATTTAGTTTAAGATTAAAATGGAATATGATTTCAGAGACAATTCCTCATATTCTGTTCTCAGAATGAAAGTTAAAATACTTTCTATATGGGTCCAATAAGTATGAAAATAAAATACAACATACATAGGTACCTCTACATTTTGGCCTTTAACTGCATCTTTAACTATGTAACCACTATCATTAGTGTTCAAATGAATATGGTTGTATTAACCTATTGCAGTAATTGACTAATGTCCAACACCTTTTGATTCATCGTCAGGCAATGAGCTGGTGTCCTTGGCTGTCGGAGATAATTGGCGTAGGAGGAGGTATGACAGATGGACATATACGTATCTGGGACATAAGCACTGGGAAAAATATCCACTCGGCAAACACAAACTCACAGGTAAATAATGCAGTGTTCTAGAAATACCAGTCCATGACAATGAAGTAAGGTGTCTAAAGAGTATTTGAAGCCTGTCTCTTACACAATATTTAAATGGTGTGGGTACTTTAAACAAGTGAGAGGGATATCACGGCTTGTCTGAGATGCTGGGTTCTTCTCATGGACACAGTGATGCAATCCAGCAGCTAATGTAGAGTTCTCAGGTGGGAAGGGGCATCCAAAAGCCCTGCAACTTTACTGAATTACTTTTTACAAATGTATTTCTGGTAACCGGTGTATCAGTTCCAACACAGAAAACCAAGTGATGCATATTATTCCAAGTAGTTTACTCTGTCTTTTTGTGTAATGTTTATTCAAGAGAAATTCATTCTTTCCTTTCCAGATTTGCTCCATCCTCTGGTTGCCTGAGACAAAAGAACTGGTGACTGGCCATGGACCCCACAAAAATCAAATGACTATATGGAAATATCCATGTTTCTCAAAAGTAACTGACTTTTATGGTAAGTAAAACAATATAATATCTCACATGTAGAACAGTAAGAGAATATTTCATCTTGTATATTTTGTATGGTCTCTCTGTTTGTCTTTTGCAACACTATTGGTATCTTTAGTCATTACAATTCCGGGTATCTGGGATTGTCAGTTGGTGCCAGAAGCAAAATCAGTATGTAATAAAATATTGTGCGTTCGCAGGCCACAGAGGCAGAGTCCTTCACCTTGCGTTAGGTCCAGACCAGAAGAAGATTTTTTCTGCAGCAGCAAATGGGACATCTTACATATGGAAATACCAGTGAATGAAATTCAAGAGATTCATTGGAAGATGCAAGCATAAGCTTCCCGTTTGGCCACATAAGAACATGCCCTGTGGGAGATTTCAGTGCGTCTTAGAGATGCAACATCTATTGTTTTAGCTACTTGCTGTGATGAATAGCACTAAACTTTGCCATTCTGTATTTTGAAAATATAACTGAATGAAGATTTAAGCTCATTCCAAGAATCCCATAAAGGTTTCAGTATCAGATTGTAAGCTTGCGAGCCGGGCTCTCTCCACCTAATGTATCGGTTTGTCTCAGTCGGTCAATTCTCGTCTTGTCATACCCCTTGAATATCTGTATTGTATTAAGCGCTGTGTAAATTGTTGGCGCTATATAAATAAAAGATAATAATAATAATATTTTTTTTAAATTATATCAGCCAATGACCCTCAATGAGGTCCACCATGTCCTTGTGTATTATTAATATAGTAGATGGTATCCCAGTTGGACACGTAGTTTTTTCTTTGAGGGCTACTGAAACGAGATTGGTCCTGGTGGGGGTGTCACTTTGCACTACTCTTTGGCCTATATATTAAATACATGTGTACTATTAATGTTTCATTCACTTATATGAAGCCAGATTAATAGGGGCTTTAGGCAGACCACCAAAATATCCCCCAGTCCTTGCACTTACACTCAGGTGACCAAGAAATCCAAAGTGAGTTTGCTTTGTTCATTATTGGTGTTTGCAGCCCATGGCAAAACACAAACTTCTTATTGCTGTAATACCTCATCAAACATTACTTAATCTTGTTTTATGTTCAGGTAACTCATTTGCTTATCCCATGCATGTTTAAATTCCCTCAATGTATTAACCTCTACTACTTGTACAAGTTTATAATATAATTTAAATATAATAAAATAAACTAAATTATTGACAGAAAGGAAGAATGTGTGGCGTTCTTTGAGAAAGTATCTAAAATATTGTTATAATTATTGTTCCTTTTTAATTTTTCCAGTACTAATTTGTGAATCACTTTCCTCATAGATCAACGTTAATGAACAAGTAAAGAGAAACTATATTTCATGGCCTTGTTATATCGATGTATCTGTACAAAGTGGCAACAAACTTTCATTGAAGTTTTCTTTATGAAAACTTATGGGCAATTGCTTTAATATTGACAGGAAAAGTTATTATTGGTGAGCAGCATACTTGCCTATTAGTAATTTGAAATTTTTAGAGCAAATACCTAATCATTAGTTCATTATAGCGTGGACACAATATGTTGCCCTGATTATCTATTTTGGAATTATTTGTATGATATGAAGGTATCTAAGGATTAAGATGAATGTTGTTCATTTTATAAGTGGGCAAGATAACCATGACAGGGCATGGACTAAGTCTGAGCCAAGGCTGATGAGTGAAGGTGGGCTGAAGGGTTGAAAGGGGGTTGAAGGTGGCCTGAAATGCCTGAAAAGGCTGACAGTGCCGCATTACCCTCGCTGCTGCGCCACATGCTCAATACACATGGCCACACACTGCGAGAGTGTAAAAGTGTAACGTGTGGCATGACATAGTCAGCTGCCGGCCACACATATGTCATTTAAAGGGCCTGATCGGTAGTGGATACAAAAAGACACCAAATAGAACAAACACCTGTTTGTATTTTGCATTGCTAATTGGACTCAATCAAGAGAGTGGATAGTTTTTTTTGGAAGTAGGTAGGACCTTGTGTTTTAATTAATTAATTTTGGTTTTAGATTAACCCATTTACCCCAATGGACATGGAGAGAGGGGCATTAAAAGGGGCAATCATTAGCTATAATTTAGTTTATAGACACTGTTCTGTTTCTTCGCTTACTTTTTTAACTAGTGCCCCCTCTCTTTTAGTTGAGTGAATGAATGAGCTTGTGAGTGCAAATGCAGTTTAGTCAATTGACCTCTTTATGCTGTGGAATGGCCCAGGCAGAGAATTATCATCAATTCATCATGGATGGATGTGGAGATAGCTGGTTAATAAATCAGATGAACTGAAGAAATACAAGACTTGTGAAATTTATGGAGCAAGGAAAATGAACAAGATGAACAAAAAGCTTTCTAATATTCTATTTCATCTAGTCCAAGCATTTTCATCATTAAAAGCAGCATTAGCAACCTCCCTCCTAGCACTGTTGTATGTCCAAACACCTTTAAGAAATGCCGGTAATTACTTAATCATGTAAAACATCACATAATTTATAGTTTTTCAGAGAAAACTAAAACAGACACTGATACGGTGGGGAAACTAAAAAGAAAACCTTCTTAAAAGCTTCTGTGTGACAGGATGACTGTGCAGCAATAGAGTGGAGATGAATTTAGTAAATCCAAGCTGGACATTTTACTCAACAGACTCCACCAGGTTTTGTTAGTGATCGTATTATATATTATACTGTATGAACAAATATTTATACACTGCCTGGGTACTTGTTTAAAATAAAGACTGTATATCAGGATTTCAGGTACTGTTACATAGAAAATATGCTTCATGAACTTGACAGAAGCCAATAAAATATTCAGTGCAGATTGAAGCAAAGAATGTAAAAGAAGCCAAGAATGTGGTGAAGTACATAAGTGTTACGGTGTCTTCTGTTTTATTTCTTTTTTAATCCATTTCACATATTCTTTAGTGAGTCGAGTGTAGACATTGGCACTGTTAGGAATCCCGCAGAGTACTGGGCCAAACAAAGCGATACCAGTGAAAACACGTCTACAGATTAGTGGACCTCCAACGTCCCCCTGAAATGACAAATAAACACAATGTAATAAATGTGGGCGGATGAATGAAATGGCTGCAATGAGCCTAAGAAACATAGTGACATTTCACATAGAATTGTTTATTTAATGATAGAATGTTTTATATATTTAGCTAACAAATTGTGCAACCCTTAGAACTAAAGGACGACCAGATGGGAAATGTATTTTATACACAGTGAGAAATAATTTACTGTGTTGGTTTTGGTCGATACTGGATTATCCATTAGGCCCAAGAGTTCTGGTGCCTCAATGGATAACCTGGTTCTAGGACTATGTTCCTTCTGCATGGAGCAGGAGAGAACCCAGGTGTCAGTAAGATTTGTTGTGTGTATATGTGAGTGCTTGATCCAAGTGGCCCCAGAGGGTCTAAGCCTGGCACTAATTTTTCACTCTCCCCAAATATTTTTTTTTCTACAAAATATACGTATTTGGCAAAATATGGCAGTCTCTGTAAGAAATATATAAAACACACATGTTAAATAAATGTATAGTAAAGTCAGTGTTAACAATGGGCTATAATTTGAAAATTATGTTTGAGGCTTCCATTGTTCCAAACTGTAGAGAAAGAGACTAACTGTGCATTTAAATGTAACTGATAAGTTACCTCTATGAATAATACAGATTCTATGAGAAAAACCTCAATAAGTATAGAAGCCACAGCGATCCTAAATATCAGTGGCATGGACACAACTAGAATCTCATATATATCAGGTCCTTAAAGCAAGACACCTTCATAGGAGGCACGGTTAGATGCATGGCAGGGGCATGGTTATAGCAGAGGGATGAGGACAGGATCATTGTCCCGCTTTAAATGTCTACCCACCTTGCACCTTCTATTAAAAAAGCGGGACGTGACACCATATACATTGTGAGGTGGCCACATGGGAGTTGTGATTGAGGTCTGTCTATGCCTTCTGATCACAAAATTCTATAAACCACCATAACGTTGCCCAAATGTGTTACTTACATTACAAATGCCCTTTTCTTCCTTCTCACCGGTGCACATCATATCGCGGGTAATTTTCAGTGTAGGCTGATATAAATAATTACATGTTTTTCTATCCAGCGCTGTTAATCTCACTTCCAGTAGTTTGTCTGAAGTACGGGGACTTTTGCTGTTAGATCTTCCCCATCCTGCTGTTTCACAAACAGTGCCTCCTTTTATTTCGTTAAATGTGCCTGGTAATGGCAGGATATTTACGTATTTATTTAGAGTTGCGTTCCTAGACAGCTGCAAAACAGGTGAAAGAAAAAATGTAACATAATAATGACTATTCTTATCCATGTTATCTGATTAGATATTCTAACTAAGAAAAGATGGTCTTTAGCCAAATGTGATACCTTTTATTAGACCAATACTGAAAAGATATAAAGCTTTTAACTGAGCTTTCTCCTTTTCAGTTGAATGAAGATACCTCCGATGTTGGTAGGAGGTATATTGGTGGAGGTATTTGTGGAGGTATATTGGTGGAGGTATATTGGTGGGGGTATATGGTGGAGGTATATTGGTGGAGGTATATTGGTGGGGGTATATGGTGGAGGTATATGTGGAGGTATATTGGTGGAGGTATATTGGTGGGGGTATATGGTGGAGGTATATTGGTGGAGGTATATGGTGGAGGTATATGTGGAGGTATATTGGTGGAGGTATATTGGTGGAGGTATATTGGAGGAGGTATTTGTGGAGGTATATTGGTGGAGGTATATGGTGGAGGTATATGTGGAGGTATATTGGAGGAGGTATATTGGAGGAGGTATTTGTGGAGGTATATTGGTGGAGGTATATGGTGGAGGTATATGTGGAGGTATATTGGAGGAGGTATTTGTGGAGGTATATTGGTGGAGGTATATTGGTGGGGGTATATGGTGGAGGTATATTGGTGGAGGTATATTGGTGGAGGTATATGGTGGAGGTATATTGGTGGAGGTATATTGGTGGAGGTATATGGTGGAGGTATATGTGGAGGTATATTGGAGGAGGTATTTGTGGAGGTATATTGGTGGAGGTATATTGGTGGAGGTATATGGTGGAGGTATATGTGGAGGTATATTGGAGGAGGTATTTGTGGAGGTATATTGGCGGAGGTATTTGGTGGTCATCTAAAGCTAACTATTGCAAAACTACGAAAATTGTTCTGGCTTCCCACGGTGTGAAAATGTGTCTCGACTCCTGGCAATGAAATGGTTAAACCTAAGGCTTATTTTAGAGTGCATGGCCAGCAGGACCACAAAGGGCATCACATTCCCGAGTGGCATGGACCCTAAGGCCTTGGGAAATTTAAGACATACATTTATTTCAAATTATTTAAAACTCTTATTTATTAATAAATTATACATTCTAGGAAAGGTTGTGAGATGTGTTGGTCAACTCTTACCTGTAGAAGTTGGATGTCATTCACAAGTTTACCTTTGTTAAACTTGGGATGTTGAATCGATCTTACAATTTTAAACCGCTGCCTTAGTTTGTCTTTGATATGTCTTGAATGGACACCAAGATCAACTGTAGTTGACTTATCACTTAAAGATGAATAAAATGATTAAACAATTAGCATGTATTTTCACCTGAAGTGTATTGTACAGTAGAAATGCAGTGTGCCAAGCGTCCTCTCGCCCTACGGAGCCCTGAACAAAATGACTTGGGTAACATGGGTAGGAATGGAAGACATACCAACACTGCTCATGTAATGTGGATGAAGCTGCATCATGATGTCACACATTGGTTCTGTCCTGATGAACAGTTTTGGTCAATCTGTGTCACCAGTCCTACGTACCCACTGGGCCAGTGTTTTTGGTCCAAAAACATTCTTTTAGAAGGAATAGTATAGCTAGTTGGCAGACTAGATGTAACATGACGTATCCCATGAACACACATTTTAAGCTGAAGGCTCTAGTATTATTATCAACCACAGAGAAATGCTTACAGTAGCATTGTTACCGGCTTCATTTGGTTCTGGACACGTATATCTCGTATTGACTACTAATTTTCTGGACGGATGTAGAATGCGTGTTTGCAGAAGAGAAAATATATTTTTTAAATAAAATCAACTTAAATACTACAGGGCAGCATTTTATAAGAACCAGTCGACAGCGTATGTGTCTGGGAATAGTAGCCCCTTCATTAAGGTGACCAGATTATCCATTAAGCACACACACACATATATATATATATATATATATATATATATATATATATACACACACACTGAATCACTGCATTACCGCATGAGGATCTTTGCTCTGAGCTTTAACTCATCCCCTATATGCACAGCCACCAAACTACGCTAATCTTATGGCATGTAAATTAACTTTCATTTTTGCAGGCAAAAAATATGTTTTTCTCACATTTTGCATCACCATATAACATGGTTTCGCACATCATGCTTCCTTTGTTATATATGTGTGATTTCAAACCTACATGTTGTTTTCAAGCATAAGTTTGTGTTGAAAACATGATACAGGAATGCACATTATTCGTTATAAATATCAGCTGTGACCCAACGCACTCCCATTTCTTGTAGGGTTGTCTTGATTTTGGACATGGACCGGGCTATTACTAAGGAGATCTGCTTTCGTGAGGCAGTGTTGGAAGTTGCACCAATGCACATGACCAATGGCCTGTAACATGTATTCACAAATATACATGGATAGCACCACTCTGCGCATGTATTCTCGCTGTCTGGGGGAGGCTTCCAGAGCCTGGCTTAGCTGAGTCTGCCAGGGAGATATAGTTGGGTTTTTAGGCGGGGCAGCAAAGTGTCACCAGGGGGGGTTCCAGTCGGACCTAGGACTTTCTTATGATTTTGTTTTGGGGTGTTTGATTTGTGCCCTTGCAAATAATTAACATTGTTTGCTGCAAATCAGAGTTCCTGAGTCTTATTGCCTATAGGACCATTCATAGCATCCCTAAAACTGACATTTATGGCCCTCAGCTAACAGGGTTTGTTAATATACATATATAAATATATATATATATATATACACTTTGCCTCTGCTTACATCTTTATAAAGGATACTTACACATGACAATGAGCTGCAGTGAGTACCCAGTCTGCTTTAATCAGGGTCCCTCCACATAGGTGATTTTTACTCTGTATAAGAGCCATGTAAGGTCTTGAATGAGGATAGGCTTCTTTCCCTCCTATAATATCTGCACACACACCTGCATCAATTGAAGAAAAATTTATTTTTGTATATATGTTTCCAAGGGAAAAAAATGCATTGGGTGCTCAAAGGGTTAAGTAGCTCAGTATTCAAGATTCCCGAGTGACTTTACCTTCCCTGCGATGACGGCCGTACTCACCTCCTTTTATGAGCAGAGTAACTCCTGCTAGCAAAGAGATCCAGGCGAGATTCATATTTCTTTATGTCGTTCTCCAAGCTGTATGAAGCAATGTATATGTTGCACTTTGTAACAGCTGAAGTAGAAGTTGTTTCATTGATCTAGTTGTTCGACAATTTAATTGGTTACTTTCATGTTTTCATTTCCTTATCATAGGTTAGGAAATAATCGCGGTTACTTTTACCACTTGCTTCAGATGCTTGATGCTGAAATGCGTGAAGGCACATGAAACATTAGGTGGGGTTTATTCCCTAAGAGATGGCTTTGGCAGGAGAGTTGCAGTTTGAACTCACCGACTTTATTACACATCATGAAGGGATAACCCTGACAGATGTCTACTGGAAGAAGTGTTTGTCTGGTCCATTATATAATATGTTTAACCTCTCTACCTCTATATTGGAATCTGGAAACCTAGTGCTCATAGTGAAACAAATCAAATACAAAAGAGTTTAGAGTCTTCGTCACACTAAATGACTAGGTGTGAAGTATGATTTCTTGTAAATGTGTGACTTACCAGAAATATTCCCATTGGCAGTATATCAACATACCCTTTTGCAATGCCTTTAGAGTGCTTAATGAACATATAAATATTTCATGTTTTCTACAGATACATATCATTTCTGTTGACCAATGTTGCTCAAGGTCAAGAGTTCTCTGAAACAGGTGTATTCCAATCAATCAGATGAAGAATGTTGCCAACTTTCGGACAAGTCAAGCATCTCCAATAAAGGGTTTCAAATCTTTATAATACACAGTGCCTCTTTGTATTGAAAGTTTGTGATCCAGACATTAGGGTTTTTTCATAATGTTCACTTTTATTTTTATGGTGGAACTCTTGAACTTACAGTAACATACTAATACATTAACATACCTATATATGACAAGTAAGGGACAGGTGACTAAGCAGTACAGAATCTCAGTGTTTGGCGGGACTGAGAGCCAGTTCTGTTAACTGAGCAGTTGGACCTTGGTAGTGGATAATCAATGAACATAGGATAGGTAGCAGGCCCGGACTGGGACAAAAAATAGGCCCGGGCATTTAAGACTGAGCAGCCCATTTTTATTTATTTATTTATTTCTTGTTAAACCAAATTCTGACAAATGTAATATACCATTTCTTGTTGTCTATTAGTTATATTTCAGCATGCTTTTGTCACTGTAACCAATGAGCATTGCATAAATATATAATAAATGAATCATAACGTCATGCAATTTATAAAACACTATATATTTAATGAATGATTCAAAACAGTAACTAATCTTTGACCTTTTAGTTAGTACTTAGAAAAAAACTAGTGGCAGTGGTCAGATCACCCTCACGACGAGTGAGTCTGTCAGTCACAGACTCACAGCACAGCAGGGAAGAAACTCAGACCTCAGACCACCCCAACTGAATTGCGGCGCTCAGCCAATCCTCTAGGCGGAGCAATGTGACAAAAAAAAAGTCATCATACACAGGACCCCTGAAGCCACAATTTAGTGCCACTAATCCTTTTTTAATTATTAATGTTGTGTACTATGACAGTGGCATAGACTCATTCTGTTAATTCTGTTTTACAGCTAGTAAAGGCAAAGAATAACTACGGGGTCTCCACTTCCTTTGACATTTTAAGAATATAAAATATCATTTTCCAGGAAGTGGTAAGCAGCATTCAGCAAGCAGTGGTGTGAGAAGTCAATGACTCCCTTACAGCTGCGAGTAAATATATCACTAAGTTGTAACTTTCTTTACTGAAGATATTTGTCACAGATGTTTTGAGATTGATTTATGTCAGTTTGGTACTGTGATAAAGGGTGCTGCACTTTCTTCCAGAAACAGATAATGTCCTAGGTGAGGGTCTAATGCTACCCCTCTAACAGTTATGATGCTTCATGGTACATTTAATCTTTTAAGTGCCAAACACATCTCTGACACATGGCTGGCAAAGTGGAGCCCAGGAGCCAACCATGCAGGCCCTTTCTATAAAACGGTAGTTATAGGCCCATGGGGCAGGTCGCCCGGTATGGCTGCTCGTTGCCATGGTTACAGATGCTGAGGGGTTGGTGGGAAGTTAAAGTGGCAGCATGCTACCAGGTAGAGATCGGGTATTGTGGCATCACAGTTGCCAAGTTGCCGACTGACCAGTTAATTTTTTAAATCGGCCCAAAATAAAGGGAGCACGAGGTCTATTTCACTCTGCAGTAACATTCTCCTAATATATGCATGATGAAATGAAATAAGTGACCTGTGGCCCTCTGAGGTGATCCAGAAAACATGCACTGCTGGAGGTACCTGAGAACAAAGCTTCAAAAACTCTTTTACTAGCTTTTATTACTGTATATTTTCTGGTTAAGTTCAACTTCTTGTGGAGATTTTTCCACTTCCATCTTCTACTGAAGATATGAAAAAATGACTATTTGCAACTCTGCAGAATCAGGGGTCACCAATCCTAAGAGTGAAAAAACATCAAGTGTTCTTTGAGAATCAAGTGTAACAATTATATATAAAAGTCTCAAATCGGAGAAAATAATTACCAGCAACATGCTCTGTGCAGGATCAATGAAGAACCAAATTGCAAATACATGTAAAGTAAGTATTCATTTGCAAATGAAACATTAATTGTTGGTATTATAAAAGATAAACAGGTGATGTGAATAAGCGCATGACAACAAGGGGGTTTCCTTTTTCCCACATTGTGATACTATTTGACTCCGAAGGCTGTGAGACTGCATTTTCATGTAAGTGGAGATTATTGCGTTTATTTGATAGTATTAAATTACATTTTTATCTGTCCCCCTGCTCTCTATTTCTTTAATATACCTGTGTGCCTCTACAACATTATCCGGGAAGGGATTAACCTAGCAGCGTGGAATTGATCATCTATATGCCAAGAGTCCATCTATTTCTTTTGCATTTTAAAATCATACACATCTAACCATCGTTTTTCTTCTGATTCTTCTTTTTTTTTTTTGCATACATGGTTGAAGATTAACCCTTAAGTACTGTGATGGAACAATACCTTCCTAAAGGGAAAGTACCCTATTGACATCATTTTTTTATTTTCACCTGCCGCTCAACGCTTTTGTTGGCTATTGGCCTCTAATGTGTAAAAACTGCTTGGCTTTTATATGAGTGATACAGTTATTGTTCTGCAAATAATTACATATTCTGTCACTGTATTACTGTAATAATATATTGGCTTGGATCTGCTAGTTCCACTAATAACCATTGCAATTTTTACTATTTCATTAAAGACATTCAATTTACCAGTTAACATCTACAATTACAATTACATCGACTCCATTTCCAAATGTTCATCAGTTCTTATTTACACATTAATTTAACGCTCAAATCTCTGACGTTAATCTTCATTTGCCTTGTGTCTTCAAATGGAGATCTCTTTGAATTTGTGAACCTCATTGATTGCCATCTTATCTTGTTTCATCTACAAAATACATTGTGAATCATTGATTACATTTTGACTACCAGGGCTTCCCCATAACCTGCAATTTTTCCCGCTCTCCTTTTTGTGTAATACTACTCTATAGCCTCATGATGGGGCCTGAACATCACATTCAGATGAAGCCTTTTACAAACTATTTTTGTTTCACATAAAAAGCTAAAGATTCTATATACTTATGGTGAGCGAAAAACGGAACATTCAAGCACAGCTTGCAAAATTAAATACAACATGCCAATTCATGCCTGTCTAAAAGCATAGAACAGTCTGTTTGAGCAGGACCCTCCTCACCTTTTGTTCTGTAAGACAATTTGTTATGTTATATATTACTTGCCATGTCCTTGAACAGCGCTAAGACATTTGATGTCGCTATATAAAACAATACTAATAACCCATAAAAGAATGGTCGAGGAATCGAAAAGTTACATATCTTGCATCCTTATATGCATTTGCTCTCCTAGAATTCTAATGTTACATTGGAAACGTTGTAATATTATGAAATTAGACCACAATTCTTTTTAGACATCTCTATATTGGCATTAGTGGATTTTATTTTGTACATATAAAGCTACAGTTTTTATATATAGTGTATGTTACTAAAATCATGTGCTTATGTTCCAAATTCCAAATTCAGAAATAATAATAACTACAGCAACTTAAAAGACCTTAAAATACAGCAAGATATGTCGCTTTTCGATTCCTTACCCACTGTTATATGGGTTATTATTATTTATTATTATTTTTATATAGCACCATTATTCTGAGCGCAACATAATTGTAGTTGGAATTAAAAGATAGGGCTTAAAAAACACATGTAAATTGTTGGTGCTATATAAATAAAAGATAATAATAATAATAATTACATTTCAAAATATTTCAACTTATGAAGATATAGTGACAAATTCAGCTTGTGATTACCTTACTATTCTGGGTAAACGGTTTAATTAAACGATCTAAGGGGTTTCTAGCAAATAAATTAAACAGAAGTTGAACATAAATAAAACACCTATAATTTTCACGAGCCAGGTCATTCATTTGGTCTGAAAACACATTGGACATTTTAAATCCTCCAAACATAAGCAGCTAAGGAAAAAAACATATTTCAATTGTGTGAAGTGTGGGTTCAACCGGAAATTCAAAAAGAAAGGAGTTCAAATTATTTGGTGATGATTTAGTACAGAAATTAAAAGTATGGTACCTACATCAGCTTATAACTTGAAAAGAATAGGAAAAAAAACAAATCAACATTTTCTATAATGTTCTAAGCTTTCATTCTTTCAACATTTTATTGTCTAACAGAAAACATATAAAACAAGTACAAGGCAATTAAATATGTCTCCAAGTCCCGATTGATTCAATATGAACTGATGCAAAAGGCTTAAAAAGGTTTTTATTCTCTCATAATGAATTGGAATACCGTAGTAGCTTCACTGGCAATGGGTTAACTTAGCCTACCTGGCAAATAATAAGAAAAAAAAATTAAACAGTTAACAATACCTTTTAATGAGCCTTTTTTTCTAAAAAAAATACGATTATGAAAGTTAATGTGAACTGTACATCTTAAATACACCATCCTCCTATAAGGTATTACTAATCATATGCTTCAAATATTACCTATACAGTGAATAATTTCACAGGAAAACATAGTGGGAAAATGTATTTTTGCAATGGTAAACTAGCAATAATACACAGCGCCAATCAGCAGCTGGTAAAGCAAATAAAACACTATAATGAATAAAGGGGTTGAACATAATAAATGTCATAATGTGAAAATCATTTATTGGATTATAGTTCTTACTAACAGATAATACATTTACATTTGGAACCGGAAGAAATAAAGTTAAAATATAGCAAATTTATAAAATGTAGTAATTGCATTTTTTTGGTGTCCACAAAAACAATCAATATTAAAACAAGAACTAATTATATATATATATATATATATATATATATATATTGTACAAAGCTACTCTATGGAAGTACTTTTTTAATCATGATTCAGGAATAGTTACAATGGCCCAATGCAAACATTGAACAAAAGTAATCCATGCATCGAAAACTCCTATATATTTGCTGTATTACAAAACTAATGAATAATTTTTATTTTTTTTATACAAAAAATGAATTATAGGGATTTATCTTGAAATACAAAGTGCTAGTGCTCCACTTTCTCACAGTGAAAAAATGGGATATGGTGGAAACTGGAACCTGCAATGCCCAGGGGTAACACTCAGCCATTGCCTACTCCCCCCCCCTTGGCTGAATTCTGCAAGGGTAGGGGGGCAGATCAATAGTGGTATTAGAGGACCACTGAAGCCTTCAAGGAAAGACAAGAGACCAAAAGGCACCACCCATTCCCCACCAAAAACCCTAATCTTATGGGACCAAGTTCCACTGTGGCATTTGTGTGATCTGTGTCTGGATAAATGTTCCATTTGACACTGTAACCTTAAGAAAAACATAGAAAAAATAAAACACTACATACTAAAAAGCCAGGCATGAGCACATAAAGAGAAAATGTGCATTTCATAAGGACAAGTGAGACAATAAAAATAAAAAGCTATAAGAGGCCCACTCAAACTGGATGGTATTATAAAACGTACTTTTCTTCATCTGCCAGCCAAGAAGAGCCGAGGATAGGTTAAAAACAAGACAATGAAGGTCAATGGTGCGCCTCATTACCGGCAGCTCCACCATGACATGCCAAGGTGTAACCCACACCCAAATTTCCTCTTTCTATGATTAAAGAAATAGTCCTTGCCATAAGTAAAATGCACACTGGCGGTTGTGTTTCATGAAACCTGTTGCATTGTATTGCACACAGATCTGAATTAGTCTATGCATTTAATTCTATTGATGTCACAATATGAGAGCTCAGCTTGCAACTCCATGTAGCTCCGCTCCCTATGAAACTGATGAAGTTGATGTGCTACTGTGTGCTTTATACATGTACAGAAAGAAGAAAAAATATTATATTTGACCCAAAATGAATACACGCAAAGAGTTACACACAGTGAAATACACCCGTGTTAGTAAGGGCTGAAGTTCTTCTTTAAAGCATTGAAGCTGCTGTTTCCTTACCCCTAAAATAGATGTCACAGCTTATTTATTTCCAACTGCTGGTTCTGTGACCATTGTCACATTGTTAGCACTGTTTATTCCTCCTAATTTATTGTCTCACCAAAATCCTTGAGCATTTCAGATGGGGTGATTTTTGTTTTTCTTTTGGTGCTCATGCAAAAAAAAACAAGTATTCTAAACATAACAAATGACATCAGCTCAGTAATTTCAGTTCCTGAATGGCAGAAGCCTGCTAATGCAACCTCCATCCTGGATTCTATGAAATAAAACAGAGGGAGGCTGGCAGTAGGTCAGCACTGCCGGATTGAGGAAGCTGACGATTGACAAGCATGTGGGAAGACAATGTATAAAGCTCTGAAATTTGTAGGTGGATGCTCAGCTACTACTTTGGATTCGCTTGTGTAATCAGCTGCTAGTGAAGCCCTGTGCCTGGACAGTAGTGTGCAGTTTTTGCTTCTTACCGGGGGAGATGAAGTGCTGGATCATCGTTGCCACTCTTTTGATTAATATGCCCCTTGGCAGTGCCTGGAATGCACGCTATGCGGTGGACTGCCCTGAACGCTGCGACAGTAATGAGTGTAAGAGCACCACGCGCTGCAAGAGGACGGTGCTGGATGACTGCGGGTGCTGCAGAGTCTGCGCCGCAGCCGTTGGCGAAACCTGTTACCGTACAGTTTCTGGGATGGACGGCGTTAAATGCGGGCCTGGTTTAAAGTGCCAGTTCTTTACCGAAGAGGACGATTTTGGAGATGAATTTGGGATTTGCAAAGGTAAATGTAACTAAACTCTCCCTCTCTTGTTTTATTCATTTACCAAACAGAAGTTTTTTGCAAGTACCGCTAGCTTTTCAGATGTAGAAACATAGAATTTGACAGCAGATAAGAACTTTTTGGCCATCTAGTCTGCCCTTTTTGTCCTGATGTAAGGACTAAAATTTTAATAGGTCCTTGAGTTTGTCTTAGAATAAGGGAAGCTTTATGCCTATCCCATGTGTGTTTCAATTCAATCGCTATTAGACTCTACCACTTCTTGGAGACGTTATCTACCACCATCTCAGTAAAGTAAAACTCCCTTATATTACATCTAAGCCTCTGACCCTCTCGTTTCAGATTATGACCTCTCGTTCTAACATTTCTCCTCCTTCGAAATAAACGTCCCTCCTGTACTTTGTTAAATCCCTTTGAGTATTTCCATGTTACCATCGCATCTCCCCTCTCTCTTCTTTCCCTCAAGACGTTCATATTATGTTATTCTATACATCTAAATCTTTTTATACCAGAGGTTATAAAGGAATTTGACCATTTAATTTTAACTTATACCTTTAATTACATGTATAATATTATCAAATAAAACAGTTGGTGTATTTAAAATCAAACGATATGAACATTAACAAGCATTTGCAACAGTATCAGCCCAAATGAATTCTTCTTGGACCAATATGTAAAACAGAAACACAAATGTACCAGCATACATCTTAATTACACATAATAAATGCAGTGCTAGAGACACACAGTAAACGATGAAACTCTCAGATTCTCAACATCTTTAATTTAACAAACTTGTTTCTGAAATAAGGATGGATATACCGTCTGTGTGGAGTCATATGCTCTCTGTCCATAATGTATCATTTCATAGCACATCAAGAATAAGAATTATTACCGACTTGAGTTTTTAGACTTGAGGTTGCAGTCTATGTACAACTAGCTGGTTTTTTTTCACCTGTATTCATTGGAGATTAACAAATAAACATAATGCATCTTAAATCACATCACATGTTTTACATATATATATATATATATACATGCATGCTACAGAATATTGATCTTTATATTCTTTGAGTAAGATTATAAGTAAAACTGACAATTATCTCTCTAGTGTCTCTGTAATAATTATGAATTGTGTTGAATTCATCTTTAGATGCTCAGTTTTAAAATAAAAGTGTCCCAGTTTCAATTAATACCCCAGAATAATAATAGAATAAAATATAATAGTTTATAAAAGAGTTGTGGAACTTTATGGTGCGGCGTCCTATTTATTTTTAGAAGCTTATTTCAGAAAAGTATTTTAAAATATTTAAAAACATGTAAAATTAATAAACATAAATCAATATTTGATAAAGGAATATAGAAATATAGCTTCTAGATGCGTTTCGAGTTTTCCGTTCTGATGGCCAGAGTGGGAAGAATAGGCATTTGTTTAACATCTGTTTTAACAATAGCGCAATCAGATGAGAGCTCATAAGCTGAAAGTGAGTTCCTTTATAGTGCCTGTCTGGGGAAATGGTCAAAAAGATTTAACACACTTGAAAACGCTGCAGCTTTTAAATTAGAAGCACCGTGTTATGCTTCTAGGACCCCCGGCTTTGCTTGCACTGGCACCCTTGTGATGTGCATGCGTCGTGCCATACCTACTATACATGAAAACCATATGGTCAGAGGTGCCTCTTTCCCATGTTTGTAGCAAATGTTTGCTGGAGGGGAGCAACATAGATATAGATTGTCCAGGGTGCAAGACAGCCTAGGGATAGCCCTGGTCAAGCACACTTACTGCATGCTTTTGGTAGACAAGCTGCCAAGAAATTGTTGTGGAATGAGTAGCTAAGCAGCATTTCTCTCTGATATCGTGCTGTACCAGTATTCACAATTACCCCAATAAGTAAAGCTGTGAGTATACTCATCATTTTTAAAGAAGACACAATAATACATGTTTATATTGAATGTTACAAAAGCAATATGAGTTGTATAATTAATGTAAATGAATGAAGATCTGGTTCATGTCTGAATTTGTGACACAAGCTGATATCAGTATCTTAGAGAAGGGAGATGCGGTTAGATCCTTAAAATACATCCATGGATGTATTAAAAAGCCAGGATATCATTTATAAAAAATAAGGAGGAGCAAAATTACAGCATCAGACTGTTTAGTAATGTGGCATGGTACTAGTTTCAATAATGGGTTACTGATACCTGGAACAGCCTTCTAGTAGAAGTGGTAGGGCAAATCAAATGAAATCACGCATGTGATGTGCTGATTTTCTGGTAGCACATAGGATAGGAAACTCACTGGTTGTGCCAGTTGGTATGTTTTTTTTCCTTGTAACCTGTATTTCCATGTTTCCTAAAGATACACAAATTAATTTTGGTGGGGGAAGCAGATAATATATGCAAGCATAAAATATAAAATATGGAAGCAATATCACAAAACTTATCATATATATAATAAGACAGACTTGGGTAACGCAGTGTGTCATCCCATTGGTTTTAAACGAAAGAGCTCAGCTTATGGTGGGAGGCTTGGTTGCAGGTGGACAGTCCCCATATCTCTATACTTCACCACAATGAGAGCAAAGGCAGTGGTAGTATCATACAATATATATATATATATATATATATATATATATATATATATATATATATAGTTAGATTAGATTGATTTCAAAAGGACTCTGGGTTTCCTTTGGAATAAAAAGTCTTTTTCTTGAACTCTCCCAGTAATTCTGTATTGTTCCAGAAAATTCTATCTCTTTAATTATTACCATATTTCTGTTTGAGTCCAGCCTTCAGCTTCTACCAAACCTTACAAATGTATCACATTCAAGAAGCACGTTTCACATAAATCATGTTTTGCTTTTTCATAAATACCTTGGGGAACAATTTTTTTTAATTAAAAAAAGCATTTCTTCCTGTGCAGATGCTAGAACACATTTTATTATCTGGAACTTGCCTTGAAATATCTATTTTAGTTACTATTAACTGGGGGGCATTAAACACAAGATCATCTTTTAATTACTCAAGAGAGCTCACCACAAATTATATTTGTATTGTGTCACTAATATTTTGAGTTTGACTCATTTTGGCTCTCATTCGGAGTTATCTGAAGCTACAAGAACACACTGACCTAAATCTTTCTGTTGGCTGAGCCACAACTGGCAGTCGTTACGCATGAACGAAAGTCCGCCATGATAGGACCATGCAGTGTCATTCCACAGGGATCAGGTTAAAACTTGTACGGTGGGCTACTTGGTAGATGGGTGGGTATGGGGTAACATCATTCACAGGGCTGTATTAACAGTCTAAGCTACTGATTTAACCCTACTTGGGATTTACACCACATGCCAACATGTTTGCCAACCTGGTTCATGCAATTCAACTTTTTAAAAGGGTTTATTAGATTGTAAATCCACAAATTCTCTTTTTTAGTGTGTTTCTACGTAAATCTTATTGTCAGTTTGTATGTTGTCAGTATTAATGTTATTGTTAATTATGGCTGTCCCAATATTTTAAGAGTGCTACAGAATCTCCTGGCATTAAATAAACATAATGTGTTACCAGGCCCATCAGAGGGGTCCTGAGATACATGTTACGGTGGGGGAGATGGTGGTCTTGAGGAGGCCAACTTAGTTGCACTAGCTGCAGGGTGCTAGATCCCTTACTTTGGGAATGTGGTGATTTTAGGGGGTAGCTGTATCATTACACTATAAGTAGTATATCATGGTTTAATTGGCTCATATTTGTATAAACTATGTATGTGCATATACTAATTATGAATTTTAACCATTGTTAAAGAAGGTTTTCATTTATGCCACAAGCGCAATTATAGTTGGAGAGGCTAGGTGGACTTATTTGCCAAATCATCAGTATTCCAGCTTTATTTGACTTTTTTCCAGCACCAGGGTAATATGCAAAGAATCAATTTTTAACCTGCTGTAAAAGGGTTAATGCATTGGAGATTAAGGCCGTTTGACAACGAGGTGATTACATATGTAGGGTCTCACATAATTAATAAACTTGTTGAGTGTGACTTTGCCCTCACGCCATCCCCCACCCCACCAAACTGTAATAATGTTTGGAAGGACCTGCGTGAAAAACATAAAATAAACAAAACTTCCTTTACTTTTTTACTGTTTTCCAGAATGTCCATATGGTACGTACGGTATGGAGTGTCGAAAGAGCTGTAATTGTCCTTCTGGAATATGTGACAGGGTGACAGGCAAATGCTTGAAATTTCCATTTTTCCAGCTCACTGGAGGAAAGTCAGGAAACAAACTGAGACGGGTTTCCCATTCAGGTATTTTTCTTCTTTTTATATTGGGATGTCTAGTAATTTCAAACTTAAAGTAAACTACATTCCTTCAGGATTGAGGTGTGAAACTTTATTGTTAGAGATAAATGTTGCTAAAATATTTTATATTATTTTAAAAAAATGGCAGAAATGTGTTCACTCCTCTGATCTCTCTCCGTGGAAGTTATACTAGACAGGAGTATTTTAACAAAATAAGGGATTAACTGATAAATTAATTATTTCCTGAATTATTATTTATTTATTTTTTTTGATAGCCGAGATAGCCAGTAAGACAAATTTGTCCCTGAAACGTTCAAGTTCTTCAGTAAAATTATATCCTTTTATCTTGATGAAAAAATGATAAGGCATTTCTTCTGGATTTTTTTTTTTAGATACAGAAATGTCATCTGGTGACGGGAACAACTTAAAAGAAGAATTGTTAAAAGAGAAATCTGTTCGTTCACCTGAAATAAAATGGTTAAATCCACGCTGAAAACCAATCAAAGGACATTCAATTTGATTTAAAACGTTGACAAATATTGCAAAAGGAAACTCGTAGAACAATCTGGATGTATAAAAAAACTTTGAAGACGCCGGTATCTTTTTAATTTATAATTTGTGAGAAAACGTTGATGGCTTCGGAGTTAGTGCAAAAAAAGCCACTTGTACAAATTTGTTCCATGATGTAATGTTTTTTTTTTTCTTCAATATTTTGTAATTGTATAGTAATATAAATTTATTTTGGATCAATTTCAAAGGATTTTCATTTATCCAACATAACTATTGCAGGTCTTGTGTATTTAATAACTAAAAGCTTTAATTTGTGTGTCTATCAGCTCTTGAAGTGTTTGTAATTTTATTGATGTAAATAAATCTGAAGTTTTTTTGTTAGCATTTCACAAATAGACCAAGACTAATTTTGGAGTATTTGATCAGAAACTGAAGAGAAACAAATTTACCTATGATGATGACATTTAAAAAAACCCCAAACCTTAAATTCCATTATTTTTAGATTAATAGTTAAAGTAATTTCTCAATATTTCAAACATGAAAATATATGCATTCGTAATAAAAATCCAGCTTTCAGCTGATACTACAGTTATTTGCCTGACTACAAGTAATAATAAGAATATATACGTATAACTATACTGGCCATAATAATGGATTATATATGCACCTAGTTTAATGTAATCTTTAGGGATAGGGAACAGGCAAATAATAGTTTAATATTGTGATATTAGCTAGTTCAGACTACTAATACTTGTGTTAGTTCCCCATAAAAAAACTACACAAAGAGTACAAATTGTTGCTTATAGTGAGTATACTTTGTTTTTCTATTTTAACATCTGTGCAAAGATGCCTGGTCTATGAATTGTACATAATATTTTAAATACAATTTCTGGAATAAAGACTCCTCATTAAAGTTTATATTTTTCTGTTTTATTTTTGCTGGGTACATAGTTCAGTTTCACAATAGTATAAAACAAATAGATGTGTGATAGTGGTCTCTAAGACAAGTGCTTCATGAAAACATCAACATGAAATTCCTTAAATGAAACAACTCTTCTTTAATTTTTTAAAGCAAAATATGACATCTTTACCAATGAATAATAAAACAACTTTTATTTTTTATGTAAGACAATGATAAACAGTTTCAGATAAATGTATTTATATATACTTTTGTTAATTTTGTAATTTTTTTTGGTCTTCCTAAAAAAAATGATTTATGATACTTATAACATATTACCTTTCATATATATGACTTAGAAACCTTATCTACTTGGCATATGAAACATCTCAGATATGTTAACTGTAAATACAGGTAATGCAGGTAAACCTTAAAAATGGAATTATATGTTCATGTTCCATTACAGTATAAACAGTCCAAAGGAATACATATTATGTGTGCCAATGTCTGCAATTAGGTAGATCCATTTTTCCTCTAAAGGTTCCAACCTATCTCTATTTGCTTACAAACAATATTTGTGGAATCATCTCTTCCATCCTGCACGTCTCCCCCTATGCTGTATCTGTGGGAACGTTTTTACAAGTTTGACTTTGCTGGTTTACTTTTCCTCCACCTCCTGCTTTTATCTCAACACAAACTTCCTCATTTCTATTAGTGCTTCCTATTTACTGAATAACTAAAGCCACTCATGTCTCATAATGTTACACTTCTTCCCTTCAAGATTTCAGACTTGGACAAGTAGGTAGCCATTGTATCCAGTTTTGGTAAGTTTTAGATCAGCACTTTATTTACAGCATTTTACCTCCTCTTTTCAAGGTTACATTGCCACAGAATGGAATAATACATGTGATAATTGTATTAAGTAAGCAACACAGAGGTGTCTGATCCAGAGTGAAAGATCACCAGCAATCAATGAGTAAATATACTATAGCATATTCATAAAAATTATGCTGTCAAAACATTGACCTGCAAGTATATTTGTTAACAACTAAACTACTAGCAGTCCCCTTTCAGTATACAATTTGTGTTTTTGGTGCTTTTGTACCTGACCAAAAACCAGTGCAAGGTGCTGTATGTGTTCATTTATACATACGTATATACATTCAGGAGACATCTAAGAAGCCTCTATCAACATACAGTCAACTGACTTCCACTAAGTCCAAAACTCAATGTTTTAATCATTAACTCGATGCACAATGCTTGGAGTGTGGTTCCCAGTAGCATGTGCCAGACACTTCTCTTGCTTGATGTAGACATCAGTCTAAAGCACAGTCATTGTAATTCTTCAAATTAAATTTACGGTTTATAGCGCAACTGAAAAAACTAATTTCATTCTATCACCCACTGTGTGCTCCCCTATCATCCTGTATACTTAAACATTTCATTGTAGCTTTTAGACAAATGGAACATCTAACGTGAAAATACAGATATATCTATAAGCCGTTGCACAAACTTGGGTGTGCAAACTGCAATAATCATAGAATCTATTTGTATTGCATTTCTGGAAAGTAAGTAAATAGCCAACATTTGTTTTATTTCTGAATTATTGCGCAACCATTTTAAATCAGAGCTGGGTGTTATTTTTGTAAATC
This sequence comes from Sceloporus occidentalis, assembly GCA_023333645.1. NCBI lineage: Eukaryota > Metazoa > Chordata > Lepidosauria > Squamata > Phrynosomatidae > Sceloporus > Sceloporus occidentalis. The sequence continues at coordinate 135,068 of JALMGF010000180.1, forward strand.
TTTTGTTATACAGAAGCTGACTGTTCCCATAATGTTAGAAGTTTTACAAGATAGTTTGGTTCTGACAGTCTAAAGCTGTGTTTTGTAATCATAAACTATATGACCCAAAGTATGGACAGCTGACCATCACACCTATATGAGCGAGCTTATTGGACATCCCATGGGCATAAATATGGAGTTGCCCCTCACCCCTTTTGCAGATTTAACAGCCACCACTCTTCTGCGAAAGCTTTCTACAAGATTTTGAAGTGTTCCTGCTGGAATTTTTGCCCATTCTTCCATTAGAGCATTTGTAAGGTCGATGTTGGACGAGAAGGCATGGCTTGCAATCTCCGTTCCAGTTCCAAAGATTTTGAATGGGGTTCAAGTTCAGAGCTCTGTGAAGGACACTCGAGTTCTTCCACACCAAACTCATCCAACCATGTCTTTATGTAGCTTGCTTTATGCACTGGGGCACAGTCATGTCCATGTCTTGGTATGCTGTAGCATTAATATTACCATTCAATGCACCTAAGGGGCCTTACCAAATCCCTCCACCACCAATCTTTACAGTATGCAAAATGCATTCCGTCAGACCTCCAGACAACAAGGTGTGGTTCATCACTGTAAAAAAAACTTTCAACTGTTTTCTGTGACGGTGTGCTTTACACAACTGCAGTCAATACTTGGCATTGCGCAAAGTGATCTTCAACTTGTGTGCAGCTACTCGGCAATGCTAACGCATTTCATGAAGCTGTTGCTTCCAGAAGAAGTTTGGAACTGTTTGAAGTGCTTGGACCAAGTGATAAGATATGGAAAGGGATCCATCATCAGTATGACACCCTGCAGCTAATCAAACACGAAAAATCTTTCACTGTATGATCATCAAGTAGGGAGACCAAAGTGATTGGGATAGACAGAACAAATAAGATGGGATAATTATTTCAAATACAAAACTATTGGTATCCATCCAAATCACTGGCGTAACTACAGGGGCCCCTTGTTCGTGTCTCCTTGTGCCGGTTCAAACTAGTTTAGAAAAGGCCCTTCAGACCTGGATTGCACCGATCGAGGTCAGAAGGGCCCTTTCTAAACTATTTTGAACCGGCATGGGAAGACAGGAGCGTATCGAGGTCATGTGATGTCATGCGACCCCAAGGTGAAACCGAGGCTGCTCGCACACTGTGCAAGCAACAGCTTGATTGAGAGGAGAGGTAAGAGGAGGCGGGGATGTTGGTTTGTATGTATGTATGATTGTTAGCATGGATGTGTAGTTGTGTGTGTGAGCATGGATGTGTAATAGTGTGTGAGCATGCATGTGTAATTGTATATGTGTGCCTGTGTGACATTGCATGTGTAACTGTGTGTGTATGAGCATGCATGTGTAATTGTGTGTGTGTGCAAATGTATATGTTAGTGAGTATGAGCGCGTGCAATTTCTGATATTTGCCAGAGTGTATGTTGGAAGGGGGGTAAGGAGTGGAGAAGGCACAGACAAGTTGTTTGGGGGCAATGATGGCATATTTTGGGGGCCCGGGGCAATTTTCACACCAGGGCCCTGTGGTTTCTAGTTATGCCCCTGATCCAAACAGATTAATTTATGAAGGCACATTGAAAAACAACAAGCTGTTAATAGACTAAAGTATGCAGAAGCAACATTATCTTTTCCATTCTGACAAAAAAAACATATAAAATGTTAAACGACAACAAACTGTCACCCTGCAGCCAAAGAACACACTATAAGCAGTGGCGTCTCCAGCTTTCATATTTAGGGGGGGCACATGGGGGGCCAGGGACCAAAGTAGGGGGGCCAATTATAAAACGGCACATATACACTATATATATATATATATATATATATACATATATACACGTTAGACGTGCATTTTTAACTACATAATAGTAAAGACCGTGACAATATATATAAATATTAGACCCTGCTGCCGATATATAGAAATATTACACTCTGCTTCCGATATATATTAATATTAACCCCTGCTGCGGATATATATTGATATTAGCCCCTGCTGCGGATATATACTTATACCCTGCTGCCGATATACATAAAAATTATACCCTGCTGCCGATATATATTAATATTTGACCCTGCTGCTAATATTAATATATATTGGCAGCAGGGTCAAATATATATTATTGCCAATATATATTATTAGTCCCTGCAGCCAATATATATAATTAGCCCCTGCAGCCAATATATATAATTAGCCCCTGCAGCCAATATATATTAATATTAGCCCCTGCTGCCGATATATATATATAAATAGACCCTGATGCCACTATGAATATAAATACTAGACCCTGTTGCTAATAAATATTAATATTAGCCCCTGCTGCCAATATATGTTAATATTAGTTCCTGCTGCCAATATATATTAGCCCCTGCTGCCGATATATAGAAATATTAGCCCCTGCTGCCGATATATATAGTATTAGTCCCCGCTTCCTATATATATTAATATAAGGCCCTGCAGCCAATATATATTAATATTAGACGCTGCTGCCAATATATATAAATATTAAACACTGCTGTCAATATATAAATAAATATTAGACCCTGCTGCCAATATATAAATAAATATTAGCCCCTGCTGCCAAAACATAAATAAATATTTGCCCGTGCTGCCAATATATATATAAATATTAGAACCTGCTGCCAATAGACTTTATAGTGAAAAAATTGGACCCTACCTAAGCATTTTCTTGGGCCCCGCTCAACGCTTCCTTGCATGTAATCACTCCCTCCGCTACCATACCAAAAAAAAAATATTTGCCACACTGACTGCAGATCAGAGGAAGACCGTGAGAGTCAGTCCTGCACCGTGACATTGAGAGGTGCTCTCCCCTGTAACCATCCCCAGAGTCCCTTTGTCCCCTCATTCACTAAACCATACCGCTCTTTTACTTACACTCAGCACTGAAGGTATAGATCAAATAAACAACACATGGAAACAGCACTCCAGGTATTGATCAACTGAATAAGACATACAAATCCTATATTTGCAGGTAAACATAAATAATGTATGGGAATATAGCCGATACAGATCAACAGAATAATACAAAACCCAGCTTTGCAGGTATATATCAACTGGAAATTACATATAAACTCTGCATTAAAGGTATAGATAACCCCCCTAAATTACAGGCATAGATCACTGTTCACACACCCCAAAGCCAACGCTGGTGTCCACATTGCCCACATAGAACCTGACCAGCACCCAAATTACACACACATAGGATGTGCCATCTTTGTCGCCAAACAGCCCAGCATGAGTCAACATTGTCCCCAAACAGCTGAACGTACGCCATGTTTGTCCCATAAACACACTATCTGTGCCATCTTTGTCCCCATTGCCTAAACACCATGCTTATACAATCTTTGCTTTTTTGACAAATCAATAATACACCTATGATTCACAAACACTTTTACAGTCACTCACTAATTCACACAATCATTTATTCTTTCACACAAATTATTTACACATATTCATTAATGCATCCACACATTAACCCATTAATTCTCTCTCTCATTCTGACTCTTTATTTCAATATTCTTGCCACCTTTCTCCTTATCTACCCCCTCTCCCTCCCTATCTACCCTATCTAACCCCTCTCCTTCCCTCCCTAATCCCTCTCCCTCCCTATCTACCCTATCTCCCTCCCTATCTACCCCCCTCTCCCTCCCTATCTATCACCTCTCCCTCCCTATCTATCCTATATACCCCCTCTCCCTCCCTATCTATCCTATCTAACCCCTCTCCATCCCTACCCAATCTAACCCCTCTCCCTTCGCTCGCTCGTGAAGTCCCTGTCTCCCTGGTTCTGCCGCAGTGTGCGTGGCTTCACTGTTGAGCGCCGGATATGACATCATATACCGGCGCTCAACTTGAAATGCTGGCACTGCGACCAAGGCAGAGGCCTCGCGGAGAAGAGTGAGAGGCGCCGAACTCTTTCTGAAAACGTATTCCTCAGCGATCGTTCGGCGCCTCTCTCCTCCGCGTCTATTACAAAAAATAAAATAAAACAGACGGCGTTTCAATTGGGGGGGCACAGCATGATGTAGGGGGGGCCATGGCCCCCTCTGGCCCCCCCTGCCGACGCCACTGACTATAAGGAAGCATTATTAGCACCTGCATCTCCTCTGCATACCATATTAAGCTGTTGAGGTCACCAGATTGTTCTAAGGATATTTCCTGACACCTGCAAGGCCGGTAAATATTTCCTGTTTTTTGTTGTGTCTGCAAAAAACAGGAATTTACCAACTGGGAAGAAGTTACTTAACAGATTGTCATTCTCCGCATCTGACAACGAGTTTCCGTCTGGCATGGGGGTTTGTGCTCAAGTGTCTTTCTTTAAAAAGACTTCAGACAGGAATAGGTTATTTTTACCACTTAAACATAACAATATGCACTGAGCTAATACTTAACGAAAGTGCTCTAGGAACACATCATATGTCAAAGAGCAAACTTATAAACAAATTAACCTGGCAAACTAAACTATGAAGAAATCCAAATATTCTCATCATAAGAATACGATTGCCAAATACAAAGCGCAATAATATGGCCTTCCCGTAGCATATTAGTAATAATTGCCTAGCGCACACTGCATCGTCTGTGCCACGTGCCATCTATCAAAACGGCTCATAGTTACATAGTTACATAGGCTGAAAAAAAGACATGCGTCCATCAAGTTCAGCCTTTCCTATATAGGTTAATTTGTTGCTGTTGATCCAAAAGAAGGCAAACAAACCCCAGTTTGGCTCTTTCCAATTTTGCACAAACCAGGGAAAAAATTCCTTCTTGACCCCAAAATGGCAGTCAGATTTCTCCTTGGATCAATAAGCTGTTTCCCCATAATTAAAGATTATATCCCCAAATATTATGTTTTTCCATAGTTTTAAGGGAAAGAAGCCTTCTTAACAAAATGTAGAATACAGATGAAGTCAATAATTATTTGAACAGGGTGTCAGGACCCCAGGGGATGTGGTCAATGTAAGCTTGCCATCATGTCACAGTCCTTACATCAGCTAAGTCCTAACCCTAAACTAAAAGACGGAAAATTGAATGCACACTAATGCGGCAGCAGGCAAGACACATTCAAATACTTTTTTACCCATATCTATAATATACAGTACATTTAATAGTTTTGGATAACCTCCCAAGTAATACAGCATGTGTCTGGTTATTTGTATAACTGTGACATTCTAAGTACTAGCAAAGGGGTTTGGGGTGTTCTCCCAACTGATTTAGTGTATAGTGTATAGAGTAGGCATGTTATTGTATGATGTAAATGTGTGTACGTGTATGATGTTAGAGTGTCTTAGAGTGTATTAGAGGCAGTTTATACAATATGTGTGTAAATTAAGGAGGGGTCAGGGGCCACTTGGATTTACTTGCGCCCTAGGCCAGAGGTGCAACAGTCTCAAGCTATTTTATTGCCATCTAGGAAGGCATGGGCTAATGTTACGAAAGCAGGCTCAATATTTTAACATTGCCGATGTATGGAGTGGCGCCAAAGAAATCCTGAGGCTAGGCATCAGTAAACCTAGGCTCACTTCTGGAGGTGCCACAATGAAATGGGGTCCCTAAGAAGTTTTATTTAGCATATACATGGAAATGTCTTTGCACTTTAGAAATATACCTTTTCTAATATTTTGTCCTCTAATATATGGAGGGTTCAACAGCAATGCTTTAGTTTTCGACAATAAGCCTTTCATTTTAACGTACACAAGTAGAGCACAGAATATGGCCAGTGTATCTGGCGTTATCTAAATGATTTTGGCATACAGAAAATGTATAATACTGTGCAGAACACAGGTTTTTGAAGATAATTATGGTGCCAGCACAGCCTGTTCTGAACATCTGAACATCAGAGTACAAAATGCTGCGGGCAGAAAAGAGTTTTGTAAACAGAAAATGTCACAGAGGGGATTGCTTATAAAGAGCAGTTCTGGCTGAAAGTTTTAAAACTGGTGTTTTCATCAGGGGTAAAAACTAACAGACATTGTGGGGGACATTTCAGGAATTGCCCCATAGGCACAAACTACTTCCACAAAGTGGCAGATACTTTGCCTATCCCTGCATATTGTTCAATATTCCTTAGAGCATTCCATTGGTTACAATGAAATTCAAAGCCATTTTTAATTTAACATTGTTTTGTCAGAATTGTTTTTTTTATATAATTAATCCCCATTCTAAAATCACAAAGTCTCATTTTACATTGAAATCCTGTCGCAACCTATAAAATGAAAGATTTTTTAATTTTATGGACCATTTTAGGTGTCAGATGTTAAACTGTCTAGAATAACCCTTTACACATTATCCTCTTGGTGATATAATCCCATTCCTTATATTTTAGACCTTCATAATTTCCCTTTCACGTCATATCTTGCAAGGTGAAATGCAAAATACACTGTAATTCTGTAGAGTGTAGACCTTTATTAGACCTCATTAGCGGGAGGGGATGATTTACTAACTGCTCTAACAATAGGATTGTATGTCTACAACTTCGTAGGACGTAGGTCATCTGTTTTTCTATAGTTCCTCCCAAAATGATGTTTTTCACATAATTAATAAAGATATGGGATCTGCTAACCTGTCTATAGCCTAGTAAAAGGTTTGTGATTTAATAATATGTAAACTATGTACATTACATGAAGTAGATTTAAAATTGAATATTTCGGGATAGGTTGCATAGAATTCACGCGAACCGGGGGACAATATAGAGGAACCTGGGACAGACTTGATTGGTGTTGTCTATTTTTAGCTTTCTATTTCTGCTTCTTATTTTTGGTTTTGCTCTGTTTCCTCTGTGGCTTCCCTGAACTCTCTTTTCTTCTGCAACATATTTATGGTTGCTTACATAGGAAGTCCCAGGAATGTGTCAGGAACTAATGTTTTTCTTGGCACTGCCAGAATTCCTGGGTTGATAAGAGCTTTTAGGAAATATAGGATCATAAATTATCGTTTCCTCCTTATTACCAAGTGTCCATGAACGCAGCTTAAAGGGTAGCTAGTAAGCTTGTTAAAAGTAATCATATGTCAAGAGATGTCAACAACATTAACATCATTAAGAACAGTAGCAGGAAAACGCATTTTCAACTGAACATGGGGTGTTGATTTTAATATTTCTTTAAAGTATTTTTAACATCATACTTATGTGGGAAATGACTGTAGCCCATGTCTGACTTAGATTCTTTGGGGTTACTATTGCTTTTGAATTGATAAAGGGAGGTTCCATGCTCTCTGTTGTACTTAAAATGGAATGTTTGTCTAATAAAAACATGTATGATTTTATACTGCAATCCTTATTTCTTATACATGAGGGAAATGATAAATAGATGATAGGTGTCATTATCACGCCTATCTATATGTCTATTATCTAAACAGACGTTCGGCCTGGCTTGTGAAGAGTGTGAAAACATTGTGGGTTGGCTGGCTTACCAGCTTTGTCTGCAGTATGTCTGATTGTGATAACTCCATATCAGCCAGGGGGTCCCTAGGTGATTGAAAGACAAACACTGGGCAAAAAGGCTGCAGGAAAAAGGCCCCTGAGGTTGATGGGCATTGGGCGGCTGTCCTTTTGCCCTGTGTTAATTAAAGATCTGTATCTGTGTAGATATATTCAAAGCCAACGGTCCAAATCAGCTATGTACGACTTGTTTATTATAGTTATAATATTATAATTAATTGATGTTGTTGTTTAGTGTCTACAGATTCTGAAATGCTTCCCTTTCACAAGAATTAAGACATCATAACTATGTATGATTATTTTTTTCTTTATCCTATTTCTGTTGTTAGGTCCCTGATTGTTGTTTATTGGTCCAGACATCCTTTGCAAAGGTGGCTGAAGAGAGAAAAGCGATATGAAAGGATAGGAAATGGTCAGATAACGCTAGCTCTGCCACAGGCTGCGGGCAATCTTTGCTTCCATCCGGTAAAAACAATTACACACTAAATATAGTTAGTTTTAATTATTAAATGTAGTTATGGTAAAAGCCATGGCCTGCACCAGAAATCTTGGGGCCCAGTACAAGCTTGATGTCTGGGCCCCCATGCCCCTCCCATTAGCCCACCCAATGTCCATCCCTCTGCCCCACCCATTACTTTATCTTAAGATCCACCCATAAGCACACATTATAAGAATAGGGCAAGCCTAGGGTTGATGGCAACTGGGTGCAGTATTTCTTCAAGGTCCCCTCTAACTCCGGCAAACACAAACTAAGACGCAGACTAGCTTTAACACCCACTCACTCTAACTAACACTGTACACAGACATTATTTCCCCCTCTTTCTCCTCACCCCCTTCCAGGTGCCACTAACCCTAGCATCACCACTGCGACCTAGGGGTATGTCCGGGGGAGGAGCTGGTTTTAGGGGCCTCTTGGCCAAGCAGGGCGGCCAGGCTCAGTACCGGTTCTACCCCCTGATGGATGCATTGGTAAAAGCTATGACAGTTCTCCTTTAATTATGCTAAAAGCTGTGAGATCATTCCCCTTCAAGCATCCTCCAACTACTTCTAGCTGTAGTATAGCTGTATATAATTTTATGTTATGAAACTTTGGCTCATATCCCAGACAAAGAAGCTCAGTCACCGCATTTTACAGGCAAACATAAGCTGTTGAGAACTGATGGGCACAAAATATGGAGGTGGGAAGCAGCAGGTTTCCAGTACACATAGTGCTAATGCACACTAGATAATATTCATACATGTGATTCATTGAGTAAAGATGTTCTTCAAAAGTGAAATAGCATTTTGTCACATACAGATAAAAGCCTGAAAACGGCAGAACTTTTCATTTGATCTTACTTAGGTTGTAAATAAAAACTGGCAAATATACGTCAGTATAGAAATCATGTATACGCAATTAAAGTGTATAATTCACCAGGATGTCACATATACATATATATATATATATATATATAACTTATATAATTATAATTTTGTTCATAATGCAGTACATGTACTCTGCAACATAAAGTGATCCAACAGTTTTAATTTTGGCACACACCTAAAGTGGACTGGAGTCAAGCTATCAGACACTTTCAAATCAGTGGTCATGCCATCAGACGCTTTTTCATTACATTAGCAAAAGCTGCATTAGACCTGGAAATGTGATAATAATCATATAATGTTACAATTTTTTGTGGATTTTGCAGAGTTCTCACACAAATATATCTCCCTGCAAAATTAGATACGTTTATTAAACAAATTAAAGGTAAATATCTAGCAAATTACCTTTTATAACATTTCTGCATATATTACAAAATTCCACGGTTGGACCAACACATTTACACTGCACATATCTCACACACACACCCCTATATAATATCTTACAATATGGTGCATTTTTACTGTGGAAATTTAAAGATATAGCACCCCAATTACCAGCGCAGTACTTGATCAATGTCATATTTCAACATTCTACATGGGTTTAAAAAAAATTCCCCCATTGGACCAATACAGTTACACAGCACATATCTCAAACACATGCCCCTCTATTATTTCTGAGAATATGGTGCATTTTTACTGTGGAAATTTAAAGCTATAGGGCCCCAAATATCAGTCCAGTAGACAGCAACCGTCATTTTTCAACATTCTACAGGGGGTTAAAAAAAAATTCCCCATTGGACCAATACAGTTACACTGTATATATCTCAAACACATAACCCTCTATTATTTCTGAGAATATGGTGCATTTTTACTGTGGAAATTTAAAGCTATAGGGCCCCAAATATCAGCCCAGTAGACAGCAACCGTCATTTTTCAACATTCTACATGGGGTTAAAAAAAATTTCCCCATTGGACCAATACAGTTACACTGCAGATATCTCAAACACATGCCCCTCTATTATTTCTGAGAATATGGTGCATTTTTACTGTGGAAATTTGAAGCTATAGGGCCCCAAATATCAGCCCAGTAGAAAGCAACCGTCATTTTTCAACATTCTACAGGGGGGTTAAAAAAAAAATCCCCATTGGACCAGTACAGTTACACTGCAGATATCTCAAACACATGCCCCGCTATTATTTCTGAGAATATGGTGCATTTTTACTGTGGAAATTTAAAGCTATAGCGCCCCAAATATTAGCCCAATTCATAGCAAATGGGATTTTTCTAAAATCTACAGAGGGTTAAAAAAAATTCCTCCATTGGACCAATTCAGTTACAGTGCAGATATCTCAAACGCACCATTCTCTATGATTTCTGAGAATATGGTGCATTTTTACTGTGAAAATTTAAAGCTATGGCGCCCCAGATATCATCCCAGTGGACAGCTAATGGGATTTTTCAACATTCTACAGAGGGTTAAAAAAAATTCCCCCATTGTACCAATACAGTTACACTGCAGATATCTCAAACACATGCCCCTCTATTATTTCTGAGAATATGGTGCATTTTTACTGTGGAAATATAAAGCTATAGTGTAATTTAGTTATAAATATAAAGGTCCTGGTATATGTCACTGTCAAACAACCCCCCAATATGTGTTCAGCAACATCTCCTGAGTATGGTGATACCCCACATGTATAGGTTTGTCAGATTGTTTGGCTGGTAAAAGGCTACTTTTGGGACATGCGTAATTCAGGTAGTCATTTGGTCATTCTGCCTCTATATCCTCTTTGGATCATCTTTGAAGCAGACTACTTCAATTTACCCCATCAAACCATATATTTTTGAAAACTAGACACCACAAAGTATTTCAAATGCTGGTATTTTAACCCTTTTATGCATGTGATTCTACTACCTGTCTTTCCCAAAATTTAATTTTGTTTTTTTTTCCACACAAATTGTACTTCAGGAATGAATTCATAGCTCCTGGTATGCGTCACTATCAAACAACCCCCCAATGTGTGTTCAGCAACATCTCCCGAGTGCAGTGATACCCCACATGCATGGGTTTGTCGGGTTGTTTGAGATTTAAAATCCCACATTTGGGAAGTGCGCTTTTTTTCTCTATTTTGGTCAGTCTGTATCTATGCCCTATTTTTGAGACAGGCCACTCCAATTTACCCCATCAAGCCATTTTTTATTAAATTAGACACCCCTTGGTTATTTGAAGTGCTTTTATTTTAACTCTTTGTATGTTGAGATTTTAGGACTTGCTCAAAATAATAAACTTTTTTTATTTTTTTTTTATTTTTATTTATTTATTTTTTTTACACATTTTGCTGGTACTGGATGGTTCCTCTGGTGACATCACTGCATAATTATTTTTAAATGTTAGCACATTTTTTTTTAAGCTTCTATTTTCCTTTTTTTTTGATATTTTACTAATCACATTGTGATTAGAAAGCTGGGCTCCATTGACTTGCATGGTTGAGTGCAGTGCCTGTATTCAACCTGCAAGTGGAGCCAGAGTTCTCTAGAGGGTCTGGCGAAGAGTTCTTCTTATTTTACTAGGAATTTTACTAGGAATGGTGGTCTGACTGATCCATGGATAGTAGGAGCTATCCGTATGAGGGACTGACTGGTGATTCCTCAGCCCTCAAACAGGGGTATCCAGCCTTGGGTACAGTAACCCTGTAACATTGGTGGCAGCAGTGGGATGAATCCCACGACTTGGATGAAATCCAAACCACCAACTGGCCAGAGCATATATGGAGCAGGTCTATGAGAATTGAAGACGAGAGACACCAAGAGATATCCTGGAGGCATGTAGCAAAAGAAAGGCTACCCTAATTGCAGACTGCAGAGAGATGGACCAGCACCAGGATGCCTCAGAGAAAAGCCTCAGACCGAGTGCTCTACAAAAGAACATTCTATCTCTGCACAGCAGCAGCAGCCGCCGCGACGGCGAGGGAGACCTCCATCCTCCACGCTGCAGTCCCGCCAGCCGCAGCCGGGAGACAGGTCCCGGTGTCCGCACTCGCTCCTCTTCACACCACCTAGTGGCGCCGGCAGGAACTAAATCGGCTTATACTGGGAAATTATGTATACGCCACACGCAAGATGGCCTCAGAGGAAATAACGTAACGACAATTTGAATATTTGGTGGGACATCTCTAATTGGCGCCAAACTCCTGTGCCTATTTAAGAGACTCTCAAACATTCAGCCATTGCCTTCTGATGGTCGTGCCTATCTCGGTAGTGCCTATCTCAGTACGCGTTCCAGTTGTTTTCCTGTTATTGATCCGGCTTATCCCACGACGTTCCTGTTCTCCGGTATCCTGACCTCGGCTTATCCCACGAGGTTCCTGTTCTCCGGTATCCTGACCTCGGCTCTCTGGACCATCCCTTACCAGTCCTACCTGACTTCGATGTCTCCTTTCTACGCTGTGTCGTGACAGAGGGAATGCCATATTTTTACAGATATGTGCCATATATTTCAATATTCACTTGTGTTTAAATAAATGTTACTAGTTTTGCATAAAAGAATATAAAAATATTTATATTATTTAACCCATTAACGACCTTTGCCGGTTCAGGACCGTCACGGAAAGACGGTCACTTAACGACCTTTGACGGTCCACCTCCTAAACTTCAATGGTGTCGCCAGAATGCCTCGATCAGGAGGCATTCAGGGACACCAAACACTTACCCTGGGATGGACTGTGACCGCTCCGGAGAGCGGTCACAGCCGCCGCTGCCGGTGATCTTCACCATCGGCAAGATGGCGACCGTCCTGAAAAAAAATAATAAAGACGAAAAAGTTCGCTAGAAGGTCTCCAGACCCTCTAGAGAACTCTGGCTCCACTTGCAGGTTGAATACAGGCACTGCACTCAACCATGCAAGTCAATGGAGCCCAGCTTTCTAATCACAATGTGATTAGTAAAATATAAAAAAAAAAAGGAAAATAAAAGCTTAAAAAAAAATGTGCTAACATTTAAAAATAATTATGCAGTGATGTCACCAGAGGAACCATCCAGTACCAGCAAAATGTGTAAAAAAAATAAATAAAAAAAAATAAAAAAAAAATAAAAAAAGTTTATTATTTTGAGCAAGTCCTAAAATCTCAACATACAAAGAGTTAAAATAAAAGCACTTCAAATAACCAAGGGGTGTCTAATTTAATAAAAAATGGCTTGATGGGGTAAATTGGAGTGGCCTGTCTCAAAAATAGGGCATAGGTACAGACTGACCAAAATAGAGAAAAAAAGCGCACTTCCCAAATGTGGGATTTTAAATCTCAAACAACCCGACAAACCCATGCATGTGGGGTATCACTGCACTCGGGAGATGTTGCTGAACACACATTGGGGGGTTGTTTGATAGTGACGCATACCAGGAGCTATGAATTCATTCCTGAAGTACAATTTGTGTGGGAAAAAAAACAAAATTAAATTTTGGGAAAGACAGGTAGTAGAATCACATGCATAAAAGGGTTAAAATACCAGCATTTGAAATACTTTGTGGTGTCTAGTTTTCAAAAATATATGGTTTGATGGGGTAAATTGAAGTAGTCTGCTTCAAAGATGATCCAAAGAGGATATAGAGGCAGAATGACCAAATGACTACCTGAATTACGCATGTCCCAAAAGTAGCCTTTTACCAGCCAAACAATCTGACAAACCTATACATGTGGGGTATCACCATACTCAGGAGATGTTGCTGAACACATATTGGGGGGTTGTTTGACAGTGACATATACCAGGACCTTTATATTTATAACTAAATTACACTATAGCTTTATATTTCCACAGTACAAATGCACCATATTCTCAGAAATAATAGAGGGGCATGTGTTTGAGATATCTGCAGTGTAACTGTATTGGTACAATGGGGGAATTTTTTTTAACCGTCTGTAGAATGTTGAGAAATCCCATTAGCTGTCCACTGGGATGATATTTGGGGCGCCATAGCTTTAAATTTTCACAGTAAAAATGCACCATATTCTCAGAAATCATAGAGAATGGTGCGTTTGAGATATCTGCACTGTAACTGAATTGGTCCAATGGAGGAATTTTTTTTAACCCTCTGTAGATTTTAGAAAAACCCCATTTGCTATGAATTGGGCTAATATTTGGGGCGCTATAGCTTTAAATTTCCACAGTAAAAATGCACCATATTCTCAGAAATAATAGCGGGGCATGTGTTTGAGATATCTGCAGTGTAACTGTACTGGTCCAATGGGGATTTTTTTTTTAACCCCCCTGTAGAATGTTGAAAAATGGCAGTTACTGTCTACTGGGCTGATATTTGGGGCGCTATAGCTTTAAATTTCCACAGTAAACATGCACCATATTCTCAGAAATAATAGAGGGGCATGTGTTTGAGATGTCTGCAGTGTAACTGTATTGGTCCAATGTGGGAATTTTTTTAACCCTCTGTAGAATGCTAAAAAATGCCAGTTGCTGTCTACTGGGATGATATTTGGGGTGCTATAGAATTAAATTTCCACAGTAAAAATGCACCATATTCTCAGAAATAATAGAGAATGGTGTGTTTGAGATACTTGCACTGTAACTGAATTGGTCCAATGGAGGAATTTTTTTCAACCCTCTGTAGATTTTTGAAAAATCCCATTTGCTATGAATTGGGCTAATATTTGGGGCGCTATAGCTTTAAATTTCTACAGTAAAAATGCACCATATTCTCAGAAATAATAGAGGGGCATGTGTTTGAGATATCTGCAGTGTAACTGTATTGGTCCAATGGGGACATTTTTTTTAACTCCCTGTAGAATGTTGAAAAATGACGGTTGCTGTCTACTGGGCTGATATTTGGGGCCCTATAGCTTTAAATTTCCACAGTAAAAATGCACCATATTCTCAGAAATAATAGAGGGTTATGTGTTTGAGATATATACAGTGTAACTGTATTGGTCCAATGGGGAAATTTTTTTTAACCCCCTGTAGAATGTTGAAAAATGACGGTTGCTGTCTACTGGGCTGATATTTGGGGCCCTATAGCTTTAAATTTCCACAGTAAAAATGCACCATATTCTCAGAAATAATAGAGGGGCATGTGTTTAAGATATCTGCAGTGTAACTGTATTGGTCCAATGGGGAAATTTTTTTTAACCCCCTGTAGAATGTTGAAAAATGACGGTTGCTGTCTACTGGACTGATATTTGGGGCCCTTTAGCTTTACATTTCCACAGTAAAAATGCACCATATTCTCAGAAATAATAGAGGGGCATGTGTTTGAGATATCTGCAGTGTAACTGTATTGGTCCAATGGGGAAATTTTTTTTAACCCCCTGTAGAATGTTGAAAAATGACGGTTGCTGTCTACTGGACTGATATTTGGGGCCCTTTAGCTTTAAATTTTCACAGTAAAAATGCACCATATTCTCAGAAATAATAGAGGGGCATGTGTTTGAGATATCTGCAGTGTAACTGTATTGGTCCAATGGGGAAATTTTTTTTAAACCCATGTAGAATGTTGAAAAATGACGGTTGCTGTCTACTGGGCTGATATTTGGGGCCCTATAGCTTTAAATTTCCACAGTAAAAATGCACCATATTCTCTGAAATAATAGAGGGGCATGTGTTTGAGATATCTGCAGTGTAACTGTATTGGTCCAATGGGGAAATATTTTTTTAACCCCCTGTAGAATGTTGAAAAATGACGGTTGCTGTCTACTGGGCTGATATTTGGGGCACTATAGCTTTAAATTTCCACAGTAAAAATGCACCATATTCTCAGAAATAATAGAGGGGCATGTGTTTGAGATATCTGCAGTGTCACTGTATTGGTCCAATGGGGACATTTTTTTTAAACCCATGTAGAATGTTGAAATATGACGGTTGCTGTGTACTGGGCTGATATTTGGGGCCCTATAGCTTTAAATTTCCACAGTAAAAATGCACCATATTCTCAGAAATAATAGAGGGTTATGTGTTTGAGATATATACAGTGTAACTGTATTGGTCCAATGGGGAAATTTTTTTTAACCCCCTGTAGAATGTTGAAAAATGACGGTTGCTCTCTACTGGGCTGATATTTGGGGCGCTATAGCTTTAAATTTCCACAGTAAAAATGCACCATATTCTCAGAAATAATAGAGGGGCATGTGTTTGAGATATCTGCAGTGTAACTGTATTGGTCCAATGGGGATTTTTTTTTTAACCCCTTGTAGAATGTTGAAAAATGACGGTTGCTGTCTACTGGGCTGATATTTGGGGCCCTATAGCTTTAAATTTCCACAGTAAAAATGCACCATATTCTCAGAAATAATAGAGGGGCATGTGTTTGAGATATCTGCAGTGTAACTGTATTGGTCCAATGGGGAAATTTTTTTTAAACCCATGTAAAATGTTGAAATATGACATTGATCAAGTACTGCGCTGGTAATTGGGGTGCTATATCTTTAAATTTCCACAATAAAAATGCACCATATTGTAAGATATTATATAGGGGTGTGTATGTGAGATATGTGCAGTGTAAATGTGTTGGTCCAATGGTGGAATTTTGTAATATATGCAGAAATGTTATAAAAGGTAATTTGCTAGATATGAGCGGATATTTACCTTTAATTTGTTTAATAAACGTATCTAATTTTGCAGGGAGATATTTTTGTGTGAGAACTCTGCAAAATCCACTAAAAATTGTAACATTATATGATTATTATCACATTTCCAGGTCTAATGCACCTTTTGCTAATCTAAAGAAAAAGCGTCTGATGGCATGACCACTGATTTGAAAGTGTCTGATAGCTTGACTCCAGTTAAAGTGGCAAATAAGGAAGAGTAATTTTGATTTATTCAAGTAAAGATTGCCAATGCTTCTGGATTGTGTCCCTACCAGAAACACTGGGCAGAGGATAATCCTTTTTGAGTACTAATTACACTTGGTTTGGAATATATCCTGAATTTTATAAAAAATGGCCATTTTGTTTAAAGATTCTGGCACTGGAAAGCTCTATTTTTATTCAGAGCTCTAAATGCAAAGATTATAACACAGCCTTTACTATATGTCCAATTACTCACCCCAAGGATCTGGAAAATTGGTAAGACAAGATGACACCAGAAAAGCAAGGTACTTTGCATTAGCAAACTTGCACACGTTGGATAAAAGTCCAGCTTGCAAATTCAGTAAAGCCAACTTGCATTTTCATACAAAAAACCTCTTAGTTTGTTTGCACGTTTATGCAAGTTGATATGAGTTGGCTGCAAGTTATATGGAGTAAAGAAATTATCCTATGGGAGACATGAACCCCAAACCATGCCTCCACCTCTCCATTCTATTCCCAGCGGGATAGAATGGTTTAAACTTAACCTCTCCTCTCTTCAGTATGAAACCTCTCCTCTCTTCATCTCTGCATAGTCCCACGGTTGGGAGGGGAATGAGGTCCATCCAAGCACTCTATAGGTGCCACACGGTTGGTTATAAAAATAGCCATCCACCCATGGGCGTAGGAATCCCTAAAAATCTGGGGGGGACAGCATTTTCCCCCATCAGATCCCCACTTTCTCACACTATCTACCCCCTCTCACACTTTCTTACTATCTACACCCCTCCCTACCCTCCCTTCTCACTAGCTACCCTCTCCCTACCCTCCCTTCACACTAGCTACCCTCTCCCTACCCCCCCTTCTCACTAGCTACCCTCTCCCTGCCCCCCTTCTCACTAGCTACCCTCTCCCTACCCCCCCCTTCTCACTAGCTACCCTCTCCCTACCCCCCCTTCTCACTGTCTACCCCAGGGGTGTCCAAGGTTTTTCTGCAGTGGGCCACTTCATCAGAATTGTATACGTGCGCGGGCCACACTCATTTTTTACTGTGAGAAAATATGGCCTTTAATAAAATATGCAGATTAAAATAAAGTAAATGACACAACACCTTTACTTTTCCTCTCACTGATTTCTGGGCCTAGAAAGTTTTGTGACTACAAATTCAGGACTCAGGATAATTAAAAATGAAATAGCACAGCCCTGGAGGGAGAGAAATGGACGCAGGGGCCCATGACTGGGGGGGCCTGGGCTGCCCTTCCTCTACTCCTCCACTTTCACCTTTTGAACTGTATAAAGTTACTAATTGCCCAGCTATATGTAAATCTGCAGATTAGGGGGTCACTCGGGGTTGGTCAGCAGCCCCCTGGTGACACCCCCCCCCCATCATATGGGCTATAAATTTGGCTCCCTACAGGGTAGGGCATTATTCCTTACTGCCTTTTGCCTGAAAATATTCCCTCCCACCCTCCCCTTTTTTTTAATTTTATTTATTTATTTATTTTTTGTGTTTGTTTCTATGGTGTAGGTTTTATGCTGGCATGGTGCTAGAGCTACTCACCTTTAGGGGTGGTTGGCTCGTGGTGCACAAGCCTTCGGGCTTAAGTGCAAGACACTCCTTGGGCTAAGGGCCCTTGCGATTCCTATTGGTGCCACGGGCTGACGGGCAAGGGACGCCGTCAGTCACAGCGGGTATATGGTTTACACGCCTATGCCAGATGGTGTTTATTCATTGACGGTTTCACTGGTTACTGTTTCAGTTTGATGGTGTTTAGTTAATTGTTAAAAGGGGCGTTCGTTAAGCGCCCAACACATTGGTGTAAAGTTTACAAAGGGTTAATGGTACCTAACCCTTGACACGTTAATTGTGTTAGTGTCACGGTGCGGAGATGCAAGTTGGATTGCACCGTGGACATATTAATCCATATCTGACTTTTATTGACATTGTTAAATAAATAAAGTCAATTTGTTAAAATTACATTTGGTGTATGTCTTTATTGTGGTTATGGGAGGAGGGGAAAAAGGG
The DNA here is from genome assembly GCA_023333645.1 of Sceloporus occidentalis. Classification (NCBI taxonomy): domain Eukaryota; kingdom Metazoa; phylum Chordata; class Lepidosauria; order Squamata; family Phrynosomatidae; genus Sceloporus; species Sceloporus occidentalis. Next base: position 153,708 of record JALMGF010000180.1, read on the forward strand.
GGGCTGCCAGGTAGGCCCTCCTCCAGTCAAGTTCTATTTATTCTAGGGATGCACCAAAATGAAAATTCTGGACCAAAACATTCACGGTTCACTTAGCCAAAACCGAAAATGACCCCCCACCTTTAAAAATAATAATAAAAACTCACATTTTTAATAAAAGTAGGTAACACACCACAATTGGACAAAATAAATTAGCAATATGACTTGGCATGATAGGAGTGTGATTGCTAACAGCAATCACACTCCTATCATACCCAGGCAGCCAGTACATTCTGGTACAGGGTGGCTGTAAGTGATGTGCAGACCCCATACTGCTGGCAGCATCAATACACAAGGGGGGAAGCTAGCTATGTTTCAGCATGTACTGGCTGACTTGGCATGTTAGGAGTGTGATTGCTAACAGCAATCACAGTCCCATCATGCCTAGGTTCCAGCACTTACACATCCAACCAGTAAATGCTGTAACCTAGGCATGATGGGACTGTGATTGCTGTTAGCAATCACACTCCTATCATGCCAAGTCAGCCAGTACATGCTGGTACAGGGTGGCTGTAAGTGATGTGCAGACCCCATACTGCTGGCAGCATCAATACACAAGGGGGCAACTAGCTAGGTTTCAGCATGTGCTGGCTGACTTGGCATGATAGGAGTGTGATTGCTAACAGCAATCACAGTCCCATCATGCCTAGGTTCCAGCACTTACACATCCAACCAGTAAATGCTGTAACCTAGGCATGATGGGACTGTGATTGCTGTTAGCAATCACACTCCTATCATGCCAAGTCAGCCAGTACATGCTGGTACATGGTGGCTGTAAGTGATGTGCAGACCCCATACTGCTGGCAGCATCAATACACAAGGGGGGCAGCTAGCTATGTTTCAGCATGTACTGGCTGACTTGGCATGATAGGAGTGTGATTGCTAACATCAATCACAGTCCAATCATGCCTAGGTTCCAGCACTTACACATCCATTCTATCACACACACACTCATTCATTCACAGATTCATTCCCTCAATCAGGCATACTTATTCAAACACCCTCCCCACCCCCTTACCTGCACTGCAGCTCCTCGATGCCGCTCACAGTCTTCAGCAGAGGGCGCAGCCTCCCTCTGCGTTCTCTGGTACTGCACAGAGGATGTGATGTAATGTCACGTGAACTCTGCTGGGTTCCGGTTCCTCTGTGCAGTACAGAAGACCCTCCCACAGGTAAGTAGCAGGGCTCGAGGTGCGGACCGCGTAAGATCGGTTGCCCTGGCCCTGGGGGGGATTTCTTAATTATCGGTCCCCCCCGCATGAGTTACTGGGGGGGATCTATCCCCCCCGTCCCCCCCGGTTCCTACGCCCATGCATCCACCCCCTTTGACATTCCCTTGGCACTCCCCATAGGGTATAAAAGATCATCGCTTACCCTTTTAGGGACCTTCTAGTGGTGATCTTCAAGGACATCAATCCTCATTTGTTCCTCAAAGAAAGTAAAACAACTCTGATATGAAAGCAAAAATTAAGAAAAATCTAATTAATCTAATGGCAGTAGATTGAAAAATGGCCATCGGTTACGCAGGATCTTACATATATTCTCCTGTGCACCAGTGGCCCTGGTGTTTAGATTTGAATGAGTTCCACAGACTTCAATGGGCATGGTTGGATTCATTAGATTTTTTTTCTTTTGCTTTTGTGTCAAGCACTTTTTTTCAATTGTTTTATTTTTTGGATGGCCCCTTTCCTTCGGCTGAAAATTAGAATAAATGGCTCTGTGGATTATGGCTGAATAGGGCATGAAATCCTTAACTTGGACCCCCCATTTGAAAGCAGGGCTGCCACCTGGCCGGTATTTCACAGGCACAGCCGGAATTTAGAGCATCCTCTAATTCGCCAATCGACCACTTGCAAATGTTCGACTTTATTGCAAAAAGTTTTGTGCAGCTAATGATTAGTTTTTATTCAATTTCATAAGCATATACATGAGTTATACGTAGGATTGCCACCTGGCCGGTATTTAGAGCAACCCTGGTGGACGGATGAGAGGAACAGACTTTCAGTTAGGATCGTGAAAAGTGACCTTTGCATGAATGAAGTAGCGTCCAGTTTCGGTACCTCTTTCACAAATAAAACAAGAGACACTTCTTTATTTCAAAATTTTATTAACGTCAGAATGGAATTATTTGTCCGCGGTGCGGACTTAAACACTTCAGCACCGCGACACTCAACCTTTATTAATATGTCATAAAGTGTCAAATATTATAAACACAACAAATTTGACACAACATATATCAATAATTATTGTCAAAACGAAAGACAACATAACCAATTGTAACCATTAATAACCAAATTAATAACCTGCTGGTATGGGCGTGCCCACCTGTATCTCTGCTGGAACTGCCGGCGTCCCCTAGCGCGGCAGTCACATGACCTTACGATTCACAGAGGCGCATGCCCCTGGAGTGTCCTGCACTTACACCTCTGTGCACCACAAGCAACCATACCTAGATGGTTAACTCCTGCACCGTACCAGCTTAACCAAACCAGAGTACCCGGCAGAGCCAAAAATTAGGGGAGGGATGGGCGGGAAAAATCTCTTTGAAAATAATTGCCCCTATAGGCCACGACCCCTCCTTATATATCCCCCAGGGAGGGTAATTACCCCCTCCCCTCTGGCCCTGCACATGCCTCCAAACTTAACTCCTTCCGTGCTAAAATTTCCGCTTAGTCATGCCTTAACCCCTTAAACCGGCTTGACCATGGGTACCTCGTCCGCACTACATTCATGGGGCCCCTCTGTCCAATTCTTTCCCTCCGGGGCTGTTCTTTCGTTATAAATTGGTTTATTCTTGCTCGGAATTTTATAACCTAGCAATGAAAAACAACAAATTATTGAAGGCGGCAAAAGCAAATGCAAAATACACTTTCAAACATTGAGTTTGTACTATTCAGCTCTGTTGCCTCTGTAGCTGTCTGTTTGAATATTTTTGTAACGTTTAATAACATTTTAAAGCCATCCTGTTTTTAGTTGTTGGTAAATGATGTTACACATAAGTGTGTATACATAGGAGCTGTTTAAATTTATTGCATTTGCACTATTTGGTGAAGTTGCCAGATGTATTTGTATTTAGTGTTCCCTTTAATTTATTACTTTTTGTTCACTAAATAAGTGTTATTTATAATAATGTGATTTTATTCTTTCAATGTTTTTGTTTGTGTGATTTAGGACAATTTCCTCTGCATATGTATCGTATCTGTTATATCACTTCCTGTGATGTCACGCATATATAATTAATTATGCAAATTAACATGGCCGGTATTTTTTTGTAAGAAAGGTGGCAACCCTATTTGAAAGTGAATGGGAGAAACCCTGAGATTATATCGCCCAGGATGATTTAATTACTCCTACCACACTGAGCATTTGGTGGTGGAAAAGGGAGCCATTCTTCGTTAGTTAAGTACTTTTATTTTTTATATTTTCACGTGTATTGTGAGGTGTGACAAACCCTGTAGCAGGAGGGCCATAAATGTCGCTGTTAGGGATCTTAAGCACAGTACTCTAGGGCAATAAAGGAATACTGGCTTGCAGCAAACAGTGATTTATTTTCAACTGCTCAAACGAAACACCCCAAAACAAAATCATAACAGAAACAAACCTATCTCTTGATTGGAGCACTGTCTAGTTATACTATGCTGGCCCAGACTGACCAGCCTAATTACCATACCTGGGAACTTCTGGGCTCCGACTACCCGGAGCATTCCCTTGCGGGACGCGACCAGGACTGCCCACTGACGTCAGCAGGACCTCCCTTCCCTTTAAACTGACATGCTCTTATCTGAAATTTCACAAAATTCACAGGCACTTGCATACCCGCAGAAAATACTCACAATTTCAAGTCACGTCTGGTCACTGACCACTAAGCTCAATGTGAGTAGATCCACTTGTGTAGGTGCATCACTTTGGAGTCGCATTGACTGAGAAACTCTATACTATTATTTCTATTTATTTTTTCCTTCTTTATACATTGTGCCCTCGTAGAAAGTATTTAGCTAACTGTTGTACAAATTTTGCTTTGCTTTTTGAAGAGTTGGTTAATGTCTTCCTCACAATTCTACTAGTTCTTTCTTGTAATCTATCTTGATTTTACTCTCACTAGCTGATGGTAACTTCCAACAATAAAATAAAGTAACACAAAGTAGACTATTGCTTCATTGGTTACCAACATGAAGTAAATTTCACTAGTGTTTCCCACAGGCTTTTCCATGTCAATTTTCAGTTGACCCTTTTCTTGTAGAATAAGTTCATGATATATACACAAAATATAAATATATATATATATATATATTCCTTATTTGCAGTCAAATTAAAGAGTAAAACGATATAATGTTAATCAGTGAGAGTGCATTGAGGATCAGCTCCAGACAGACGATGTAGCGAGTGATATTTGAACCACGGGGAATTGTAAGTGTAGATACCTATGCCAAGTTCCATATATCCATCTTAACAAATGCCTTCATTTAAAGCCAAAAGCAGCAGAGGTTGAGGTCACAAAAGAAAAAAAAATACCACATATACTCCATAGAGATACCATTGCCATATGGACAAAAATGGGATAAAAAAATCCTTTACTTATTTAAAGAACTAATTAATACCAGATAATATATTCTTGTATTTCCCCCTTTGTATAATGCCATACATTAGATTATAATTGTGTATTTAGTTTATGCCAATGTATAACAGATGTACATATCCATATTCTCATACTTCTCTATTTATTCAAACTATAATATAGGTATTACAGGTGAGCACAAAATATTTTAGAGGGTAATTCTATTCTAAGAATAGCTAAATTAATTAAATAAAACTACATGGGGCCCGTGCTTTTGGATTGTCAATCAGTGTAATTATTGTAATTACTTGTGTCACAGTGTAGAAGGGGCAGTATTACCTAATGAACTTCCTGTCTTCAAGTTCATTCCTTCTCCGCATCCCACCCCTACAAAGGTTTTGGCTAGATTGCATTAATCATCAAATTATTGTGAAATTGTCATAGTAAAGGCCCAACCTCTAGTCTTCATAGTCCTCAGATCCTTAGTTAAAGATTGTGTGTGAAACTTTCTATACTGGTGGAGGAACTACCAGTCTCTGCTCCCAGGGCTTACCACCAATCTTCCCTCCAAGCTTTGTGAGTGCACAGCCATTTTATGAATAGCGCACAAAAAAAGATGTGTGCACAGGGCTGCCACCAGAGCAGCAGGACCGATTGTGGAAAGGGGAGATAAACAGAAAGGAGAGAGATGGGAAAGAAATGGTGAGGTAAAGAGAAAGAGGAGGTGTGATAAAAAGAAGGGTGGGGAGATAAAGAGAACAAAGAGATAAAAAGAAAGGGCAGCAATAAAGAGAAATGGGAAACATAGAAAGGAGAGATAAATAGAAAGAGGAGGAGAGATAATGAGAAGAGGTTCAACGAGAAATGAGAGAGATAAAGAGAATAAGAGAAATAAAAAGAAAGAAGGGGAGATGAACAGAAAGGGTAGGGATATGGAAAAAATGGTGAGGTAAAGAGATAGAGGAGGAGAGATAAAGATAAAGATAACAAAAAGAGTTATAAAAGGGGGAGTGATGAAGAGAAATTGGAGGATACATAATAAGAAGGCACTCAAAGAAAAGGGGAGAAATAAAGAGAAAAGGGGGAAGAAAAAATTGGATAACCATAGTGGGGAGAGACGATGAAATGGGAGAAATTAGGAGAAAGGGAAGAGAGAGTGTGTACTTGGGATTTGAAAGTGTTTGTATGTATTTGTGGGAAGGCATTAGCAAGGGCAGTGTATACGTTTATATTCTAAACTGTAACTGTTTTGGGCCTAATAGGTATAGAATCAATACAGGGTGTGCCTGACCTAGACTGAGAAGAGACCAGAGTCTAGTGCTGGGACAAATCCTGTGTGTGCAATCTGGGTGCTGGGGCAAATCCTGTGGGTGCAATATGGGTGCCAGGGATGGCCTTTGGGATGTGTGACATGTGATTTATGCCTGTAAATCAGAGTATCCATGCATTATTTATGTGATCTATACTTTAAATGTTGAGTTTGTAATGTGATTTTTCAGTTGATCTATACCTGCAAGGCTCGGTTTATATGTTATGCAGTTGCTCTATACCTGCAATGCTATGCTTCTATGGGTTATTTATTTAACCTGCAAATATAGTGCGCACATACTTTTATAACAGGAAAATAATTTGCACAACATAATATTTCTGTGCACACCAACTACTAAAAAGGGATACTTATCCCTGCTTACCCCTGTTCTTTTACAAATATCATTCCAGTTATGTTTACTTTAGCTAAATAGATTTGGAATGGTTTAGTGTGATTTAAATGAACAAGAATCAACTTCATGTGTTAAAAGAAACTTCACAGACATATCACTGATTCACCAGCAAAACATCGAAAGAATATACAATAAGTCTTCTTATTTTAATGAGTAATCAGCAGTATGCGCTGAAGGAAATATCACAGACATAGGCACTGAACCAATGCTGGTTATTTGGAAGAAATTATCTGTTGGAGAGTATACTACGGGATGTAACAGTAATGTCTACAGAGCTTCGTCTGTTTTTGTTTTTTTCATGGTTCGTTGTGATGTTTGTTAGTTAGACTCATGAAATTATAGTAATGTAGAGTAGAGTATTGATTGAGTATTGATTTTGTACATTGAGCTGCTACTGTAACACCACATCCATTACGTTTTCCATCAGAAAGCCAGTCTGATTCAACAAACTAAAATTTAACAAAATTCCAGATGGGAAAAAAGTTAAAAAAATGACAATTACAACCATTTCAGTATCTGCATTCATTTACATCTACAGACATGCAAAGATATTATAAGTTAGAGCAGGTTCTATTGCAGGCACTGTGTGTGTGCACTACATACCCCTCTCCTTCTCCTGTGTTTTTTTCTATGCAGAAGAAAACTGTCCCACATACTGACACCCCTCCTCCCCGCTGCCTCTCAGCATGGTCCAAGACATCAGTGGAGATAAGTAAACGACTGGGGAAGGTAAGTGAGCAGGTGAGGGTGGGGCAAATACAAGGTGAGCACAGACAAGACTGGGGGGCAGAGAGAGAGAATTGTGTTTTTGGCCCCTGAATTTCAAATTTACGAAATTATATTGGACCTCATGCACAAGTCTATTCTTTATAAGAAAAACATTGTAGTTCGCCTGCACGTGGAGTTTGTGTTATATTTTTTTTGCCATATGTTTGTAGCTAACTTTGCCGTGTATATAAACAAAGTGAACAACGGCTTAGCATTAAGAAGAAAATAGCTTTGCTTAGTCTTTACCTTTACACAAAAAATTGAGTGTTCCTCTTTTAATATAATTTAACAGCAGGGCCAGACATTCTCCTTCAGGAGAGCAGAATTCATGGTTCCATCAATTATAGGAAGTCTCCCAGGTCCTGAAGCAACAAAGCAACCCCAGAGCTTCACAACTACCACCAACATGTTTGACTGCTGGTACGCCAGATGTAACTGGAGACATGTCCGGGCTGGATTAAAAGTGGAGCACACAGAGCAATTGCTCCAGGGATGTTTGGTTAATACCTCTCACTTGTCGTATGAACCGGCGATCTGGAAACTGGCTTGCAAAAGTGCATTCTCATTTAGATTACAACAAGAGCAGGTGGGTTAAAAAACTGGGAAGCTATTGGCAAAATTAGAAAATCCAAAAAAAAAACCAAATACACAATAGTAGGGATTAAAGGTAAAGAGAATGCCACAATGACTTCAACTAAAGATATCAGTAAAACTTTTGTAGACTACTTTCAGGGATGATACAGAGCTGGAAATATTGACTTTAATTTAGGATTCATCTACTACAATCAGCAAACGTAATTAAATTCACAAATGACCGGTGTCAGACACTTAACGCTCCCTTAGAAGAGGAGGTAAAACTAGCCATCAAGGGTCTGGCTAATGCCAAAACACCTGGACCCGATAGACTCCAATCTGAATACGATAAAATCGTAGCCCTCCAAATAACAACTTCCTATATAATACAATATTGTTTGATAATGCCCCAACTCAGTCTCTCACTACGGCTAAATGGGGCTCAAATGGATAGATAGATAGATAGATAGATAGATAGATAGATGTTATATGTATGGGACCAGTCGTACACATTTCTTACACATTTCCTGGAAATGGGGAATCTTCAGTTGGGAAAAATGTATAGAAAGTGACTTTTGTCTACAGTCAACAGTTTGTATCAAGGTAGCTGCTGTGCTAAGCCTGAAACCCTGATCTAGGTTGTCTATACACAATTTAGCACTTCCCTACAAGCGTGCGGTGCGTTACAAGGAGAGTGGGCTTTTTACTGTAGCAACGAATGCAATGGTCCAGTCAACAGGACCATTCTCTTGGTTGTTATGGTGATAACTATTGGAAATATACCTCCAAATCACTTTTTTTAAAAATAATCCCTTGTTTTCGGAACACATACTGCTTTCGCGAGATATACTGAAAAAATACACCTTTTTGTAGCACCCATTAAGATTTTTTAAAAGACGTGCCAAGATAAATGAAAATATAGACAACATACTTAAATCTAGTAATAAATTCGTACACCTAGGAATTTGTTTTGTGCTAGACAAAAAGAGTTCCTGCTTAAGGTGTGAAATACTTTGAAGTTAAAAGTAATTGTTAGTTGTATCTAGCTTTCCGTTTTCAACAGGTAAAAATAACTTCGGGCATACTTTTGGTAGTAAGTCAGAGGAATAAACAAAAACAATATTATTTTTATATTGCGGCTTATCATATTCCCAGTGTTGCAGAACAATGAAACAAACAGAAATAGAATCTTTGTGTTGGAATGTGGTTAATACAGTCTATTTCCTATGACTTCTGGAATAGTTTTTAGTGTTACAGACTGTGAACTACTATAAGAAAAACCTAGGATTTTTTTCCCCAGGAATTTTTCATAGTTCATAATATTTCAATAGTTAGAAATACTGCCATCACCAGTATTTATTTTGATCACTATGCAGTATGGAAGCCTTACCACTCTGTGATCTTGTCATCCTGCAAATTAGCCCTCCACAATAGATAGCCAGCCCTATTTGCGGGTCTATGTCAGTATGGTTGGCATTTCAGATAAGGTAATTAAACTCTCAGGTTGAAAAAATACAGAAACGCGATCAGATTAACATTGGATGAATGTGGGGTAAGGTAGTCCATAAAGTGCGCATGGAGGCTGTATCAGGCCCCTGGGAATCAGCGTAGCCAAATGGACAGGGAGCATGTATGTGTGTGGGTGAGTGCATGCTTGGGGCATGTGCGTGTTTTGATTGGGGTATGTTAATTGAGGGGCGGGAGACCCTAGGTGATATAAGGTGCCCTTTGGGTGACCCCGGTCACTGTTACCTTTTACAGACACGGCCATTAGACTTACCTGCTTGTGCTTTGGTGTATCCTGACGGCCTGGAGTATGGATGTGAAGGCAATCCTCGCTGCTCTCAGGGCTGGTGCGGACAAGGACGGTGGCAGGGCGCTTTGTGAGCAGTTTGCTCACTTACTGCCTCAGGCTGCGGTGCCTGTAGTGCCTGCCGGGTCTGGTGGGGCCGCGGATGCATCGTCTCGGGGGCGCGCTTCTGGTCGCCGCCGCGCCCGCCCTCCTGCCCGGTTGAGCCCCGTGTCGGGCGGGGGGGCTCAGAGCAGGATTCCGGATCCTGGGCCGCGTGCGCCCCGCGAGGCTTCCTCACGGCTCACGGGACCTGCCGCTTCCTTGCAGGTGCTGACAACGGAGGCCCCGGAGCCTGCACGGGTGCTGCGGGCTGCGGCGCGGCCGTTCCGGTGGCCGCGGGCGGGCAGAGGAACCTCCGGGAAGCCGCGCGGGAGCGCGTGAAGCGGAGGGCAGCGTTTCCACTGCCCGCCCGAAGAGGACGTCGGGAGCGGTGTCGGCAGCCCCATCCGGGCTCAGGCAAGCTGCAGGGGGGGTGAGTAGGCCCGGCGGGGCTGTACGGAGGGCGACTGGGGGTCCTGCTGGGGAGGGAGACTCGGAGGAGGCAGGGGGGTCCTCCGGGGACGACTTGTACCTCGCTCAGGGGCCTTCAGCCCGCTTACCTCCTCAGGGTGAAGGGATGGGGGGTCTCCACCTCTTCCATACGGCTCCTCTGATGAGGAGGCTTTCTCTACCCCCCTTCTCTACGGCACCTGGTGGTGGCTTACCCAGGCTGGGCCCCCTGCCGGTTGTCCCTGGTACTGCGGCTGTCCCGGGACATTTCATCTCACCCCCTTCCTCTACACAGGCTGTGACTGGTGTGCTGCTGCAGGATTCTTCACCGCTGCTGGGACCAGTGCTTCAGGGACCTTCTATCAACACGGCTTCAAGTACGGCACCGCAGGAGGTTTGGTGGTGAGTTACCCTCTTAATCTGTGGGTCTATTGGGAGCCGGGGTGGAGGGTCGCCCGGGCTCTACTATGGGTGCTTTTCTGTCAGGTCTGCGGGGGTTTTTGGATGCGTGGGAGCACGGTGGGAGTGCTGGACCGTCGGGGTCTGGGCTGGATGGTCAGGTTAGGTCCGTGTGGGAGCACCCTGGGGGTGGCGCGGATTCCTTAGGTTCGGTTTCCCTTCCTGCGCCTGCCGTGGCGGTTTCGGGGGGGTACCGGGGCATAAGGCCCAGTGGACAGCCCCCGGGGCTGCGGTACTTGGCTCGGCGCCGGTTGTAGACGCGGCTTTGGGGGTAGCGGATGTGGCCCGTGGGGCAGCCTACATGTGTTGGTCGGGCCTGCTGGGGCTGCACTTGAAGCAGGAGATTAAAGAAAAGATCTGGAAAGGGAAATTCCTTGAGATTTTCTCCCTTCTGCCGCTGGAGGAGGCTCCTCCCCCTGCTGCAGAGGAGAAGGATAAGGAGAAGGAGAAGGAAAAAGAAGTTTCGGTACCGGCGGATTCCAAAGACCTTCGGTAATTGGATTCACGTTTTTTCTATCTTGGCTAGTGTGATAGGTGAAAAGTGCCCTGAAAAATGTTCGCCACTTTTTGCGTATCAGGATCTCATCTGGAGCGCGTGTCGGACGTATGGGGGTCTGGGCTGGTGGCGGTACGATGAGCAGTTCCGCCAACTATCGGTTGGGACCAAATGGACATTGGTCTGTGGCTGGCCGTTATGACTCGGCCGGCCACGCATCAAGGCGGTTTTTCGTCGTTTCTTTGGGGGGCCGGCTGGTCAGCGGCGGCCGGGGTGCTGTTACCAGTTTAATAACGGGCAGTGTAAGTGGGGGGCGTCCTGTCGGTTCAAGCATGAGTGCTCCGGCTGTTTCAAGCGGGCTAAGGGGGGCAAGCGCGCAGATGTGGGATCGAAGGACGAGGATGCCGGTGGACGTGGACGCGATGCGTCCGTGGCGAAGCCGGTATAGGGACCGGCGAGCTGCTGACATTTTGTTGCGGGGTTTTTCAGAGGGGTTTTGGATACCCTTTGTGGATGCCCCTAGTTCAGTTAATTTTCAGAATTTGCGCTCTGTTGCAGAATTTCCCGACGTTGTGAGGGACAAGTTACGTAAGGAGGTTGAGTTGGGGCGCATGGCGGGCCCTTTCGCCGTGCAGCCTTTGGCGAATTTGTGGGTGTTCCCAAAAAGGAACCTGGTAAGTTTCGTTTGATTCATCACTTATCATACCCCCGTGGTCATTTGGTCAATGACGGCATTTCGACCGAGATGGTTAGGGTTGTTTACGCGTCTTTTGATAAAGCGGTTAACATGGTTCCTGCGGCAGGTCGTGGCGCCCTATTGGCGAAGACGGATATTGAGGCGGCGTTTCGCCTTCTCCCAGTTCACCCGGCCTGCCATCACTTGTTGGGTTGTCAGTTCGAGGGTTGTTTTTATGTTGACATGTGCCTCCCGATGGGTTGTTCTATATCCTGCTTCTATTTTGAATGTTTTAGCACGTTTCTGGAATGGGTTGTTCGGGAGGAGGCGGGTTTGGCTTCTATCCTGCATTATCTGGACGATTACCTGTGTATGGGGTCTGGGGATTCTGGGGATTGTCTTCGTCTCCTGCGTACTGTGCAGGCTGTGATGCGTCGGTTTGGAGTTCCTCTTGCGGCCGATAAGACGGAAGGGCCGTCCACTTGTCTGAGTTTCCTTGGAATCGAGATCGATTCTGTGGCGATGGAGTGCCGCTTGCCTGTTGCTAAGCTGGTCAACTTGAAGGGTTTTGTGGCTAGGGTGCGGGGGATGAGCAAGGTTCAGCTTTGTCAGTTACAATCACTGTTGGGGAAGTTGAACTTCGCTTGTCGCATTTTGCTGATGGGTCGGGTTTTTAGCCGGCGGCTGGCTGCGGCGACGGCGGGTGTGGTCTGGCCCCGCCATTTTATTCAGCTCACTCGCCTGCTGCGGGACGACTTGGCTGTCTGGGGATCTTTTTTGGATACCTACAATGGTCGGTCGTATTGGCAGGCACCCGAAGTTTCTAATTCCCAGCTGCATCTTTACACGGATGCGGCGGGGTCGGTGGGTTTCGGGGCTATCCTGGGCACGCACTGGTGTGCTGAGGAATGGCCGGTCTCGTGGAGGGATTCAGGGCTCACCCGGAACCTGGCGTTCTTGGAGCTTTTTCCCATTTTGGTGGCGGTGGAAGTGTGGGGTGATGTTCTCCGTGATCGGCGGGTGTTGTTTCATTATGACAACCTGGGGGTTGTTCAGGCTATCAATACTTTGACGGCTTCATCTCCTCCTGTGGTTCGCCTTTTGCGTCGGCTGGTGTTGCGGTGTTTGGGTCTGAACGTGACCTGTAAGGCAGTGCATATACCCGGTGTAAAAAACGTGACGGCTGATGCTCTTTCTCGCTTTCAGTGGGCGGAGTTTTGAGCTACGGCACCGTACGCAGACGAAGAAGGGGTCCCGTGTCCAGTGGACCTGTAGGCCCTTGGGTTGAACGAGTGACGCAGTGGATTCGCGGTTCGGTTTCCAGGGCCACCTGGGGGAGGTATGGTAAGGTGTGGGACGAGTGGGTTGCTTTCCCTCCTGTGTCAGTGGGACTCGGCCGGGGTGTCTCCGTCGGCGGCTTCTGCTCGCCTGTCGGGTCTAAGTTTTTTGTGTAAATTGATGGGGCTTGCAGATTTTACTAAGGATTTCCTCGTTCGCCAGGGTTGTTACGAGGGGTACTCGGAGGCTGGTTTCGGCTGAGTTGCTGGTTCGGTTGTGTGCGGTGTTGGGTTCTGTTTGTGTTTCGGACTTTGAAGTCCTGTTGTTCAGGGCGGCTTTTAGCTTGGCATTTTTTGGGGCTATGCGGATAGGGGAGTTGGTTAGCCTTAGTAAGTGTGTGCCTGGGGGTGTTTTGGCGGAGGATGTGGAATTTGGGGCTGGTGGCCTGTGCTTTCGCATTCGGCGCTCGAAGACGGATGTGCTGGGAAGAGGGGCTTGCGTTCGGTTGGGCTCCCCTATTTGCCCGGTGTCGGCGGTTCGAGAGTTTCTATTGGTGCGCCCGGCGGCTGGGGGTCCGCTGCTGGTGCATCAGGACGGGTCATATTTATCGCATTTCCAATTTGTCGGCGTTTTTCGGAAGTCGCTGGCAGCCTTGGGTGTTCCTGCCGGGTCTTTTGGGGGCCATTCCTTTAGGATTGGTGCAGCCACGGAGGCTACCCGGGTGGGTTTGCCCGATTCCTCGGTGCAACGGATTGGGCGCTGGCGATCGTGACGTTTTAGGTCATATGTTCGTTTAGATATGACTGTTTAATATTCTCTGTTTCTTGTAGGTGTGGTTCTCCCTCAAGTCTGGCTCGTTGGGCATTCCTTCATCTTCTGGGCCAGGAGGCGGGCAGCGGTTCGCCCGAACGGGGAGCAGTTGGGGTTCTCCCCTCTTGAGGTTGAGGTGCGGTGGTTCGGGAAGCGGGGGATGCGGTGGGTTCATCTCCTTCCTGAACTGGTTCGGTTATCTAGGTTGTTGGGTCCCCCTTCGGTTCTGGTGCTTCACCTCGGGGGGAATGATCTTGGGGTAGTCTCTGGGGGATATGGTTCTTAGGGACCTCGCTAGGCTACTGGTCTTATTTCCTGATGTTCGGTTGGTATGGTCTGAGGTGGTTTCTCTGAATTTTTGGCGGGTGGCGACTAACCAGCGGGCCCTGGAGCGGTTGCGGGTTAAATTTAATCGTTGGATTTCCAAGTTTGTGGCTAGCGTTAATGGCGTGACGGTTCGGCATAGGGTATTTGAGAGGGATGCAGCTAATTTGTTTCGGAGCGATGGTGTTCATTTAAATGACATCGGTTTGGACATTTTTAATTTGGCTCTGCAGGAGGCTATAGGTCAGGCCATGGCGTGTGCTGGTGAGGGCCCCCGCTGATTTAAGGGGTTAAACAGCGGGGTTTGTGGCGGTTTGTGTGTCCTTGCCGGTCTGGTTTTGTTAAGTGATGGAGTTTGGATGCTGGTGTAATGGAAGGCTCAATCCTCCCCTAACCTCTGGTGTTTTATTGGACGTGCCCACCGAGCTTATGGTCGGCTGGTGGTTAGCATTAGTTGTGGGACAGCGGACGTTAGCTGTCAATTTTGTTTGGACGAGGGGGGAGGTGAGTACCTGTGGTCTGGATTGTGCAGTGTGGGAGGCCGGCAAGGACGAGGTTAATTCGGTTCCTGTGTTGGTTATGTTTGAATATGTTATGGTAATGTGTTATGTATATTTGTATTTATTAGTTTTATGGTGTATTCCTGTTTATTGGTTTATGGTGTTTTAGGCCAACACAGTGTTTTGTGGTTTTTGTAATAAAATTGTGCTGTGGCCTGCTTTATCCAATTTCAGTCTCCGTGTCGTTACTTGGTGGGTTTAAGTAGTAACGGGTTTGCGATGCACGGTACACACTACCTACATACATGTTGCGGAGGTACTTTGAAGAGGAGAGCAGAATGCAGAACAGTGGAGAAAGAGAAGCAGCAAAGAGGAGAGGCGAAGATGGGGAAGCAGTTGCGGAGCAAGGTAGAGACAGAGTGATAGAGGGAGTAAAAACTAATTTTGTTTCTGAAATAAAAGGCCCTCCAAATTTCATCCAAACTGGAGGGGCAAGAAATGAAATTCTGGACCAAAAACAAAACCAAAAATTTGTGCAAATGACACAAAAATTGGATGTCACGTCCCTGCAAAGGAATTTAGACAACAATAAGAGACTTAAAGATACTGTTCCACCCACTGTCCTGAATTTAACATTTTTATAACTAAATTCACAATTTTCTACTTCATTACTGTACCATTATTACTAATACCCAAGCCCTTATTTTTAACCATGTAAAATCACCTACCCATTTTTAAGGGAATGCATAATTATCATGTGACACAAAAGCAGGTGTAGATACATGACCACTTTGCCTGTAGTTCCCTGCACCTTCTCGCTCTAACTGAAACCTGGCTAACCTCTTGTAACACTGCCTCTCCCGCTGCTCTCTGCTATGGTGGCCTCTACCTCACTCACACTCCCAGATCTGATGACAGGAAGGGTGGTGGGGTAGGGTTTCTACTCTCCCCAGCTTGTACTTTTTAACATATTCCCTCTGCTCCATCACTCTCTTTCTCCACATTTGAAGTCCATGCTATCCGATTATTTAATGCTCTTCTTCTTTCCTCTTGTCCAACCACATGCTCCCTTGACCCGATCCCTTCCCATCTCACCCAGTCTCTTTCATCTACCCTTGTCTCTACTCTAACTCATATCTTCAACCTCTCCCTCACTACTGGATCTGTCCCATGGTCCGTCAAGCATGCTACCATTACTCTTGAAAAAGCCCTCCCTTGACCGGACTGATTTGTCCAATTGCAGTCCCATCTCTCTACTTCCCCTCACCTCTAAGCTTCTTGAAATAATTGTTTATACTGTGACACGCCTCCCTTTTCCTTGGGATTTTTGTCAAGGATCTTGGTTGTAACCACAGTCTTCTAGGGTAAATGAAGCCCAGGACACATCTAGCTCAGATACAATGTTTATTTTGGAGGAATAAACAGCAGCACAGAATAACAGTCTTTGCTTGAGCACTTGCGTAGGACAAAACAGCTCCAATCATTCACCTTTTAACGAGTCAAAAGTTACCATCAAAACAGCTTTTCAGAGAGAAACCACTCTTCAGTTCATCAGCTCTCCTAGCTGGCATAAAAATGGATTCCCCCTCTGTATCAGGCTCAATTCCTCTTACCCTCTGCCTGCTAATTAATCAACCACAGGTGAGCTGCTACTTTGTCCACACCTGTGGAGCTCCTGTCCAGAATGCAGGCTCTGGACTGGATCAATACAGCAATTAGTGCTGTTGGAGCACTGGCCCACCCTGCTCTTCCAGATGCTCCACCCCAGGGACCATTACCAAGTTTTGCAAACTGCCAGTAGTGCAGTTTGTAAACAAACAATATCTTTCCCTGGGACATATTTTAACCCCTTCGAGACAAAGGCTGATTTTACTTTTTGTACCCTTTGTGACAATGGCCTTTTTAACATTTCTGCGCTGCTTGTGTTTAGCTGTAATTTTCTTCTTTCCCGTTTACTGAACCCACACACATTAGATATTTTTTTTTTCAGGACAAGAAGGGCTTTCTTTAGATGACATTGTTTTGATTGTATCATATTATTTACTATTAAAAAAATTATAAAATATGGTGAAAAATGTAGAAAAAAATGACTGTTTCTAACTTTTAGTTGAAAAATCTTTTACTCATCTATAAAAGGTAATGAAAAAACCTGCTAAATAGATTCTACTATTTGTCCTGAGTTTAGAAATACCCAATGTTTTTATGTTTTTTTGCTTTTTTCTACCCATTATGGGGCAATAAGTACAGGTAGCGTTTTGCTATTTCAAAGCCATTTTTTCCAAATCTGGTAATTCTTCCCCCCATGTGCCATTTCGGGTATCTTTGAACCCGGCCAATGCAATTTACCCCATCAAGTCATATATTTTTGAAAACTAGACAGCCCAGGGTATTCCAAATGCTAGTATTTTAACTCTTTCCATGCACCATATCTACCACCAGTCTTTGTCAAACTTTATGGTAGTCATTTTTTTGCATTTGTTTTGTCATACACATTTTACTTCAGGTATGAATTAAAATGTTCTAGTTTATGTCACTATCAAAAAACAGCCCAATATGTGTTGAGCAACATCTCCTGAGCGCAGCGATACCCCACATGAATGATTTTGCCTGGCTGTTTGGGGGCAAAAGGGCCACACTTGGGGCATGCGCATTTTTCAATGTTGAACTTTGGCATTTGGGGATCCACTGCCCATGCCCTATTTGGTACATCTTTGAGCCGGGCCATTTCAGTGTGCCCAATAAACCCATATATTTTTGAAAACTAGACACCCCAGGGTATTTCAAATGCTAGTATTTTAACTCTTTCCATGCACCATATCTACCACCAGTCTTTGTCAAACTTTGTGGTAGTCATTTTTTTGCATTTGGTATTCCACACACATTTTAATTCAGGTATGAATTAAAATGTTCTCGTATATGTCACTATCACAAAACACCCCAATATGTGTTCAGCAACATCTCCTGAGTACAGCGATACCTCACATGAATGATTTTGCCTGACTGTTTTGGGGCAAAAGGGCCACATTTGGGGCATGCGCTTTTTTCAATGTTGAACTTTGGCATTTGGGATCCACTGCCCATGCCCTATTTGGTACATCTTTGAGCCAGGCCATTTCAGTGTGCCCAACAAAACCATATATTTTTCAAAACTAGACACCACAGGGTATTTTAAATGCTGGTATTTTAACTCTTTGCATGCACATATTTTACCACCAGCATTTTTTCAAAGTTTGCAGTAATATTTTTGTGTGTGTATTTTTCCCACACACACCTACTTTATGTATGAATTTACAGCTCCTGGTATATGCCGCTGTCACACGACACCCCATAATGTGTTCAGCAACATCTCCTGAGTGCAGTGATACCCCACATGCATGGGTGTGTCATTTTTTGGGGGAACTAAAAGGCCACATTTGGTACGTGTGCATTTTTCTAATTGGAAATTAGATGTGTGGCCATCCTTCCCCCCGTGTTAATTGGGACGTTGTTGAACCTGGTCCATTCAATTTACCCCATCAAATCATACATTTTTTAAAAGTAGACACCCCACGGGCATTTAATATGCCAGTATTTTAACTCTTTCCATGCGAGAATTGTTTTAAGCTAATATGCTAATTTTAGGACTTGCTCACAAAAATATATTTTTTATATATATATATATTTTTTTTTAATTTTTTTTTAAAAAAAATTTAACATTTTTTTTCAACTTGGAGGTTCCCCTGATAGTGACATCAGTGGGAAATGATTTTTACATTTTACTGTTTTTTTACTATTTTTTTCTAATTATTATTAATTTTATTTTATTTTTTAATTTATTTTTACTAATCACACTGTGATTAGAAAGCTGGGCTCCATTGACTTGCATGGTGAATGCAGTACCTGTATTCAACCTGCAAGTGGAGCCAAAGTTCTCTAGATGGTCTGGACTATCTAGCGAACTTTTAAAATTTGTGGTTCCTGTTACAGGACGGCGGCCATCTTCCTTGATGGCGAAGATTGCCGGCAGCTGCGGCTGTGACCGCTCTCCGGAGCGGTCACAGCCCATCAAAAGGTTAGTGTTTGGTGTCGCTGGATGCCTCCTGATCGAGGCATTCCAGCGACACCATTTAAGTTTAGGAGGCGATCGTCGATCGCCTCCTAAACGCTTTTAAAACGGGCGTCCGCCGCCATACAAAGTATGGCGGATGTTGACGCCCCGTGGAGGAGCCAGAGATGGCCCCTTTGTGCCGATCGCGGCGTTGCTGAATGCCTCGAGGTCGAGGCATTCAGCAACGCTTTTTGGGTGCAGAAAGCGATAGTAGATCGCTTTCTGCACCCGTTTAAAGACGTGCCGGTCCTGGCACGTCAATTGTCGTAAAGCACATGCTTTTCCGTGCCGTGCCAGGACCGGCAATTGTCATTAAGGGGTTAAAGCAGGCTACTATTGACCAAGGCTGGTCTAATATACCTGCCATCTACCACTTTACCACACCTTTTGTCACAATACCAATTAACAAAGTTTCTTGATTCCAACTCCCGACTTGACCCTCTTCAATCTGGTTTTCGCCCTTGTCACTCTACTGAGACTGCCCTTACTTAAATTACAAATGACCTACTCACTGCTAAAGTGTAAAGTAAGGGCCACTACTCCATGCTAATCCTACTGGACCTTTTTGCTGCTTTTGACACTGTGGACCACCCTCTTCTCCTTCAAACTCTTCTTGCTCTTGGTCTCCGTGACACTGTTCTCTCCTGGTTCACTTCCTACCTCTTTGATCCTACCTTCAGTGTCTCCAGTAACACTTCCCCTGGATGTCTGCATGTTTCCTGAAACTCAATCTCTCCAAAACCAAAATTCTCATCTTCCCTTCCTCCAATGCTAAGATTCCCCCAACAGTTTCCCTCCATGTTAATGGTGCTATCGTCTCCCCGTCTTCTCATGCCAGCTGTCTTGGTGTCACCCTTGACTCCGACCTTTCGTTCACCCCCTCAGTCCGTCTCTAAAAACTGCCATCTCCATCTTAAAAACATTGCCCGCATCCGTCCCTTCCTAACACAGCATGCCACTAACTCTTCCATGCCCTTATCATCTCCCGCCTTGGTAATTCTTTCTTAGCTGGTCTCCCTCTTTACCGTCTCACCCCTCTACAATCCACCATCACTTCACTAACACCTCTCCCCTCTGTCAGTCTCTTCACTGGCTGCGTGTGCACTTTAGGATTCATTTCAAAATCCTCGCTCTTACTTTCAAAGTCCTTCACAGCAGTTCCCCATCCTACATCTCCTCACTCATCTCTAAATACTCTCCTAACCGGTCTCTCCGCTCATCCAATGATCTCCTTCTATCCTCTCCTCTGATTTCTAGCTCTCATACATGCTTACAAGATTTCTCAAGGACTGCCCCTATCCTCTGGAATGCCCTTCCCCTGGTCTATCCGTCAAAAAATCCCTTAAAAAAATCCCTCACGACCCACTTCTTTAAGGGCGCTTACAACAACACCCCCCATATTCGTTTAACTCACCTTTCCTAGTCCCTCTCCTGCAATACTTTTACTAGTGTGGCTGCTCCATCCCTAACAACGGCACTTTTATCTATTGTGTAATACACGCTAAAGAACTGACGATAGGGAAATCAGAAATAGCTCTTCGTCTTTGAACTACCTCTAAAAATAAACAGGTGAAATTTTCTCTGATGAAAAAAGATCAGAAGGCTTTCAACGTGAGAAAATTCCTTTTTATACTCTGTGAAATATTTCTAAACAGGATAAACATCTCCTTGCCCCTCCTTAATTGAATTAAAAAGAAAAACAACCTGTTGTGTTATTTTGGACATCGTCCAGTCCTACATAACTCTGAAATTCCAAATCAAATCATTTGAAACATTCTTTCAGATACACAGGGGGTGTTCTCTGTGGCAAGTGATTGCCTGTTTTTTCCCTGGAGAAACACAAGGGGTAGAAAAGATTGCAACTGAAAACAAAAGCATTTAGAAAACAGGAAAGTGTTAGTGAGAAATACCCGATCTTCCTGTAAACTCACGTCATCGGATTCCCGGGAGACAAAGGTGCGTGAATATTTAGGATTTTAATAGGAGACCTCAAAACATTGTTTACAGAAACACAACAAAAAGTTATTGTTCCCCCAGCAGCAAATAAGCAAATAATAGAAACTCATATCAATATAATCAGGAAATGATGTTATGTCTAAATTAGCGACTGAAATTAAAGAAATACTCTTTGGTGGTGCTTTAAATTCTGGTTATCGTATCTTGGCTTCATGCACAAAAATTTATATAATCTGCCTTCTTTTCAATGGAGCAATAATGCTTTGTTTTTAAGGGGTACAAGAAATTACACAGATTTAATCTTTGGCGATTAAAACTGACGGTCAATGCACCGGGTTTTATGGGTAAAAGTAATGTATAGCCTATAGTATTACATAGAAACGTAGCAATTTTGATGGCAGATAAGAAGCATTCGGCCCATCTAGTCTGCCTATTATAAGAAGTATTAGTCGTGGTGCAATCACTATAGCAACCGATGAGACTTTCTTCCCAATGGCTTCTATTATACCAGAATTCTTCATCCATAACCCCAATGTGCTCAACAAGGTCAAAAGTTAATGGGTGCTACCTGAGTAAACGGTTTAATTATTTAAATTAGGTTTTCAACTGTTGAATGTTTTTTTTACACCATTTAAAAAAAACCCAATTTTTAGACGAGAGATAGGAAGAGAGAAAAAGATACTTAATCCTGTCATAGATTTCACCAGATTTTTTTTATATGGGATAGGGATGTGGCAAGAAAAAATTGGTTCTTGTGGATTTTTGCAATTTTCCTCTGGGAATATCATCTTGGGTTCAGGCTTTATATAGGAAAACTCAATACAGAAGCTTTAGTAAGTAAGCGTAAACTTATAATCGTGGAGACGTCCGTCTATAACTTCTTGCTATTTAAGTTGTATAATCAATGACATTTATCCAATGGGACTCATCTCTCTTGACATTTTATGTTTGTAGCCAAAGCAATTCGTGACGAAGACATAAGATATGCACTGATGTATTAAAAGTTACGTACAGAAAGAAGCTATTATTTCATGACAAAAGGAAGAGTATTTACGCAGCGAAGTCACAATGTAAAGAACGTTCTGAAGACGAGATTCCTTCTTCCTGTTTACATTTCCTGTCTGACATTTTTTTCCCTTTAAGGAAATGTATCATGAAAAGTAATTGATTAGATTTTTTACATGTTTTAAAGTGTCGCATGGTGCAGAAGTCACACAAATAAAAAAATGATCCAGGTTTATGATATTTAGAAGTTTGTAATGATTTGATTTTAGAGATTCACTCGCACATTTGTATAATCATAATGTATGGTTTCATTTTATGGAATTTTAGCATTTTTAAAGCATTCCAATTTTTTTTCACAGCCACTGTCACAATGATCTATGCAACATGACTTTTTTTATTGTAAAAACTGCAAAGGACAAAAGCTCACATGTGCTAAAGGGAATTGGGAATCCAGAACGAATCAATTGCAATTGTTTGGCAGTAAAAGAATTTCCAAAATCTATTGTGAACAATTTAACATACTTATCATCTTTCATCACAAAAACTGTTTTTAATTTTGTTCTGTACACTCCATTATCTGCAGTGTATGCAAAGCATTATGTAGATATTTGTGAAAATTACTTTTGTCCATTTCTAGAAGATTCAGTGCTTGCTTATCAAAACCTTGATTTTGAAGGCACTTGATGTTCTGGTCAGTTGAAATTACAACTCTGCAAACTTCTACTTTTGTGAATATAGCCCTAAAGCACTTAATGGCTTCAGTATGTAGTATTACATCTTAAGGATAATGTGCTACATGACCAATAAGACCAGGGGCGGGCTGGGCCGGGGGGCAATTGCCCCCCAGGCCGCCCGAAATATAATCTAAACGGCCGCTGGGTGCTGATGCCGCCGGCCGGCGCAACGTTAATACTTTTTTTTAAAAATTTAATATGGCAAGCCGGATCGGCTATTAAATGAAAAAAAAATAGTATTAAAGCAGCGCCGGCCGGTGGCATCAGCACCCAGCGGCCGTATGCGATGGGAGCAGCGTGAGGGGTGAAAGCTCCGCCCCCTCGCACTCACCTTTCACCCCTCACGCTGCTCCCATCACTATGCGGCCATCAGATTGTTGGAAATCGAATCTAAACGGCCGCTGCATGCTGATGCTGCCGGCCGGCGCTACTTTAATACTTTATTTATTTTTAATATGGCAAGCCGATCCGGCATATTAAATAAAATAAAAAAAAAGGATTAAAGTACCTCCGGCCGGTGGCATCAGCACCCAGCGGCCGTTTAGATAAGTTTTCCAGCAGTCTGATGGCCGCATAGTGATGGGAGCAGCGTGAGGGGTGAAAGGTGAGTGCGAGGGGGCGGAGCCACTTCACTTGACTTGCCCCCCAGGCCTTACGCTGCCAGCCCTCCCCTGAATAAGACATAATATCACTTCCTAAGCTCTCTGCATCAGTGGCAGCACAGGCGGTCAGGCTGTCATATGCAGGGCCGCCATGAGTTGGGTATGCCTGATATTGGTGTACAGGGCCCAGCCGGGTAGGGAGCCCGGCCTCCCTGCTCTCTCACCTCTCTCCATTGGCCCCCTTTCTTGGCTGAAGGGTTTCTGTGAGGTAGCGCCACAAGTGCATGGCACCCAGTAACTGAAGGGCTAAGTCTGAGGTTTGGTATATGATGCCATTTCCCAGGGCTCAGACATAGCAGATGAGAACCTTATGGGAGCAAAACAGCGGGCATGGGTACACTTTCCTGAACCAACAAAGGTTAGTGTGTGTAAGTATGTTACTGTATGTGTGTTAGTATGTGTGTTTGTAAATAAGGATGTCAGTCTGTGTAAGTATGTTATTGTATGTATGTTAGTATATGTGTGTAAGTACGTTAGTGTGTAGCCATGTGGAAGATTCATGCAGCAGTCTGACCCCAGGACCTGATTTGAACAGCAGACCAGGGTTACAGTGCTAGATACCTCTCCTTTGGTTATTGTGTGATAATAATCCATTGATTGTTATTAGACTCGTGAAGTTAGATATGTAAGTATTTGAATTTTAACAAAAGTTGCCAATTTTGTCAATTCGTACAAATCTCCAAAAACAAGGAGGGACCCCCAGTGAAAAAAACCCAAACAAAAACAATGTAAAAGATTTGTTTAAATGTCATCGTTTCTTTAACTCACATTCTCCCTCACTCTCTCTCATACTGTTTCTGAATGTCTCTCTACCTTCTCCGCTAACCACTTCCGTGTCCTTGTCTCCTTGTCGCACAGCTGTGTTCTTCTTTCTTCTTCCACTGCTCTTTGTGTCTTCTTTTTTTGTCTGCTTCTCCTCAGACTCTAGTTCAGGAGTGTCCAAGTTTTTTCTGCAGTGGGCCACTTCATCAGAATTGTATACGTGCGAGGGCCGCACTCATTTTTCACTGAGAGAAAATATGGCCTTTAATAAGATATGCAGATTAAAATAAAGTAAATGACACAAAACCTTTACTTTTCCTCTCATTGATTTCTGGGATTTCCGGGCCTACAAATTCAGGATTCTGGATAAGTAAAAATGAAATAGTTCTATTTATTTTAGGGATGCACTAAAATGAAAATTCTGGACCAAAACCGAAAATTCAGGGTTCACTTAGCCGAAACTGAAAGTGACCCCCCCACACACTTTTAATAAAACTAAGTTACACACCAAAATTGAACAAAAAAATTATATATTATGATTGTTAACAGCAAACACACTCTTTTTATACCCAGGCAACCAGTAAATGCTGGAACCTAGGCATGATGGGACTGTGATTGCTGTTAGCAGATTGCTGTTAGTCCCAAGTCAGCCAATACGTGCGGGTACAGAGTGGCTGTAAGTGCAGACCCCATACTGCTGGCAGCATCAATACACAAGGTACGCAGCTAGCCAGGTTTCAGCATGTACTGGCTGACTTGGCATGATAGGAGTGTGATTGCTAACAGCAAACAAATTCTTTTTATACCCAGGCAACCAGTAAATGCTGGAACCTAGGCATGATGGGACTGTGATTGCTGTTAGCTGTTAGCAATCACACTCCTATCATCCCAAGTCAGCCAATACGTGCTGGTACAGGGTGGCTGTAAGTGCAGACCCCATACTGCTGGCAGCATCAATACACAAGGGGGGCAGCTAGCCAGGTTTCAGCATGTACTGGCTGACTTGGCATGATAGGAGTGTGATTTCTAACAGCAATCACAGTCCCATCATGCCTAGGTTCCAGCATCCATGCTATCACACACACAAAAATTCATTCATTCACAGATTCATTCCCTCAATCAGACATACTCATTCACACAACCTCCCCCACCCCCTTACCTACTACAGCTCTCGATGTCGCTCACAGACTTCAGCAGGGGGCGCGGCCTCCCTCGTTCTCCCCACAGAGAAAGCAGGACTGGAGCAGAGAATAGACCCTCCCACAAGTAAGCAGCAGGGCTCTTGTGATCCTGGCTGCCGATCTCACGCGGGCCGCACCTCGAGGTTCCGCGGGCCGCATGTTGGACGCCCCTGCTCTAGTTATACAACCGTTTGGCCACCAGTATAAAGCAAGTCTTGCGTGATCATGTCATCACACAAAACTTCCAAAGTGGAGAGAATGAATGGCGGTTCCCGAGGAACTGTCAGGATGTAGTGTGCACGTGTGCAAACACCGCTGCTTTATTTTGGACGTTCCATGCAGTCACGATAGGTTTTTGGGCACAAATGGTGGTCTGTGAAAAGAGTAGAGGAGAAGAGAAAGGACCAATATCCTATTCTGGGCCTAGTGGTGCGAGCTATGGAGGCCCACAACCCAGCACTTTTAGACATACTCTGATGATCAAGAGTGGGACAGATTTTTTATTGCAGATGGTCTCCTTTATTGAGCAATCCAGTACCCTGATCATCTTTGAAGAAAACTTGTGTTGCCTTATAAGTCTAGAGGAATGGTCATAAGGGATTTTGGTAATCAACATGGTGAATAAGATGTCGATAAAATGATAGGCTCATGCGAGACCATTTTTATTGGCCTAGAATGTGAGTGTTTGTAAAACTACAATAGAA
Source organism: Sceloporus occidentalis (assembly GCA_023333645.1). NCBI lineage: Eukaryota > Metazoa > Chordata > Lepidosauria > Squamata > Phrynosomatidae > Sceloporus > Sceloporus occidentalis. Next base: position 179,339 of record JALMGF010000180.1, read on the forward strand.
GACACTGCCAACCAGTGGAGCTCAGGACCATCTTAGAAGCTCAGGACCAATGGACCTGATGTGTGTAGATTTGTATAGAACAAGGCTACAAAGGTGCTGGATGCATTTTAGTCATCACTGACCACTATACCTGGCATGCTCAAACATATTCTACAAAGAAAAAGAAAGCAACCACAATTGCCACGGTGTTGTAGAACAAATACTTCACCCATTACAGACTTCCCAATTGGCTGCGTTCCGACAATCTCTTCAAAATATGTGACTTTGGGACTTTAAGCATTCCACTCACATGTACTTTGATTGAATAAAACTCTTAAAAATGCATGATTCTTTGTGACAATTAACGGCGAGCCGAGCCACGCAAGAAAGGAAGAAAATATCTGCTTCAATGCAACAAATTCACATCTCCCTGGCTGCCGCTAACAGCATTATTTCAGAATATCCCTCCGGTACCATAAACCAGAGGTAATGGAAACCGTGTAAGCAGCATATACATATAACAATAAACATAATTAATACTAACATGAAACAGATGGAATGAGGTAGAGAATCGCATTCCATCGGTTTCGGGGGTGCTACTTATACCTTTCTAAATGATTTCCTTTTTCAGGAATTCTGTTTTGGTTATAGACAGTACACAAATGCCATCGCTCTATATACTTGGTTAGCAGACTAGAAGGGCCGATTGGTTTTTATCTGCCATGAATATCTATGTTTCTATGTTAGTCTGTTGTCTGTTTGTGTAATGTATGTTCGATATTTGTGTAAAACACAAATCTCCAATTTCTCAAACACTGTAGAGAATCAATTTTGTATTCTCACCTATTACTATGGTATCTGCTGGTACCCCATAAATACAAAGTAATTATAATAATAATGGTATCCAAAGCCTAAGACATCCTAAAAAACAACTGGCCAAGAGGGAGCAGGCACACGGAGGGTCATTGTTTTTCTTATTTATATTTTCTTTTCTGCCAATAAAACCTTTAATCAGTATTGTATGACAACATATAGGAATTTGATTTCATATCAAAGGTTCCCATAATTGTAAACCCTTCCTCGAATTCAGGTTACAATTTAGAATATCTTTATCTCCTGGTTTTTAGGACTATTATTAGAACCATTGGGATTCATTGGGATTCGCTTTAGTTTAGGCGATTGCTGGATTCTTGGTAGCGGCTTGTTAATCAGCAGCAGGTACACATACCCCTTAGACCTGGGGTCCTCAAACTACGGCCCGCGGGCCACATGAGGCCCGCGAAGCGCATTTACCCGGCCCGCCGGGTGTTTTTGCCTCAGGACATCCTTGTGTTCCGAAAGATGCTTTCGGAACACAAGGATGTCTCTGTGAAGTCCCTGCGGCACGCGTTTACTTTAAAAACGCGGGGACCGCCGGGAGCAGGCGCACGCAGCGACGTCACTGACGTCCCATGCGTGCACCCATGGCAACCGAGCGCGGAGGAACGGAGAAGCGGAGAAGAAGAGAAGCGAAGAAGCAAGGACGCGCACTGGAGGTAAGTGTTTACCAGCGGCGCGTCCCTTCGGTGTTCTGACCACCGATCCTCCGGTCCTGCTATGGCCGCTCCGGTGGTCGGAACACTGAAATGGGGCAGTACACAGGCATACAGCCTCCAGCCATACTGTATGGCTGGAGGCTGTATGCCTGTGGGGGAACATACTGCCAGCCCCTATAGTCCGGCCCTCCAACGGTCTGAGGGACCGTGAACTGGCCCCCTGTTTAAAAAGTTTGAGGACCCCTGCCTTAGACACTTGAATTATGAAGTAATGTCTCCCTCTAGTGGCTATATTTGTGTGCTCCATTGTTTCCTTTAATAAATATGATTACAATAAAGGGAGACTATAACTTCAAAAATAACAATAAACATTATTAATACTAACATGAACACAAATAGTATTCCTGCAGGGGAATAACATACTTAATTGGTACATAAATCAAGAATTTGCATATTAATATTGTTATCATTAATGTAACAAAGTATAGAAATGGAACTGTAACACGCAATTGTTGAATCTAGATTAATATAATACAATTAAAAGTATGTTATGCTGCGTGTAAGAGGATACTCGATGTAGAGCGTCAAAAGGTATGAAAAAACTGTACAGGCCAATACATAAGGTAAAGAGATGCCCTGCTCCCAAGCTTACCCTCTACAGGGGATGGGGTGTAGAGAAACCTAAGGAAGAGATATAGGGGGAGATGGTGTTATAGGTGAATGTAGTTGTATTGGTGGGATATATACTCTAACTCACTGGTGTAATTACCGCAGCCATAGCTGTGATGGGGGCCCCGTGCAACCCCTGCGACCCCTTGTTCCTGTCTCCTCATAACAATTCGCAATTGTTTTGAAAGAGTCCTTCCGACATGGACCGCACTGATCCAGGTCTGAAGGACCACTTCTAAACTATTTTTCCTTTTACTTGGACCCTGGTTCTTGGTGGCTAAGGGCCTAGTCAAGAGTCTGAAACTGACCCTACAGGCTGAGGTCTTTTTCTGTCTCTATACAAATGTTACTTTTTACAATGAAGCCTCGCTAGCGGTTTTGCACATAGACTGTTTCAGATGGAAACGTTGCTAAAGGCAGAGATCTCCATGATTATTCTTCCTCAGCAAGTTATTATTCACTTATTGATGCTGCTTATTGCTGATAATACAGTAGGCTTACAGTTAACATACATACATACAATCTATAGGTTACAGCCAGGGGCGTAACTAGAAACCACAGGGCCCTGGTATAAAGATTGCCCCTGGGCCCCCCCAACTTCACCAAACAACATGCTTCACAGTACCAGCTTTGCCTCAAATAGCTTGCCAGTGCCATCTCTGCCTCCGACAGCTTGTCATGTCAGATGATCTCTACACTCTCTATGCTGCTAGCTGCAGATATTACTCACATATAGCGGATAAGTGGCCCCTAGAGTGGCAGGCCCAGTCACAGTTGTGACCCCTGCGACCATCGTTATTACGCCCTGCCTGATGGACAGTGACCTTTTCTGACCTTGGGCAGCAGATCATCTGCCCCTCTTCTGTGCCTTTGCTCAATGGTCCATTCACACTATGAAGTGCTGTGCCAGGATGCATTACATTACATTTATTTATATGGCATCAGCAGATTTTGTAGCGATGTTACAATCATTGGCATAATTCACAATAACAAACTGGTACAAAAGGAGAAGAGGGCCCTGCTCTTGTGAGCTTACAATCTAGTCGGTGGTTGATGGAGAAGTCAAACAGTAGGAGAGGACGGCTTGGATAGGGATGAGTTGATAAGGTCTGGATTATCTGTTGAAGTTGTTGATCGTTCAGATGGCTTGATTATAATGCCGGCTGGGAGTGTTAGGAAGGACGTTTTTACGTTTCTCGAAAAAGGTGGGTTTTCAGAGAGCTATTGAAAGCAGCCCACAAGGGAGAAAGTCTAATGGTCTGAAGGGACGGGGAAGCGAATTCCACAGGGGTGCAGCGCGGGTAAAATCCTGAATGCGGGAGCAGGAAGAGGTAATGATGGCAGAAGAGAGACGCAGATCATGAGAGGAATGAAGAGGGAGGTTAGGTGCATATCGCAGAAGATGACGCCATATCTGGATTAACTCTTCATCTTTTCTTTCTGTGTAAACTGTTATATACTACTTTTCATGTCCTTTTACCCAATGTACAGAGCTGCGGAAGATGATAGTGCCATATAATAAATACTATCCAGGCGCTCAGCAGTGAGGATGGCAGCCGCAGAGGGGGTGGCTGGTAAATACGGCACTGATGGTAGAACTATATATATATATATATATACACACACATGATACATGATGGTCCTTCTACCAGTGTTGCTCCCTTGCGTTCTTGATCCACCCCTATCATCCCGTCTAAATACCCCTTAGTCCTCCTCCTTCTTCTCTGTCCATGAAACATGGATCCTGCGGTACTTTCACAGAGAAATGCAGGAGATAAAGCACGAGACGCCCGCGTTCAAAGAGATCAAACAGAAACCTCATGATAACTCTGTCCGCTTACAGCAGTGCGAATAACACGCTGGGTTCCGGGGATGTTTAAGTTGAACTAAATAACTGAAAGATCTGGTTTATGTCCAGCATACTGTGCTGTCATATCGCCTCATCAGCCGTGGCCGCTTCGTGGGATGTGCGCGGTTACTCGGAGCAGGGCATTCCTTTCTCTCGCAGTCGCTGCAGATCATTTTCTTATCTTCATTCTACCTTCAGAGTTTTGATAACGAAAGAAAAAAAGATGCATTCCAGAAAGGGTTTCATATTCATATATATATATATATATATATATATATATATATATATATATATACAGTGTGTATATATATACCGTATTGGCTCGAATATATGCCGCACTCCCCCCCCCCCTTTAAGTCTTTAAAGTGGGGGTGCGGCCTATATTCGGGGTCTAGGGTTAGGATACAGATCCCCCGCAGCGGTGCAGGGGACCTGCGTCCTACTCTCCGATACGCTCAGACAGCCTCCTCTGCCAGCACTTCCCACGGGGGGAGTCCCGGCAAGGGAGATTGTTAAAGCGCATCGTGCATACGTGCCGGCAGCGGAGGTTCTTTACGCGCATCGCTGCTGCCGGTGACCGTCCGCACGATGCGTTTTACCTCTGCCCCCAAGACTTACCAGAGCAGACTCCCGGGTGTCTTGCGGGGCAGGCGGGGGACATCTACGCAATACGCGTATACAACTTCCGGTGCCGGCACTCAGCGTGGCAGCATATCTCGGGGGGACGACAGTGGCAGCATATCTCGGGGGGGGGGACAGTGGCAGCATATCTCAGGGGGGGAGGACAGTGGCAGCATATCTCAGGGGGGGAGGACAGTGCCAGCATATCACGGGGGGGGGCAGAGTGGCAGCATATCTCGGGGGGGGACAGAGTGGCAGCATATCTCGGGGGGGGGGAGGACAGAGTGGCAGCATATCTCGGGGGGGGACAGAGTGGCAGCATATCTCGGGGGGGGGAGGACAGAGTGGCAGCATATCTCGGGGGGGGGACAGTGGCAGCATATCTCAGGGGGGGAGGACAGTGGCAGCATATCTCAGGGGGGGAGGACAGTGCCAGCATATCACGGGGGGGGGCAGAGTGGCAGCATATCTCGGGGGGGGGACAGAGTGGCAGCATATCTCGGGGGGGGGGGGACAGAGTGGCAGCATATCTCGGGGGGGGGGCAGAGTGGCAGCATGTCTATTAAAAAAACTTTTTGGGTGCGGCCTATATACGGGGGCGGCCTATATCCGAGCCAATACGGTATATATATATATACAGTGTGTATACATATATATATATACGTCAAATGAAAGACGCAATATCGCTAAATCATATTCACATACATATACGCTAGAAAGTGCTGTGACTATACATATGGGTACAGCGTATCATTTATTCAGGGCGCCCAAGTGTTACAATCCAGTAGGTCGCAATGATTTCACGCTCAGAGGATTCTTTAACATGTTAAGTGGCCCAGAGATCGCCTACAGAGACCGGCTTCTATGTTTAACGCGTGACAGGGGATCGAGGCAGGTAAATACTAATTGTCAAAAAATATTGTTTTTATTACTGGAAAGATACAATCTTCGAATTTAAAATAAATCTCACGAAAGAAAGAGGCAGAGGACCGGCGGCGGTGGTTCTGTCGGAATTCCCTCCGCAGGCAGCCCTCACGGCTCAGCCCTTTGCCCCCCGCAGGCACAGGGGCGATGACGTCACGGCGCCGTGCGTGCTCCCAGAGCTGGTGCAGACTGCCGGCTGGGGGCAGAGAGTCCTAGAGGGCAATGGAGCTAGGAAATCAGCGGGGCAGCGGTCGGTGAGGCGGCCTCTGGAACCCCCCGCAGTATGGGCTTCGGTGTCGCCGCCGGTGTGCTTGTATTGGGAGTTGTTCTCTCCAGCAGCCGCCTGCAGACCCGGGCAGGTAAGGAGTTTGTGTGCAGCCCCTACTCACTCCCAGCAAGGGGCAAGTGCTGTCTCTCCCGGACGGGCAGCTCCGCCCTCACCTTACCCCGTATAACAGGCTTCGTACTGCAACGTGTGCCCTCTGATCACCCTGCTGGGGGAATGTGATTTAACGGAGTGCGGGAAGCTCCGGGTTACGGGAGGGGGGTGGGGGTAACTAATACATCGGGGTTATGTATGAAGACTGGTGCAGTCACCATGACAACCAACACGACGCTCTTGGTTGCTCCGATTTGCACCAGAATGTGTCTATTTAATATATTTTGGGTGCTACTGCTGTCCTGCCAGCTGTGTCCCTCCGCTTACATGAGAACGATAACTCCCATCACTCCCAGGACCTGCTCATTCCCCCTGAGCTAATGCCGCATTCACCTGCATGCAGTTATGTTCAGTATTAGGCGCAGTATGGCTAAATCTGCCACGCAAGTTTATTTCATGATTTCAAAATAATTTTAATACATAATTCTGAAAAATTCCAATAAATAAATAAACTTTGAAATTGTTACCCCTTCTGTAACTAGAAAAAGGACAACAAACCCGTAGGAGAGGTTATAGTTATACCGAAATTCGGTTATATAAAAGAATAATAATGTCTTGTAAATAAAGAAATCTTGCGTTTATTTTAAAGGTGAAGTGACTTTTTTTTTACCACGTAACTTTGAGTGATTTTAGGTAATTTTGTTTCTTTAACTCTACGCTGCCTGCTGTTATTGCGCTTTGCACTTTACAGCCGTCCGCAAAACATAAAAAAAGACGGCTGTGCGAATTTAGGAAACAGATGTCGCTAAAACCAACAGCTGATGCCCCTTTACTATCCATAAATATACAGAGAGGGTTTAGTTCTTCCTCCCCATCCACACAAAAACAACTTAACCCTTTCTGCACTGGGTATGACTGCTAGGTTGTCTGTATGAGGTCGCCTGCAGGTATTAGAATGATTGAAGGTGTGTGTTAAGGGTATGGTATTAACCCCTTCATGACAAAGCCCATACATGTACGGGCTGACAATGCAGTGTCATTAATGGGTGTGGGGAGAATCTGACGGGATTGATGAGCGAGCGGGTATAGTATCGTGGCGGAGAGGGGAGGTATGGATTGCGGAGTAATATTATCCACAGAGTGAGTGGGCAAAGTCTGCTTTTTTGAGGAATTTCAACTTCGTTTATATTTTACTAGCAAAATGTATAACAAACTTCGAGATACTGATTGTGTCGTTAGTTGAAGCTTTTTGCTCAGTTAGTGGGTAATGAGCCCCTGCAATGCCTTTGTTGCAGTTTCACGAAGTTTAGTGCAGCGCATTCTTCATAATTATTGATATATTGTTGATATATGGAAATGCTCGTTTGTTGGGCTACTAGTACTTCATAAACATGCCAATAGCAATTGTCTTGGGAAGGAAAACCACCACTAGTAAATGATTCCCTAAATGGTGCCATTCCACATAGAGATAGGTGCCCCGACGAGTACAAGCCAGAGATGAGCCCCCCCCCGTTGCCTGGATCTCGGAGCTGGAGCACGAGCCCTTAGGAAATATAATTCATCCAAACCTTCATTGACTCGCTCTTCTTACATCTCCATCAACAAGCCGATCTGCTGCTTTATTAATTCCTCTGAAAAACATAATAAAAAAAAAAAACAACACAAAAACAAAGCTTTTCTCTATCCATGGCAAAGGTGATCTATTCACTATAGTTGGAGAGTTTGTAAGAAAGTTGTGGTTTCTACTGCAGAAAGAGCTCGGTTGGCTCCATATAATATGTATTTCAGTCAATGAGATTTCTTCGGTCCTGACGCACATCTGACATCCCGCTGATCCCTGGAGAGAGTCCATCCACATATTTCCACTTATAAAATCCTCTTCCCTGCCCCCTCTCGATTTACCCCACTCTGCCCTCTTTTTCCCAATATTTTCTCTCCCTGTTTGTTTTTCTGTTTGTTTTTCTGGTATTCGCTGGGAATGCGCTGAATTCATGCTTTTTGTGTATTGATGTGCTAAAGACTGGGCATAGAAGCACTGCCTTGGTATTCGCCATTCATGGCTGGCTTTTTGATTGTTGGAGAGATCCTGAATATTCTGCTAGTCACAGTAATCCTTGCCCTCTCTCGTGGTAGAAGGGCTTGTTTTGGAGCGAGTTTGAGCATGCGGTGCCTGGAATTCCGGAATACTTGTGGATATGATCTGTTTGCTTTACTACTCTTTGATTTTGCAGGAGTTCAGGAAGTCTCATTAACTACATTTTATTCTCTAGTATTAAAAAGCCTTGCAAAAATTTTACAGAAACTGATTGTAAACAATAGAATGAACGTCAGGAAAATACAATATGTCTTTCATCCAGGATAAAGGTGCTGTTCCACCTAGGCTCCTGAATTTAACAGTTTTATAACTAATGGTTACATTAGAAACATCGTTCCCAGCATCATTTAATGCACAATCTCTTCCTAAAAAGTATTCTTTTTTTTCTCATTCATCGTTTTGGCCAGAAATTCTTAATTGCCCTGTGGCACAAAGCAGGCACTGATTAAAACTTTGTGTTTGATGTTATTACTGAAATTAATAAAACAGTAGAGATGTTAGATTCGATTAGATTTGGGTTTTTTTGTCTGTGGAGCAGAACCTATATCATGCCACTTCTTCTAACTATAAAGCAGACATTCAAGAGCCCGTATATAGGAATTAGAATCCTTAATCACTAGAGCACAAAGAATTGCCCTATGTTACAGCTAGCATTTATTTTATCCTAGCTACAGTGGGTTCTGCATTTGCCCCAACAGTCACCGCAATAGGGTGTATTTCCCAGCTGACCCAGCCAGTTTCCCAGTTATCATGAGTGCATCTTCTGGTGTCCAGAGCCCACATGTTCACTACGCAGAACCCTGTGACATAATTCATTCACTCACATAATGTGGGCAGCGTGAGATACTTCATCGTTTCACCTGTATTTTGTAGGCAGATTTGTGACATTATTGAGCGTGATACTCATCTTCGTGATGATATGTATGTGTCAACATATATAGGATGTTACAATCTTATACATATTTAGAATCAAATCAAAAGTCCACAAAATGAAACAATGTAGGGAAAATATATGAATCTGTTGTGCCAGCTATAGTCGACCACTACATAGCTGCTTTAATAAAAGTGTATTGTCCCAACCACATGCAGTCTACAATAAAATTGCTTGTATTGCCTCATGTATTATTTGAACCAAATTCCAGAAGTCCATCCTCTGGGTTACTTGTCCAACACCTCATGGATGTTTAACGCCAGTCATCCTCAGGAGCGTTCACGGGCATGGTGTTAGTGTGCATTTACGAGTTGCCCATGTGCAGGTTCTGTAAAAGCTTTCTTTAGGCCGACGGCATCAGGAGTATTTTATTTTACGACATAGAATAAACCGTACGGTATATCCCAATTGTTGTGTGTCACACCTGCAAGGTTGCCTGTTGCCAAAATATATATCAGACATTGACTGTTCTTCAGACGTACCTACCCCAGTCTCTTCTCATTATAAACAAGATGCCATAACCAGTAAGCCAATGGAGAAATCTTCTCATTCTCCACGATTTGTCCCAGTGCTGATGCTCTAATCTCATTTATGAAGAATTCCACTAACATTCTTTGATGCTGAAATATCCCACAAAGTAGAAAATAATATGCCGGCTGGCTGAAGCACAGCTTTGATGTCTGTATTGTAATTTGAAAGTACTTCAGACGCATAAAACCAAAGGAATGCGTTCGAGTGTCTACCTGCCAAACGGCCACATTTTCAAGAAATGTGCTGAAATTACAACCTAACCTCGCCTTGTGTTTAATTAAATGTTACCTTAAGTAACACTTTTGGAATTGTATACATCGCAGGTTGACAAATTTGATTTAAAAATGTAGGAACCAGTTTTTTCGTGTGTTACTAACGTGCATACTACCAGACTTACAGTAACATACGCGCAGACACATATTAGCACACATACTAACATATTTACACACGCAGTAACTTACTCGTATACACACACAACATATTTACAGAAATTAATAACATACTTACAGACACCTCTTCCACTGCCTGCACACTGCTTGCCTCTGAACACTGGGAAATGACATCATCTTGTTGAGCTCTGACACAGTCAGTGTGCTAGGGCAGAGGGAGTGCGGCCAGCAGTATGTGCTATGCTGGGAAGGTGTTGGGGGTGCTGGGCACGAGCCTCCCGATTATTCACTGAGCATCCAACAAATAATATTATGAAGTGTTACATTTGATTTTTTTTTTTTGCCTCCGTAGCCATGTTTTACATGTAAGAGCTTTGCGTCATGGTTCTGGAATGCACAGCGTTTAGCTTTTGATGCATTCGTTTTCAGTCAATGAATATTGCTTCCCGGGTGTTCGGCTCGGATGACATTTTGGGGCCTTTTTTTTTATTCGGAATGACATTCGGGGGCCTTCCCAAAGGAGGAGATCCCTGACACCTTCTGGGCTCATTTCATTATAGAATGTTTTTTTTTAAAAAAAAGGTTTCCCCAGAATAAAAATGTTCAAAGAGGTGAAGTAGTAGTAGTAGTAGGGAACTGGGCCTGGGCAGGCAGACACTGGCAGATGATAGGCACATGCAGACCCGTTTAGCAGGACTGAATTTCATCAATATTATATATAATGCATATTATATTGTCACCAATATTTATCAATAAAGACTAATAGATGATATCATAGAAAGATGATACACATTAACTCGTCCACAAATTACAGGTTTGGCTGGTAGTATAAGTGGCCAGCTGTCCCAATCAACTAAACTCTACTCAGAAACAGGGGAAATGTCTGCTGCAGTCGCTGTAATACAGGAATCACTTCTCCAATCCACCCGCAACAGGACATTTTCTGCAGTAAAATAAGCTATTCATTAACGTGCAGTATTGTATATGAGTAATGAGCATCAATCTCAGCCTCTGCTAACCTTACTGTCACTGTGTCACACTCCAACTCCCATCAGTCTGTAACTGCAGCTACTGATGAGTTAAAATAGTGTCAGCACACTTATATATCTAATTCTTGGCCCCTCCCCTGTAAATACTGATTGGCCAGAGTGGAAAAAAAAGGAAAAACTCCCACAGCCGTTTCCATCAATGAGACCACCACCCGTTGTTTTGGCTTCTGCTTCTCAGTCATTGATCTGAACCCTCCTACACACACAGTCTTTACCTCATCAACGAGCGCCAAAACAGCTAGTAATGGCACCACAATGGCTTGTTATGGCGGCGGCTACACGTGGAGGCGAATGGCTGACGAATTTTCAGAACTTCTGTAGTTCGCACAAGTCTATTCTGGAATGTACATATTCTTTGGTACATAGCATTTAATAATGTGTAACATACCTATTATGCTCCAAGTTATGTTGATTTATTTGTTTACAGTTCTTTATATATAATTTTTTTTTCTTTTTTTCAGCCTCGTTTTATGGCGAAAGCTATATTGAACAAAAAATAGAGGAATCCTTCACCACGTTTTCACTTCAGCTTCGTTTTAGAACAAGCAAGCCAAATGGATTACTGTTCCTTGCAGCTGGTAAAAATGACTACAGCTTGGTTCAGCTACATTCGGGACGTATTCAGGTAAATTATTAATTAAATTGCATTTCCCAAGAAAACTTGCATTTCACACTTTTTTTTTTTATTATATATAACACATAATGATTGCATTCCCAACTCAACCACGCATAACAAAGAGACAGTCCATGATGAAGGGAACACAAAAAGATTGTCATATGCCTGCTATATATATCATGTCGTTATAAAATGAATCGGATGGTGTGCTAATTACAAGCATCCCAAGCTACAGCAAACCTCTTAATTTATCATAATCCATTTTTTCTTGCTTTCCCCCTTTTTTATCCCAGTTTACAGCATTTTTCTGTATGCGCTTCTTTTCTAGCACTATTTTTTATTTTTTCATTTTCTTTACGATTTAATGTAATCTACTTTTTTCTTTTTAAATGGCTGTATACAGTCTTTGCCATTAAATTAAATTGTTACCTTCTGTAGTATTATTTGTTTAATTTTTTTTTTATTTTTTTTTTTTAAAGGTAAAAATTAACTTTGGGGGAGAAGAACACTTTATTGTCCTTGACCAGGGACCTCGTCTGGATGACTTGGATTGGCACTTCATAGTGTTAAATCAGGAAAATACAGACATGGCTCTTAGTGTTGATGAACGCTTTAGAACTAATGTTCCTATTACTGGATCATACCAACTTGATGTGCAGCGTGGTGTTTATATCGGTGGACTCGGTCAGCTCAATGCGCCATATACAAAAAAAGTCCATGGTTACTTCAGAGGATGCATGGATGATGTTATATTCAATGGACACCAGTTACTTTCTTCCCTGAGACCATACCCTGGCCTCAAAAGCATTCATGAAGTATCTCTAGGATGCAGCGATGAGTTTTTTGTAAGTGAAGAAGACCCCATTAACTTATTCAGCTCTAAATCCTACATAGCCCTCCCTACTTGGAATGTTTCTGAAGGAGGAATCTGGGAATGTCTTTTACAAGCCTCCGCGGGAAGAGGTTTGCTCCTATACCAATCTGGAAAAAATGGATATTTTGTCTCCGTGGAAGTACAAGACTGGCAAGTAAAAGCTCATACTGGAAAAGGAAAAGATAGAATCCAATTGTCTTCTGTCAGTCGTATTATAGAAAACAAGTGGCATTCTATTAGGCTGAAAATCACAGATAGGCACATGCATCTGACTGTTGATGACAAATCTGCAAAGGTTTTGCTTGCGTCTCCCATAAAAGCTCTACAGCTCAATGGACCGCTGTATATCGGGGGCGTAGATGATGCATCACGTCCTCATGTTATAAGCTTAGGTCTATCTGCAGTCTCTGGGAAGCATGCAAAAGGGGGTTCGTTTAAAGGCTGTGTGAAAACCATTAAACTTAACTCAGTGAAATATGGATTAAAACATGTACTGGCTACCAAGGATATCTCTCCTGGTTGCAAAACTGAAATACCGCCAAGTTCTCTTCCAGTCTTAGAAACTAAAACAACACATTTTACAACTACTGCCCCAACTGCTGCTTTAAATCCTAGTTCTTCAGTAGTCCAACAAAATATCAAGGATAGCTTCCTAATTCTAAGTAAATTAATTGTCCCGGAAGGAGGCAGAGCTGCCCTTCAATCTAAACATATCAAACTCAATTTGGATTTTAAAAAGCTGGGACTCCGACAGTCACAAGTCTCATTTCATGTAGTGGAGCATCCCCAGCATGGCCTGTTGAAGATAGAAGTCCTGTCTCAACAAGAGAAAGATATGTTCACGATGTTAGATTTGTGGCACGGGAGAATAACTTACCTCCATGATGGGTCTGAGGAGACCGCAGACCATTTTAGTTTTTCAATTACCACCACTAGTAAGAATGAAATGCCGTCATATCTACAAGGCTCAGAGGTACATGTTTTTAGTATAGCCATCACTCCAACAAATGATGCACCTGAGCTTAGTCTCCCAGAAGGCAATCTCTTTGTCTTACTGGAAAACTCTAAGAAGCCCCTCACCGGTAATCTTATAAAGGTTTCGGATGTAGATACGGGACCACAGAATCTAAATTTGGTGCTGCTTGGAAATCTTAATGTCAATGCTGGATATTTGGAAAACATTAAAAAACCTGGAGAGCCAATAACAACATTTTCCTATTCAGATTTACTTGAAGGAAATGTTTTTTATGCCCACCATGGGCTCACAAACTCTAGGCTCGCACTTAGAGTTGTTGATGGTGACAAAGTGAGCAACACGGTGGTACTCAGAATTCTGGCTGTACCTCTCGAATATAAAGTAGTAAATAATACTGGAGTTGAGGTAATTCAGGGAGAAAGCTCACTAATACTGATAAGCAACTTGGCAGTAGAAACTAATGCTGGAAGCCAAGACATCGATATTAGGTATGATATAACTGAAATGCCAAAGTATGGTCAGATACAGAGAAGGAGCTCGGGAAGTGAATGGAAGCCCACCACCACATTCACACAGCGTTCTATGGATCGTGAGCGGGTGCGATACCTTAGCTCTTACAAAGAAGTCCAAGAAGCTGATGTAAAAGAATACTTTAAATTTAAAGTTACCATAGCAAATAAGTCAAGTGAAGAATTTCTGTTTCCTATTCGTGTGAGGTGGCTTAAGTATAAGTTGCTCAAAAATGTTCCATTAACTGTTGAAAGTACAAAGAATACAACTCTTGGTCCAGAGAACTTATTTTTTGCAACAGAGGGAATCAGAATACTAGAAGAAGAAATATATTTCAAATTACTTTCAATGCCCAAAAAAGGAAAAATACTTCTGGAAAATAAGGTTCTAAAGAAAAATGCCATGTTCACCCAAGCAGATATTGAACAAGGTAAGGTTGAATATCAACTGATTGACCAAGCTCATGAAGATTCAGATGATTCCTTTAGTTTTGCATTGTTTACCAAGCACGCAGAGTCAAAACACCACAATTTTATAATCTACCTTAAAGCTGACCTAAACACTGTTATTTTGACAAACAAAGGTTTGTTGTTGGCGGAAGGGGATGCAAAGCTTTTAACGAAAGATGAGCTTTTTGTGCAAACAATGAATAATAAAACCTTCAAATACAAGGTTTTAAAAAGCCCTCAACATGGCAGGCTGAAACTGATTAATTTCTCCAACTCCCAACTAAGCAACGATAACATCACAGCCTTTTCTAACCAAGATATCTTAAGCGAACGCCTTATGTATGTCCATGATGACTCTGAAACAACCTTTGACACCTTCACAGTTGTTGCTTCGTCTATAGAGCCTGGGCAGGTAAATCTTGATGACGATACGGTACCCATCCAGACGGAATTTGTCTTTAACATGTCTATCGAATTGAAGAATGATGAGAAACCCGTACGCGTGGTTGATAAACTCTTTCACGTGGCTCGAAATAGTCAGAGACTATTAACTTTGGAAGATTTGTGTTATCATGACCCAGATACAGATTTTAATGATCAGGAGCTACTGTATACAAGACGAGGGATTCCTAACGGAGACCTGGTATCTGCAAATGATACATCTAAAAAGCTTTACCAGTTTACTCAGGGAGACATGGAGAAGAAACAAGTTCTTTTTCTGCACCGCGGTAGTGATTATGGACGCTTTGTTCTGTTTGTAACTGATGGAAAACATTACACGTCATCACTCCTGGAAGTTAGCGCATCTGAACCCTTTGTTAAAATTGTAAACAATACTGGTGTCTTGGTGCAGAAAGGGAAGGAGAAGACCTTGACGACGGCCAATATTAGTATTGTGACAAATCTGTACCTTACAGGTGATGAGCAGATTGTGTATGATATAACTTTACCCCCAACACATGGAAAAATCATTGGGAAAAACATGGACACTCCATTCTTTACCCACCAGGATCTAAAATTGGGTTATGTGGTCTATAAACACGATGACAGCAATAATCTCATGGACACCTTTAACGTGACTGTAAAAGTCAAGGATGTAACGTTGAATGTTGAGATTAAAGTCCGTATATACTTAGAAAGCCATCAGCAGCCACCAACACTGCTGCGTTTAAACAGCCTCGTAGTAGAAGAAGGAAGACCAGTAAAAATTGACAAAGAAAAGTTACAAGTGAGTATATGCAACACGTTTTCTAAAGTTTCTGCCACTGGTGTAAATAATGAATTATTACAATGTAAGAAGTTCCTAAACAGCAATATTTATATTGTCTTGTAAAAGTTAATGGTCTCTCAAACCCCCCCGACAGAGCGTCCCAGAAGAATTGGTTAATACTGTAAGGGAATTTAAACTTTAAATTTTACGGATCAAGCATACGACTACCACTGAATATAAGATAACAGCAAAGACTGTTTTAGGTTTGAGTCTATAAATCAGGATAAATGGGCTAGATGGGCCGAATGGTCAAATTCTATTTTTCTAGCTAGGTTGGATTGCGGATATCACAATTATGTCATGCAATTGAACATGTTTTATTTTTGTTTTTATAGGTTATTCATGAAGATAACTCGCCTGATGAAATACTTTTCACTGTACTTACCCGCCCTTCCTACGGCTACATACGCAAATTTGAATCCTATGAAGGTTATTTGAGTATGGAACCCGTTTCTCTAGTGATGTTTACGCAGAAGGATGTTAACAATGGAAATATTCAGTATGTACAGAGCGAGTCTGGTCAGCTTCAGGATAGCTTTGAAATGGAAGCAACCAATGGTGTGCGAGCGATTGGTGGGATTACAATGCACGTGGATATCATTCCTATCCTCATTCCTCTGGAAATACAGAACATTACTGTGAAGGAAGGAGCTTCCAAAGCACTGACACCGGAGGAGCTAAGCATCCCCAATAAGCATTTTGCAGGTCTTCTATCAGAGTTTGTCTTGATCGATCTCCCAAAACATGGCTATATTGAAAACACGAGATTTCCTGGAACAAAGCTCTCGAAATTTAACACAAAACAGGTATTATGAATGTTCGATTACTTTATTCAATTCACGCAGGGCTGTATTCAGCATTCAGTTCCGAAACTCGTAGCCACCACACTACGTAACATAAAACCGCTGGAGATTGTAAAGGAGATGCGGACATTTTTAGATTAAGATTTATTACATTTAGTGAAGGATGAGTAGAAAATATATTTACATTTAGCTACCTGCCCCAGGCACCTTCATGTCTGTAGTCTTCTGTCCTTGGCTCCTGTTCTATCAGGTAATCAGAGCTATGTGGATTTTTACCCAAGTTTGGCTCCTAAGGTCAGTGACTATGAAACTGATGAGCATTCTGGAAAGCCATGAGCCTCTATATGTACAAATCCTGCACATCAAGCTTAACAGTTTAAAACACATTTTAAATGCTACAAATATTATTTCTTCCCAGGTTGAACAGGAGTTGATTTACTATGTTCACGATGACAGTGAAACTTTGCTTGATCATTTTTCCATTATTGTGAATAACACAGAGCTTTCTAAGCAAAGTCTTCTGCAATCCGTCTACGTATCCGTTGTACCAGTAAATGACGAGATCCCTGTAATAACAGTCAACAGGATTTTTCGGGTAAGTTGTTTAGTTTTTCTTCTTCTTGCTATAAAGTCTGGGAAGCCATTATTTTATGTGTATTAGCTTATCATGATATAGGCTACAGTTTTTCTAACTGGTAATACAATGTTGGTCCAATGGTAAGTAATATGCATACCCACATATTGGGGTATACTCACAAATGGGGGAGTGTGCAGAAGAGTTGTGATTCCAACTTCTTTACTCAGCTATACATTATAGAGGACCAACACCAGTGAGCTTCTGCTGCAGGAAGAACGTTGCGGCCCTGTATAATGCGTGTGTAAATCAGTACAAAATCTTCAAAGAATCCTCGTCAGGCGGAATGATGTGTTATCCAAGACCAGCTCAGTCCTTGTGGCTGGAGAAACCTGAAAGTGTTGGCCCTTTATAATGAATAGTCAAATGAGGGAATTCAAACTGCAACTCCCCTGTAGTGAATAAACCCAACAGTGTTATTTATCCGTAACATGCTAGTAATCTGGAGATCCAGGGCGTCACTAGAAACACCCAGTGTGAATTATAGTCTGCATGTTTTGTCCGTTGCCGTAATGTTTCCACATGTTCTGAATTACAGTTGCGTATACCTACAGTACATAATAGGCATATTATAGGCCTTTTCACGTTTGCTTTGTATGTTCTATTATACAATCTATGCTCCTTCCCTGCTAATATTCTTTAGGTTTGGGTCGGCTCTGTCACAGAGGTTACTCCTGAAGATCTCTCTGCTGAAGATCAGGACTCTTCCCCCGCTGGCCTTCTGTACTCCGTTACTCCACCAAGCAACGGCCACCTGGCACTCAAGTCTGATCCTAATAAAAGCATCCTTAATTTCACGCAGGAACACATAAACGAAGGGCTTCTCGTATTTGTGCATAACGGTGAGCAATGTGTGTGGGGTTTTCTTTAACATTATTTCCATTTATCTTTAGAACGGCAATTGTGTTGTTTTGTTCCTTTCTTTAAATAACCCTTAGGAGTACCTTGGTGGCTGACTGTTAAATGGACGAACAAGAATGGGAAATTTCAGTTTTCTCAAAATGCTGAAGGAAAAAAATAAGATTTGGACGGTGTTCTCAGTTTAAGGATCGTTTAGCACTTGGCAACTTGACCCGATTTTAAGCTTGAAGTGTACGTTTCCAGGAGAAGACAAAAACTCTACATGGAACCGATTTGTAATTCTGCCTCAAAAAGCGGAAAATTCCTACTTGACTCCAAAATTCCAGTCTCGCTTGAGCAACAAGCTAAAACTAATCATTTGCTTGTAACCGTATATTCTTCTTTGCTATCAAATCATAGGCGTCAAATTTAAAGGCATCAGTTGGTTAATATTGGTCTGCTAACTGAATTCTAATCAAGATGGACAAAATGTCAAAATAATGATTTTGTTAGGACAGTCAACCGTTGCGTTACATTGGCTATAAGAAGATGGCAATATAATAAAGTTACTGTATTTTGGGTCAAGCAATGACCAATATTCAAAATGTTTTACAGAAAATCTGTAATTTTTTGCCTTTACCTGTCCATTTTGTCTATTTTGCCTTGACATTTTTTGTTAGTATGTTTTTGCTGTCTAATAACCATTGTTTAATTTATGTTATTAGATATTTGTAACTCCCATTACTCTTTTCAGGAGCAATGTCAGGGGGCTTCAACTTCCAAGTGACCGACGGGTTGAATTTTGCACCACGACAGATTTTTAGCATCACCGCGAGGACACTCGTTATCAGTTTAGAAGTTAACCAAGGACTGGCTGTATTTCCAGGTAATTTCAACCGCATTCACTTAGCAGTTTTATAGAACCAAATTCAAACAGAGGGGCAAAATGCTACGTTCTAATTAATATCTGCTGGACATGAAGACCTTTAAATAGGTAAACAGACCCTGCGGTAGCTGAATACATAGGTCCTCTGTAAATGAATAACTGGCATTGTTATTATTTTCCATTGACTGCATTAGAGAATATTGTTTTAAACCGACCTGTGTGAAGCTGTTATCATGAATATGGCAAGACTGCAGTTTAAAACATTAGGCTTATGGTGAAGTTCTCGGCTGTGTACGTCCGACTTTATTTACCTTACATGTTTTAATTTTGTCGATCATATTTTCTTTCTTGACTTGGTTCCAGCTGACCTTGTGGTTTCCCGCATGGTTCTTACATACTGAAAACATTACCATAAACATTATCATTTCAGGAACACAGAAGGCCATTACTTCTGATGTATTAAAAGTCGTAAGTAATGATGAGGGGATGATGAGGAACAGGACCATAACATTTAATATTGCAAGTCCGCCAAAACATGGAAAGATCTTAAAGTTAATTGCTGGAAATGCAAAGGAGGAAGTATCCAGCTTTACCCAAGAAATGGTTAGTATGTCGGGGGTTAGATGATGTTTCTCTGCCAGCGAACTCAAGCTGTCACAAGGACGGCTGCATTTACTTTATATTTTGCTTAATGATCGCTGCTTGTCAACTTCATCTCATTTGGGTTAGATGATAAATCAGTAATCATATGTTTTTTTCCTTTATCATACTTAGAAAGGGCCATCTCCTGTCTGTCCTGTAACAAGGGCTCCTGCGTGGGGCATAGTTAAATTAACAGCGTATCCGCCTCTTTTCCCAAATACTACGATATATATCTTTCTATTCTCAGGTTCGGTGTGTCAATTATGTCTCTATCGTTGGGTTTGGTCCCAGATTTTTTGGCAAGTTCACGTTTTCTCTTGTTAAGCGAGGCTATATTCTGCAAGAAAGTACATTAGTCAATTGACGAAAGCATTGTACCTTGCTGCAGAATCTGTTGGCCATCATAAATACTCGGTCTCCTCATAAATCTGTTTGTAAGACTGTTGGCTTACTTTGGTAGAACTGAGCCTTGTAGGTCCATTTGAGTTCCCATATTTTTTTTTGTTTTATTCTTTCAAAGGTCTTCAATACAAATAGTTACACCGTATGTACTGCGGGGGGAACCCTTTACCTGTTATTTGCAGCGATGGTAAAATTACATCGGAGCAGCTGGGTTTGATTAAAACACAGAATATACACAGAATTATATCTGTTAAATAAAATGTTTATAAGAAGTATTTAATGTAAAGGAATGCATTGTGGGTGCTGTGCTGTCAGCGACAACGGAAAAGAGGAGTCATTATTTCTGACGACTTAAAGGTAAGCAGACAATCCGATAAACCGCTGGGAAAAGTAAGCAGGGTCCCGGGTTGTATAGCGAGAGGCGTTAGTAGCAGGGACAGTGAATAGTTTGCAGGACATAAATTATCAGGAAAGACTAAAGGATCTTAATATGTATAACTGGAAGGAAAGAAGAGAGCGAGGAGACGTGATAGAAACATTTGTTACATTTTTTTAAAGCACAGGAGGAAAGCTTATTTGAGTTTACACATGCATGAGGTAGGCTTAATGCTATCCTGAATCTAAGACCAGACCAAGGAATGATTAAGGTCAAAACCGCCGGACTAGATGTGCCAAATGTCTGACTTCAACTTCTGTGTTTCGAAGTGCTTTATACGATACATGTATTAAATGTAAATAGGTCCACTCAGGGCCGGCCCAAGGCAAAATGCCGCCCCCCCCCCCCCATTATCTACCCTTCCTCTCCCTCCGTCCCTGCCGCCCCCCCCTTGTACTTACCTTTCAGCTGTCCTGCGGCGAGTCTCCCTGTTCGGTCTCGGTGCCGGCTTGTAATGCTGAGCGCCAGAAATCTTCCAGCACTCAGCATTACAAGCCAGCACCGAGACCGAACAGGAAGACTCGCCGCAGAGGAGAGAGAGAGGGGCGCCGAGCGGGTACTGACAGCTTGGTAAGCAAAAACCACTCGGCGCCCCTTTCTCTCTCTTTCTCTTTTAAAAAAATAAAAGGGCTTGGGGCGGCAAAGTGCCGTCCCTTCAAAAGTGCCGCCTGGAGCGGTTGCCCCACTCGGCTCCATTGTCGGGCCGGCCCTGGGTCCACTTTTTCTGCCCCAGTTGAAAAGGTTATTAAGACGTGTCCTTCTCTTCGTTCAGGTAGATGAAGGAATATTAATTTACAGTCACACAGATAGCCAGTCTCTCATTTGGAGCACGCAGGATTCATTTACATTTACTGCCTCCTCTCCACCGGCCACCCTGACACCGCATGTGTTCCACGTCACAATATCCTATGATACTACCGATCCAAACAGGCAGACTCATCTTGTAGCCAATACAGGTAAGGCAAATACAATGATTGCTATGTTTACATTTGTGCCTCTCTTTTGCATTACATTTCCATTAAATGAAACAGTTCCCCCTCCACCAGCTCACTGCTGAAACATTGCACGGTCCAGTCCCTTCAAGCTGATGATGGCACGTTACATGCCAGTGCTTTGGGTGGATGGTAGCAGATCACGGGGAACAGACTGTAGGAGACCTTTCCCAATTTCTTCACGATTATTCCTCTGCATTCAGTTATTTAGGTTGTTCATTAATTCTGACAGCCTTGGTAGGAGGTTAATCAATGGGACTTCATGGCAGGTAATCATTTGTTATGCTAATTATTCCACATATCTAAATGTCCCTGCTGTGACTAGTCCCTATTAAATTTAACAGAAATAACCCTAAAACTATTACTTATTGCAAAACAAGATCATCATCTTAGGTCATTTTTCAGTTTAGCTAACCCAAAAAGTAGCCATCCCTCTTTTACTATACTTTATACGAGGACCCGCTTAACCCTTCCTGGAAGGGAAGCTAGATGAGGTTGGTCCTTCACTATACAAATTATATAACAAGTTTAATTGTTTATTCCTTCTGCATGGTGAGTGGTGTCTGCCATTAAACCATCATTAAAAAAATACTTCTGGTGGAGGGGTGTGTTTTTTGGGGGGGGGTTTGGTCTATAGTCAACTCTATAAAATGCTTTTATTTCATGTTAGGTGCTCTGGTGGAGGAAGGAGGTAGAGTCCTCATCGATAAGTCAAAGTTAGATGCAACAAACCTTTTAGCAAAGCTTCCAGAGTCCCAGCGTCCTTCCTACGAAGTCTGGTACCAGGTGATTGGAATGCCCAGTCATGGAGTGATTATTGTTGGAGATCGGAACATTACAAAGGAAAAACCCAACTTTTCACAGTACATAATTAATAAATTTGGCATTACGTATGTTCACGATGGTTCAGAATCACTCAATGATAATTTTACTTTTGCCACATGGCTAAATCTGAAAAGCAAGTCCGCAGTAAAACCAGAAGTGGGTGTAGCGGAGGAGGTGTTTAATATCTCCATCATTGCAGTGAATGACCAGGCTCCGGAACTAAAGACAAAGAGACCGTCTTTAAAAATTCTGCAAGGCAAGACTGTGGCTATTGGACCTGACAACCTAAATGTTGAGGATTTGGATAACCCTCCAGAGGATATCAAATACACAGTTATAAGCCCCCCAAATAATGGTTTTCTAGCAAAACACAACAATTTGAATGCTTCCATCGATCACTTTACACAAGCGGATATTAACGGTGGTAGCCTCTGGTTTGTGCAAGATGGAAGCGCATCTTCTGGAGTATTTTATTTTAGTGTGACAGATGGCAAGCACAAGCCATTGTATAAACTTTTTAATCTGGAAGTGACGCCTGTTTCAATCACCTTTGTTAACAAAACAAATCCAATCCTTCCTCAAGGACAAACCTTTGTGACCATAACAAATACCCATTTAGCAGCTGTAACGGATGGAAAGAGCACCAAGATCATTTATAACGTGGTACATGCTCCTACTTTTGGTAGTCTCTTAATCGACTACGCACCTGTGGCCAAATTTGATCAAGCTGACATAGAGAATGGAAAATTAATCTACCGTATCGAAAACCTTAATGCAACTCAAGACAGTTTTCAGTTTGATGTTTTTACTTCAGAAAGGAACCTCACGGGTCAGTTGCTGAACATCACTGTGGTGCCTCTCCTGCGTGTGGCATCAGGGATCAAAATACCATCTGGGACACGTTACATTTTAACAACAAGAGACCTAGATGCAACTGAGCTGGGCAATTTGACAGACAGTGATCCAGAATTCCATTTACTTGATGCTCCTGGTTATGGGAGACTTGTGCGTAGAAAAAGTCCTCAAAAGCACATTTTTGAAGATATTGATATGTTCACTCAGAGTGATGTTGGTTCAGGTCATGTACTCCTGGATGTAAATGCCAATGTAACAGATGTTGAAACTTTGAATGATTCCTTTACCTTTTTACTTAAGGCAGATAATGTCCCCCCTGCATTAGGAACTCTCCTGTATTCAGTTGTGCCTTATGATCCAGTTCTTGTCCAAGCTGTGACTGTGGATGATCCTCTCTTTACTACTACTACTGCTGCGTTGCTGAGCGTTTCGGCTTCCTTCGAGAAAAAGACCCCAAATTACTTTCCAAATAGTACTTACACAGATGCTCCTGTAAAGAGCGTGCAGAGATTGGGTAATCGGAATCGATGGGGAAACTGGAAAGATGAAGATCTTCTTTCGGTGGGAATTCAAACCACCAGTCCTTCTGTAAGGGTGACCACGGTTAAGTCGGTTGCTGGAAGCCCCAAATCAGAGCTAAGTCAAAACAGTAGTGCATTACCCATAGTTATTCCACTTGTGGTTTTTGCTGTCCTAGTGCTTGCAGCCATTTTCTTTGTTTGGTTAGTGATTCTGAAACGGAAGGCAAAAAAGTCAGAGCCGCATGTAAGGAGCCACTCATACAGCGTTGTACCTCAGATGCCCAGTCCGTACACCGAAAGAAGTGTAACTGTACCAACTGTTACAGTAACCCCTCTACTGAAAGGGCCTGAATCCAGCTCAAGCCCTGTACTGGCAGCCAGACACGAACACGTACAAACCAGGTCTGATCCCTCTCTCGGCATCAACGCTCAGCAGAAATCCTTGTTGCAGACGGATCCTGAAATGGTGCAGCTCTGTCGAACAACAAACCCCACGCTGAAAACCAATCAGTATTGGGTGTAGCGGACGAGGGACAACCTAGTTTGTATTCTATAAATGGCTATATTTTTATATTTACTGAAAGCTCAGCTTTATTTATTTTATAGGAATATGTTTTGTATGGTAAAACCGAGAATTGCTAATTCACACTGCCATTGCCATGTAATTGAACTACCGCTTGTTGGCATCTGAAGGCCATGAGGGTACGTAAGCTCATGCAGTTGTATCTAAAACTGCAAAGGAATGTAATGTTAATTCTCATAATTTTATATTCTCTGGTTATGTATAGGATATATATGTGTGTGTGAGAATATACAAACAATTTCCATTTATTGTGTCAAAATATCCAAGAAAGCCACAGATCAATTGATTCTTGTGAATGCTGATCTGTGTTGAGAGGTGGCCAGTTCCTGGTCTCCTAGTCATATAGTGTTAGTAGTATAACTATATTAATCCATATTATCCTACATGATAATAATTAACTCAGGTGGATAATATGATCCCCGTTTCTGCCCAGCAGTATTTTGTTGCCTGTTACACGCAATGTGCATAACATAACGTTCTTTCCCCAGCGTTTGTTTCCTTATGAAAGAGAGAGCTATAGAGTTTCACTTCCTTGGATCACCTGGAGAACTCTCTCTGTCTAGGGGAAACCCATTTTCCATTTCTAATTCCTATGGAATTATTATGAGCTAATTATCTCAAGAAGGAGCTCCTTTATTTACCATTCACCACTTTCCTCTTCCTACTGACTTATGCATATTTAAGGAAATATTGGGTAGTTTTTTTGCATATAATACAGTATTTTTTTTATTTTTATTTTATACAAACCTGGCCGTTCTTCTAAAATGTATGTTCTGTGAAATCAAAGGCCTGTGAGGTATAACTGCAGGTGAGATTTCTGATTCAATCCTTGTTTGTTGATATTAATAATACTATAATATGGTAAGGTTGTTGAATTTACTCCTTAACACACATTACATCATCTCGAAGTTGGCAAGGGTCGTGGGAATTAGCACAACCGACGCATGCTTTAAGTGCAACGCCCCCGCTGCTGACTTGGTAATTAACTTTTTAATCCTTCTGGTTGGTCCTGAGAACGTGTTGGAAACCGATACTACATATGGAACTGGGCATTACCTCCCCTAACTTTATAGTGGGCTCGTATCATCTCCCGAAAAACACTACCAGAGGCAAAACGAGATTTTTGGACATCATTTTAGTTGCATTGAAATGCCTTTTATTAAACTGGCTAAATTATGTCACTGCTTCTACCCATGTGGAAAGCCAAGATTCACAATTTTTTTTATGCCAGTACGATTCCTGTGATTATGGCTAATAACATCAGGAGAGGAAGAAAGCAAAATGGTGATACTGGGCATTCTATCTAAGTGCCTTTAGTTTATTTATTCATGTATTATTATTGTTGTCTACAATGTAAAACAATTAAAATGTGTTAAAAAAATTGAGTATAAATATTGTAGCATGAAAATACGATATAAATGAGTATACAATTTAATATGCATTCAAAGGAGACTTTTTTAAATCAAAGGAACACAAATAATTGTGAAGAGTTTTATAAAGATTAGAAATTTATTGTGATCCAGTATATGCAATATGTATTCCAAAGGTTATAGTTACACGAAGAGCGTGGGATCCGTTTTCTGTTTGTGGAACATAATGAACACGTAATGATCGCATCAGACGTTTTTGAGGCTTTTATTTTTTACCTATACAGCAGGGGCGCTTCTTGAGTATATCCTATATTTGGCAGCCCTCACATTCATGCTCACACCCAATCATTTACACATCCATGCTCACACAAACATTTATACACTCTCACTACTCCCTCCCTTATACTCTCCTTCCCTCACTGAGCGGCGTGAGAAAAATGACATTAATCCTATTAAATGCTCACCGGAAATAAAATAAATGCATTTTGTTATTTAGCATCATTTTTAAAAGAATATAGTTATTTGTTACATATTTGAATCTTTCTACATCGATTTTCTTGTTGGTTGGCTACTAGGTTAAGCCCCATCCAGGGGCCCTTAAAAGAAGAGTTTTATGTAGGAGCCATGCAGCAGGCAGCCGTGTAAGTACAGCAATCATCCTACGGTGTGCGTCATATCTGTGAACAGAGAAAGATGGAGGGAGGAGAGCTCCTTGGGACACTCACAGTAACTCAGCCACCTTGGTAGCCTCTTGGCTCTCACTTGCACAGCCCTGGTGAAGAATGCCCCGGCATCTGAGGCCAACTTTACATTGCAATCCATTCTGGTGCCAGCAGGGTACAAGTGTGCCAAGGACCTGCCCAGTTGGTCTGGCCCCGCGTGCCAATGTGGCACTCCCTTGATGAGTGGCACTAGAACTGTGCATTTATTCGCAGCACTAGACACAAAATGATCTTTGAACCGTAACATGGCAACAAAAATCATGAAACTTTAACTGTTTTTACAGCAACGCATTATGTTTTGTCACTTTAATGGACCTTTCAAATGAGTGAAATAGATTTATAGCTCACATTAAAAGATTTCTCATGCAGTGATTTAGCCGCTAATAACAGGAGGTCGGTTACAGAACAGACTTTTGGTAATTATAAGTCTGCGGCATCGTTCTTGCAGCTCACTGTTCAAGTTTAGCTTCCATTAACGTTGGTGCGAAACGAGTTCATGTAGTTGTGAGTTGAGCAGCATGTGCAGAAAGGGAAGGGAGAAAATGGGGTAAAAGCCTCATTTTCCAGATCTAAAAAAAAAATACATGCATTTTTTTGCAGGCAGAAAAATGCACTGGGGTCCATGCAAAATGCATACTGTGGGCTGTAATAGCTTTTAATCGTATCCATATAGAATCAAGCAAATCCACCAAAGCTGTGGGATTTCAATGGCTGTTTTTAAAGCTTGTCCTCCCCCGGGTTATCGTTAACTTATACAAATAAACATAAGACGCATGGAAGGGCGTCATTAATGCTACAGACTGTATGCTTACACAGTACATGATTTATAAGCCACGCTTAACCCTCAGAGCCAGCATTAAACTATAAAAACAAACAGGAAAGTGGACATAAGCAAGAAGCTGAAAGTGTTTGTCGCAACGTTTGCTTCAGAATACTTTTACCAATAACACAAATCCTTTCCGGCAAATTGTATTTTTACACTGCGTTATTCACACAAAGCAAATTATGATAAATAGTTGAGAGGTTACACTGTGTTATTATTTTTTTATATTTTTGTTTATATAGCACCATCAAATTCCATAGCGCTGTTCAATGGGTAGACCGGACATAACAAGTAGTATGTAACTTAACAATTTGACTAACAGAGACAACAGGTGAGGAGGGCCCTGCTCAAAGGAGCTTACAATCTATTATGTGTTGACATAAAACTGTGAATACTCACAATTCCATTGCAAAAAAAAAAAAAAAAAGCCAATAAAATACTTTAAAGCCCTGTGAGTGGTGTTTTCTGGTGATAACCTCCAGTTCACAAATAATCGGAGGAGAGGGGGCATATAAATATGTGGGGGAACTGTTATAATGGGAATTCACAGGAAAAAGTAATTGACTGCCATATTTGTCATTGTGTGAAAGCTACCACAAGAGTCGTGTAGTCTGGGTCATGGTTGAGAGAAAATCCAGGTAAGGCAAGTATGCGGCAAAATAATTTTCACATTGTTCTTTACCACGTAATACCAATGCTCCATTTACTATACATTTTATTCAGACGTACAGTTATTTAGTAAGTCTGCTCCTTTTCTCCAAAAAATATGCAGGCTTGGGTTGCCACCATTTTGTGGACAATAGTTAAAGGCTTGTTTCCAGGGGTGTGGCTGATGTGGGTGTGACTTAATAATAAGTAATCAGAATAATAATAATTAATTTAGAGTCAAAATGTTTTCACATGTTTTTTTTTAGAGAGGAGGGAGATAAGAAAAAAGAAATGAAAGATGTGAGAGGACAGAGGGAAGTCAAAGGAAAAGAAGGGCTTAGAGGTACAGGAGAAACGATAGTATTAATGAGAGGAGATGGAAGAGAGGCGAGAAAGAAAAGATGAAGGCGAGAAGAATAAGAAAAAGGAAGATAAAAAGGAGAAGATAGGGTGGGTGAAAAAAAGAATGTAAGAGAAAGATATAATTGGGGAAACTAAGACAGATGAGACGCACTTGCAGACTCACTCTAACAAACAGACGGATTCTGACACTCACACCAACACCGACATTCTCACTAACACACAGACACAGTAACACATACCTAGACACTCACGCACCCAGACACTGACATGAACTCTAACACACACCCTGATGCTCACACATACATATAGTCACATATACATCCAGACACATGTACACTCTGACATTCATACACACATCCCTCACCCTTCTTGAGCCCTTAACAAGTCAAAGCAGAGCGCACAGTACAAACTACCATGGGGTCACATAACATGGCATTACATGACCCTGCTGAACCCTGCCTTCAATTCTATTCAGAAACCACTGCCAGCCAGGTGGTTCCTGGAACATAAAGAGGTAAGTCTGGACTTCCCTGTTTCACTACTCATTCCTCAGCATTCCTTTATTGTACACCAGGGCCGTTCGATGTCAGTCACGTTTCTAGATATTATGCACAAATGTCAGCATAGTTGTGATGTCCACACATCAAAGACAAAGCTGTCCATGTTTCAGATTGATTGTTTTGCCTACAAAAGATAAGAAGCGCTCACTGTGCCTACAGCGCTTGTGAAAGACATTAAAGGGTTGGAGACTCAGCAATGAATACTCATGACTCTTTCCTCTTGAAAGTTGGTGTTCCTGGTTAGACAGGTACTAAATCTTTATGTACAATTTTTTTTTCTGTATTAAAGGTCATGTTACAATGGTTGCAAATGTATGGGCGCTGCCAAAAACTACTTGAAGTAGCATTATGGTAGTGATAACTACGTCTGCATAAAATATTTTTTTTTATGTCCATAACTTTTGATTGAAGTTAATGTTTAAGATGTTACTGGGAATTTCCTGGTTTGAGTTATCTGCATCATAAAAGTACAAGTGATAATGTATTTTGTGCCCTTCTGAGAGTTTTCATTGTCTGGTACCGAAATACTTTTTAATGTTTTATTAATACTAACTATATTAGTTATTTGTTGTTTTTTTTCTACAATAACATGACCACCCTAATAACTGTGCCTAGGCCCATATTTTAAAAAAAGGCCTTAAGCAGCTATATTGTGAAGTACCAAATCTGGAGTAATCACCATGGAAAACAATACCTCCAATGTTGCCTTTAGCAATTTAACAATGGGGTCTATTTACCAAAGGGGGCATTTGCAGGAGTGTTGGGAATGTTGGCTCGCTCCCTGGTATCTCCATACGTTATCAATCCCAAACCCCAGGGAGTTTGTTTTGGAAGAAGGGTGGTATATAAATAGAGCAGCCTCCCATCAGAAGTGGTAGAGGCCAAGACAGTGAAGGACAGGCATAAATCTATCCTAAATATAAGACAAGACTAAGGAATGATTAAGGTCTGAGTCTTTAAATCAGGAAAAATGGGCAGACTAGATGCACCAAATGGTGTCGTGTGATTCCGTGTTTCCATGTAGGAAGGTCTTGATCAATTTTGCAGAAATACTTATAACTATCCGCAATTAACTATGTATTACGCAGCACCAGCTCAGCCCTTCCTGCTGGAGAAGGTGCTTTGGAGTTGCTTTCACAATGCATAGTAATATCAGGGTGTTTAACTATCCTGCAAAACACCCAATTTAGTGAATAGACGCCAATGCATGTTTACTGTGAAACAACGGGATGTTCATTATTATGTAACCCACCTCTTTCATGTATTCTGTGTTCTCACTGAAAGAACTGGATGGTTTCATTCGGAATGTGATTACCTGAAGAATGCTGCTGCGCTGACATGTTCTAGGTCGTGAAGAATAAAAACTGTATTTACTGTACCTTGTGTATTGCCGCTGGGAGCTGACCTCCAACTTCCTCCCAGATCCTATTTAAAAGCGTATTGCAATTTTAAAAGCAGTTATACTAACCGTGCAATAATATGCTAATCAACAGCACGTTACCTAATATACTCTGTTATTGATTTATAATAACCCAAATACCTACACTTACAGCGTCATTAGATAGATAATATGTCACCTAAGGGAATGAGTAAGATCCAGCGCAGTCGCGAAACGCGTTAATCATCCGTCAGCTTCATATTCTCTTTCCCACTGATGTTCTGGTGGGTGCGGGGTTCTCAACTTTTCTTTTGACCTTCGGTTTATGCTATCTGTGTTTTCTCTTAACACCTTGTTTCATTGTTTGTGTGTCAACACTGACTGATGATTCTGACCAGAGTTGTAGCCATATTATCCGGTTATATGCACTTCAGTCACATGCGCTGCCTTTTGCCTGCCCCCCCTTTTCTGTGCAGGAGATGTTTGACCGAACATATCTCATGGGATGTGATATACTTACCGGCAGTAAGCTTGTAAGGCAGTAAGGCTCTGTGAGTGCTGTAGCAAGGAGTATATTGAGAGCATCATGCACGTATAAGTGCGTGGGAGCATGGATGTCTGTCTCTATATAAGTGCATAGGAGCATGGATGCCTGTCTCTATATAAGTGCATGGGAGCATGGATGCCTGTCTCTGTATTAGTGTGTGGGAGCATGGATGCCTGTCTCTATATAAGTGCATGGGAGCATGGATGCTTGTCTCTGTATTAGTGTGTGGGAGCATGGATGCCTGTCTCTATATAAGTGTGTGGGAGCATGGATGTGTAAGCGTTTGTATGTCTGCATGGAGTGTGTGAGAGGGAGTGTATGTTAGAATAAATGTGTAGATGTGTGTTAGTGTACGAGTATGAGTGAGTGTGTTTACATATGTATGCCACAGTGTATGTTGGAGACGGGTGGGCAGGGTGCAATAATGGCACAGTCAAGCTGTTTGGGGCAAAGATGGCACACATAAGCTACTTGGGGACACTGGGAGCAAAGATGGCACAAACAGGATATTTGGGGGTAAGAATGGCACTGATAAGGTGCTTGGGACAAAGGTGGCACTCACAAGCTGTTTGGGGCAAAGATGGCACTGTGGGACATGTTGCTTGGTGAAGTTGGGGGCCCTGGGGACATTTTCACACCAGGGTCCTGTAGTTTCTAGTTACGCCCCTGGATTAAATCTTGGGTAATAACTGATACCACTTAGAAACACCGTAGCTATGCTGACTCATTATTAAAATTGCAACAGATTTAAACAGGAAGCCATGTATGAAACCGCAGTCATATGATTCTGATTACTTCACAGGCTGAAGAAATCCAGAATACTAACACTGGTTTCTTACGCCTGCTGGTTTTAAGAACATATAATAAAGGAAATAAAGGGTTTTTAAACCTTCGATTCTAACAGTAATATATTTTCCTATTCAGTATTGTTGGGTGCGGGAAACTGGATGACGTGAGTTTGGGATATTATTTCTTCCTCACTTTAAAGTTGAAAAGAAATTTGATACCACATAAAGAAAAAAGCCATGAAAGCTGGGGAGTAAATGACATCAGCTCCAAAAAAAAGCTGATTCATCAGAACTAAGGTCAATGCTTCACACATGTTTATGCATCTGCCACATGTATTTAGGGAGTAGTTAGTAAAAGGGTTCAGAGACAACATATACATTCTTAAAGTGACGCGTCATTTAACAAGAAGGGAAGGAAAAAAACCTGGGAGTACTGTCTCTGTAACCGATTTTATCATAACTATGTTCATTAGTTAAAACTAATTGTTTTGGAGATATCTAGTTTTAGGGTTCACCTCTTGGAAGCTGAGGTTGTGGCAGACTGTGGCAGAGTCCTTGTCATCTAATCAATCCTCTTTCCAGAAGTTATCTCCCCTCTCCTCATTAATCCTTAGACACGTTATGGAGATCACCGGTGTCTGTAAATAAATGGACCTTCTGCCATGAGAAGGCTTAATATTTTGCATATGGAGACTCCCTAATGTGCTGTTCCAAAACCCAAAACATGAATTACTCTCTCTAGTACCTTATCATATCTGTCATTTTATCATTTCCACTGAACGTTTGGTCACATCAAAACAGTAAAGAAACTTCTATGACAACAACCTATCAGTGTCTGCTTCTGTGTCACATGACAATGACAAAGCGTTCTTGGCAAAAATATGAATGTAGCAAAATAAGTTGATTAAGTAACTTTTCTATGAAGGCTTTAGTCATTTGACAGTGTCTAGAAATGGCGTTCCAAATTCGGTGTTTTGTTACAAAAGTGGCAGGAAGGAATGCACTAGAGGACTGCACTGGGAGGCGGGTCCCGCGGGACCCGCCAAAAAACTTGCGGGCGCGGGCGGTCTTGCTGGGGCTGCGGGCGGGAGCGGGCGGTCAGGCACTGTACCTGCGGGTCCCGGTAATCCCGCGCAGTCCCGCAAGGCTGCCTTCTTGCTGCTCCCTTACAGTGTCTCCTAGCTTGCTCCGCCCAGGAACAAAACGGAGTCACGTGATGTGACGTCACTTCCTGTGACTCCGCCTTGTTCCTGGGCGGAGCAAGAGAAGAGACGCCGTGAGGGAACAACTCGAGGGCAGCCGCGCGGGACTGCGCGGGAAATCAGGTAAGGAGGCGGGCATGATTGGCCACAAATGTGGCGGGAGCGGGCGGGAGCGGCACACCCACATTGCGGGAGCGGGCGGGATTAAAAACCGCGGGAGCGGGATTAAAAACCGCGGGAGCGGGATTAAAAAAGTAGTCCCGCGCAGGGCTCTAGAATGCACTCCCATTTAACTTGATGGGAGCCCTTTCTGTGCATGTGCTGGAGCTGACTGCTGGTAAGTACCGTATTTTCTCGATTATAAGACGACCCTGATTATACGACGACCCCCCAAAATTTAAATATTAATTTAGGGAAAAAACAAAAAGCCTGAATATAAGACGACCCTATAGGAAAAAAAGTTTTACTAGTAAATATTAATTCATGTAAACAATATTTTCATATTTAATAAAAGCTATGATTGAGAAAAATATATATTTTTTTATTTCCTTTTATTTGCCAACCTGCCCCCCCAGTTATGCACATCTGCCCCCAGGGTTGCCACTCTGCCCCATGATGTGCCTTTTAACCCTCTATATGCCACTCTGCCTCCAGAAATGTCTTATACCCTCCTATATGCCACTCTGCCCCATGATATGCCTTTTAATCCCCTATATGCCAGAGTGGCATATAGGGGGTTAAAAGGCACTTCTGGAGGTATATATATATATAACTGCTAACAGAAATCACACTCCTATCAAGCCAAGGCAGCCAGTACATGCTGGAACCTGGGGAGGATAGTAGTGGGATTACAGCCTCCCTATGCCATGCTACCACCCCCACCCCCCTTACACATCCATGCTATCACACACACACTCATTCACAAACATTTAAATACTCATTCATTCCATTAATCACACATTAATCACAAAAACCCTCCCCCACCCCCTTACCTGAACTGCAGATCTCTCACTCGAAGACTTCTGCAGGGGCCCGGCTGTGCGAGCAACTTCTCTGGCCCCGCCCCCAGAGGAAGGAGTGGGGAGGCAGAGTTATGTGACACTCTTCTAGCTTCCTGTTCTCCTGCTGCTCACGACCAAATCCCGGTAAGCAGCCTGGCCCCAGCGGACATTTTGAGGTCTAATTAGAAGACGACCTCGATTATAAGAGCATTTGCTCTGAAAAAACCTTGTCTTATAACCGAGCAAATACGGTATATCATGTGCGCCGAACATATATCCTTCACGGAAAATAGCTGGGGGAAGGGCAAATGGAGAAATGTAAATTTAAATCGACCACCCAGCTATTAAAGTCCATATAATGACTGCGATGTCCCTTTAAACCTGACATTATTTAGTCACATCAATGGAGTTTTGTATTTTTAAAGTGTCTGATATAGCTATGGTTTCTTTTTTTTTTTTACTAATCTTTTTGGTTTGTTCTACAAAATAGCTGACAAAGTCATGATAAAAATGGACTTCTTCTCTAGTAGTTGCCAGACATTACAAGGAAGCCTATGACCTGCTGCAGATCTGTGTCAAAGAACACAGACTGTCTAAGAAGCCAAAATAGGAGAAGTGATAAGTATTCTGCTACGTTCTCTCATTCTATCGCATTTCAGCAACATTCACCAATGGTGCAGACGGATACTAGCAAACCAGATGATTGTTCAGATGACCTCCGTGATCTATTTCCAGGAACAGTATTCCAGAACTGGTTCTTCGTACCAGCATAGCATTGATTCCTTTAGTATTGAAAAGCATCAGGAGCCTACTGTTTTTCAAGCACATTCCACTGCTATATCATTTCCAACAAGATAATGTGCTGTTTGGCAATGGTTAAAATCTAGAAACCTTAGAAGCCCAACAGTCAGTTCTGACTGTTTCTCTTCCTCAATCATTGTATCGTAAGGAAGGGATTGTGATCAGAGTGGGGCAGTGAGCAGAGAAGCTACATGGGATTCTCATAAAGAAATGGCACTTTCCCAGAGTAGGGTGGACTCCAGATCACGCAGATCTCTCTGTCCTGGTTCATTGAAGGCCTACTCCACCCTATATCCCTGTGCTATAGGATCTAAATGGTCATCTGATTTCAGTTATGTCACCGGAAGACAGGGAAAGCTCAGGGCATATAGAAACTACTAATTTCACAGTTATTTACGTGTAAAGCAGTTTCTTTTCAGTACTCTTTTTTTGATGTTTTAGGAGATGCCTACAGAAATCTATATCATAATATTTTACTATTTAAAGGAACCCCCTACAAAACACATGTGGACCACATGGGGTGTTTACAGATATATCATCGACATCCAGTATGGTTATAATTACAAGCAGATGTATGATATAGTTATTTTTGTTCTAAAGCATAAACATACATTGCTTTTGTTTTAACATTTCTTAGAGTTCTGATAACATTAATGGAATGTATACATCTCTGACAATACGAATAGGATTATAAACCTTATTTTGTTTTATTTTTTTTTATTAAAAAAAAATTAAAATTATGTAAAAAAAGAATTCTTTACCTAGCATAAAATAATTTGCCAGGTGTTTATTTTAGTTTTACGTAGTATGTGCTGCAAATTATATGTAGCATAAAATGTTCTGATAGTATTTGATGGGATTTGTTGTTGCATCCAGCCACAAGGTTAGAGTGCAGTGGGGGCACGTATGGCATGAACATACGTGTGCTGATACCTGCCTGCCGGATGTTGACGGAGTTGTTGAGTCAAATGCTGCCTGGATATCACTGACCAAAGGATTAGTAAATTAGTTTGCATCTGCGGTCCATGGAAAAATTGGTGGGTTTTTTTTGGTCCATTCCTTTAAGAAAAGTACTGAAAAATATGCCATGAATCATATTAACCCCGATTTGTTTGCACATTGCCCTAAATAGTGTGATTCTAACCTTACATGTCCGTCTGTTTAGCTCTTTTCCTGCGAACAACAATTCTTCTTGCTGATCAGCATTTCCTGTTTTCAGACTTTTCAGTACACTGTAAATATCGTTTGACACATCTCCCAACTGCCCAGCTGTTTGATGGTAGATGTTCCCAGCACACTTAGAAAGGCATGACATACGGGGATATAAATAGAATAACAATTAATATTTAGAGCTTCTTGATTCAAGGAGAAATCTGATTGCCTCTTAGAGTCAAGAAGGATTTTTTTTCCCCTGATGGCAGAATTTGAAGTAGCTTAATTAGGGGGTTTTTTTTTGCCTTCTTTTGGATCAAGAGTAGGAAGGTTAGGTAGAAGGGCTAAACTTGATGGACTTAGGTCTTTCAACCTTATGAACTATGTAACTATGTAACATACAGATGTTCAAAGACTTAGGGTTTTACTGCTCTAGATGGGGTAATCTGCATTGCCGTTGCAATTAAGAATCTCGGGCAGTGTCATGATCATGCGTAATTATCCTTCTACAAAGTCGCCATTAGAAATCCCAAGGGCTCTGTATCAATGAATGGCATTTCTTCATGGGTGTAGCGTACTGCAGTTATGAAAGAGCGGTTTGTAACTGAGATGAACATGAAAACGACTTCATATACAAGGCCTCTCTATGAACGCCGGTTTCACTCATATTGATACATTTTACTGTACAAGAGACTGTTTTTCTAGCATTGCAAAGGTGTCAAAACATCATATAAAACTAGTATTATCAAAGAGCTGAAGTCATGTGTTTACTGTGAATTTTGGAAAAGATGCTATGACCTCGAACACTGCTCCTGAACAACTTTGGCTCTGTAATTGCATAAAATAAAAACACGGAACTACTTGATGGCGCCTGGGTAATTCCTTCAAAGGGGGAGGCAGAGAAACAACCTTGAGAAACTAGAAATAAATTAAGATACATGGATATGGTATGGGAGAACAAAGTTTATAGGAAACAATTTCTTATTTTTACAAAGCGGTTGACCACTTGTGGTTTAAAAATATGCAATGAATCAGTAGAGGTCACATTAACATAAACTATATGACCAAAAGTATGTGGGCCAGTCATCGTCAGCCCTTTATGAGCTTGTTGGACATCCCATTCCAAAACCATGGGCATTAGTATGGAGATGCCCCCCAAAGGTGTTAACTCGACTTCCTCCAAAGTCGAGTGAACACAGATAATTATTCCAGGAGTGGATAATGTTACAATACAGTGTGATTTGGCAGATCTTTGTGTTAAAGGTATGATCAGTGGATATGTGTAGCCGACATGTTTGGCTTCTTGGTTCAGAGATGGTTAGGTGAGCTGACTCCTAATGTGAGTCTGCAGTGCAGTGGAAATTATATTAGAAGTGCTTTCCCCGGTGGCAGGACTTTTAAACTATAAAGAAAATAGCACTTTAAAACTGAAGTATGAAACAAAGCGGAAATATACAGTACATTTTAGCCAAGTAGCTCTTGAGATGTTCACATATTAGTGCACAAATGAGCATTAAGAAAGCACAAAAAACTTTTGGAATGAAGATGAAGTGAGTCATCTTTATTTGGGAGGCTGGTAATCATCTGTGTAGTCTAGCCTAGAAAACAATAAGGTTACTTAAGTGCTAGACATTAGTAATTATTTATATTTATCTTTAATTGATAGGAAACCACTGGTAGAATATACCACGCACAGTTTGCTGTGGCCACCTCCACACACAGCCACCTCCTGCAGGGACATACGCAGAACACTTTTGGGATGATGCTTTAGTTGCAGTGCAGCCAACTTAATGAGAACATAACATTTATATTATTATGTAACATAATTCATGCAGTCAGGTCGACAATTATGTTCCTTTTAGGGGTAAACTGGCAAGGGTTCAAGGGGAATTACATTGGATGTCCTTATTCATGGAGAGATGGAGATGGGGGTGGATAAGTGTTGGCTTGCTGGTTACTATAAAAATGAATCACTATATTGTACTATATCGAAATCTGATCATCATAGCTTAACCTGCTGTTCTTATTAGCTGGGTTCAAACTCCCACAGCTTGAGCTACATGTTTTATTTTTGCCTTTGCCTACCAATCAGTGGCGACTCTAGAAACAATATATAGGGGGGGCACACAAGATCCCACAGTCAAACTGGGGGGGCATTAATAATTTCCACCATTTAATCATACTACTGAAAAAACATATATATATATATATATATTAGCCCCTGCTGCCCATATATATTAATATTAGCCCCAGTTGCCGATATATATATTAATATTAGTCCCTGCTGACTATATATATAAATATATACATAAATATTAGACCCTGCTGCAGATAGCAGGTATAGGTCAACACATTAACACACAAACCCAGCTTTGCATGTATAGATCAATTGAAATTCACTTGTGATCTCAGCACTGAAGGTATATATCAAATCAACAGAATCAGACATACAAATCCTGTATTTGCAGGTATACAATAATAATATATGAAATGTAGCATCGCAGGTATAGATCAAATAAATACATGGAAGCAGCATTGCAGGTATTAATCAACTGAACAAGACATACAAACCCTGTATTTGCAGGTATACATAAATAATGTATGGAAACATAGCATACCAGATATGGATCTACAGAATAACACACAAACCCAGCTTTGCAGGTGTAGATTAATTGGAATTCACATAAAAACACAGCATTAAAAGTATATTTAAAACCCCCTAAATTACAGGCATAGATCACAGGTTGCACACCCCAAAGCCAGCCCTGGCGTCCACACTGCCCACATAGAACCTGGCCAGCACCCAGATAACACACATAAGAATTGCCATCTTTGTCCCATATACACCCTGCCTGTGCCACCTTGGTCCCCAAGGCTCAAACATCCTGCTAGTGCCATCTTTGCCCTTCCACAATTATACATCTATGATACACACAAACACATTAACTCATGCTCTCCTCATTCAGACAATTCACCCACATATTAACTCATGCTCTCCCTCATTCAGACAGTTCATCCACATATTAACTCATGCTCTCCCTCATTCAGACAACTCATCCACATATTAACTCATGCTCTCCCTCATTCAGACAATTCATCCATTTTAAGAAACTACGCCCCTTGGAGCTTCAAATGAGGGGCTACATGTATTTCTAGGACAAAAGTTGAGTGCACAAATAATGATGGAATATGTCGCTTTGGCTAGAAAATATTTTTTCTAACCATAGCGACATGTTCATTTGTGTCTTGCGCACTCCAGGTTTGTACTAGAAACACATACAGTCCCTCATTTGATGCGCCAAGGGGTGTAGTTCTTGCAAATGTGTACTTTTTGTGCCATAATTTAACTTCCTACGTGAGCAGTAATGCCACATCAAGGCTTCAACCCTAATTACTGATCATTCACACGCCTTTCATATCTCCATTCACTCGCAGAAGCACACACCATACTTTCCATACATTCACTCACAGAAGCACACACCATTCTTTCCCCTTACAATCCCAAAGAAATGATGGTAAATGATGGTAAAATCACTTTTACAGCAAAAATAAGTCTTGCAGTAAAAATGCAAGGCGCTGCAGGGATGAGATGGTTACTCACGTACCACACAGGCTAAATGGCTGATTTTAATAATATTTGCAGTTCATCAGGATTTCAAAAATTTGCTTCCCTCAACCGTTGGCTAAATTCAACCCCATGATCAAAGGGATCGTGGGATAAAAAATTAGTATCGGCCATTTTTAAAAAGGGAATGTGAGTTTTTATAGCTATATGATCGCTGTGGTAACATTGGCTACCACAGTGATCATTTAGCTAGAATACTTAAACTTTTTTTTTTTTTTAAGTCATTACCGGACATCTTGCTGATTGATAGGGGATCAAATACGTATTTTACTGAGTAAAATGCAAATCAATTTATAATTTATTTGAAATGTGTTATTTTTTGTTGTTATTCTGTCTCTCACTGTTCAAATAAACCTACCATTAAAATTATAGACTGATCATGTCTTTGTCTGTGGGCAAACGTACAAAATCAGCAG
Organism: Sceloporus occidentalis; assembly: GCA_023333645.1. Lineage (NCBI taxonomy): Eukaryota > Metazoa > Chordata > Lepidosauria > Squamata > Phrynosomatidae > Sceloporus > Sceloporus occidentalis. The sequence continues at coordinate 218,800 of JALMGF010000180.1, forward strand.
GGGATCAAATAATGACTGTACAAGCTACAGATGCTCTGATAATAGTTACCCTTTGCCCATGCCTCATGGGGCAGACTGGGCTGCTTGCCTATCCCTCATTGACATTGTCACAAAGTACGTGTCAGTTCCATATAGAACACAGGATACGGCCAGTTCTTGCTAGACATGTTTATGGCTGCACAAGGTTCAGCATTTGGCATGAAGCCTGGAGAACAGAGGGTGCTTCAGGTTTTGACGTCATTTAGAACTCCTGCAGTTTTTCCTCTTGATTCTTCTGCTGCTTAAGCTGTTTACGCAGATTAGGAGAGACAGCTAAAGAACTCAAAACGTTAAAGGACTGTTAATGTTTTCAAATGAAGGCCCATCATTAAACGGTTTTCATTTGGTGTTGGATCTCTTTGGGAGCAGCAGCTTGGAAGTGATGCAAAGCTGAAAACCAATATACTTTAAGTCTGGTATGCATAGGTGCCACCTAGCTCTATGGGCCCCTAGTGCTCTAATGAATAACCCAATTGCCACACCGCCACAGACTGAATGACAACAGCCAAACAATGTAGCTTCGAGGAGGACACTTAGCAGGGTTGTTGCAGTACGGCAGATTTCGCCTCATGGAAGCCGACATGGAGCCCTGTGCTTTAGGCCCCTGGGAATTAGCGTAGCTGAATGGACAGGGCACATGTATGAATGTGGGTGAGTGCAGTATGGCCAGCGACCTTAAGGTCTGGTGGTGGTTGGCATGATTGGGGCAGCGGAGGAAGCTGTCAGTATTGTTGGACGAGGGGGGAGGTCAGTTCCCTCTTCTTGTGTTGGTGGTAACCGGAGTTAGAGGGGGCCGGCAAGGATGATGCTAGTTTTGTACTGTGTTAGACAAGTTATTACTTGATATGTGTTTTATATTGTGTTTTATATTGTTATTATTATTATTATTGTCTTTTATTTATATAGCGCCAACAGTTTACACAGCGTTTATAATTGTATATAATTGTTATTTATTATTCATGTATTGTTTTGGTTGTTTGGTAAAGGTTTTATATATTTAAAGTTATTGGCTAACATAGTGCATAATAAAGCTGTGGCCTGTTTATATCCAAGAATGTTGTGGTGTGGTTATTGGTGAGTTTCTGGTTATGGGGGGTAACAGGTAGGTTAAGTTGAGTTCAGCGCGGTCCCAACTACCTTCATACATGAGGTAAGGAGCTTTATTTTGTGTATGTCCACATATACCTGACACAAGTGTTCCTTGTGTTACTTGGGACAGTGGTACGGTGCGCAGAGATCTTGACTGACCTGCAAAAACCAGGACTGTTGTGTGTGTCACACATCTTCAAATTACCTGTCTAATGCAGAGAGAATACATCTGAATTAAATGCAATTTATAATGCAAACAAAATCCTCCAAAAAGTATTATTTTATCATTATTTAATCAATTAAGTTCAAGCAAAAATTGTGGAAGATGCATGATATAGAACATTAATATGATATAATGTAATTTAAAAAAAAACAGTTTCATCAGAAAATGTGCCTACTTAGTTTGTTTAAAGAACTATTTAAATTGTAAATTCTGTGAAATGCATTTTTATTACTGAAATACGTCCAATAGTGAACAAAGATGGTTTGTTTATAAAGCAGAGTCCGAGAGTGGCCGGGCTGGGCCTTGGGCTTATCTCACGTCTGCACAGCTTGTTTATTATTTTAATGGAAGTGGATTGGACTGTAAAAGACCTGATTTCAAGCTGAACGGCTATTTTAAACAATATTATCAGTGTTTTTTTTAAAGATTTACTTGGTAACAGTCGTATGTTCTGTTCTCTCACTATGAGATCACTCACAGCGGCGGTAAACACTCTCTAACCGAGAAAGGAGAGCAGAAACCAGAGGGCTTTCTCTCCACATATTCCTTGAGTCCAGGCTCCAGGGCTCATAGAAGCCCCGGCGGAAGTGACGGCAGCCCTGGAAACATTTGGAGACCAGACCCATATAGTTTATCTCGCAGTCGAGCTCTTATACCCACACGCACCCCTTATACATACCAGAGTCACACTATTTTCCATACGACTAACTATAAAACATTATTTTTATCACATTATTTGTATTATTTGTGTTAAAAGGCCCTAATACATTAAATACATTAGACATAATGGAATCAAAACATTTGCTACTGCAAACATTTTTAGATGAAAAAGTTCCATTTTATTCAGTGGAACAAAACAGTGATCACATTATTCTTCACGATATTCTTGTAAGAAACGTTTGGCTATTAATACCACCACAACTGTTCTAGCACTGCATCCTCCAATGAATTCCTCATCCCAGATACATTATTATTATTTTTTTTTAAATGCACACAGTTCATGGTGGAAAGTGGTCTGCCAGTATGCTTATGTAAAAGGTCCTCTCTTAAGGAAGAAGGACTGTGAAACCAACAGGAATAATGAAATCAGTTCTTACAACTAAATTGGGTTTCACTCTGAAGATCCCAACCACCATTCAAGTTTCTGCGATGAATCCTTTGTGATAAGATATGCAGATTGAAATAAAAGTAAATAACACAATATATTTACTTTTCCTCTCACTGATTTCTGGGCCTAGAAAGTTTTGTCCTCTGAAGTGACTTCAGATTCAGGAGTGTGTTTTATCTCTGGCTAAGTAAACATTAAATAAATCAATATATTACTACAGTAAGTACAGTGCACACACCGACACCCAGACACACACACACCAGGATAGCCTCTGCCACACTGACACCCAGACACACACACCAGGAAGGGCTCTGTCACACAGACACCCAAGCACACACCAGGACAGCCTCTGCCACACCAACACATCCAAACACACACCCACCAGGACAGGCTCTACCACACCGACACACAAATACACACCAGGAAAGGCTCTGCCGGGAGTGACTGGGAAATCAGTAGATGCCGAATCTTAACCAGGATCGCTTCTAAGTTAGAGAACACTGTGTATGGGGCTGTGATTATTTGTTCTTCATCACAGACCTAGCAACGTGTTGTATGGACAGCTGGCCCGATCTTCTGCTGTCAAGGATGCCTTTTGGTTTTGGCCGAAACCCTGTCCTGCATCATAAGAGAAGCTGTGGATCCCTCGCTCTTTAGGGGGTCAATTGGGTTTAACATAAGCCCTTATAAAAGCAGCTTGAATCGGCCCACCACTACCAACGCCTCTCATGCACTCGATGTTTTTTACTAAAGACTCCATCTTCTTTCCAAGATCTGCAATTTTTTTGGCTGGTACAATATATCTTTATTGTGTTTTTTGTTTTTATAATGACAAAATTAAAATCAGTCAGGAGTACATCTTGTCTGCTGTAAGGCTTGATGGAGATAAAGAAAGCATAGACGGGCAATGATGTTTTTTTTCTCACAGGCGCGTAGATTTTGGGGCAGGATATTAAGCAGACCCAAAAGTGGAGACGCTGACATTTCTCCGCCAAATAGTTTTTTCCAGAAACATTGCCATCCAGAGTTTGTTAATGCAGGAGCCGGACCACCATACATGTAGCATGGTACCCACATTGCTGCATTGTCTCCGGCATAAATGACTAGTGTTTGGATATATCTTGGCCAGTTTGGTAGGAACAAGGTACCATCTCATGAGGACTTTAACTTGGGTTTCCATACGAGTAGAACGACGAGTGGCACCCCAGGAATCTCTAATTGATTTTAGCCATTGTTCCCCAGAAATGGGAATGTCGACAAACCCCAACTAATCATATAAGATCATTTATCTGTGTTTGATGTAGAAGAATGTGAAGAAATAAGTACGTTTGTAGCAGACTGTTAGCGCTTTAGTACGGTGCAGATCTGTTTCAGAATAGGGGTTGGAGGACTCCTGTCACCAACAGACCCCGGTCTAAGGTAGCGTTAAACATCCGGTCTAATACGAATATAAGTAAAGCGATCGCCCCCGTTCAGCTGGAATCTAGCCATTAGAAGCGGAAACGTAACAAAATAATCTTTATCTAATGAATCTGTAATATAACGATCTACATTTTATTGATTTCGAATACAAAGTCTGAGAGTAAAACTTGTGTCTGATGCGCCTGCAGGGGTCCAGCTGCCTCTCGTGCGTCCTGAGAATGAATGATATCCGAGTTCACAAGCGAAATCAAGCGATAAAGCCAAATTAAAGTCAATTTAGAAAAAAAAAAAGGATTTGATTGATTTTCCGGGCATTCGATTTCTGCAGTCCAACCACCTCCCATCAGGACACGGGCAGCGCTGTTCTTTGTCCGCTTAAACAGATATTGGCTCCGCGGATCTCTTTTTTTTAAGAACGACATAGATTATCATGATGCCGGAACAAATGACGTGCAGCATCGCGGTCACTCCAAACATTATATACATCGCGTTTAGGACAACGCCATCGGAAATCTTTCCGGTTTGTACTTCCAGATCTCCTAAGGAAAAAAAATTTCAAATGAAAAAAAATTATTTTGATGTTTCATTAATATTTTCGATTTAACATTTTATAAAACCCATCAAAAATACCACATCTATACAAGGCGATAATGTCTGTATAATCATCGCTTACAGAAAAATAATATACATTTCCAAATCGTATCTGAATGATATTTAGATCAGCCACGATATTACTTTTCCCATCTGGACATCAGATATGGATTTCATTTTTTTCTCAAATAAAAGTAGAAATATCTTTATAAATATATATATATATATATATATATAGATAGATAGATAGATAGATAGATAGGTAGATAGATAGATAGATAGATAGATAGATAGATAGATAGATAGATAGATAGATAGATAGATAGATAGATAGACAGACAGATATTTGGTTCATTTCAAATAACCAACTAATGTTTATGAGACTTGCTGGGTTTCACAGTCTGACTTGGAATCCAAAGTTTAAAGATAAAAAAGGTAAAACTGAAAATAAGGTTTAGTTAGTATGAAGAAGCAGGGAAAAGCTATAAAAACATAAAGAAATGGAACTTAAATTAAAAGCCTCTGTCGTGTTGGGTCTAAAATGACATAATTCAGAGAAGGAGAAAAGAACCCATAAAATAATCCAGTACGATGCAAACAGTTTATAATACCCCCGATTACCTTTAGCGCTGGAGCCATCGTGCGATTCTTGCCCCTTGGGTAAGGCGCACACACCACAAAAGAGAATACACAGCAAGAGGATTTGTGTAGACATCATGCTAACAACACGGGTCTATACTGACTGTCTAACTCACCGTGACGGCGGCTTGTTTACTGCGCTGCTGTTGTGACATCACTATCCTTGTAGCTTGTAGTTTATGATGTCATGCAGCTGGAGAAGTTAAAGTGATATTACCAGCAGTAATAGTTCTAGGTTCATCGCTTATTAAACTTTAAATGTCTCTGTGCTTTGACTCCATCTTCTGTTGGAACAATACCGCTATATCCTTTTCCCAAAGCAGTTTGTGACATTGTAGCGGCTCCTTGACTTATATCACAGAAACATAGAATTTCATGGCCGATCAGGCCCCTTTGGCCCATTATTCCTGGTGTAAAGACTCTGACCTCAATCAGTCCTTGGACTTGTCTTAGAGCCATATGCTTATCCCATGCATGTTTAAAACTCTTTACCACCACTGATGGGTGGCTGTTCCACTTATCTAATCTCAGCAGGAATATATATGACAGTGGAAGTTTTAAATGAAAAGTATTTCTACAACAAAACGCATATCTGCAAATGAAGTCAAATTAGTCTTTGTAAAATCTACAACAGTGACATGTTTGAATATTTAAATTGTAAGCTGCTGACTAATCGTTACGTCCTGATTACCCATTGTACAGCGCCGCGGAATATGATGGTGCTACATAAAACAATACATAATATAATTTTAATTTTGCTGACCAGAACCCACAGGTCCTCTTAGTCTTGATTCACCCGCTGAAATGTGATTTAAAGCCAGAGGCCCGTCGCCGTATATATTTATTTACTTGCACAACGTCTCACTAAGCAGAACGATAAGTGATAAGACAATTAATGCCTATCGAGGGCTAACAGCGCTATTTACCCAATGATTAATCTGCGGGTATAAATAAACTGCAAACGTAACTGGAATATTAATAACAGATCTATACCTTTAATGTTGAGTTTTTATGTCAATTCCAATTGATTTATACACGCAAATCTTTTTTCACTATAAAGTATATTGGCAGCAGGTGCAAATATTTATATTTATATATATTAGCAGCAGGGTGTAATATTTCTATATATATCGGCAGCAGGGGCTAATATTAAGGAATGAAAAATAACTGCCAGTTTAGCTGTTATTTTGAAATCATATTTCAATCACGGTCTTTACTTTAAAGAGATAAGTATATATTATGTAGTTAAAATGGATGTATATATATATATATATATATATATATATAGTGTATATGTAGTGTTTTATAATTGCCCCCCACTTTGGTCCCCGGCCCCCCATGTGCCCCCCCCTAAATATGAAAGCTGGAGATGCCACTGAGTGGTACACTGGGCAGGGGTGCTTAAGCCAACACAAGACCAAAATCGGTTTCTCAATTATAGCCGACTCTGTGAAGTTGTCCTGAGAAATTCAACTCAGCTGTCAGCTTGGCACAGTTGAACGTTAGTTAATATGGTACATAGATGTGTACTGTCAGCCCCAAGAAGTAACTCTGAGATGCCCAAATATTCTCCTTTATGTCAGGGGTCAGTTGGACCTACGATGGCAAGCTAGACCTTCACTACCCTTTACAATGAGAGAAGCAGCCGCACAGAAGAGCCTTTATCTGCTAAACGGTTGTAGTAAAACTGCTAGAAAGGCAAGGGCTCGAAAGATTACATTTATTTAGGAAGGAGCTGATGCCGATACTCCTGGTTTAACTCTTTATCTCTGCTCCGTTCTCTTCCTTCCTGAATCAATGTTAGCGCACTGAGCTTGTTCTGACTGTATTTCTGACAATATCAGCACATTTGTTGAATTCCAGCTATTGTTTGGCTTTCATTGTGTTGCACATTTTGGCTTTCCTCCCACCATTTGAAAAGAAAAATAGGAAACCAGAGTTAACTAAGGGTGGGCAAAATGAGGGAAAATAGCTGTAGGGTTTTCTATTAAATAATAGAATATGGCAGCTCAAACTCCTGTAATGGGATCATTTTTGCCAAATCAAATTATTATATGGATTTTATGACATGTTAAGAATATTGCCACTTGTGTGCAACATGTAGGCATTATTTACCCCTAAAGTTTTTTATATTGTAGGTGTGTATAATACCCACGTAGTCTTCCAGTCCGGAAATAAAAAATGTCAGTATAACTTGGGGAATTTTAGTAATTTGACAGGTCTCCATTTTTATCATTATGCTTATTAATAGATCAGTGGGGCTTAATTTAATGTATTTCTCCTTATTTTCTATAAAATACTTTGATTGCCTCTATCCATTGGGATTAGTGGTATATGTCATTTTCAGATATATTGGTATGGCAGTGAGGGAATGACAAAATGGACAAAATAGACTCAACCATGTCAGGACGTTCCCTAACCCCTAAAAACCTTTTGTGATGCAGCCCTTACATTTATAAAAATAATAGATTAGAAGATAAAGTCTTTCCAAAGGTTAACATTTTTAATACTTTAGCACTGTGCAATAACCTATTTCAACGTTTCTATGTGTATTTCTAATACCATTCATTTTGTACCTAACCCACCTGAAAGCGACTTTATTGGTCGATCGTACAGACTTTTAACTGTTGGAGCAGGGAGACCAGTGGTCTCTGCCGGCCAAGTTGCATCAAGTTAACCCCTGACGGCGTTTTGCCGACGCCACCGTCATTTCTAAATAAATATTATGTTATGGGCTGGTATAAAAGAAAAGATTGAGAACTACTGGTCCAAACCAAAAATCTCTACCCATTAACTCTAGTAGGGCTCTGGACCATATAGGTGTCCGAAGTCATGCAAGAAGGAGGCATTGGACACATAGACTGCCTAAAAGTGGTGAACCCCTAGCACACACTCGTATTGAGTATACTTACCTGTAACGTGTAGTATAAGAAAAACAGACACGCTTTAGTCCGGTTCCTGCTTTACTTTCAGCTCAGCTTCTCAATGCTGGGTTTGTATTGGAAACGTCTCTGAAGAGCATTAATAATGCAAATATTGTCTGCCAAGAAAGACAGTTGTTGAGGTCATTGTAAGAACTGTAACCTCTGAGGCCTTATAAAGAGCTAATTACAAAAGTCATCTTAAAGTGAACCTAAAGCAATGTGTTTGTTTTTTTTATCGTACCGGGCAAAAGTAACTAACAACATGGCAATGCGCAGAATGAATATGCTTGCTTTATTCATTCACACAAATCCTCAAGGCTTTACACACTGCAGGCCTAAAGACAGAAAACTGCTGCGTGTTCCTTTTTTTAACTATTTTTCTTATTACTTTTGGCTGTAATGCCAAATCCAGCCGAGTCTCCCTTTATCGCTACAATAGTCATGTGCTCTTTTTTTCTGTGTCATTTAAGGTTAAGTATTTCCACATATCTTTGAAAATAAAGCTAGGTTTCCCTCATATTTGTTCGCATGGGGTTGTATAGTACAATGTGACGTTTAATAATATGAATTATTATTGTTGTTCAGGGTGTAATACAGGCTCTTGTAGGGGGTCAAGAATTTTTGCTAACACATCTGGGCTCTTTGAAGTTGACTCTACTGAAAGCGGCTGCTAATGGCTTTGATATCCCTTACAAAAAATTACTGCAGTTTTCCTGAAGTAATACTGCAGTTTTTTTGACATGAAAAAACTGCAATACTGCACTTTTACTGCAGTATTACTGCACATTTACTGCAGTATTACTGCATTTGTACTTCACTGTACTGCAGTTGTACTGCAGTATTACTGCACATTTAGTGCACTTTTTTTTTTATACTGCAAACCTACAGTTGTACTTCAATGTACTGCAGCTTTATTGCATTTGTACTTCCGTACAAAAATAACTGCAGTAAAACTGCAGTACAGTGAAGTACAAATGCAGTAATACTGCAGTAAATGTGCAGTATTGCAGTTTTTTCATGTCCAAAAAACTGCAGTATTACTTCAGAAAAACTGCAGTAATTTTTTCGTAAGGGATTTATTTCCATGGTGGTTATCATCGCATCACAAGATTATTAATTCCAAAATTGTCACCTTGTGTTTATTTTCTCTTTAATAAAACTGAGTTCATGCATTCACAAAGACATAGAAAGTGAAGGCAGATAAGAACCATTCAACCCATCCATTCTGCCCAACCTCTGAATACTTTCCTTAGTTCCTGGCCTTATCTTACATCTAGTTTACGTATGTCTATCCCATGTATACTGCATTGACTGTCAACTCTTCCTCTGGAAGCCTATTCCATGTATCCACTACCCTTTCTGATATTCCTTTTAAACCTTGGCCCTTTTAGCTTAAGACTATGTCCTCTTGTTTTGGTCGTATTTCTTCTTTTAAATAAAATCTCTTCCTCTATCACGTTGAATCCTTTAGTATTTCTCTTTCTTCCAAGCTATAGACGTTTTAATCTTTCCTAGTGAGTTTTATCCTGCAATCCATGAACCAGTTCAGTAGCCCTTCTCTGAACTCTCGGAGATACGGTCTCCAGTACTGTACACAATAACCCAAGTGCTCAAGAGACGCAGTTCAACCGTTTGAACTGTTGTAAATCACAGTGAATCAGCCACAGGAAAAGCATGGAGTGGCAAATGGATGGGTTGCCCTGATTTAAGGATTTGGGGAAATGACCAAAAGCTTTTCCTTGTTTTACTTGCAATTCCACACATAACCTCCAGGGTGGCTACAATACCAAGGACTTGGACAGCATTTGCATCCTGGCTGGATACTTTATGTGCTTCTTCTAAGGGCTTTCCACGCAGTCTGGATAGTTCATATTGTGTCTTTTGCCAAATGGGTTTGGGGCTTTTTATTACTGATAAACCTGTGTTGCTCTAGTGTAGCCCATGCCTAGATATTATAATATACCAATTTCTGGCTACCATCCTGTTATACTAAACATGAAAAAGTCTCTTATTACAGTGCATTTACCAAGAGTGTCAATAACTACCCCATTTTTGTATCAGAGCAGATGCATTTTTTAGTGTAGATTAGAAAATCATTAAAATAATCAGTCGAATTAAAACTCTAATAATTGCTAGTCATAACATTAAAAAGGCATACATTATCTTTTTCAGCAAATCTCCATGCGATAGTATTAATTTACCGTCATGCTTCGACTCCCATTTATCATATTCTTGAAATAAAAATGTTATTATGACATTTATTTGCTTAAATATTTTATGAAGACACGATTGTCATTAAAGTCCATTAAAGTGCAGGGGTTGAAGTAAGTGGCTTGGCTGATGTCCCAGATTATGTGATAATCTCACTTACCTGTATCCAGTTACATTGTCTGACTCTCTCTTCGCTTCCTGATGATCTCTTAATGGATACATTATATGATATACGATAAAGTCAGGTCAGTTATATCACACGATGAGCTGTACACACTTCCCGTAATCAAATAAAGATGTAATTATGTGCCAGTTATTTTGGAGGAAAGCTATTTGATAAATCCACCTTGATGCCATTTTTGTTTACAAAGTGGTTTTTGCAAAGTACAGATTTAATCAGATAAAAATCATTTCTACCGAAGGCGGAAAACCTTATTTTATTGAAGGTCAAATCTATAAAAATGGCTGACAGCAATGACAATGAATGCATAACTTGTATCTCTATTAAGTTAATTAATGTGAATATGTTTTATTGATACATTGATCAGCATTTTTATTAGTTAGCCTTTTTAACAGTGCCTGAATTGGCGCTCAGGTTGCTCCAGGCATTTGAATGACTTAAGGCCAAAGGTCTGAGCGGAAAGTTCATGATCGCTTTTGGGGGAAAAAATCTTCCTAGTCACGAAATTCGTCTTCTGTTCGGACGATATTTGTCCAACATTTTCATTTTCGGAGATCCCATTTGTCTGTCTGGGTTGCCATGGAAACAAGAAATAAACGGCTAGAAGAATTGGCGTGATTCTCCTCCTCTTAGTGTAGTTAAAATGGCAGTCACAGCGCTGAACGAATGAAAGAAGATTTCAGCATTGTGCACATTTGTTTTTCATTTACCAAAATGGTAAAATTCGGCATGAAAACACATTCGTACGGAAAGGAATGTGAAACTAGAAGCTCTATACAACTGAAAAGAATAGGCCCAGGCATAATGGCTCCCTGGAATTTGGCCTATCTGTTCCATGGCCAGTCCGGGCCCGCTGGGGCAGACTGTGTGTAGGAAGCAGCTGCACCAACTTGCAGTAGGGGCCCAGGCAAAATGCCTACCTATGTAGACAGATTCTGCCTGGAGCACCACTCCGAGCACACACAGCCAAGAGGAGATTGCAAAACCTGCATGTGCTTATCCATAACTAATGACAGTGGATCTCCCGCAAGCCAAGAAGCTGGGGGGGGCAGGGAAACAGTATAAACATAGAAGGTTATTCTGATGAATCTCTTCATGTTCTTGCAAGGGGGAAATGTTAATGCCAGTTGGCTGGAGTGTCCCTTTAAGTAGGTCCTAGTAACAGGCTCCATGCTATCTTGATTTAGAGAAAACAATAATAATAATAATTAGTAAGTTCTTCTCATAATAATCTTATCATGGAAAATCTGATGCTTAAAAACCATTTTAAGGCATCCTGTCGGGTTCCAGAGAGGTCTTCTTTATGAGCATTTTTTACATTCTTGAGAGTCATTTGTTTGACTGGAATGGGGCATTTCCAAGGGTCCCTTGGGTTGCTATATGTTAACCCTTCCCATTTCAGCTTAGTCTTTTAGCCATTCCGTCAAAATCCTATCTATGCCTCACCCACAAAGACGAAATGCCACTTTTCCTGCATTTAGCATAACTTAATCATGCATTAAAAATAAAAAGAACATTTTTTGGTTTTGCGATCATGTATTGGATATGTAATTTGGGTACATTTGGTCATTAAGTTTTTGAGGCCTTAAACAAAACATTCAGATGTGGTCCCATCCATTTCTAAAAACTAGCCTTGCAGGCATACCTGGGATCTCCGGTAGATTATCCCAAACCTCCCCTCTTCCGGGGCTTGTAGGGGCTTGAAGTGGGTTGTAGCGCACAGGGAGTATTGTTTGGTTGTGCTATAAAAAAGTAACTCATGGCCTGGCTATTGACTGGATATATATCTAACTCTACATGTAGCATTTGAATCCCTCCTGTTATCAGACTGCAATATCCACAAGGCTTAGCCACTTCCAGACTTAGAGTGTGGGAGTTGCAGTCCAAAGTTATGATGCAGGGCAAAGGCTTACATTGTATGCAGCCTGATGGTGGTAATAGTTGCCATCCAAAAACAAGATTTGTCCAAACCAACATTTCACATAATGAAACTTCTGAAAGCATCTCTTGTTGTTTGCCAGGGATCTAGTTGACTGATTTCTATAGCAGGCCCCGCTAGAGCCCAGTTTGACAAACCGATCACACAGCAACTCACTGTGAGAATCTGCAGCAAATTCCTTGGCAAAATGAACCGATGGCAAGAAAAACAGACTTTGCCTGTTTTCTTTGGATATTATGTATGTGAATGGAGCCAAATAATGTCAGAAATGCATTTATTCTGATGGCATTTGCCAATTTCTAGTGGTTCCATGTTTCCAGAGTCCTAACATTTAATACTTAACTTCCAATGTTTCACCTTTCCAAATCTACATTTAGTAGTTGAGTGAGTGTCTGAAATAAATGATATAATGTTTTAGAAAGATTAAAGGGAGGAATGCATATGTTCAGAAGCCTCTCTTGGTTGGCTGAGTCCCCCTTTCACATGGAGCCCAGTGTAAGCTGCAGCCAGCATCAGGTGAGAAACAAACTGTGTGTATTATATGTATGTGTATGACTGCGTGTATACTCTGTGAGACTGTGTGTGTAATGTCTGGTAATAGAGGGGTTAATTCCCTGAAACTGCTCATGTTTGGTAATAGAAGGATTAATTCACTGAAACTGCTCATGTATGGTAAAACAGGGGTCAATTCTATGAAACTACTGCGGTCTGGTACTAGACAGGTTAATTCCCTGAAACTGTCTCCCACGCTGAGCAAGCAAGCTTTCCAAAGCAAAGTTATAGGTGACAAAAATCTTGACAAAATGAAGAGAAATTAATATTTGGCATAGTTTAAGAAACATAGAAACAAGTGTGGAATTCTTAACACCATAACATAACAATCATTTTTTTAACCAGGAAATGCTCTGTGTGAGAGCTTTGAGTCACTTTAAATATACTGCACCTTTCTTTCTCAATGAAATATTAGACTTTAGCACTTTACATTACGTACTGCATATATCATGTTACATACATATTAGATTGGGATCCGATTTGATTCTGGTGTACTGTGCATTTTATATACTTTTGCCATTGCCGGAAGTTTATAGTCCTTCTGGGTGAAAAGCAAAATTGTATGTAAGGATTAGAAAGTTCACCTATCTTGTTGATAATATTAGATCCTGCATTTTATTTTTATCTTTCTTATATACAAATCAAATATCCCACAAGCACCATATACACTCAGCATAGAGGAACAAAAATTGGGGAAAAAAACTATTTGGAGAATTTTGCCCACATAGAAGGGCAACGGCTCAATCACTTACATCTTCCCGTTTAATTCATCTAACTTCAAAGTCCCATCTTGCCCCTGCCTGTGGGCACTCAGGTAAACATTGCCCCATAAAACTAACTGAAATTGAGATAGTTCCAACCTTTCTCTAATTCAGAACCCAAATTATTGTTTAAGAGATTTTTGCTCTGGATAAACCAATTTAGAGGTTTTTTTTAGCCAGGTGAGTTCATAAAAAAAGCCCACTTAAAGTAGAAAGGAACTCAAAACTCTTTCCCTCACTTGTACCTCTGAACCCAATAATCAATGAGTAACAAAGCTCCAAGATTGCAATATTACTCAAGATGTTTACTATAGTGATCTTAACCCTTACCCTAAAAAACATACTTGCATTGAGATCCCAGTAACCTAACATAGAAAATGTGCTTTTAATATATCCATAAACCTTAAGAATACTGATTGATTTAGTATATGCTACATTTACACAACAAATACCCTAAAACACAATTATATGTTGGTTCACCCATGCCCCAAGCAGACTAAATAGAGAAAACATTTTGTGGGAGAAATGTTTGCCGGTAGTTGGTGGTAGAACCTGTTAAACCATGACCCCCTGCCTCCAGTATAAGTAAAACACTTAATTCCTTGATGCATGACTCACGTGCCCTATGTAGAGCCCAATCTAGTTCTACTGTTCTCCATACCTTAAACAAATGCATACTGACCTCTCCTTCCCCTGCAGCAACACAAAAGGCATTTTTTTCCCATTGACTCTTTTCCTCCAGGTAAACTCTACTGCTTCTGCCCACACAATTAAAATAATGATGACCCACTCAGAACTCTTTTGTCACCAAAGGCTATGTACTGTTTCTTTCTGTTTCATATTTCAAGAGTGAAATAAAAATAATGTTTTGAAAGCTTTATGGGCAATATAGGAGCACACAAAAATACTTGGTCGCAATAATTGGGAATTTCACATTGATGTACCGTCATGAAGCAGTGAAAATAAAACTGGAAAAGTTAGAATTTAAAATAAAACCTAATGGCATTCATGATTTCATTCTACTAGACGTAGGACTAGTGAGCAAGGCCGGAGGGGTCAGAAAACTGGGAGCAACAGCATCAAAATCTGTAGAGAAAGTGTGGGTCAGGTCAAAGGCTCAAGCAGTGGACAAAATGGGCTATTTCTAAATCACAAATGCAGAAGGGTAAGTCACAAAGCTAGTTGGGTCAAGGCCTAGTGTTAAAATAGGAAGTCCGGGTCAAAAAGGAGGTCATACCAGGTTACAAACGCACAGTCAGCGACTTTATGTGCGTGCGTGACCTGCTACCCCAGAAGACTCACTGGCTGAGGGAGACCTCCATTACCACCTCCAATGGAGACCTCCATTACCACCTCCAATGGAGAACTCCATTACCACTGGAAGCAGTCCAACGGTGAGGACATCGCAGGGAACCCCCACAAAGATGGAGGTAAGTCACTCATATCTTAATTGGTACTTGATATTGACTTGGATTTAGGATAGCTTTATGTTTGTAACATGTATAATTAAAATCCCTCACTGTATTAACTTCTACCACTTCGGATTGAAGGATGTTCCATTTATCTTACACAATCTTCCATTACATCTAAACCTCTCCCCTCCTGTACTTTGCTACTTCATCTCCTCTCTCTCTTCTTTTCTCCAACCTATACATATTGAGATCCCTTTGTTTTTTTCTGATAATTTCCTTTTATAATCTTGAATAACTATTCACCATTTTTGTAGCCCTCCTCTGAACTTTTTCCAAGATGTCGATATCCTTCTGTTGGTCTCCAGAACTGTACGCAATACTCTATGTGGAGTCTGACCAGAGATTTGTAAAGTGGCAGAATCACCTCCGTCTCCCTGCTACTAACGCCTCTCATTACACAACCCAGCACCCTGCTTACTTTTTGCAACACTTTATTCCATTTCGATATATGTTTCAATAAATTGTGAGCACACAAAAAGTGATACAATTTGTGTGCAGATTTTACTGCAAATGCAAGTACAACAAAGGCTGAAGAACTATTCACAATTGCCAACGTCAATTTGTAATTTGCATTTTTGCTTGCAAATTTCCTTACACAATGTAATGACTATGGCGCTTATTTGTACATGCCCAGTAATTATTTATTAATGTCGTCATAATGACTTAGTTTCCCTGCTGCTTTTTGGTAGGATTATATTACTTTGTTATTTGTGTAGATTTTCCATTTTCATCTTTCCGAAAAAAATCAAACTTTTGTATGCTTTATTTTTGGCTGCCCTGTGTTATTATTTTATACAAAAGCTTTTGTTCAAATGAATTTACTATTAAGAACTATCTGAACAAAGAACACTTTCAGTCTGCTCCTAAACTCTACAGAAACATTTCTTTATTCCTTGTGGTTGGAAGTAGTAATTTCCAAAAACCCTAAAGCAATGAATCGTTCTGGCATTTACAAATGGTAGGTTTCCACTTGGCATTTTCATCGCTTTCCAGAAATATTACAGGAGGCTGGTAAGTGTTTGAAAATAAGAGAATTGTATGTTTAGCATTTTAGATTATCCCCGGAGAAGACATGTTAAATATCAAGCAAAGCTAGAACAGATGTAGAAATATATAGGGGTTGCCTGATGCTTAATTGGGAGATATTTACTTTTAAATACGAGGAAAATGCATAGGAATATAGAATTTCAGGATATGTAAAAGCAATTTGGCCCATCTAGTCTGCTCCGTATATAACGCTCTATAAGGTGATCAGACTCCCTGGTGGATCGCTGCTCCGTGTGCCGATTACAAGGAAGATCCCTGACCTCCCCCACCAGCCCATTCACACTATGGAGGTATGCAGCCACCATGCTAGTATGTTGTACATAATGGTCTCTCTGTTGTACATGATGCCAAATCCCAATGCTCAGTAGAGAAGACATTAGTCGTGGAGGTTGTTCTTGAGGGGTGGAGGCTTTGCCCTGAGCGAGGCCTAAGACAGCACACAATTATTATACATCACTGCTTATCCACCATGCAGGCAATGAAAGTGAAAAGCAACACAAGAATGACATGTTTTGCCTCCTGAAGAAGACGGTCAGAGGTTGGTAGCAGGCATTTCATGCATATCCTCATGTAGCATAAAGAACGGCTGCATTACACCTACTATCCAATTGCCCCTCAACACCTGCTCTTTTAATATAGATTTGTGGGGAAAGAGAAGCGTTTCTGCACCTGTGCGAATCTACCTATCCGGCCTCCTGTAAAGAGCCATCAGGTACAGCCTCTGCCCCGTTCCCCTGTTCGAGGGAGATGGTGTGCCGGAAGCACATCAGGAGCAGTGAGAGAGCATGAGTGAAAATGCAAGGGAGTGCATTTATTAACCATGCTAGAACAATGGATGTTGGTCTGGTTTTGGTGGACGTGGTTGGGGGGGGCATTTTATCCTTGAACCCAGGTGGCCGACCCAGTTTTGGATTACTGGGATGACTATAATGTCTTGATTTACTAGTACCCTATAGATAGAGAGTAACAACCACAAGGAGATGACACAAAAGGGTTTATTCTCTAAAGTGGGAAGTTGGAAGGAGCTTTGTGGTTTCAGCTCTCTGAATTCACAATGCATTACAAAGGGCCATATTTCTGGTAAATTCCTCTGTGAGGAGGGCGGTGCGGGCCCTGCATAACACATAGGTCATTTAGTCAGGTGCCTTTCGAGAAATCCTTTTGAGATTTAAATATGATTCACACAGTGTAAACCAAGCTATTCATGGACCTGAACTCACTGGGGTAGGGCCTTCATTCTGTAAATATAAATCCATGGGTTGAAAATGCAGTTCTCCTGCCAAAATCCCATAATCTAGCTATGTGGCCGGCGGAATTAAATTAGGGTTTGGATCCAGGGGCAGAGTAACATGTTACGGTTGGTGCTTCTTCAGTGTAGCAATTTGAATAGAGTGGATTTTCCGTGTGTTTTTACTGCCAGTCCTGGGTTATGTAGGTATGAGAATACAACAAACAGTAATGAGGTTTCTTCCCTTCTACAAAGTCCCAGGGAAATGTCTCTATCTCCACCCATATTCTCAGGACATCTTCCCATCTGCGTTGCCACCAAGAGCAGAAGCAACACGTTTGGAGGTTGTGCCTTTACATGACTATAATACCCACTGCACAGTCATTTTTTTTTACTGTAATGGATTTTGTGTTGATTGCAATTTAGGCTTCAAAAATTCATACATCATGTTAAATTGTAATTTTTGGACTTCTATTCAACCTATTAATTAATTTACCAATAACCATACCTGGGAACTTGTGGGCTGCAGCTATCTAGAGCCTACCCTTGCGGGACACGGCCAAGACTGCTCACTGAGGTTGGTGGGCGTTCCCGGTGACATCGCGGAAAACACCCCCGTTTAAAGGACAAATGGGCAAGAAGTGGGGTGTGTCAAGACCTGCTCCCGCGACCCGGAGGATTCAGGTGTTGACCCAGAGAAGCGGAAAAGATGTGCTTCCTGGGCCAAACCTGGAGAGTTCCCAGGTATGCTAATAACTTCATAATTAACTGTAACCATAGAAACAAAATAAAACAGAAACGTAATTCCTCTTACTGTTGAATGATTCTGTAGGCATGTAACGTTTGCCTCATAATTCATATTTTTTTAGGGAACGCTTTCCATGTGACACAATATCAGGAACTAATGTGTTGTTACATCTTACTTTCTTCTATACATTTAAACCTTCATTGGTGAGAATGAAATCACAAACCTGTTAAGGGATATTCGCTGAACATACTGGAGAGCTCAATAAGTGTTCAGTCCAAGTGTAACTGTGCCTTTAAGTTGTACTAATGCCTCTAGGAATGTCCCAAGCGGTGGAAAGCCAATAAAAGACAGCGACCTATGCAATGCAGCTGGTCTAGTTTATTGCCCGAGGGATAGTATTTATTTCAGCGAAAGTCATAAAGTATGACTGGCTGTTTATTTACAGGGGAGGGGAAGATATATGAGCAGCATGAGATATTGTTTGATGCTCTAAATACCATACGATATGCAGCAAACAGAAATAAAACAGACTCAGACGGTGTTCTTTTTACTTACGTCACTCATTTTTTGATAGCAGAATCTATTCACTAAAGGAAGAGTTGGAAGGAGGATTGTGATATCATCTCCTTGATGTCACCATTCCTTAAGAAGGGCCAACCCCAGCGAGCTCCCGTTGCAGATCACCTAATGAACTATGCATTATACAGGGCCAGCTAAGACCACCTTATTGAAAAAAAAGTTGCCAGTATTGACTGTTCTTTATGAATAGGGAAGTGACGTCATGAAAAGCTCAACTCAAACCTGCAAATTCTCCCTTTAGTGAATAAACCCCACTAATTTAAGGGAAAATGTTACTGAAAGTGCTGAAATTGTACTTCCTGGGTGATAAGCTCTAATTTAAAGAACCCTACCATGGCAATTTCAGCGAAACTAAACAAAGCAAAAGATCAGCAAATATTATTTAACAGAACCTGAGGCATAAATATCGGGTACTCCGTCACACTACATGGCCGTATATTGCTTAGCCCAGCACTACTTCAAAGTACCTCAATGTTGGCAAGTCCTATCTAACTTAACATGGCTATGTGACAAAATCCCCACTATTTATGGCTCAGATTTTAGGGCATGCTTCCCTTTCTGTGTTTTTAGTGTTACGTTCCACATTAAATGGGTAGGAACTTGCGGCTGCTCCAAGGTCTTCTCTACTAAAGTAGGAGGTAGGATGGCAGTGTATTTTTGGTTGGAACCAACATGGACTCGTGGAATGGAGGCATCCACACATTAGAACATCTCTTTCCGGTTAATGGCCTCCTAAGCCAAAGGTCAGCCCGAACAAGCATTCTTTATCTTGTTGTTTCCCGTTTATTATCACCAGGAGCTGGAGGGAAACTGCCATACCCACTCTCGCCTTTGTTTCTCTCTCTTATCCCTGTAACTCAAATAAACCTCTTATTTCTGGAACGCTGACATACTGCGTCTAGCAACTTGGCTGAGCTATTTTTGCAGGAGATAGTCAAATTTTCCATAGCTTTACTCTTGTGATTCAGTTGCTTTGTATGTACATATAATATGCATGTATGTTTTATATAACAGCCGCTCCCAGTGAATCTACGTTTTCCTTTAACCCTTACGTCATTCCTCATACCAATTTTGATCTTTCCAGAAACCACACTTGATCCCAAAAGGCATTGTTAGATTCCCTTTAACAGTGAAAGTATCAACTTAACAGTGTTCATTAGTGTTTATCCACACATGAACAATACATTTAGTCTATTTTTTGGTCTATTTTCTAAATATCCCTCTAGACTGTAAGCTCTTTTGAGCAGGGCCCTCCTCACCTGTTGTCTCTGTTAGTCAATTTGTAATGTAACATACTACTTGTTATGTCCTGTCTACCCATTGTACAGTGCTACGGAATTTGATGGCGCTATATAAAACAATAAATAATAAATAATAATAATAATAAATGGAGAGTTGTGGTTTCATCTCATTGACTTCAGTTTACATTACAAAGGGTTAACACTAACACGTTTTCCCCAGTGTCAAGGACTGAGCTTACCCAATATAATGTAATCAATGTTTAAAAGGAGTCTATACACTATACAGGGCCAGCCATATACTTGCTGTAGGAGACGCTCACTTAGGTAGGCCCTTTATAATGTATAGTTAAGTCAAGGGAGCAGAAACACAACTCTCCCTTTAGTGAATAAACCCCTATACATCCTGGTTCTATAATAAATACACGAACAAGGAGACCACATCAATACCCCTTGAAAGCGTCACTATTCTAGTTCCACTTCCACAGTATTTGATAAACTAACGTGAAATAAAATCATTTCCATTCCAAGATTGTTCATGATGTCACAATAGACAGATTGAATTCATTTATAATGGACCTTTAAGTTGATGCTTTTGTAGACAAGGTCCACTACACGTAAGCGAAACATTGACAACCGGGGTGCTGTTTGCATCAAGGAGCGGATTCCTTTGTAACACAAAAAATTATTGGTCATAAACCAATGTTGGCTATAGACCGTGACGCCAGGGGATTTGTTTTACACCAAAAGTATTCTGCAATCCAAAAAGCTAATATACAGCGTGAAAAGATGAATTTAAAGGTGTACATGTTTCTAGACATTTTACTTTACTGTGGTGGTGATGGGTATGTGGAACAGCCTCCTGGCAGAAGTGGTAGCTGATATGACACACCAATGAGTATCCTGAATCTAAGATGAGACCATCAATGTATTTAAGTTAGAGTCCTTAAACAAGGATAAATGGGCAGACTAAATTGGTGGAATGATTCTACTCTGCCGTCAAATTCTGTTTCTATATGAAAATAAACTTGATATTTACATTTTCTTTAACTAGAAGGGAGAGCAACAACAATGGCTTACAGTAAACTCTTGTTAGCGGTACAATGCATTCTTTTACATATGCAAATACATATTTGCTAATGTTTCATTACTTTCCATGTAAAAAACTGCTGCAGATCTTGCATGATTTATCTAATCTGTTAATTTTGTACCTGTAGAAACATCAAGTAAATTTACCTTCCCCAGCCCCGTTGTGTACATGTGCGCTACAAAGACACAACGTTCTCTTTCACACTCCATGTATCAACTTGAAGACCATCTTGAAGGTCCATGCAATACGGACTTCAGTTTCTTGGAGACAAGCTTCCAACATTCCCAGTATCTTAAGAGGGGATCTAGAGCACCTAATGTGGTTACAATTACATTTTTTAACTATGGAAAAATATTCAACTGGTGCCATTTACTTTGTTTTCCGGCGTTCCAACAGATCAGACGTTGGCTCTGGGTATATAAATTCCTCATGCTGGTTTTGGAAGTCACATAATGCTATCCTGCCTTGTAATACTTAAAGAGGATTAACACAATGTTGCCAAGGACCATATGATCACCAGTAATTGGATCTACTTTTTCTCCTGTAGTTTTAAAACATGTTTTAACGGCTGTGTATAGCAGTGTATTTAGTAAAGAATTATATTTCTTTGTTGATGCAGCATTTATATTAGATGGAAAATATTTTAGTGAAGCCCGTGGCATGGCCGAAAGATTAAGTAAACTATGCTCAAAACATAAAAAAAGTCTCCATATGGTGTATTTGGTATAATAAAGCACATCCCCTTTAGTATGTATTTTAAGCTACAGAACCTACTCATTTTACAGTTTATTTTTTTTTCTAAAACCAGGGGGGAAAAAAAAGCTCAAACCAGCCTAACATCGGTCAAGACTGGTGTTTATTCAATAAATAAAAGGTTTTAAAAGGCAGAGCAGCTCATCCTCAATCAGCTGTTCCATCAAGAAGGACCGGGCTCTGCAGATTGCATGACCAATATACAGAAATTTCTCTAATGGATCTTAGGCCCGATTTTAATTAGAAATCATATTTTTTTTCACGGAATATGTAAAAATTCCTTGCTGATGCAGTGAGATCATTGTCCAAGTGAATAAAAAGGTAAGAAAATAAATATAGCGATGTAGCATGTCTTTGACAGACCTTGAGGACAGGGGCCAGACACTGCCTTCCTATTTGATCCATAAAGAGGATGCTATGGAAGATAATCTACTCAAGTGCATATTGGGGGAGAGTACGGAGAGTACATACACATAGCTACTAAACAGATCTACATGACCCCCATATGCACCTTAGGGTGGGTAAACTTCTTGATTTGTTTGGAAGATGTCATTCTCTTTGTTTTTTAATTTTAAATGAACCACGAGAACTAATAATTCCTGACCATACACATGACATAAGATAATCAGACCTTTTCTGAATAGTGTCCAACACAAACCTGGATCTAGTAAATTCAATGCAGTCATTTGTGAAATGGAGAATTTACCTAATCAGCCCCCATCATTTACTAGAATGATGGAATGGATGTAAAACAGTCACACACACAGGCTGGTTACACACTTAGCAGATCCATGCAGAATGTCACACAGCTCACGGATCGTTACGTTTTTGTTACATCTGGAGAAGCGCTTGTTCACTTAAAGAAGGAAAACATACACAAACAAGGTAGTTCTAGAAAAAAGGAGGAAGTCGCCTTTACTTGTGTGCAAGACAAACAGAATTGAGAAATCTCAACATTCCTGGTGAATGTAAACATACAAAACATAAAAGGGAAAAAAAAATAAACATGCGCAGATGCAAGCATTGTTGGATTTTTAATTACCATTGGAAATGTTACCACATTAATCACACAATGTAACAAGTGGAAAGTGTTAATTACAGAATGAAATAAGAAGCACATGCCAGTTAGCTTAGATGTTCTATTCAAACTGTTTAGTTGTTGAAAAAAAACAAACAAAAAAAAACTAAATAGGAAAGGTTTCACATAACACGTAAGGTCCAATCCATGTGTATTTTACGGCCAAGGTTGGATGCTAGGAACATGAATCTGCATGTTATACTGCAGGGAATAAAGTGAGGATATAGCAGCAGAATTTATTATACAACACGTGTCAAACTCTGTCCCCCGTGGAGCATAATATGCCTGAGTATTAGGATTTCTCTAAAAAAAAATTGTTATAAAGTGTATGAGAACAAGCCGTCTGGTTTGTACAACCCTTAGAGGCTTACTAATAGACCCAGTAGATCGTGGGGGATTACATATTAAAGTCTCAAGACACAGACTTGTATCATGCTTTACTAGGTCTCTAACAGTCCACGTGGAACATTCAAGTCATTGAGTTTCATTGCTGTGAACGTTTAAAAGCAAGACAGCAGGGCGTTGTGTCCAAGCCTTTATTATCAGAATGGGATACAGCGACATTCTCAGCCCATATCCCCAACGATCCTTCCAGAAAGGAAACATTCCATATCATAATATGGAAACACAAGAACTGTTCCAGGCTGCACAGCGGCTCTACATTTGCTATAATGTAACGGGAGGGTACGAGTGTCCTCTCTCATAAGTACAGAACGATACACTTATAACATTGAAGGTGGAGTAAGCCCAAACATTATAAGCAAACGGTGGCCTTGCGTCCTCGAATAATCAGGGTTCATTCCCCATAAGGCACGTTAGGTGGTTTTTGTTGAAGATTGCAGTTGGGTGTAGCTGCTATTCCCACCCACAGCCCCTATAAAACACTAATGGCTTAGAATAGAGGGACAGCTAAATCATTTTACTTAGAGAGACTGGGATGGAAATCTAGTGTTAATCGCGCTGGTGTTATCCCCCTTCCACACTGTAAAAGTAAGCTCTCTAAAAAGTTATGCATTTAAATAATTGTTTCTATAAAAGAAGCATTAAAAGCTCCAGCTAGCACCATCACGTGTGGTACCGATACACTGGAGTGGTCCGAGACCCAAAAAATAAAAGCAGATTACTGCGAAATGTAAATATAATAAAAAAAAAAAAAAAAAAGGTCAATGCAAAAAAATAAATAAAAAAATAATATATATATATGTATATATATATATAAAGGCTGGTTACTAAAATAAATACAAATTAAAGCATTAAATAGAATTGTACTCATACCCAATAACATTTTGCCTCGAACGCTGCACTTAAAATAAGATGTAAACACAGTGCTACCGTTAGTCTCTACCGCCGCCGACCAAACTCATTAAGTAGCTGATAATTGTGTCATCTCCCGGTTAACAGCTGAGCCATCATTCCAAGTCACATCAAACTGTTAACGAGTAAGTCACATTTACACTTTATTATACTCTTTTAACCCATTCATTTACCAGCATGCATGTAAACAACTTCTAGAAACCAATAATGGAGGAGAGGGTAGCAAGCATTTCTACATCCACCTGCGATATTTCGCTTTTCCATGTTTTATCAGTTTCCCGTATGCCTCCACTTGCAGTAACCTACGATCCATGATTTAGCGCCCCTCTGACACGGCCAAACAACCTTTCCTTGAGCAAGCAGAATGTGAAGGAACGCTGCCCAGATGTTAAAAGAAACAAAATGTGCTGCGCTCAGTACTGGAATGATACTCCATGATAAAATATGAATTTATTACTAGAAAAAAAAAATAAAGAAGGCACAAAATAGAATAGTTGCTCAAGTAGAAGTTTTGTAAACAGAGGATCTGTTAAATCCAGATGTAAGAGTATAAAAAGGCAACAAAGTGTTACACGTGTTAATCAGAGTCTGATTGGAAGTATGCACCGTAATAATATACGTCGCGTGAACGTGATACTTAGCATTCCAGAACACAGGTACAACGGTAGTGTAGGGATAGATAATATAATTTAAATACAAATGTGCTATGCTGGAACTATATGGAACGAACGTACAGTTCCATGTTTCTGCATCACAGTATGCCAAAAGATATTTGTACGACTATTCGTGTACCAACGCCAATTATTGGCAACGGATTGTTTCTTCTGCAGGGGTGGATACGGCCCCAAGTTCAATAAACCATCCCCTAAATGGGGAGAATAAGTTCAGAGTCCCCACGGATGTCCTAAGCCGCGTCGTATTTGTGAAGAGCTTCCTCCAGTTTTTGTGTCACCTTCTGAAAGAAACCGATCTGTTGCTGTAAGAAATGCTGCATTTGCGACTTGAAGTCCCTCACTCGGATTTTGTGAAAGTGATGTATTTCCGCCAGGGTGGCGTAGGAAATAACGTTACAGCGTTCCTGGATGTCGCTAGCTTTCTGAAGCTCCATCTTGCCTTCTTCCACGTGCTTCTTACTCTCTCGGACTTTGGTCAGCGCCCCTGGAACGAAGCCAAAGAGGATGATACTTTAATAATACAGCACATAGAATAGAGCAAGCTAGGCATTGTATTCCCCAGACCAATTTATTTAAGAACGTAACAGCTTTTTCTACCTCAACGACCAGTTCAGGGTCATAACATTGAACTCCAGACCCCAAGGGGCCACAAACAAACAAGGATTTAGGCAAATGCTTCCTTTGCTATTTAATCAGTTCCAAGCGTTTTTGATTCCAGATATTGCGGTCTGGTTACATAACAACGCGGGCCTTCTAATATTTACCTGGAAATTCCAAGTATAAATAGAAATCACAGGCATACGAACGGTTTCCAAAAATCAAGACTAATAGTTTGAGTTTGCCCCTCGTTATTTGCACTAGTGGAGTACAATTCAAATGAGTAAAACTGTAAAAATGTGCTTCCAGCATACATACACACACACTATATGATAAATATAGATATCAGACACATTTTGGGCGAGCCAGACGCGTCCACAACGTAAAGATTCGTTAAAGGAGATGAAGGGTTATACCCGGCTCGGCCAGACTTGTTCACTCAATTAGTTATAGCAGGTAAATGGTATTCCGTACAGCAATAACACGGCCAATAAAAAAAAAATCTAATCACGCATTTGATCTAAAAACACTAATACCCGCATTTACATCACACTGCATAGTTTTCTATATTCAGCTTAAAGACATTAAAGTCTATTGAAAGCACAGCAACTCAAGCGTATATTTCCCTGCTTCTCCCATCAACATCAGACGGATCGCTCCCAAAACGGAAGCGAACAACCGACCCCAGATACACACACCTGCCTGGGGGACAGTAACTCAGATCAGGCAGGGGATATACAACCGTTATGATTAAATGCCAATGTATTCTCACATTTTTATGTTATGCTCCGATACAATCTATTGCAGCGTAGATTAAAACTGGATTATAGATTTCGCTCTCTGCTAAATCACCAACCGTGCATTAAATCATTAGCATTGAAACGAACGCCATAAAGACCATCTAAAGTGTTGCTTCACTTAACGCTGAACTGCGCGGCGATGGGGTCAGATTCACCATGAGTAAGCAGGGCCGTGTCCGAGAGGATATGAATAACTATGACGACCGCTGGTCTGTTAACATGGAATTTGCACTTCAGCAAAAAAAAGGAAGCACCACAACCACAAAATAGTTTGATTTTTGTGTTAATCAGCACCAGCGTAATAAAAACACAATACACAAATATGGTGTACATACACTGGGCTGGGGAGACGCACATAGATGAAATTTATAACCACCGAAAGACAATCATTCATATTTCTTTAATGGATGCATAATCGTAGCCTGTGGGCACGTGGGGTAAGACGGGGCATTGTAAGTCCCGCAGTAACACAAGAAAGCTGCGTTCATTCTGTATAATCAAACAAATGTAGTACTGGACATGTCTGAAGATACGTCACTTCCCCCAAATAGCGTTAGATAAAGCTACGTAATGATGTATACACACCCAAGTAACCAAAATATACATTTAGGAAAACCCCTTACGCATACAGCTCCAGGAGAAACATAAGTTCATGTTCTCGGAATTCAGTTACTTCAAGGACTCCAGGACAAAAAGTCCTGGTTAGTTAAGATAAAAATAACACCTCATGTTTAAAAGAAATCTCTCCAAAGCAGTAATGGAATTAAGAAACCAATAGCCCAAGTCATATAGGAAGTCTTAATAAATGACTTCAGTTATTCTAAAAGACGTGGGGGGGGGGGTGACGCTTGCCCCTCTATGTTGGGTCTTTATCTACATGGGACAGCACCTTGGACAGAACGCAAGTCTACAGTGATCTGGTCATACACCAGTATATATATATTATATATATATATATATATATATATAGTAGTTATTATGTAAGACACACTAGTATAGATGAATGGAAACAACCTTTCCAGCTACTGATTATGGGTTTAAGACCGAACTTGGGAAACTGCGATCCCTTTGGTGACCTACTACACACGAGGCCAACTGTTGAGACATTCTATTATAGATGTCCATGTGTGGCAAACAACTTTTTCACATACACAATACTATAAACTCATAATAAAAAAAAATAGAAGTTCCTCGGTAAGTGGAGAAATGACAATATAGCCATAAAACGTAACCGACTATCGAGGATGAACGATATACCGGGATATCCAGAGAATCCGCAGTGCTTTGTGTCCGCCGAGGACTGGGTTAGAAGCATTGGTTTAAAATACAAACTGATTTCTGTATGAAGCAGGAAAACGTAAATTTATCATCGCGTGTTCTTTGCTTGGGGTGACAGCACTGTATAACCCGGCAGCCACCGGCGGTGTGTTTGTCACGGCTGCTACAGCCACAATAAAGCACAGGCGTCATTACCAGGTGTCGGCCAAATACTAAGGCAGCTGTGTTTGCCGTAAACAGAGTGGATCGGCTCTTCTGTAATTATTTATTTCCTGTACAATGTCAACACAAATCTCTGGATATGCGGGAGTACAGTCATTAGACCCGCTACGCTGCCATCTTTAGAATGGCGAGGATGCTAGGCTGAAATTCTATTAGTCTAATGGAATCTGGTGTCAAAGATAGTATATACTCACCCCCACCCCCAAAATGGATTAAATATGAATCATGAAAAATGATCAAAGACTATTAAATGGTTAAAGAAGAACACCAAGATTCCTCCTCCTTCCCACAACATCCCAGCAACTGAACCCCAAGCAAACTGCTCCACATCTGCAAACGGTATCCAGACTGCACCAGGAGATCTCCATATTCATCTAGAACAGTTTTGTATAGTATTTTTCTGCTTCTGTGCAAAGTTAACCCTTTGGCTCTGGGTTTCCAGTACGGGCATTCTCTTACCGTTTTCATTTGGTATAGTTTGTCACATCCGTCTTCTCTTATATTTTTATTTTCTATTTTCTGCTCCACTAACCCCTTATCTCTTATATCTGCCCTCTTACCGCACCCTGTCCACTCCAATGGTATATTTAACAGTCTCTCTTACAGCCCTCATAAAGCCTGCAACACATTCCTCCATCGCCATTATCCTGCCCTCCCTCCTGTCTTATGATATAGAGACCGCTTATCCCCGGATCTATTCACACCTTAATCTCTTAACCAGTTGAGAGCACCGGCCCTTGGTGTCCCTTCTCTAGCCGCTGGTAGTCCAAACCTTCCCATTCTGTCTTTTCTCCACCTCTTTCTTTTACGTCTGCGGACATCTCTCATATTCCTGGCCCCCACGCATCCATCTACAGCACTCTCGCCATGTTTCTCTTGACCCCATTCCCTCTACATTGTAAACGTGCGAGCAGTGCCCTCGTTACCTAATGTTTCAGTTTGTCTGCCAGTTCTAGTTCTGTCAGACCCTTCAAATGTACATACATACATACATACATACATACATACATACATACATATTTAAGCGCTGTGTACACTGGCACCATATAAACCAAAGGCAATCATTACAGGTATGTTTGCTTCAGGGTTCAAGAAACCACCAGGTTGCCATGGTGACCAGAAATCCCTTCCTGGCACTCAGGACAAGGTGTACCACTGGCCAGGGCCGCCATCGGGACAATTTAGTTTATCATCTTATATTTTAACATGTTTACTTATTTATCAATTCGTAAACAGATCATTTGACAAATAGTTAATAGATCAATAGTTTGAGTTTATTTTCTATTACATATATTTTTTGCAATATCCATTAATCATCTCTAGAATAATAGAGACTTGGCGACCCCTGGTTTCCTTGCATTCATATTGTATGGAAGCACAGAAACCGGATGCAAGTTTAAGATTGCTACAGACCTCAGCAGTCCTCTACTTCATCGCATGCAACGTGTAAGGAAATAAGTGTGTGCTGTGTGGTTTCACAGACCGATTTCACCACGCACTTTAATGGCGGTGGGAGGATGAACACGAATATTGGTGAATATCTCTTCAGCATCAACTGTTCAGTACCCGCTGTTCTTTCAGTCCATACATCCCAAACATGCAGCATGTTTTATATAAATGTTATTTATGTGTTTTTAATGGTTTGGGGGCATATACACAGTTTCAGTGTAAGCAGTGCTCGGGATTCTTGTAACACAGGGATCTATTCACTAAATAGGGCAATGGAAAAAGTTTGCGTTCACTATGCACTATAAATGGGCCATTCCTGGCCTAGTTTAATCAGTAAGAAGATTTCCAAGTGCTCTTACTGCTTTAACTATGCAGGGGCAGCTAAGCGCTACTTGGAGCAGAAACATACGGAGGCTGGGCCTCACGTGGCTCCCCGCTTTATACACAGAATGTGGATAGCTTATACATATTTTTTACTGTAATCTGTAAACACCAAGGGTGCACAAAAACTGACAAAAACCTGTATTCATCTACAAATGTTTCCCAGCACAGAAGTTAATATACGTGGCAGCTGGGAATATCTATTTCTATATTATTTATACACCCAAGTAGGAGTTGAAAACAAGGTCACTGAGAACAGCAAAAGCTGTTAAACAGGTAGCTCAGTCATTTAGACAGACGGCGTGGAGCAGTCAGAGGTCTCTAATAAATATTATTGCGCTCTTACATTGTAAAAGCCAGGGGCTAATACACGGCTATAAACAAACCTACCACATAAATGTTTCATTCCTTCCCTGCGTGCCAATTGCCCTAAACACATACCCCGTGTGAGGATCTGGGAGCAGTTTCTGCATCCTTTATCCGTCACGCTAGACATTTCTCGCTGCCGTCTATCGCTCCATACAGACGAGGAAAGTGCAGAATCATTGCAAGCAGCGAGCTGTAATTACAGGGACCCGAGGGGACGTCTATCATTGCAGTCCTCTAACAATCATCATCCACACCTTAGAAAGTGTGAAATCTACTAATAGTCGTAGCAACATTTACAGGACCAGAACCCGGATATTAGATGGAAGACGAGGTCAGACTGAAAACTATGAAAGGCTTCTCCATGATGGAATGCAGGAATAAGGCCGCTCAAGTCACTATTCAGAGGGAAAAAGGCAACTGCCAAGGACTTTGTGACAAGATGCCCTTCTGATTTGGCAACAATGTGTTTTCAGTGTGATCATAAACAGTACTATTGCAATATTATTCCCCACACACAATACATTTAGCTTCGCTGTATACATGAAGTGCCCCCTATGCTGCATATCTAAGGAGATCGCTCACCTTCCCCTCCCCAACGCCGGAATAAACAGAGAGTGGGAACCTTCAAAACATGTTTGATCACAGCACCCATGAGTACATATATTCTATTCAGAAAAGAAGAAAAAAATACTTCTCTCACAATAACTATTACTCCAGAGCGTCTCAAACTGAAACTGCAGCTCCACTTCTCCAAGGAGGAATCTTCTATTTATACAGCGCCGGCAATTCACGCAGCACTTCTTACAGTCCGTACATTCAAAGGGGATGACAACGCTAGAACGAACAGACCAAGACGAGCCGATACATCGCACTTTATGGATTTTCAGTGTTTTTATATTTATAGTGCAAAGTGTGAAAATATGTCCAATTACCCTAGAAATAAACCCAACTGGTTGCCATGGTAAGACCACCACCTTTCAAACTTTTCACCAAAATCCCTTTTTCTACAGAATACAAACAATATGCAAATTTAAAATGTCGTTCCATATGGTTGACCTCGATACTTAATCTTTATTAACATATGTTGAATTCTGCCACCAACATGGACACATTAGCTTTCTGAACAGTAGCTCTCCTCTAATAGACACATCACAGTGGACACCGGCGAGAGAGAAAGCCCACGAGGCTCTCCAATAGTCTCAATAACCAACATACGTATCAAGAGCTAAATGTAAACATGAACCAGCTAATGGTGCCTCCTCCCATAAATGGCTAATCATGGATATTTTCCATACATTTACCTATATACATATATCAAAAGTACCCTCTCACCCCTGGTCTTCCTCAACCACGGGCCCTGGGGGTTTGAGGGTTCTGCATGGTATCTGTTCCTAGCTATATAAATAAATGTAATGCTGTCCCTGGAATCTGATGGAGCCACTCTCCCAGCCCTGAGCGATAGAGATATATCTATCCCATCTATCGGCTTTACTGAGACAAAACGCTGCTTGTTTTACGTAAAGAGTTAGTATGACTATCCTTGCGCCTGACCGGTCCCCCTTATGGGATCAAAACCCAAAATATTTTATCTTTTTTTCAGACCACAAACACAAGAAACCCCTGGTGTGTAAATCCTGCAGACTAACGACCAAACGCTTACATCATAAAAAAACACCACTGTTGCAGAACAGTAAATTATGCAAGACCATAACCGTAAAATAATCTGCTCCGTCCCTTCTGATTACACTAAAGACTGCAGAATAACCGGGTGCTTCATAGAAAAAGTGTGACTTTTACACAGCGCTCATCACACGTGGCAATAAACTTCTTACAATAATCAATGCTGCTCTTCCCACACACCGACATGGGGCATAATTAAGACTTTCACACATATCTCATATCATTTTGGGTAATCTACACATTATTTACATGGAACAATAGAAGAATTTTAAACTGTTCTACAGAAGAATAACCTCTAATTTCTAAGATGTTAGGTATGCATTAAGAAGGTACAGTTATAGAAGAATGAATATTAAATGAGCCTATAAGCACTTAAATATGCATTCTTCGAAAAAAGGAAAGAAAACCCATAAGAGAAAGCTGCAGCCCCTGTAACCACCAGTCGCAGGAAAGGGATGCCTTTGAAATTATTTGTAGCACATTAGGCAGAGGGGTCTAAACAAGACCCCTGCCCGGGGTGTTTGCCGAGCCAGCACCGGAGCTAACGGAGGGATGTATATGGATGCGGTGTGGAGGCAGAGGGGCAAACATATATGGAAGGCTACTGCAGCACCCTCCCCATGCATTTGCATGGGGAGAAAAATGTATATGTATATAATACATTTATATATAGAAAAATGTATATAATGGCTTGAAGGCAACTTTAAAACGACTGGTGCAAAGTTGTCACACTGCCACGGTAACCAATGCCTCCTGCTGACTGGCCCATTCCATTGGTTGCTATGGTTATAAGACTACTTTTGAATCACTTTACAAATAACCTCCATAAAGGGCAGAATTTGTTATAATGTGATGTGCTGATCCATCATCTGGCAATGAAATGATTACGGCGTATGCACAGGACGAGGTTTATTCAGTGGCTGTATGCAATGTGGCTTAATACAAAAAAGGTAACAATTACGATCTCCTGCATGGATCCAACATGAAAAAAACCCATTTATTTTTATTAAAGATTATTGCTTAATAAACGCAAGACATTTAGCAAAACTATTTACAAAAGGAAAAGCCGGGTAAGGCTTAAAGTCAATGTGAGTTTATTGCTGTAACAGGGGTATAAATCAGCGGAGGGGGGTGGGGGGGTGGAGATAAAAGTTACCCCAACAGGACCAGACCCACTCCACAATATGTATAAAGAGATATGCCGGTAAGCGGAATTACCAAATAACCAATAGATTGGCTCAACAAACGTAACCATCCCTTTCGGCTCGTATGATAATAAGAGCAATTCTCTAAAACAGACGATTCTGCACAGGCCAAACTCCTGTCCCCCCCATAAAAATTGAATATCTCTGTATGCATGAGTTACGACATCTTTAAATTGTACATTCTGTTTAGGTGACATTAGGGGTAGACCCTTCATGATCTTAAGGATATACAGTTTGCGCAATAGACTCTGTGCTAAACAGGCCAGTAAGAAAGGATGACTTATACCGGTCACAGTATATCAGTGTATTTCTGACACTCATCACGCCCTATTCTCTGTACGTTTGGCGCAGATACCCAGCACTGCATTTCTAAAGAAAGCTGCGGGTCACGCTTTAAATGTCTCGCTCTATATGTCTAGGACGTCACTTGGGACATCAAAATGTAAACTCACCAATACGGAAACTGAAAATCAAAACCACCAACAGTGAATTTAAAAATAGCCCCGTCTTCATATAGCACGGTCTCAAGCGGTTGGGTTTATACCAATTACGAGTAACTGCTTTTTAAAGAACTAGCTCCAAACCTAAATTTTTAGTGCACTTTTCGTTATTATATCATACAATATACACATATAATATATGTATGTTTTGTTTAGCACTTGGGCCCTCCCCTGCCTACATATTGGTGCCCGCGCCCGCTATTCAGGTTTTCTTTTTAAAAGATGGAAATCTTCCGAACAGAACCCTACTTGGAACCGAAAAGAGAAAAAAAAAAAATACATTGCAGGAGAGAAGAACAAATTTGCTACAACTTAAAAAAAATTGAACCACGTATTGTGTTTTAACTTGTGAACATCCTATCCCTAATCAAGCCTTATCGCTAAGCCAAAAAGAAAGACATTTGGTAGTCAACATTCTCACGGACCGCTACCAGTGCCCACATTCACCGAAACCCACAGAAATAGCACAGTCACTGGGCAAACCTGGCATAATTTCCATCAAAGGCACGAGAAACAAAATATTAAGTCATGTGACTCCATGAGGGGTAAGTAGCACTGTTACAAAACTTTGAGAGGAGGCTGGTGAGTCAAAGTACAGATCGACTTCCCGTAAGAAGGGGAAAAAAAGTCAAAATATTGAGCCTGTATATACCGTAGCTGTGAAAACCATATAGACCAATGATATACATTGCGTTCTACAGGCCACCAGTAGTACCTGGACACAGACGAGACAAGGAGTTTGAAAGAGCAGAAGAAAAAACATTAAATAAGAGCAGAAATAAGTTTCTTCGTTAAAATGTAGACTGTGTAGTAAAGTTAAGCGGTTATTCGAGCAAGGCATTCAAATTCTTGAGGAATGCAAAAAGGCCACTGGGAAGGGAGAGTGTCCTGTATGCCCAAAGCCTTTCAAAAATGTTCAAAGTGATGAAGAAGGGAAGCTCTAAGCCTAGCAATGACTTAATCGCAAGCGTTTGGATCACAGGGCATCTGTCCACAGCTTCCCCAACCTAATTTTAGCCATAAACCATGTGAAACTATTTTCCAGCGTTCACCTCCGCCTCCCAGCCAGCACGCTATGTGTATGTATGTGCATGCAATGAAACGGCAGGAGGCAAAACGACGTTGAAAAATTATCACGGAAGATAAAACCTTTTAGCATTTTAGGTTCTGTAGCTCATACCGAAATATCCTAATACGCAGGTACCACCGATGATTGCAGGTATCTTTATAGGATGGCCATCAACTCATTTCCTGGAGGCTTCCAACGCCTCCAAAAGGTCTTAAGATGATTTTAAAGGCATTACACCCATGGCCTACTTTTGATATTTTAAAAGCAGCCTCATAATTATTGTTCTTATCTAAATGACTCACTGCTCTGTCCAGTAAGAAGCTATAAGTCATGTCTTAAAAGGGACTTTTACAGTTAAATACAGAGTGATGAAGCAATATAACCAGCTACAACTGTGAGAGGAACATGTGGCATATTTTTACTGCTGTAAGAAGAGTTAAAATGAATGATGCATCAGAGACCAGCCTAGCAGACAAGACCTGATGTTCTGAACACACACTGCCTGCTAAACACATTTACTTTCCCTTTAACCCCCCCTCCAGAAAACTCAGTTACCTCTCTGGACATGGATGATGTCTGGGAAGTTGGCCAGGTGGCCCTGGTAGACTGCCAGCAGGTCCATAATGGGATCCAGATCCTGACGTGGCTGCTCAGCAAACATTTCTCCAATGGCATCATAAGCATCTCCAGTGAAGGCCATGGCCCGATTGAGTCCAGCTGAGAAGGCTTGCTGGTCTATCTCAAAAGCCTGTCCCAAACCCTTGAAGGCCATACCAACCTTCTGGTACTCCTTCTTGAACCCAGAGGCTTGCTTACGGGCAAATTCCCCAGCTGTCTGGTTCAGATGGAGGACACCTTCATCCATCCTCTTGGCGAACGACTTGAAAGAGTCCAGTTTGGCTTCCACATCATGAGGGTCCAGAACAACTGCCCCTGGGGGGGTGCTGAGGGTCAGAAAGAAGTTGGCTCCCACCATCTCGTCCTTCTCGCACTTTCTCTTGCCCTGTTTCCAAGCCTTCTCGTCCGTGCAGGTCAGGAAGTGCTGGAAGGCGTCACACCGGGACAGCACCGGGTGGCTGCACATATGGTCCATCCACCACACCAAGCCCTTCCTGCGCTTGGAGATGAAGTCCTCCTCGAAACGCCCGGTAGCCTGCTTTTCTGGGATGCGGGGCACCGAAATCACCGGGAACTTCTCCAGCAGGCGGGCGTACAGCCAGTCGAAGTGCTTGTACCGGCGGTAGACCTGCAGGCCGGTGTGGTTGGGCAGCAGGCGGTAGGAGATGTAGCTCTTCATGCCCTTGAACTTGGTCTGCTTGGTGGGCTCGTCAATGGTGCAGCCGAACGGGTAGGGGTTCTCCTGCCACTCGGGACCGTGAGGGCCCTGCACCACGCACAGCTTGTCCCCATCCCGGACAAAACCGGCCGCCTCCCCCAGCACAAACGCTTCACCGCCGGTTTTCACGAAGGCAGAGAATCTGTTGAGATTGCGGCTGACTGTGGCCGAGCCCTTGCCCGCCTGAGAGGAGGCCAATGACGCGCTGGTGGCGTAGGAACCCGGGGGCAGCTCGGAGCGAGTGGACATTCGGTACCTGGAGCTGCCGGCGCCGTCGTAGTCATGGAAACCGCCATAGTATCCAGGAGTCGGGACCCCTCCGGGCTCATCGGCCGCCGTCGAGCTGCTGTCGTCCCATTCATCGTCCCAGTCGTCGTCGCTGGGCTGGCTGGTCTGGTAGCTGAGTGAGGTCGGTCGGGGCTGTAGGGCACCCCCGGGGTAAGAGAAGCCCAGCGGGGGTGCAGCAGAGCTCTGCTGGAAGGTGTCCGCTCCCCGGTAAGGCTGGCCGTGGGACTGAGTCTCGTAGCCTCCAGTGGGGAGGTTGGCGTAGCGGTTATCCACGGGAGGAGGGGGCGGAGGAGGGGGGCTGTTAGGCTCAGTGTGGATCACTTCCACGTAGGAGGCCGGGAAAAGACCTCTTTCCCCCCGGCTGTTGACTCCTTCCAGCCAGCCCTCGATGTCCTGCTCGCTGCACAGAGTCAGCTGCTCGGCCTCCCGCAGGGACACCTCCCCCGGGTTCTCCGCTCGGAAGTCATAGAGGGCGCGGGCCGTCAGAGCCATAGTGAGCGCGGGGAGAGCAAACACCCCAGACAGGCTCCAGGCGAAGCCTCTATGGCACGGATCATCTAATGGTAGCGGCTAGTTCCGATCCTGCGAAAGGACCGTGTGACGTCATCTGGTCATGTGACCTCCCGTGGTCACATGGTCCTGAGGAGCGTTTCAAACTTTGATACGTGTACCCCCCCTAGGGGCATTTGTGCTGCGTGTGTGAGTGGTACTTTAATACAGAAAGAGCCCCTTCCTCGCCGCCCCTGGTCTACCACCTTCTTCTCCTGTGGTTCCCCAACTAGTCCCATCTGGACTATCCTCCTGTTTCTGCCCCTCCCTCTCCCAGTATCACAGTTCTGGCCATGCCTGTCATAAATACCTGTCCTTCTTTATGGACCTCTATTTAATCTGTGACTCTTCTCCCTCTCGCTGCCTCACTGTCCCCCCTGGTTGGTCCTTCTGATGGACCCAGTGCCCCTGGTTGGTCCTTCTGATGGACCCAGTTCCCCTGGTTGATCCTTCTGATGGACCCAGTTCCCCTGGTTGATCCTTCTGATGGACCCAGTGCCCCTGGTTGGTCCTTCTGATGGACCCAGTGCCCCTGGTTGGTCCTTCTGATGGACCCAGTTCCCCTGGTTGATCCTTCTGATGGACCCAGTGCCTCTGTTTCATCCTTCTGATGGACCCAGTGCCTCTGTTTCATCCTTCTGATGGACCCAGTGCCCCTGGTTGGTCCTTCTGATGGACCCAGTGCCCCTGGTTGGTCCTTCTGATGGACCCAGTGCCACTGGTTGGTCCTTCTGATGGACCCAGTGCCTCTGGTTGATCCTTCTGATGGACCCAGTGCCCCTGGTTGGTCCTTCTGATGGACCCAGTGCCTCTGGTTGATCCTTCTGATGGACCCAGTGCCTCTGGTTGATCCCTCTAATGGACCCAGTGGCTCGGTGCCTCTGACTTAAATCCTTCTTCCAGATATCCCCTAAAGCTGTTAGCTTTTCTTGGACTGATATTCTCTGAGGACGCAGATAGAGGAGCTTTATATAAGAGCTTTAAATGTTTGGTGGGTATGACCAAGTGAGCTACATCGCTAAACGCCTCAATGTGTTCGTAAACATGGGACTCGTCTCTCCACGACTTTGATGGTGGACATAAATAGAACTATTTAAGAGATACTCTGCTAAAGGCTGCAGAAGGTTGCATTAAACTTGTTAGTAAGACTAAAAGGAAACCACTGCGGTACTCAGGAGAAGAAGCTAACTTTTAGGAACTATAAACAGACTCAAAATGAGGAAGATGGGAGCAAAAATACAGCTAAGTTTACGGAGGCAAAAAGCATTAATAGACGCTCAAAAACTAAAATATAAGCGAGAAATTAGAAAAGAAGGGAATTATATTAACGTGGATAAAGATCTAGCTGACTGTTTCAATAAATCCAAGAGGTTCTGACACCTTACAGATCTCACCTAGAGTATTGGGGACAGTTCTGGAGACCCCCATCTACAGAATGATATTGACACATTGGAGAGAGTTCAGAGGGGACCTACAAAAATGTGCGTAGTTTGCAGGAGAGAAATTATCAGGAAAGTGAGAGGAGATGTAATAGAAACATTCAAATACTTAAAGGGATTTAACAATGTACAGGAGGGAAGATTATTTGAAAGCAGGACAAATGTTAGAACAAGAGGTCATAATCTAAAACTAATCTAAAATCTAAAGAGATTTAGATGTAAGGAAGTTCTATATTGAGAGAGTAGTAGATTAATGGAACAGTCTTCCAGCAGAAGTGGTGGAGGCTAATATAGCATGGGTCACCCATACAGCTATCCTCACTATGGGCAAAATGGTTCTTAGCTGCTGTCAAATTCATTCATGTTTCATTAAAATTGTGTATATATTAAAAACATTTTTCTGAATGCCGTAATTATTTAAAGTAACTATTAACAGGTCAAAGTCACATAGATGGTCACACTTAATTCATGCTTTATTAAAAATAACTTTTGAACGCTGCTGGGAGTTTTCCTTTTTATGAGTTCTGATGTTTGTGAACCCTCTTAATTAGAAATGGGCAGAAATTCTGACTTTCTTTCCATAGGTTGATTTTTGTCCTATGGGAGTATTTGTGAAAATACTTTTCAGAAAGCCATCCAGAGGAACATGGCGTTTGTGGACGCAGGGCAGACTCGTCTCCGTCAGCAGAGAGTAGGGCTATTAAAGCATTGACTGTTCTTGGATCAACTCGTCTCACACCAACCATTGGCAGGATAACATTCCCACTGAAATCAAATATATAGATATACTACACACACACACACACACACACATATATATTATACAGTATATAAATATACTATATAGAATGCGTCTTATATAGTGCTGAATGGATATCTCACTGCCGAGCATTAGATGCATTTGCCAAAATCCTTCACATGCAAGGCCCATACAGACAGAATTCCTCTATGCATTTTAATTCATAAAAGTCAATAACAAGGTAACACTCCAGCCTCCATATACACGTTCATGCAAAATCATGGTGCAAAATCTCTATCACGTAAGTGCTATGTTTTATTTTTTTGTTTTAGTAGAATTTACGTTGTGCACACAGGGTTAAGTTTACTCACAGAGCACTTTAATATGCATTCTTCTATGGTATGGATGTCAGGGATGTTAGACCGTCCCTTAACATGTTAGTGTGTTCCCAGCTGATTCATACAGTGACACCTAGTGTCTTTCAGCTGAAAAAAACATTAAATTAATACATGAAAAGAATTGCTAAAGGGGAGCTCCCGTCACTTTGTTGGTGTCCTATGGAATATACAGTATATGCCCAAAAGTATGTGGACACCTGAAGATCGCACCTATGTGAGCTTGTTGGACATCACATCCCAAAACCATGGGCATTAGTATGTATTTGCCCCTTTCCCCACTTATGGCTATAACAGCCTCCACTCTTCCAAGAAGGATTTCAACAAGATTTTGGAGTGTATCTGTGAGCGTTTGTGTCCATTCAGCCAAAGGAGCATTTGTGAGGTCAGGCACTGATGTTGGACAAGAAGGCCTTTCGCAATTGGAGTTTCAATCCCAAAGGTGTTCAATGGGGTTAACACCAAGCCTCTGGGCTGGCCAGTCAAACCATTTCTTTATGGAGCTTGGTTGCAGCATCAACATCACCCTTCACTGGAACTAAGCGGCCCCAACCCTGAAAAACAGCCCCAGACCATTATCCCTCTTTGACCGAACTTTATGGTAGGCACTATGGATTCCGATAGGTAGAGTTCTCCTGGCATCCGCTAAACACAGATTCGTCCATCAGACTCCCACATAGTGTAGTGTAACTCATCACTCCAGAGAACACGCTTCCACTGCTCCAGAGTCCAGTGGCGGTGTGCTTTACACCACTCCAGCCGACGCTTGGCATTGTGCATAGTGATCTACGGCTTGTGTGCACCACCTCAAGGGGCATTTGCATATTTGTATAATACAATACTGCATGCAAGGAACCTAGACTAATAAAGCCAAGTCCAAGAGCCATCATTTTAAAATAAAAGCAAAAAACTTGGCAGTTCTGCCATTTGTTTCTTCTGAAGATGAATCATATAAAAAGCAGATCACCCATTATTGTAGATAATTGCTTATCATGGGCGAATTTCAACAGCCAAAATCCCATCATGACAGAAGACAGCAAACAAGTCCTTCGTCCGAATTCCAGTGGGTAACTTGTATGACCTTGTAAAACTTCTTGAGATGAACCCATGTTCGTCCATTCTCCGTCCATGCTCTCCTTTGATTATGAGCCATCCTTCAAAGATCTGAATTATTATGTCTTCTGGCCGGAATTGGACCACATCCAGCAAAATCTTAAATTCGTCTTGCACTTTTGCTTGGTTTTCTGCTTTTATAGCAGGCTTTTCAGAGCACGGTGGGCCTGGAAGTGCATATAGAGAATGATCCAGAACACAATCATCCAGGTCTCTAGTCACAAACGCCTCCTGATAACGTACAGGACTTTCCACCCAGAGCCGAATTCCCACTCCTTCCATGTTGTGAAGCTCGGAGGTCTGTGTTTGTTCTGGTCTCTGTGAAATTAAAAATAAACTCACTTTAGCTCTTTGGCCGGATTATATACTGTTGCACGCTGCTATATTTGTCCTGGCTAATCCCTTGTCTTGTTCAGCTCTGTTACTTTCCCATTTGGATCAGGATTGATAACATTTAGAAAACAAATAGAATTTTGTTATTATTATTTTAACGAAGGGCTGCTTTAATATTGAGATAAAGCATTAGGTTGATTGTGGTTCTGAACTTTGGATGTTTTCCCCTATACCGGTGATTTTATCATAGTCAAACAATTCTGTTATCAGTTTTTCAATGTGCCAATTTAAACTTTTATTTGTCTGGGGTTCGCTGGCATTATGTCATAGTGTTTGACCTTTATACTGGCAGATAAAGTTTCCATTCAGTCATCCACCACTGGCTTGGAGCCGTGCACACCCAGTAGCGTAGTGTAAAATACAATAAGAATTAAAGTAATTGTGTCAAATAATCAGTACATTATTACATTATGCGTATGTATTATTAAAATATGAAAATTATATTATTTGCTTATTTGGTTGAAGCACATAATAACATAGCATTTGATGGCAGATAAGAACTATTCTGCCCATCTAGTCTGCTGAGTTTCCTGGCACTTTAATCAGTTCTTGGTCTCTTCTTAGATTCAGGATAAGCATTTGGCTGCCCCATGCATGTTTAAATTCTTTTACTCTATTAACCTCTAACACTTCTGCTGGGAAGCTGTTAAACATATAAATCACCCCCTGAGTGTCCTTATATTACATCTAAGCCTCTGACCCTCTAGTTCCAGATTTTTCGAATGAATAGTGACATAAAGTCACAATTTTATTAAAGACAGGAGGCGAGTATTATGCTTTACTTTCTTTACTACTCCCAATAGCAGCAAAAATGGAGTAAACTTTTTTAAAACATATATAAAGAGAAAAAAAACGTATCAAGTACATATACATGCAGGGCCGGCCTTTGGGGTGTGCGACCTGTTCAACCGCACAGGGCGCCACACTCCAGGGCGACACCGCCGCGGGGTCCGACGCCACCGTAGCGTACCGCTGCCGCCAGCAGCGTACCTAGCGGGGGGGCGGTTCGCACCGGGTGCCGCTCATCAGAGACGGACAGTAATGTCTGCCGCTGGAGGAGCAGGCTCGCAAGGGAGCGGTATCGGATGTCTTTAACAGACCTCCGGCTCCCTTGAGTGATTTTAAGCCGGTTTTACACTTACCTCTAATCCTACGGTTCAACGAATCCTCCGATCGGGTTCCAAGCTTCACTGAAGGCAGTGACCCCGGCACGTCAATGAATGAACGGAATCCGGAAGTAATTGTCCAGCTGACGTCAGACGCCACAACACGGAAGACAAGTAGATGGCGCCAAACATTTAAAAGGACCTTCACTACAGAGAAAATACTACTCCTGATGAAGCCTTATACGGCGAAACGCGTTGAGTGACTTTTCAAGGACTTTTTATGATATAATTTTATTTTACCAGTACTTTTATTTGTATCACCACTTTTTATGTTATTTTAAAATACTTTTTAAAGCTGCAGCTGATATGGATCCAGCTGGCTGCTAATTAAGAATAAATATATTTTTTATATACCTTATATGTGAATAGTGGTTGGTTTTTAGACACCACACACACATTGGTATCTCATCATTGGACTCTTCAAAGCAGAAGGATATACAGACGCGACCAGATCACCACCAGAAATTACGGGCATCTTGACGTATTTAAGTGTAAGTATATTTCTACTTGTTGCGTATTTAGCGGCATTTACACAACACACTATTGGATTCTTTTCTGGTTTGTCTTCTCGGTTTATATCCCGGCATATGGACCCCAAGGCCCTCTCTATGACGCACTGAACTCCATCAATACATTATGAGTGGGAAATCTGCGATACGCAGGGCATAACACACTGTTTTACTTCTACACTATATATTTTTTCTTTGTTTTATTTTTCATTGAATGGAACACACGAGCGCCCCCTAGTGGACTTTTTGCTGTATTACTTCAACACCCGGAGAGTGTTGCTTAAGGGTTGCAGCTGTGGTTCCAGATACACCAGGAAGTCATTAAGGTTGATTATTCCTACCATTCACTATCTTATTCCCTATACTGGTTTTTCTCACTTTTTTCACGCATATCTTTCTATTTTCTCCACGAGACCTCCAGTTATAGTGGAATAGATACACTATAGTTAGGTACTTCCATCACACAAAATTCATATGATGGATTCATTCCTCACATTAAGAGAAGAAAGAAATAGAAAATTAGATAATATTTTCTCACAAGAACACAAGGACACTATCCCAGACACTAATCTCTTTATCAATCTAGAAAGACTTATGGAAAAAGA
Source organism: Sceloporus occidentalis (assembly GCA_023333645.1). NCBI lineage: Eukaryota > Metazoa > Chordata > Lepidosauria > Squamata > Phrynosomatidae > Sceloporus > Sceloporus occidentalis. The sequence continues at coordinate 261,782 of JALMGF010000180.1, forward strand.
GATCAAAAGGTGGTGGGAAATCACGTTTATTGAGCAATATATTAAAAATAGAACTATACCTAGAGGCTTGAGGATCCAAAAAACTCCAGCCTTTGGTCAGGACGACCAAGAGTTTATGCGCAAATGGCACGACACGTTAGACGAGTGTTCTTACAAATTAATGGAACTTATTGTAACACAACAAAAAGAACAATTAAAACGTATAGAGCAAGACATACACACACTTGAAAACGATATAAGAACTAAAATTGACCCAAACAATGTCAAGTCCCATAAAGCCAACATAGAAAGAAAACTTAATAAAATAGAAGAAGAGATTATCTATAACAAAAAGAGAAAGTTCTTCAGAGATAAGAGCGACATGCTGAATGGAATTCACCCACCTAGGATCACTAATAATCAACACCATTTGCCCCATAGGCACCAACGGGGGAGACCAATACACAATTATACCCACCCACACAATAGGAACACCCGACAGGAATACACCAGAACGCATTCCAATTCATCTACACGTCCTAGATCACAAAAAGAATATAGCCATACTGGTCACATTTCACCTCCACATACGGACCACAAATCCGCCCCTATCACGTCAGTACCTCCACCACAAGATGATACCTTTAATAGGATAAATAGAAACATTGAACAAGAGCAGATTTTTTTAGACAGGGAGCCATCCCGAAAGGGTGGCACAAAAAGGAAGGAAACCCCCCCACGAAGGGAAGCGATAGAATCAAGAAATCGGTACATTCCCCTGGAGCAGAGTCCATGGAAGAGAACAAAATACCAAAAAGAACAAGAGGTCAGAGGGGCAGAGGAAAGGAGAGTGAACACCAGCAGATATTAACACCTGGTTTGGCGGCCATCGCATACGGCCGCTGGGTGCTGATGCCGCGGAGCTACTTTAATCCTTTTTTTTATTTATTTAATATGCCGGATCGGCTTGCCATATTAAAAATAAATAAATAAAGTATTAAAGTAGCGCCGGCCGGCAGCATCAGCACCCAGCGGCCGTTTAGATTCGATTTCCAACAATCTGATGGCCGCATAGTGATGGGAGCAGCGTGAGGGGTGAAAGGTGAGTGCGAGGGGGCGGAGCTTTCACCCCTCACGCTGCTCCCATCACTTGGCGGCCATCGCATACGCCCGCTGGGTGCTGATGCCGCCGGCCGGCGCTGCTTCAATACTATTTTTTTTTCATTTAATAGCCGATCCGGCTTGCCATATTAAATTTTAAAAAAAAGTGTTAAAGTAGCACCGGCCGGCGGCATCAGCACCCAGTGGCCGTTTATATTAGATTTCGGGCGGCCTGGGGGGCAATTGCCCCCCTGCCCCCCGGCCCAGCCCGCCCCTGGTTGTCAGATCCCGACGCACAACACTGAAGCCGCGCCCACCGCTGTCCGTGCCCTCTGACCCGGAAGAAGACAGAAGAACTGAAGAAGAGGAGCGAAGAGAAGGAAAAGGAGCTGTAAGGAGAAAAGAGGAAAGGTAGGAAAGCATTCAGTGAGAGTGGATTAGTGTATGTGTGGATTGGTATGTGTGTGGATTGGTATATGTGTGGATTGGTATGTGTGGATTAGTATGTGTGGATTGGTATGTGTGTGGATTGGTAAATGTGGATTAGTGTATATGTGTGGATTGGTATATATGTGTGGATTGGTATATATGTGTGGATTGGTATACGTGTGGATTGGTATACGTGTGGATTGGTATACGTGTGGATTGGTATGTGTGTGGATTGGTATATATGTGTGGATTAGTGTATATGTGTGGATTGGTATGCGCGTGGATTGGTATGCGGGTGGATTGGTATGCGTGTGGATTGGTATATGTGTGGATTAGTATATGTGTGGATTGGTAAGTGTGTGAGAGTGATGGGTGTTATGCTGTACCATTTCCAATGTATTTTTCATTATATAATTATGCTCTAAAGTACATCATAACTCTATACTGTTCCATACAGTGGCAGAGTTGGGAGGCAGAGGCCTTGCACCCCCACCGCAGGACTCCTGAAAGGTAAGTGAACTTCAAAGAGGGAAAGGGTAGATAGTTAGGAGGGGGTAGATAGGGAGAAGGGAGTGAGACAGGGAAAAGGGGGTAGATAGGGAGAAAGGAGTGAGAAGGGGTAGATAGGGCAGAAGAGAGTGAGAAGGGGTAGATAGGGCAATCATACTCCTATCATGCCAAGTCTGCGAGTACATCCTGGAATCTGGGTATGCCTGGGCATGATTGGAATGTGATTGCTGTTAATTATATATATATATATATATATATATATATTGTGGTAAAGTGTATGGGAGAGTGGTTGATGGGATATATGTCTCACCTGGCCTGGTAGCAAACCCAGGTGCTCTCAGGTGAGGCTTCCTAAGCTCGTTACTGGGGAGGAGGCCTTAAAAGAAAGGGCTGTTAGGTTTTCAGAGGGAGGGAGACACTGAATGAAGGAGCAGCTACAGCCAGCGCTGCAGCCCACCAGGTATGAAGCTTTACCCCATACAAAACTGGTTACTTTGCTTTGCGTCAGACCTTAGGCTGCTAGAGAGGTATCCTTAGTTAGAGCCAGACAGGCTTATAGTTTGTTTTGTTTACAAGGTGCTCTGTGATTACAACATCTAAATAAACACGCATTTACGTTGGAAACCTGTGTGAAACTGTCATTGCCGCCCCATGCGTGAGCTGTCCCCTACAATTGGTGGAGAATGCAGGCACAGTTGTGCTAGGAACAACGGCGGGACAAAACACAGCATCTGAATTTTGTGGACATGTAAAGGGCCGGAAGCATATGTCCTGAGTGAAGGCTGCAGCACTGTAAGGCCCATCCGGCACAATGGAGGAAGTGATAAAGCAGCTGATACAGGCCAACCTGAGACATGAGCAGGCCTTGGAACAGCAACGGAAGTTTCATGCAGAGGCTTTTCACGCCCAGCAACATGCGCAACAGCAGACTATGGCCCAACAACAGGAAACGAATCGCCTGTTAATGGAGCAGATTGCTGCGCTCAGAGAGACTGTTGTGGCTCAGCCCCAACAAGTGGAGGCAAGCCCCCTTGAGACTGTTAACGTGAGGAGGGCCGTTCAGCGGGGCTTACAAAAAATGACACCCGACGACGACGTTGAGGCCTACCTCACCGTATTTGAGAGAGTGGCGGAGAGAGAGAGACTGCCAGTTGCAGAGTGGGCAGAAGTGATTGCACCCTTCCTGACTGGTGAACCGCAAAAGGCCTACTATGACCTCGGGGAGCAGGATGTCCGGGACTTTACAAAACTAAAAATGGAGATCCTTGCTCGCCTGGGTGTTACTCCCGCTGTTCGGGCCAAGAGAGTCCACTGTTGGAAATACACCGTGGACAAGCCTGCCAGGTCCCAGATGTATGACCTTATTCATCTTGTACGTAAGTGGCTGGAACCAGAATCCACCACACCAGCCCAGATTGTGGAAAAGGTGGTAGTGGACCACTACCTCCGCGCCCTCCCGGCGGAGCTACAACGGTGGGTTGGGCATGGAGACCCCAGAACTGCCGAGCAGCTGGTCAACATGGTGGAAAGGTTCATAGCAACCGAGGACTTCCTCCGTGAGGTCCCTGCGGCACCAACACCTTCCAAGACTGTCAGACCCGCGACAGCTGTGGGTAAGAGAGTTCCAGCTGGAGGTGTATGGAAAAATGTGAGAGAGAGCAGGGCTCTAGAGTTTGGGCAAGGGCAAAAGACTGATCCTGAACCCCTGGGACCCCACAATCCTAGAAAGGGCTCCCTACTAAGGAAGCCAGGGACCCCCCAGTGCTGGAGGTGCCATGAGTGGGGACACATAGCCGCCTATTGACCTCTTAACTCAGAGCCCATGGTGTGTGACGCTAGTCGGCGTCAGTCCCTGTTTGCAGAACCTGTTTGTGCAGCCATTCCAGAATCAGAGACTGAGCGGCATTTTTGTATGGTGAAGATACGTGACTGCTCCGTGAAGGCACTTTTGGACTCGGGTAGCCTGGTGACTTTGGTTCGGGCCGGCCTTGTGACTATGGACTACGTGCCGAACAAGCACATAAGAGTGCTATGCATCCACGGGGATATTGTAGCTTACCCTGTGGCCCCCATTAAGTTGGTGACCCCATCTGGAACTGTGACCTACGAAGTCGGAGTTGTAAAAAGACTTATGCATGCGGTTATATTAGGCCGCGATTTCCCCTTGTTCTGGGAGCTGTGGAGAAGGGGGAACGTTTCTGCAGCTGGGGAACAAACTCCGGCAGAGTCTGTACCCCTCCCTGTAAGTAATGGGTCAGGTGAGACGGCCATTGGGAACAATGATACAGTAAGGGGCATGATGAAAAGGATCTAGGCCCATCTGAAATGTATAGTGAAGATTCTTTCCCCTTGCAGGTGTTAGCTGGGGAGGAAGAAGAAGAAACTTCCCTACCCGGCCAACAGGTCTTAGATTTAGAAATGTCTCGGGGTAACTTCGGGACCGAGCAAGTGAGAGACCCCACTCTGGGAACTGCACGGGCAAATGTCACGGTAGTAAATGGGGTACCACAGGAACCCGAAGCTGACCAGAAATTTCCGCATCTTGCCATGAATGGGGATCTAGTGTACCGGATCACCAAAGTTAACAAGGAAATTGTGGAACAGCTTCTGGTGCCAAAACCATACCGACACCTGGTGCTGGACATAGCCCATAACCATGTGTTTGGGGGGCACTTGGGGACTAATAAAACACAAGAGAGGGTCCTCCAAAGGTTTTATTGGCCTGGGGTATATGAAGAAGTAAAAAGGTATTGTGAGTCATGCCCCACATGCCAGAAGAGTGCCCCAACACCACACTTCCGTAGCCCCTTGGTGCCACTTCCCATCATTGAAGTACCATTTGAGAGAGTTGCCATGGATTTGGTAGGGCCCATTGTCAAATCAGCTAGGGGACACCAATACATATTGGTTGTCTTGGATTATGCTACCCGGTACCCAGAGGCGGTACCCTTAAGAAACATGGCCTCCAAAAATATTGCTAGGGAGTTGTTTTACATGTTCTCTCGCACGGGGATCCCTAAAGAAATTCTTACTGACCAGGGTACGCCCTTTATGTCACGGGTCATGAAAGACCTGTGTAAGTTGTTTAAAATCACTCACCTCCGTACCTCAGTGTACCACCCTCAAACAGACGGGTTAGTGGAGAGGTTTAACAAAACCCTAAAGCATATGCTAAAAAAGGTGGTAGAAAGGGATGGTCGGGATTGGGACTGTCTATTACCCTACCTCATGTTCTCTATCCGGGAGGTGCCCCAAGCGTCTACAGGGTTTTCCCCCTTTGAGTTAGTCTATGGCCGACATCCACGGGGTTTGTTAGATATTGCCAAAGAAACTTGGGAGACCGAGGCCACCCCATATAAGAGTGTTATTGAACATGTGGCTCAGATGCAGGAGCGAATAGCGACGGTGATGCCTATAGTTAAAACACATATGCAAAGAGCGCAGGAGGCCCAGAGCAGAATTTATAACAGATCTGCCAGGTTGAGGGCCTTTAATCCTGGGGACAGGGTCCTGGTTTTAGTGTCCACCGTCGAAAGTAAGTTTTTAGCCAAGTGGCAGGGTCCCTATGAGGTTGTAGAGAAGATGAGTGAGGTGAACTACAAGGTCCATCAACCGGGCAGGAGAAAACCCTTCCAGGTTTACCACGTAAACCTGATCAAGCCGTGGAAAGAGCGGGAGTCTTTGGGGGCGACCCAGGCAGGGGTCAAAGAAGTGGGGCAACCAGTTCCCCCAGTAACAATAGGAGAGGCACTGTCAGTGCCCCAGAAGCAGGAGGTGAGGGAGTTCCTGCAGGAAAACAGACGCATGTTTTCGGACCAACCTGGCCGTACCCACCTCATAAAACACCATATCAAAACTGAGCCTCACAGTAAAGTGAACCTGAAGCCATACAGGATACCAGAAGCCCGTAGAGAGGCGGTATCCACGGAGGTCAGGCGCATGCGTGAATTAGGTGTTATTGAGGAATCTACTAGTGAATGGTCAAGCCCCATAGTGCTAATCCCAAAGCCCAACGGGACGTGGAGGTTCTGTAATGACTTCAGGAGATTAAATGAGGTCTCAAAGTTTGATGCGTACCCCATGCCCCGAGTGGATGAACTGGTTGAGAGGCTTGGGAAGGCAAGGTACATTACAACACTTGACCTTACAAAGGGCTATTGGCAGATACCGTTAACTGAGGAGGCTAAAGAGAAGACTGCCTTTTCCACTCCAGAGGGCCTGTTCCAGTATGTTGTGATGCCATTTGGGTTACATGGGGCCCCTGCTACCTTTCAGAGGCTGATGGATCTGATTTTGAGACCACATCGTGATTATGCCGCTGCTTACCTGGACGATGTGGTAATTTTTTCGTCTGACTGGAAAAGTCACCTCGGGAAGGTACAGGGCGTGTTAGACTCCATTAGTGATGCAGGCCTAACCATAAACCCTGAAAAATGTGCAGTGGGTCTGGAGGAAGCAAGATACCTGGGTTATATCATTGGTAGGGGGCTGGTTAAACCCCAGATCAATAAGATTGAGGCCATACAGAACTGGCCTAGGCCAGTAACAAAGAAACAAGTGAGGGCTTTCCTTGGCATAACCGGGTACTACCGTCGGTTCGTGCCCAATTTTGCCTCCATGGCCACACCATTGACAGACTTAACAAAGGGTGGTAAGTCAGTGATGGTAAAGTGGAACCCCGAGGCAGAAAGGGCTTTTCAGTGTCTGAAGTCTGCCCTGTGTGACCAGCCAGTGCTCGTTTCCCCTGATTTTAGGAAACCATTTCTGGTTCAGACGGACGCATCTGCTAGAGGTTTGGGGGCAGTTTTGTCACAAGTGGTTAATGGGGAAGAACACCCAGTGCTGTACTTGAGTAGGAAACTGACCCCAGCCGAGGAAAATTATGCCATAGTGGAAAGGGAGTGTCTCGCCATCAAGTGGGCGTTGGAGTCCCTGAGATATTATCTCCTGGGCAGGGAATTCGTGTTGGTGACTGACCATGCTCCTCTGGCATGGATGAAACAGAATAAGGAGAGGAATGCAAGAGTGACCAGATGGTTTCTCTCCTTGCAAAATTTTAGATTTACAGTGGAGCATAGACCAGGGAAGTTACATGGGAATGCGGATGCGTTGTCCAGGGTGTACTGTATGGTTGCTGACGCTGTCCGGACCTCTGGTCTGGAGTCGACGGGGGGGATATGTGGTAAAGTGTATGGGAGAGTGGTTGATGGGATATATGTCTCACCTGGTTACCTCAGCCAGGCCTGGTAGCAAACCCAGGTGCTCTCAGGTGAGGCTTCCTAAGCTCGTTACTGGGGAGGAGGCCTTAAAAGAAAGGGCTGTTAGGTTTTCAGAGGGAGGGAGACACTGAATGAAGGAGCAGCTACAGCCAGCGCTGCAGCCCACCAGGTATGAAGCTTTACCCCATACAAAACTGGTTACTTTGCTTTGCGTCAGACCTTAGGCTGCTAGAGAGGTATCCTGCTGTTTAGTTAGAGCCGGACAGGCTTATAGTTTGTTTTGTTTACAAGGTGCTCTGTGATTACAACATCTAAATAAACACGCATTTACGTTGGAAACCTGTGTGAAACTGTCATTGCCGCCCCATGCGTGAGCTGTCCCCTACAATATATATATATATATATATATATATATAATATTGTTATTTAATTGTTTTGTCCTATTTTGGTGTGTTACTTACTTTAAATAAAAGTGTTAGATTTTTTAATGGTGTGTGGGGGGGTCATATTCGGTTTTGGCCAGGTAAATGCTGCACTTTCGGTTTCAGTCCAGAATTCGTTTCGGTGCATCCCTACTACTAAGACAGACAATGAAGTGGTAGGCCTACACCACATCAATGTTTGGCGTAGTATATAGTGATTGGGGTTTTGTTACAAGTTTTGTTACAAGTTTTTATGCATAACATAACCTAGATAACTGATAACCAATCACAGTGCAGCACAGGTTATAAAAGGTAAAGTCACAGAGTGTAGTTCCTCTTTCTTTCTGCGACCGTATATGATGAAACAACAGGTAACATGAAGAAAACCATAATCTCTTCCTTGAAACTCAGCATAAGAAGATTACTGGAGCCGGAATTTGAAGAAAACGGAGGGACAATCCAAGAGATGAATCTTGAATCCGAAGGGCATGGAAAAAATAATCAAGCTGAAAGGATAAAACACATGCCATTAACAAATGTAAACCGGACTAAGAAATATATAACAACCTGCGGTGGGACTACTAAATATAGTCATTAGACATATAGTAAGTGGAGGGATAATACTCGCCTCCTGTCTTTAATAAAATTGTGACTTTATGTCACTATTTGTTCGGAAAATCTGGAATTTCATTAAAGACAGGAGGCTCATATTATGCTAGTTTAAAGCTAACACTGACATAAAATAAAACTATACAAATACGCGACTAGAAACATGTTGAATGGGTTTAAAATAAAATGTTTTAAAGGTAGACTCTGCAGACCAATTGGCTGCTTTAATAATGTCATGTAAGCTACCGCCTGCAATGTAAGTCTTAGAGGTCATTGCGGCACGTGAAGAGTGCGCTCCAAATTTAGTAGTATCAATCCCTGCCCTAGCCATAATTAACCTGATCCACCTAGCTATACTAGCCGTGGAAACTGGCAAAAGGGCTTGCAAAAAGAAACGAGTAATTGAGTACATGAGTGTGATCGCAAGGGTTTAGTCAACGATTCATATATTTGTAAACCTCGCACAACACATAATTTTGGATTATGTGGGAAAGCAGGGTAAAAGACCTCAGCTAAATTAGTCTTAGTGCGTCTAACGACATTAAAACGTACACCATCAGGACTAAAGATTCTATTTGAGACATCTAAGGCCTTAACATCAGAGACTCTTTTAAAAGAAATCAAACAAGGTGGATAATTTTAAAGTCAAATCTTTAATAGACAATCTATCATTATCTTCCCAAAATAGAAACATGTTAAGGATTAAGTTAACATCCCAGGCGTCTTGATATTTAGGAACAGGAGGTCTCTTCAAACGGATACCTTTCATCAGTCGACAAACTAATGGATGTTTTCCGATCGGCACCTGGTCCACAAACATATGTTGAGCAGAAATAGCAGAACGATATACACTGATGGTTCGATATGCTTTGCCTTGGTCGTAAATGGATGACAAGAAATTCATTATTCGTGGAATAGGTGCACATACGGGATCCAAGTTTCGTTCCACGCACCAGCTAACCCAAATTTTCCAGGCTGATCGGTAAGCACTTCTGGTACCTGGTGCCCATGCCTCTGATAAGAGTTCATGAGTAGATGTTGAAAAGTGCTCGTGGAAACCGGATTCCCGGAGATCAGCCACGCCATGAGAGAAAGGTTGTTCTGTAGAATCAGTGGGTGATGATCCCCTTTGGAGTTTGTCAAAATATTCTGCCACCTCGGAAGTAGACGAGGTGTGTCCATGGTCAATTCTAGAAGATGGGGAAACCATGGTTGAGACGTCCAGAAGGGGGTGATTAGGACTAAAGTCGCCTGTTGATTTTCGACTTGAGACAGAACTCTCGGGATCATGGCGAACGGTGGAAAGGCATAATTTGTGGACCAATCTTGAAAGAAGGCGTCCAATCCTGACGCTTCCGGGTCTGGGCGCCAACTGAAAAACTTGGCGATTTAAACGAGACGCGAACAGATCGGCGTCGAGAGGACCCCAGAGATGATAAAGCTGATCGAATATTGATTTGTGTAGTTTCCAATCGCTGTGATCCGTTAGGTATCTCGAGTTCCAATCTGCTATCACATTAGATAAACCCGGCAGATATTCTGCTTTCAGAGTGATCCCGCGATCCAAGCAAAAATGCCAAAAGTCTTTTGACAACTCTGCCAGTTCCTTCGATCGTGTGCCTCCTAGCTTGTTGATGTATTGAACTGCTGAGATATTGTCCATGTGAAGGAGGATACAGCAGTTGACTTTGTCTTTGGCTAGACTTTTCAAAGCAAAGGACCCTGCCAATAATTCCAGACAATTTATATGAATGTCACTGTCCCGGCTCCGGACGCCGCCGGGAGGAGGTCTGGCCGCGGTTCCCGTACGCCGGTCGTTCGGGACGGCAGGCGGTCCTCCGCTCGCGGCACTAGTAGCGGGCGAAGGGTTGTCCGCAGGTCCCGGGAAAACATCTCCCCGGACAGCGGACGACCCTCCGCCCGAGGTATTGGGACACGGGGAGGATTCGGCCCCGGGAACAGTAGTTCCCGGAGCCTGTGTACTTACCCGTCCTCCGGTCGTCGGTCCGCCTCCCGGGCACGCTGCACGTTGCAGGAGGAATGATGGACGGCTGGGGGGCGTGGTTTTGGTTCTGGTCCGGGAGGGGCTTGTGGAATGGCGCCAGTTTTAAAAGCCGTCTGTGCCTTTCACAAGCACCCTGTTGTGGTCTTCAGTTTGTGTATATAGCTCGTGCATCTTGTTTCCTGTTTTTGACCTTCGGCTTGCCTGACTCTCCCTTGCTCCACGATTCGGTACCTTTGCTTGAGATCTCTGGTTTTGACCCCTGGCTCGTCTGACTATCCTGCTCCGTGTATCAGACCCCTGGCTCGTCCGACTATCCGCTCCGTGTATCAGACCCTTGGCTCGTCTGACTATCCTGCTCCGTGTATCCGACCCCTGGCTCTGCTGACTACCCGCATTGTGCTCCTGTCTCGTGCTGTGCCTTGCTGCGGCTGCTGCCGCTCAGAACCTATCTCCAGCTGATGGGAGGTTGTCCACTGTTGGGATCGTCTAAGTCCTGGACTGCTGCTGCCGGGAATTCCCCTCTCAGTAGCGGTAGTTTGGGCAGAAGAACTTCTGCGGGGACGACCTTCCTTAATAGTCCAGCGAAACAGTGACAATGAAAATCCGCTTCCTCCATGGACCATTTCCCGCCTGTAGAGGTCTGGCCTGCTCGAGCTCCCCATCCTATGAGGCTGGCATCCGATTCTATGATAAAGTCTGGAAGAGAGTTGAAAATGGCTTTTCCATTCCATGCAGTTATATGTTTGAGCCACCAAAGGAGTTCCTCCCTGGCTTCGATGGTCAGAGAAATTTCGTCGGAATATGCTAAGCCTTGACGAAGGTGTCGAGCCTTCAACCTTTGAAGCGCACGATAATGAAGCGGAGCTGGAAATATGGCTTGGATTGAAGATGATAACAGGCCCACTATTCGTGCCAGCAGACGAAGGGATAACTTCTCCTTGCGAAGAACTGCTTTGATTTCCTTGCGAATCATCTTTAGTTTTGTTGACAGTAGACTGAGTGTTTGATGAATAGAATCGTAAACCCCAGGAATTCCATATGGGGAGATGGTCGGAGATTCGACTTGTCCCAGTTGATGCAGAAACCTAGTTGCTGAAGCAAAGTGAGCGTCCAAGAGGTATGAATGTGGATAGTTTTCCAATCCTGGGCCATGATGAGGATATCGTCCAAATAAATGATGAGACGTATCCCTCTGCTCCTGAGGTTTGCCACCACTGGTTTCATCAACTTGGTGAAACACCAAGGCACTGAAGATAGACCCAAGGGAAGGCATGTGAATTGCCATTTCGTCCGTTTCCATATGAATTGAAGGAATGGTCTGGATTCCGGGTGAACAGGTACTGTAAGATATTTCGTTGTCTACAAGTCTGCTTTCTTCCTTGGAGAAAAGGAAGGGAGACGGAAGACTTACCTGTTCCGGCCATGCATAAAACTCTATTCTGTATCCTTTGATCGTGTTTAAAACCCAGAGGTCGGAACTGAGTTCTGACCAGGTCTGGAAAAAATGGGCGAGTCTGCTACCCAACAGAACATGAGAAGAATTCAAAGCAAAATGTCTTACCTGAGGAAGGTGTTGTTCTAGCGAAACCTCGCTGACCCCGAGCACGCCATGGTCTTCCTCGTGACGGAAAAAATGGGTAGGATTGGTTCCCAGATTGGTAATTGGACTGATACCCGGGTTGATATCCGGAATAGCTTCTGCCTCTGTTTGAGGAGGAAAGGCCTCTGTAACCCTGTGGGAATGAATCCCCGCGGCCGGAAGAGCGGCCTCTTCCTCTTCCGGCCCGGCCAAAAATTTGGGGCTGAAAAACCTTTTTTAGAGATTTCTGGGCCTTGCCCACAAATTTCCCAATATTCTTTAGAAACTCATCCCCGAATAATAAGCTCCTGGCTCCTCAGTGGCCATATGGGCCAATTTTTATTAAGATAGACCTACGTCTTTCAGAGGATAGTGACACATTAGCGTTCCCTAATAGGCACATTAATCATTGCAACCATCCACGTATAACATGGACATCAACAGGAGTGTCTGTGTTAAGGGACTCCTCGGTTAGATCAAGCATTTTAGTGACAGGTCCAACCAAATCCAAAAGCCTGTCTTGGCAATTTCTAAATGGTCTATCCATCCCTTTTTTGGGATCTTTGCCAGATTTTTTCAGATATTGGACAATTTTCGGATCAAGTTCTGGCGTCCAACAAGCCTTATTAGCCAACGTTGGACGGGGGCATTCAGCCCGCATTTTATTCCTAGAGGCCTTGGTTAAAGGTTTCCGGACCCAATGCTCTACAAATTTCGCTACAGTGGAATTTGGAATCCATTCGGTTGATCTAGGATGCCTGATCTTCTCAGGATTAAAAAAGGGATTCCCTAAGGAATCTACTAAACCATAATCTGAATCTGATCCAACCTTTTCTGAAGGATCACCAGTATTGTCCGCATCCTCCCACTCAGAGTCAGAATTATGATCAGGCTCTGATTTATCATCATCCACCTCGCTATCACAAGTTTCAAACGAGTCTGGTTTCGCTCGTCGAGAAGGTTTACCTCCGTTTTTTTCCTCCTCCCGGGGTGAGGGTTTTTTGTGAGAACTTTGTGCACACGTCAGAGAGCTGCTTGAACTTTGCAGCATACGCTTAGATTTGTCTTGGTCCAAGTTACACTTTTTAGAAAAGTGAGTAGTGAGACCGTCAATGTGTTTCCTCTTCTCGAGTTTTTTGAGAGGGGTATATTGTTCATCTGAATCACTATTAACATCAGCTACAGACCGAATGGTTTCAGCAGGAGATAAACTAGTTTTCTTACTCTGAGGCATAGCTTTAGGCATTGCCACAGCAGCTGCAACAGATTTGGTTAGGGTATGTTGCATATTAATCATTGCTGCATTAACAGCATCCTGAACAGACTTCTGGACAGAGGCATCCAAAAGGGCTTTAATTTGCTCCTCAGGCATGTTATCAACTATATTAGATAAATCCTCTTGAGAGGTCATGACAGATATAAAGGATAATAATCTGAGGGGAAATATTTTTGCCACAATATACTTATATATACTATACTAATAACTGAGGGTAAAAGACCACAGGGAACTAAAGGCCAATGAAAACTAATAGAAAAATGAACTTCCCACACTAAGGGGAAAGAAAAGGCAAGCTGACAGGCTAAACTGATATTTCTGACAGGAAAAACGCTGTAACAGCTGGGAATGGAGCCTGCCCAGTAATAAATATTCATAAGACCTGTTTTCCCACCCAAATTATGAGGCGATACAAATATACAGGGACTAAATGTATAAAATAAAAGGTACAGAGATTCAAAATAAAGGTAGTAAATATGATAAATATAATAATATATCACAGAAATATAAAGGAAATTAGGCTAACACGAGAAAAAAAATTGTCTTGAGAGAAACACAAAATTGTACTTATCTCTGTGCTGGAGCAGCAAAGAAAGAGGAACTACACTCTGTGACTTTACCTTTTATAGCCTGTGCTGCACTGTGATTGGTTATCAGTTATCTAGGTAATGTTATGTACATGCATATGTACTTGATAAGTTTTTTTTCTCTTTATATATGTTTTAAAAAGTTTACTCCATTTGTGCTGCTATTGGGAGTAGTAAAGAAAGTAAAGCATAATATGAGCCTCCTGTCTTTAATGAAATTTCAGATTATGGCCTCTTGTAACATTTCCTCTTCTTTGACATAAACGTCTCTCCTGTACTTTGTTAAATCATTTTATATATACTTAAACATTTCTATCACACCCCCTCTCTCTCCTCTCTGCCCAGCTTTCATATAGTTAAATATATCACTGTACTTCCATCTATGGCGAGGCTCTAATACTTCTATAACATGCTTACATACCACATGATTCTGTTTCTGCCCACACGCTCCTGGTATGACATCAGATTACCAGGGTGATAGGGCAGCCCCTCTAATTCTGTGCCAGCCTAGCACCCTGTCACTTCCCCAAACTCTCCATTTACAGTTCTATGCACTAAATAAACTAGTTAATAAAAAAACAAAAAACATGTATGTATGTATTTAAAATTCATATTATGTGCATATGACGGGAATGTATCTGAACTTCAGGATTTGCATGATTACTTTTTCAGTAACTGATTTTTTTTATGTAAAAACCTTTAAAAATAAAATATGGTTCCGGGTGTGTATATTAAAGATAATACAATAATTTACAGAGTGATAATCAGAAAACACAGGAAAAGTCACAGCAGACCTTTCTGACTGTTAAAGTAATATGTGGCAACTAAATTCTACTGAATGGTGCGCAGGTGATGTAATTTACAATTAACTTTTACATTTTATAGCTAACAGTGACTTTCCAATGCAGAGCCGGCCTTAAGTGTTCTGGTGCCCTGTGCGGACTACTCCTCTGGCGCCCCCTTCTCACTACCCCCCCCGCTCCTTCTCCCAAATCCCCCTGCCCCTTCTCACTACCCCCCCTCTGACCTTCTCACTATCCCCCCTCTGCCCCTTCTCACTATCCCCTTCTCACCATCCCCCCCCGCCCCTTCTAACTATCCCCTCCTCTGCCCCTTCTCACTATCCCCCCCGGCCCCTTCTAACTATCTACTCCCTCTCCCTACTTCTCATTATCCTCCCTTACCTTGTTGCCGTAGTCCTGAAGTGGGAGCAGGAGGCATCAGTCTTCCCGTGGTGTCGGCATTTCATGTTGAGCGCCGGAATATGACATCATATTCCAGCACTCAACATGAAATGCCGGCACCGTGACGGAGTCACGGAGAGTGAGTGGCGCCGAGCGGTTGCTGAAAACCTCACGAGCAACCGATCGGTGCCCCTGCCCGGGACTTAAATTAAAGCATCGGTTTGTTTTTTTACTTTATTTAACATGAAGGATGTTAAATAAAGTTTAAAAACAAAAAAAACACACCCCTAAGGTCGCACACCCCTAAGGCCAGCCCTGATCGCATTCCACAGAAATAAAATAAATATATTTATTTATTTAAATAAATATCTTTAAGGCTATTTGCACCATATGTTTATTTTTTATATTTTATCATCTCTGTAGTTTCCATTGCTATGTTTCTGGAATTCATGTCACCTTATAATGAAGCATGTCTGCTCTTATCTAATTAACGAGTATATTAATTGTGGATTTATTCAATAAAATTGCTTAGTCCTTCCTACAGGAAAAGCTTGCTGGCATTGGCCCTTCATACTGGAGAGTAAGATCACAAAGTTAGAATCCTACACTGTATAGAGATTTAACTATTGTCTTCAATGAGATTGATAATACAGGTAAACTCCCCGAAGAACTCTTCATTGCACTGATCATGTATTTGCAATTACATCAAGGGGGGGGGGTATGTTACCACTACACCATCACTCTCATGTAAAGATTGTGCAGGAGTAGGAAAATTCTGGATTTCATCCCTGAAGCTGCCTATGGGTGAATGATGCATAACTTATACATTATGTATTATAATAAATCAATATCAATATTATATGTGCAATAAAGGGCCAATACATACACATAATTGCCTTACTCAAAAGTTGCAAACAGCCCATACAATTAACTAATTATTGCATTCAAGTGATTCATACTAATCAGTGATAATCACTAATGATTTGATTTCAAACAATATATATATCAATAACAACAAGATCATTCATCACAATATCGGGAACATCTATTACCACAATTAAGCCATAAGGAACAAAAACCACGAGAAATAAGATCTTAAAGTTTGGTGATAAATTGCTGTGGATTAATGTCAAATTGTTATCAATAAAAGGTGTTTTATCATTTAACAAAAATAAGTAAAACCTAGGAAATTTAAAATAGTTTAATTTTTCGGATTGTTCATTAGCTTATTTGCATATCAAAATACATAATATTAAAAAAATTCGTAATCATTTAAAGCACACATGATGCATTACTGTGTATATTGTATACAGTTCAAATCATAAACTTATAAATAGATATATAGTCACCCGGACTTTACTAGAAACAAATGAAACAATTAAGATAAAGCTTACTGTATTACAGTATTGTTTAAAAGGAAAACACTTATTTATGTAGCAGACAATTGCAATTACTCACTTTTTTGCTTCTGAATAAAGCATTTCATTTGCTACATTTATTTTAGTGTTGCAAAATGTAAGTAAATTTAACACTTTTATTTATAAAGTTCGAGATTTCAGTTTACCATGAGATTACATGACTTAATCCATATAGAAATGCATGGCTATGTTGGTGACAAACGTATCACAATAAAATTCCTTATTCTATTGGATTAATCCATTACTATATGCATATTAATGAATATAAAATAAATAATGATATAATGATAGGATTTCAGGTGAAAAAAACCCAAAATACAACTATTAATTGTACTCAATCACTGAACTATAAACATAATGAATATAGCATTAAATGTTTCATAAAAATAAATAATCAACTTGGATAACGGAAAAAAGTATCATTAAATACCGATTCCTATTCTTTATTGTAATTGCACAATATTTATACAGGATATCCTTGTATGTAGGGGGTTATAGTTTCTCTTAGATAATGATAACAAAACAAATTAATTCTAAACTTGAAAAGGATATAGAAATACTATATATTGCAGGTAATTGATCACTGATTTTGCACAGAAGCCCAACGAGGATACCTTATGGACGTAGGGTTCTATAGTTTTTTTAAACCAAGATAAGAGACAGCCCTACAAGCTTTACATTTATAAGATCCACATTTACAATGCAATATATTACTCTGAAAGACAGTTGTATTGGATATACACTAATACAACTGAAGATTCAAAAACAAAAAAAACGACTGTAAGTTTTCTGCAAAATGATACAGAACATAGTCTGTGCTATGTCTAGGTTTCCAGGAGGAAAAGTTTGATTATTTTACCTGTTTCTATGTACAGTTGTCAAAAAATTGAGAGGTTAGTAATATCAATAATTGATTAATTTGAATTATAAATTAAGATAGCCACGATTAATGGCCGTGGGGTGAATACTTGATATCAAGGGTGCTTTTTAATAGACTTCCTAAGGAAAGAACCTATACAAATAAGCGCATTACAATATAATCACTGGAAGCAATCAGAAAATATACATTTTTAATTCCAATAATTTTCTTGTAGTAATTAGTGCTGCTATCGAAGAAAAAAGAAATCATGAAACATGAATCATGAATCATGAAAAATATGACATCAAGAATTAGATGGTCGCTATTTTCTAATCATATGTGAAATTAATAATAGAAGTTTTTCTCGGATTAAAAAATATTTGTAATTCAGCTTGCAGATGTCAAACTCTGTTACAAAATCATGATTTTGGCTCATCCTCAAGAGAACTGTTTAATTAAGAGTTCAAAATTACATTCTAAACCCCTAACTTTTAACAAATCTAACAGTTTCGTATGGTTAGAGGCAAAATTTAAGAAAAGTGATCTAAAAAGCCTGCTATATGATCTTATGATGTTATGATCTTACCCTCAATCTTAAACACACATTTTTTTTTGGGAGCAAGAATTAGCTATCTTTATCCAAAAATGTGTCTGGGATAGATCTTTAGTATTAGTAGATAAGAACATTGCTTAAAACCCATGGAAACAAACTATAACATATTAAATTGTTGGTACCTAGTCCCAAACTAGTTATTGAGGGGTTTCCAAAACCTGCTGGAGATGTGGAACACAAGAGGTAGACTTTCTACATATCTGGTGACAAGTTGGCCCTTTACATTTTTTTTGTGTAAAACATATTCATAAAAAAATCCCTTATTATTTTGTATCAACTTAAAATATAGTCCAGAATTAGCCTTGTTACATTTGAACCTACTTTTTGATTCTCTCACATGTTAGTGGCAACTAAGTTACGAGGTTTCGCCAGAAACAGGAAATCAAGTGAACTTTAGAGTTGGAATAAGGTTAAAAATGCAGAATATCTGCCAAAGGGGCATACAAATTAATAAATTGATTCCTCCCATCAGACTAGTTGCACCATTTCAAACAAATTAAACCCCTTATAATGGTTAATAATAATATAAGCGGCTTACTATAAAGATGCTCTAATACTTAAGATATACAACCCTTCTTTCATCACAGTGACAACTAATGTGTTTTTATATTATTTTCATATATACTTACAGCGTATTGATTACATTTACCATGACTTCTAACTCATTTTCATGTTAATGCATTCTGTATTCATCAGGCCCGGACTGGGACAAAAAATAGGCCCGGGCATTTAAGCCTGAGCAGCCCATATTTATTTATTTATTTATTTATTTATTGTTAAAGCCCACCCTTCATGTACCATCTTTGCATTTAATGATTCACACAAATCATTAACACATTCATTAATGCAGTCTCACAAATCATTCACACAATTCATCCTCACATGAATTCATTAATTGTCATACGCATTCACACAATTCATCCACACATTTATTCATTCATTCTCATACGCATTCACACTACCTCCTCTCTTCATCTTATCTGCCCCTTTTCACTATGTAACCCCCTTCCCCACTTCTCAATATGTACCACCTCTATCTATCCCCTCTCCCCCTTTCTCACTATCTAACCCCCCTCTGCCTCTTCTCACTGCACCCCCCTCCCTCACCCTACTTACCTTGTTGCCGGAACAAGCAGCAACTGCGACCGCACCTGTGGCAGGGGAGGATTGACTTAGGGGCTGATGGAGCTGCAGCTCCAGGCCCCCACCTTAAAATAAGCCCAGTCAGGACCGGACTGACTGGTCCTCTATGGCCGCATTAACGCAGAGCCCCTTAAGCCTGCCGCAACTACCCCCTCCTAACTATCTACCCTCTCCCTCTTTGAAGTTCACTTACCTTTCAGGAGTCCTGCGGTGGGGGTGCAAGGCCTCTGCCTCCCAGCTCTGCCACTGTATGGAACAGTATAGAGTGATGGGAGTTATGATGTACTTTTAGAGCATAATTAGATCATGAAAAAGACATTGGAAATGGTACAGCATAACACCCATCACTCTCACACACTTACCAATCCACACACCTACCAATCCACACGTATACACCAATCCACACGTATACACCAATCCACACGTATACACCAATCCACACATATATATATACCAATCCACACATATATATACACCAATCCACACATATACATACACCAATCCACACATATACATACACCAATCCACACATATACACCAATCCACACATATACACCAATCCACACGTATACACCAATCCACACGTATACACCAATCCACACGTATACACCAATCCACACGTATACACCAATCCACACGTATATACATATACCAATCCACACATATATATACACCAATCCACACATATACACCAATCCACACATATACCAATCCACACACATATATACCAATCCACACACATATATACCAATCCACACACATATATACCAATCCACACATATATATACCAATCCACACATATATATACCAATCCACACATATATACTAATCCACACACATACCAATCCACACATACACCAATCCACACATATATACCAATCCACACATATATACTAAGCCACACATATATACTAAGCCACACATATATACTAAGCCACACATATATACTAAGCCACACATATACCAATCCACTCTCACTGAATGTTTTCCTACCTTTCCTTTTTTTCTCCTTACAGCTCCTTTTCCTCCTCTTCTTCAGTTCTTCTGTCTTCTCTGTCTTCTTCCGGGTCAGAGGGCACGAACAGCGGTGGGCGCGGCTTCAGTGTTGTGCGCCGGGATCTGACAACAAATCCCGGCGCACAGCAGCTGTTGCCGCGCGGATCACAAGGGAGCGGTATCGGAGGTCTTTAGCAGACCTCCGGCTCCCTTGAGTGATTTTAAGCCGGGTTGAACCCGGCTTAAAATCACTCAAGGGAACCGGAGGTCTGTTAAAGACCTCCGATACCGCTCCCTTGCGAGCCTGCTCCTCCAGCGGCGGACATTACTGTCCGTCTCTGGAGGGGTGCCGGGTGCCGCAAGTTGGCACCCCCTGATGAGCGGCACCCGGTGCGGACCGCCCCCCGCCGTCGCCCCCTGGAGTGTGGCGCCCTGTGCGGTCGCACACCCCAAAGGCCGGCCCTGCTCTAAGGGGCCGGGAAGCCCCCACCATGGCCGGCCTTAGGGGTCTGCGGCCGCACAGGGTTTAAATTAAAACATCGGGTTTTTGCGGCGGTTAATGCGGCCGTAGGTAGGGTAGGGGCCTGGAGCTGCAGCTCCATCAGCCCCTAAATCAATGCGGCCTTGCCGTGGTCCGGCCCACCGGGCAAATGCCTGGTGTGCCCGATGGCCAGTCCGGGCCTGGTATTCATATATATATATATATTAATAATTTCCGTTAATTTTCAATTTTGCGTGCTTGTAATACTATAAGAGAAACAAAATATTCTGGTGCTCATTAGGAGAACAGTGGTAATTAAGACTTGGTCCACAGAGGCCTATTGAAAATACAGCATTGAATGGGTTAAATCTGCACAGTCGCACTCATGATCTTGTGCAGTAAGAGGCGGTAAGGGATGGTCCCCATACTTGTGTTGCATTTATCTATTACTACATGTTAATTATGAAAGATTATAGAAATATAGAATATGACTATTATTGTAATCAATAATTAATATAAACTAACAGTGTTCAAGGATTGTTATACATAATCATTACTATATACATTGTGATTAATAAATACATTATCATATACTAGCTACATACTGATTAATAAGGTATATAAAATAAATTTTAATGACATAATTAATTAAAACAATATCATAACTTATCATGTATCACAATTTGTAAAAAGGAACAGTTTAGGTCATGTTCTGTGTTCATCCTCTGGGGCTTCTGTGAATGCATTCAATAAATTCAAGAAAAATATTTTAAGTTACCTGAATTACAAGCCTGAAAGTGTTAACTTACTGGAGTATTGGAATCATTAGTGATATTATTTAGGTGTTCTCGTTTGCGTGACTTTATTGTCTATATGCACGGCCTACATCGTAGAACACTTGAAGGTCAATATAATTCCAATGCGTAAAAAAACACATTCGTTGTCACTGTGATGAAAGAAGGGTTGCTTATATCATTATTAACCATTATAAGGGGTTTAATTTGTTGTTTCAAAAGGTGCAAATAGTGTGATGGGAGGATTCAATTTATTAATTTAATTAATTTAATAAATTTTCTCTTTGTGGGCTGAAATATGAAATGCTTAAGAGAGAAAGATCACAATTTGGGCAACATTCTAGAAAGCTAGTACCAAAACATAACACAACAGTAGTTTTACTGATAGGGTGGTTGATACATGGCACAGCCTTTCAGATGAAGTAGTAGAAGCTTAACCAAGGATTGATTAATTTTAATAATAAGTTATATAGACACCTGGGAACTAGCTTGGCACTCAAATACAACACTTCTGAATTAAGTCACCTGTACTCAAGGAGGGGTATGTTTCATTAATGTTCGTGAGCTCAGCTGTTCTGAGAAAAGTTAAAAGGTATGCTAATTCACACACTTACATAATAAAACTTTTTATAATTATGTAAAATAGTGGACTTTGAGCCAAAAGGTTTCTGACTATGCTTGGCTTGCTGTGTAATTTTTTAACTCAGGAGTGCAGGGGCTTCGATATTCTCTTTCTTTGTAAAAGGTCATATTTGCAACTTACTCTTGAGAGGCAGTACGGGAAGAGAAAAAATACTACTTTTTTATGCCCTTTCTTTAGCAGATTATACAAACAGGACCTATGAGATCATCAAGGTGTCTATTGTAGGAAGTATTATGCTGGTATATGGCGTTATCTTATTGCTGGCAATCATGAAAAGGTACATCATGTAGCATTGATAAAGATTCTGCAGAATTGCCAGACAGATAAGGGCGATTTTAAGGATTGTGGACCAGCTGATCCCCATCATTTTCTTATTTCTCATGATATGAGGTCATGCACTTGCACCTTGTTCTTTTTTTACTTTTAATTATATGTATGCCCTCAAGGGGTATTTATGCTTAAATGAAGCTATGTCTTTTAGTTTTGCCCTGGCCTTATACATAATTAGGAGGGACAAATAACCTACCTCTTCATCCTTGGACTGAGTGTAATCTTGGAGTACCAGGACATCACTTCACGTAATAACGCCTCCAAAGGTTGACCGAAGGGGTATTAGGGAGGGTCTGTGCTTGCTGAGATCTCCAATACATAGAAAAGCCTAGATCTAGTCTAGTTTTTAGTGATGTGTGTGATAAGACTGTCAAGCGAGCATTGAGAGTCTTCATAATGTGCTTTTACTCAGCCCAACAGTTGCGAGGGTGATATTGGGTTATTACGTCAAAGCCAATACTTTATTGGGCAACATACAAAACAATGTAAAGTTACAAAGGTTTTCAGAAAGGTATGGGTCTCTTCTTCAGGTGTAAAATTTTACCTGAATATCACGTGTTTAAATGGTTCTTTGTCCTTCGTACAGGCTTTGGGGTGGCTGTGACTCCTCTTACAAAGAGTACCCAGAAGAAACCGGAGTCTCAAGTGTCAACGTGAATCTGAACACACATGACAACTTCTCCACAACTGACTTTAAGGGCCCGGTGCATATAACTTATGTTACAGAGTAGGAGAAACCACACTCAGAGATTCCCATCAGTAGGGTGAAGTTAATCAGAGTTGCTCTTCTCCATGTTTCTCTGATAACCTGTATGAACCTTCCCCAAGGACATTGATTCAGAAGAAACTCTTTGAAGATGACATTGCATCAACATGATTCTAAGAATTGTTCCTAGAATCCTGACTTGGCTGGCCAAAAACCACTTGTTATGGCCACGTTCCCATGAAACCGTTGAAGGACACTGGGATGGTGTGTACTGTATATATGTCTAGAGGAACTCTCAAATTATCCGGTACCTAGTTACCACCTACCACGTCTTAAACCATTTCAAAAACATAGCAAACATAATGAATTATATCATTAATTGGAGAGAACAAACCATTGAAAAAAGGTGAAAAAAAGTGCATTGATATTCAATAAATGAATAAGAAAGAGTTAAATTAAGAGTTCACACTAGAATACTCCTTCAAGGCGCCACAATATAATAATATCAACATTTGTCGGGCCTTTGTATTGGATCCACTTGCCATGGCAGATAAAATTGAAGATCTGTAATCAATGTGATGAAAACCTGGAATACATTTCTCATAATTGGATTCAGATTGAATTAATGTATTTTTAATTATGTATATTTTGAAGAAGCCAGTTCCATTGTACAGTTGTGCCTATGTTAAGTATCTATCATGTATTTAAAATATTTGAAATAAAATTAAAGGTGTAGCAAAGTCTTGGTATTGTTCTCACAGAGCTCTATAAGCAAAATGGACACTTGACTGCATAAGTTGTATGATTTATATTGATAGGTGTGTGTTTGGACATCAGAGGTCTCTCCTGTAGAAGAAATGTTGAAGAAAAGACCTCAGAGGTCCAGAAAGCTTATGTGCCTATACCATGGAACAGGTTAAAAAAGTATAAAGATCAGTGGGTGCTGGGTTATGTAGCAAGAAGGAAAAATAGGAAACTAGAAATGTATGTACCTTTGGAATCCAGGTAGATAATGCCGATACCAGCCTGGAGTTGTTTAATTTTGTATATATGACACTCCAGACTAAAAAGCTTCCCTCCACCAATTGGTGTACCCAAAACAAAAGTGCTTTGTGAAGACATTCTGGCTCTTAGGTACCCAGCCAGACATGTAGAGTATGTTCTCTCCTCCATACACAATGAAAGTGCACGTCAGGTATTTCCATAATCTAAAAAACATTTACTGGATTTCACATAACCTGTGCCAAAAAAATTCTGAACAACACAGATGGATTGGTGAAAAAAGTTCAGGAGCTTATTTCTATAGCTAATTTTGGCAGTGATAGGTGGCCAAATGCCTGCCTGGCATGTGTGTCCTGAAGCCACTAGTGACATATCCTAGATTGGGTGGTATTTTTGGCTTCTTTGTTTAACATTTCCAGTTACAAACTCAACATACTAAATGTAAAAAAACAACAGTTCCAAAATGGCAATATACACCTTAAAAGCACTGTTAAAATGCATATAAAGTCTGGACACCTGAATTGTTGTTGGGGGTATGTTCTGTCAATTTAACTGATTTAGTGACAGATTAGATAAATATATGAAAAATATGGCGTTTTATAATTTTTATAACATTACTCGTGCTAAATGTTCAACTATGATGTGTGTGGAGATGCAAACTACTTCTCTACATCAGAAAAAAGACGCACTGATGCAACTTTGTAACCTTTTAAATTCATACATTGTCCTTTTTTGTACACCTGTGCATTGGTGTTTTTAATAAAGCATGAAATGCCTGGCTAAGAGCCCTAAGGAAGCCAGCCCTGCAGCTCTTTAGCGTACACACTGGTTGGGCCCCATCCACTGGTCTGGATAAACTCTGTTAATTTTTGTTATTACATATGGTTACAGTTACAGTCAATAGTATAAAAAACCACAACAGACAAAAATGGTCATTTAATTTATTTATTATTAATTTAATAGTCCAAATTAATTAGGCCACAAAGAGCTGATCAAGGTGACAGCTACCTCTGGACTCACGTAGAGTCACCTTTCAGCACACAGGAGAGGAAAAACCCCATTAGGGGAAACCTCTGGGGAACCATGGCTTGAAAGATTGTCCTTCCCTCTGGACACTAAGAGGTTAACTGTGTATTTATACCTGTAGAGAAGAAATGGCAAAAAGTAACTGACAAATAGTCATATTTTGTAAGTGACAAATAATCATAATCAGCCTCTGTGGATGATTATGCCTCCACCGCAAGCTCATTCTCTTAATAATAAGCCTGCCTTAACACCATCAGTTCAATATAAATTGACATAGCATTAAATATAGACATAGCATTAAACATGGACATGGCACTTCTCATGTACATAGCATTAACACATGGACGTAGCATTACACATGGAGGTAGCATTAAATATTGAGATACCAATGAACATGGATATAGAAATACACATTGATATAGCACTACATATGAAGAAAGCACTACACAAGGACATAGCATTATACATAGACATAACATTAAACATGGACAAAGCAGTAAACATGGACATAGCATTACACATGGACATAGCGTTACCAATCGACATAGCATTACACATAAACATAACAATACACATGGAGATAGCATTAAGCATGTACATTGGATTAAACATCGACATAGCATTACACATGGACATAACATTAAACATGCCCATAGCATTTCACATGAAGATAGTATTAAACATGGACATAGCATTCACACATTGTCAGGGTCCGTACACCAGACCTCGACGCAGTAACTCACCTGAGTACCCGCTTATCGCAGGTACAGGGTCCGGCGCTGCGTCTTTGGTCCTCTCCGTCTCCTCTGCATTCCGCATGGCTGCAGCTGGGAGGGGGCGTGCGCCCTCACTCAACTTTACGCGTCCCCACTCAGAAATGGCGGGGAACATGCTTCAGTGACATCACGCCAGGGGGTGTGGCGTTCTTCAGAAAGCAAGTTTAAAACTGAGCACTGAACATTGCTCAGTTATTGTGCTTCCTTGTCTTGCCTTGTGCATTTATTTACCTTAATTCCTGTGCACCAGACTCGCCTATTCCTTGGACTCTGCTCACCTACCTTGATTCCTGTGCGGCGGACCCAGCTATTCCTTGGACTCTGCTCACCTACCTTGATTCCTGTGCACCAGACCTGGCTATTCCTTGGACTCTGCCACGGAGCTGGCTAGTCCAACTGACTACCTCTGCTGACTTGTGCTCCCTTAGCCTGGGACACAAACTCTTTTCCCAGTTTCCCAGTCACTAGCCGAGACTCAGTGTAGGGTAGAACCAAAACGAAGACTGATTTATTTTTCACACACAGGGCTGGATATGTCCAACAAAACACATACATAAAAGACAATATTGGGATACAAACCGCCCCCTTAATCTGCCTCCCAGAGACAACATGGACAGTAACGGGATTAACAATAAAATAGGGTCCCAACCTCCACCATCTATTACTGACCCAAATCAGTTCCAAGGTTTCGCCTGGGTAAATGTCTGTAGTGGTGGAAGTAGGGGAGGCAGGGGAGACTGACTTATACAACATTAAACTGAAACAATGCTGGTTAAAGATGCTGGCTATCTGCCAGAGATAATCCTGTCAGCAAGTGATGACATAAAATACTGCTTGTGGTAGCCACAGAAGTCATTACGAAGTCAGGGCCCATAGTCAATAGGGAGGAGGCTGGCTGTCAGGCCTCTCCAGTGGCACCAGTGATAGAGGGTTCTGTCACAATTCCTGTATACCAGACCCGGCTGTTGTTTGGACTCTGCTCACCTGCCTTAATTCCTGTGTCCCGGTCCCGAATGTTCCTGGGCCTCTGCTAACCTGCCTGGATTCCTGGGTGTCGGACCCGGCTGTTCCTTGGACTCTGCTCACCTACCTGGATTACTATGTGCCAGACCCGGCTGTTCCTTGGTTTCTGCTCACATACCTAGATTCCTGTGTGCAGGACCCGGCTGTTCCTTGGACTCTGCTCACCTACCTTGATTCCTGTGCGCCGGACCCAGCTGTTCCTTTAACTCTGCTCACCTACCTTGTTAATTGTGTGCCAGACCCGCCGACTCCTTGGACTTTGCTCACCTACCTTGATTCCTGTACGCCAGACCTGCCGACTCCTTGGACTCTGCTCACCTACCTTGATTCCTGTGCGCCGACTCCTTGGACTCTGCTCACTTACATTGATTCCTGTGCGCCAGGCCCGCCGACTCCTTGGACTCTGCTCACCTACCTTGATTCCTGTGTGCCAGACCCACCGACTCCTTGGACTCTACTCACCTACCTTTATTCCTGCGCACCAGACCCGCAGAATCCTCGGACTCTGTCACCTACCTTGATTCCTTTGGGCCAGACCTCCCAACTCCTTGGACTCTGTCACCTACCATGATTCCTGTACGCCAGACCCGCCAACTCCTTGGACTCTGCTCACCTCCCTTGATTACTGTTCGCCAGACCCGCTGACTCCTTGGACTCTGCTCACGTACCTTGTTTCCTGTGCGCCAGACCCGCCGAGTCCTTGGACTCTGCTCACCTACCTTGATTCCTGTGCGCCAGACCAGCCGACTCTTTGGACTCTGCTCACCTCCCTTGATTACTGTTCGCCAGACCCGCTGACTCCTTGGACTCTGCTCACCTCCCTTGATTACTGTTCGCCAGACCCGCTGACTCCTTGGACTCTGCTCACCTCCCTTGATTACTGTTCGCCAGACCCGCTGACTCCTTGGACTCTGCTCACGTACCTTGTTTCCTGTGCGCCAGACCTGCCGACTCCTTGGACTCTGCTCACCTACCTTGATTCCTGTGCGCCAGACCAGCCGACTCCTTGGACTCTGCTCACCTAACTTCATTCCTGTGCGCCAGACCCGCAAACTCCTTGGACTCTGCTCACCTACCTTGATTCCTGTGCGCCGACTCCTTGGACCCTGCTCACCTACCTTGATTCCTGTGCGCCAGACCCGCCGACTCATTGGACTCTGCTCACCTACCATGATTCCTGTGCGTCAGACCCACCGACTCGTTGGACTTTGCGCACCAACCTTGATTCCTCTGCGCTGACTCCTTGGACTCTGCTCACCTACCTTGATTCCTGTGCGCCGGGCTCACCAACTCCTTGGACTCTGCTCACCTACCTTGATTACTGTTCGACAGACCCGCTGAGTCCTTGGACTCTGCTCACCTACCTTGAATCCTGTGCGCCAGACTAGTCGGCTCTTTGGACTCTGTTCACCTACCTTGATTCCTGTGCGTCAGACCCGCCAATTCCTTGGACTCTGCTAACCTACCTTGATTCCTGTGCGCCGACTCCTTGGACTCTGCTCACCTACCTTGATTCTTGTGCGCCGACTCCATGGACTCTGCTCACCTACCTTGATTCCTGTGCGCCAGACCCGCCGACTCCTTGGACTCTGCTCACCTACCTTGATTCCTGTGCTCCGACTCCTTGGACTCTGCTCACTTACCTTGATTCCTGTGCGCCAGACCCGCAGACTCCTTGGACTCTGCTTACCTACCTTCATTCCTGTGCACCGACTCCTTGGACTCTGCTCACCTACCTTGATTCCTGTGCGCCAGGCTCACCAACTCCTTGGACTCTGCTCACCTCCCTTGATTACTGTTCGCCAGACCCGCTGACTCCTTGGACTCTGCTCACCTCCCTTGATTACTGTTCGCCAGACCCGCTGACTCCTTGGACTCTGCTCACCTACCTTGTTTCCTGTGCGCCAGACCCGCCAACTCCTTGGACTCTGCTCACCTACCTTGATTCCTGTGCGCCAGACCAGCCGACTCTTTGGACTCTGCTCACCTACCTTGATTCCTGTGCGTCAGACTCACCGACTCCTTGGACTCTTTCACCTACCTTAATTCCTGTGCACCAGACCCACCGACTCCTTGGACTCTGCTCACCTACCTTAATTCCTGTGCACCAGACCCACCGACTCCTTGGACTCTGCTCACCTACCTGGATTCCTGTGCGCCAGGCTCACCAACTCCTTGGACTCTGCTCACCTACCTTGATTACTGTTCGACAGACCCGCTGACTCCTTGGACTCTGCTCACCTACCTTGTTTCCTGTGCGCCAGACCCGCCGACTCCTTAGACTCTTCTCACCTACCTTGTTTCCTGTGCGCCAGACCCGCCGACTCCTTAGACTCTGCTCACCTACCTTGATTCCTGTGCGTCAGACCCGCCAATTCCTTGGACTCTGCTAACCTACCTTGATTCCTGTGCGCCGACTCCTTGGACTCTGCTCAGCTACCTTGATTCTTGTGCGCCGACTCCATGGACTCTGCTCACCTACCTTGATTCCTGTGCGCCAGACCCGCCGACTTCTTGGACTCTGCTCACCTACCTTGATTCCTGTGCTCCGACTCCTTGGACTCTGCTTACTTACCTTGATTCCTGTGCGCCAGACCCGCAGACTCCTTGGACTCTGCTTACCTACCTTCATTCCTGTGCACCGACTCCTTGGACTCTGCTCACCTACCTTGATTCCTGTGCGCCAGGCTCACCAACTCCTTGGACTCTGCTCACCTCCCTTGATTACTGTTCGCCAGACCCGCTGACTCCTTGGACTCTGCTCACCACCCTTGATTACTGTTCGCCAGACCCGCTGACTCCTTGGACTCTGCTCACCTACCTTGTTTATTGTGCGCCAGACCCGCCAACTCCTTGGACTCTGCTCACCTACCTTGATTCCTGTGTGCCGACTCCTTGGACTCTGCTCACCTACCTTGTTTCCTGTGCGCCAGACCTGCCGACTCCTTGGACTCTGCTCACCTACCTTGATTCCTGTGCGCCAGACCCGCAGACTCCTTGGGCTCTGTTCACCTACCTTGATTCCTGTGGGCCAACTCCTTGACCCAGACCCTGGATTCTGCTCATCTACCTTGCTTCCTGTGCGCAAGACGCGCCGACTCCTTGGACTCTGCTCACCTACCTTGATTCCTGTGCGCCAACTCCTTGACCCAGACCCTGGATTCTGCTCCTCAACCTTGTTTCCTGTGTGCCAGACCTGCCGACTCCTTGGACTCTGCTCACCTACCTTGATTCATTTGCGCCAGACCCGTCGACTCCTTGGATTTTACCCACCTACCTTGATTCCTGTGTGCCAGACCTGCCTACTGCTTGGACTCTGCTCACCTACCTTGTTTCCTGTGCGCCAGACCCGACGACTCCTTGGACTGTGCTCACCTACCTTCATTCCTGTGCGCCAGACCCGCTGACTCCTTGGACTCTGCTCAGCTACCTTAATTCCGGTGCGTCGACTCATTGGACTCTGCTCACCTACCTTGATTCCTGTAGGCCAGACCCGCCAACTGCTTGAAATCTGCTCACCTACCTTGATTCCTGTGCGCCAGACCCACCAACTTCTTGGACTCTGCTCACCTACCTTATTTCCTGTGCACCACACCCGCCGACTCCTTGGACTCTGCTCACCGCGCACCCGCCGACTCCTTGGATTCTGTCACCTACCTTGATTCCTGTGCACCAGACCCGCCGAGTCCTTGGACTCTGCTCACCTACTTTGATTCCTGTGCGCCATACCTGCCGACTCCTTGGACTCTGCTCACCTACCTTAATTCCTGTGCGCCAGACACTCCGACTCTTTGGATTCTGTCACCTACCTTGATTCCTGTGCGCCAGACACTCCGACTCCTTGGACTCTGCTCACCTACCTTCATTCCTGTGCGTCGACTCCTTGGATTCTGCTCACCTAACTTGATTCTTGTGCGCCAACCCCCCCCGACTCCTTGGACTCTGCTCACCTACCTTGATTCCTGTGCGCCAGACCCTTGGACTCT
Organism: Sceloporus occidentalis; assembly: GCA_023333645.1. Classification (NCBI taxonomy): domain Eukaryota; kingdom Metazoa; phylum Chordata; class Lepidosauria; order Squamata; family Phrynosomatidae; genus Sceloporus; species Sceloporus occidentalis. The sequence goes on from JALMGF010000180.1 coordinate 292,478, forward strand.
GCACGACTACCTTGTTTCCTGTGCGCCAAACATGCCGACTCCTTGGACTCTGCTCACCTACCTTGATTCTTGTGCATCAACTCCTTGGACTCTGCCCACCTACCTTGGTTGCTGTGCTCCAGTCCCTGGATTCTACTCACCTACCTTGCATCCTGTGTGCTAGACCCGCCAACTCCTTGGACTCTGCTCACCTACCTTGATTCCTGTGCGCCAGACCCGCTGACTCTTTGGACTCTGTTCACCTACTTCATTTCCTGTGCACCAGACCCACCGACTCCTTGGACTCTACTCACCGCGCACCCGTCGACTCCATGGATTCTGTCACCTACCTTGATTCCTGTGCGCCAGACCCGCCGACTCCTTGGACTCTGCTCAGCTACTTTGATTCCTGTGCGTCAGACCTGCCGACTCCTTAGATTCCGTTACCTACCTTGATTCCTGTGCACCAGACCAGCCTACTACTTGGACTCTGCTCACCTACCTTGTTTCCTGTGCGCCAGACCCAGCGACTCCTTGGACTCTGCTCACCTACCTTAATTCCGGTGCGTCGACTCCTTGGACTCTGCTCACCTACCTTGATTCCTGTAGGCCAGACCCACCAACTTCTTGGACTCTGCTCACCTACCTTATTTCCTGTGCACCACACCCGCCGACTCCTTGGACTCTGCTCACCGCGCACCCGCCGACTCCTTGGATTCTGTCACCTACCTTGATTCCTGTGCGCCAGACCCGCCGAGTCCTTGGACTCTGCTCACCTACTTTGATTCCTGTGCGCCATACCTGCCGACTCCTTGGACTCTGCTCACCTACCTTGATTCCTGTGCGCCAGACACTCCGACTCTTTGGATTCTGTCACCTACCTTGATTCCTGTGCGCCAGACACTCCGACTCCTTGGACTCTGCTCACCTACCTTAATTCCTGTGCGTCGACTCCTTGGATTCTGCTCACCTAACTTGATTCTTGTGCGCCAACCCCCCCGACTCCTTGGACTCTGCTCACCTACCTTGTTTCCTGTGCGCCAGACCTGCTGACTCCTTGGAGTCTGCTCACCTACCTTGATTCCTGTGGGCCGACTCCTTGACCCAGACCCTGGATTCTGCTCATCTACCTTGCTTCCTGTGCGCCAGACGCGCCGACTCCTTCCATTCTGTCACCTACCTTGATTCCTGTGCACCAGGCCTGCCGACTCCTTGGACTTTGCTCACCTATCTTGATTCCTGTGCGCCGACTCCTTCCACTCTGCTCACCTACCTTGATTCCTGTGCGCCAGACCCACAGACTCCTTGGACTCTGCTCACCTACCTTGATTCCTGTGCGCCAGACCCGCCGACTCCTTGGACTCTGCTCACCTACCTTGATTCCTGTGCGCTGACTCCTTGGACTCTGCTCACCTACCTTGATTCCTGTGCGCCAGGCTCAACAACTCCTTGGACTCTGCTCACCTACCTTGATTACTGTGCGCGAGACCCACCGACTCCTTTGACTCTGCTCACCTACCTTGATTCCTGTGCGCCAGACCCACCAACTCCTTGGACTCTGCTCACCGCGTACCCGCCGACTCCTTGGATTCTGTCACCTACTTTGATTCCTGTACGCCATACCTGCTGACTCCTTGGACTGTGCTCACCTACCTTGATTCCTGTGCGCCAGACACTCCGACTCTTTGGATTCTGTCACCTACCTTGATTCCTGTGCGCCAGACCCACTGACTCCTTGGACTCTGCTCAACTACCTTGATTCCTGTGTGCCAGACCGGTCGACTCCTTGGATTCTGCTCACCTACCTTGATTCCTGTGTGCCAGACCTGCCAACTCCTTGGACTCTGCTCACCTGCCTTGTTTCCTGTGCGCCAGACCCGCCGACTCCTTGGACTCTGCTCACCTACCTTGTTTCCTGTGCGCCAGACCCGCCAACTCCTTGGACTCTGCTCACCTACCTTCATTCCTGTGCGCCAGACACGCCGACTCCTTGGACTCTGCTCAGCTACCTTGTTTCCTGTGCGTCAGACCCACCGACTCCTTGGACTCTGCTCAGCTACCTTAATTCCGGTGCGTCGACTCCTTGGACTCTGCTCACCTTCCTTGATTCCTGTGGGCCAGACCCGCCAACTGCTTGAAATCTGCTCACCTATCTTGATTCCTGAGCGCCAGACCCACTGACTTCTTGGACTCTGCTCACCTACCTTATTTCCTGTGAGCCACACGCGCCGACTCCTTGGACTCTGCTCACCGTGCACCCGCCGACTCCTTGGATTCTGTCACCTACTTTGATTCCTGTGCGCCACACCTGCTGACTCCTTGGACTCTGCTCACCTACCTTGATTCCTGTGAGCCAGACACTCCGACTCTTTGGATTCTGTCACCTACCTTGATTCCTGTGCGCCAGACCCCCTGACTCCTTGGACTCTGCTCACCTACCTTAATTCCTGTGCGTCGACTCCTTGGATTCTGCTCACCTACCTTGATTCTAGTGCGCCAACCCCCCCGACTCCTTGGACTCTGCTCACCTACCTTGATTCCTGTGCGCCAGACCCTTGGACTCTGCTCGACTACCTTGTTTCCTGTGCGCCAGACATGCCGACTCCTTGGACTCTGCTCACCTACCTTGATTCTTGTGCATCAACTCCTTGGACTTTGCTCACCTACCTTGGTTGCTGTGCTCCAGACTCTGGATTCTGCTCATCTACCTTGCATCCTGTGCGCTAGACCCGCCGACTCCTTGAACTCTGCTCACCTATATTGATTCCTGTGCGCTAGACCCGTCGACTCCTTGGATTTTGCCCACCTACCTTGATTCCTGTGTGCCAGACCTGCCTACTGTTTGGACTCTGCTCACCTACCTTGTTTCCTGTGCGCCAGACCCGCCGACTCCTTGGACTCTGCTCAGCTACCTTGTTTCCTGTGCGTCAGACCCGCCGTCTACTTCGACTCTGCTCACCTACCTTGTTTCCTGTGCGCCAGACCCAGCAACTCCTTGGACTCTGCTCACCTACCTTAATTCCGGTGCGTCGACTCCTTGGACTCTGCTCACCTACCTTGATTCCTGTGGGCCAGACCCGCCAACTGCTTGAAATCTGCTCACCTATCTTGATTCCTGAGCGCCAGACCCGCCGACTCCTTGGACTCTGCTCAGCTACCTTGTTTCCTGTGTGTCAGACCCGCCGACTCCTTGGACTCTGCTCAGCTACCTTGATTCCTGTGCGCCAGACCCACCAATTCCTTGGACTCTGTCACCTTCCTTGATTCCTGTACGCCAGACCCGCCGAGTCCTTGGACTCTACTTACCTACCTTGGTTCCAGTGCGCCGACTGCTTGGACTCTGCTCACCTATCTTGATTCCTGTGCGCCAGGCCCGCTGAGTCCTTGGACTCTATTCACCTACCTTGATTCCTGTGCGCCAGAACCTGGACTCTGCTCACCCACCTTCATTCCTGTGTAGCAGACCCGCCGACTCCTTGGATTCTTCTCACCTACCTTGATTCCTATGCGCCAGACCCGCCGACTCCTTGGACTCTGCTCACCTACCTTCACTCCTGTGTACCAGACCCGCCGACTCCTTGGATTCTGCTCACCTACCTTGATTCCTGTGCGCCAGAACTGCCGACTCCTTGGACTCCGCTCCCTTTCCATGTTGCCTGTGCGCCAGATCCGCCAACTCCTTGGACTCTGTTCACCTACCTTGATTCCTGTGGGCCGTCTCCTTGACCCAGACCCTGGGTTCTGCTCACCTACGTTGTTTCCTGTACGCCAGACCCGCCGACTCCTTGGACTCTGCTCACCTACCTTGATTCCTATGCGCCAGGCCCGCCGACTCCTTGGACTCTGCTCACCTACCTTCACTCCTGTGTACCAGACCCGCCGACTCCTTGGATTCTGCTCACCTACCTTGATTCCTGTGCGCTAGAACCTGGACTCTTCTCACCCACCTTGATTCCTGTACGCCAGAACCGCCGACTCCTTGGACTCTGCTCCCTTTCCATGTTGCCTCTGCGCCAGACCCGCCGATTCCTTGGACTCTGCTCAGCTACCTTGTTCCTGTGCGTCAGACCCGGCGACTCCTTGGACTCTGCTCAACTACCTTGATTCCTGTGCGCCAGACCCACCGACTCCTTGGACTCTGCTCATCTACCGTGATTGCTCTGTGCCAGACCCGCCGACTCCTTGGACTCTGCTCACCTACCTTGTTTCCTGTGCTCCAGACCCGCCCACTCCTTGGACTTTACTCACCTACCCTGATTCCTGTGCGCCAGACCTGCCGACTCCTTGGACTCTGCTCACCTACCTTGATTCCTGTGTGCCAGACCCGCGGACTTCTTGGACTCTGCTCACCTACCTTGATTCCTGTGCGCCGACTCCTTGGACTCTATTATTGATTTATTACCATCAAATTCTACAGAGTTGTAAATTTTGTGTTATCATTACTTATATATCGCCACCATACGCTGCAGAGCTGTACAATATCTGTTAATATAATTTATATATCGCTATCATATTCCGCAGTGCTGTACAATATCTGTTACTATTATTATTATTATTTATATAAAGTCACCATATTCTGCAGCGCTGTATAATGTGTGTTATTATTATTGATTTATATAGCGCCATCATATTCCGCAGTGCTGTATAATGTGCGTTATTATTATTGATATATAGCCGTCAAATTCCGTAGCGCTGTACAACGTGTGTTATTATTATTGATTTATATAGAGCCACCACATTCCTTAGCGCTGTATAATGCGTGTTATTATTATTTCTTATATATCTTTATCCTACTCTGCAGCGCTGTAGAATGTGTTATTATAAATAGTTATATAGCACCATCATATTCCACAACTCTGTACAATGTGTGTTATTATTATTCATATAGTGCCATCCTATTCTGCAGCACTGTAAAATGTGTTATTATTATTGATTAATATAGCGCCAACATATTCCGCAGTGCTGTACAATGTGGTATCATTATTAGTATTGATTTATATAGCGCCATCATATACCGCCGCATTGTACAATGTGTTATTATTATTATTGATTTATATTTCGTCATCATATTCTTCAGCACTGTATAATGTGTATTATTATTTTTGTGTATTATTATTATTTATATAGCACCATCACACTGACATTTTCTAAAAGCAAATGTTGCTATAAAGGGAATAAGATCAATAAATGAGTCACAAATAAACTTCAAAAAGAAAACAGCAAAGAAGTTAATTACTAAAATTATAGATATTGATAAAAAAGTTATGAACCCTGATAAAATTGGCTTACGTTTTAGAAAATTTTAGCAAACTCTGTACAATCTCCTATCAATACTTCACCGAGGAATATTTTAAAGATAAAAATGGGATGAAAATTATAGTTCAGTCGTTGATTCATTCAAACCAAGTAGGTTTCGGTGAATAATAGAAGAGTATTAGACACATTAGACTTCAGCCTTTGACAGATTCAGATGGAATCTCTTCTTAAAATCTCTAGAAACCTTTGGATTGAATGCAAGAATGATAGACGCTATAGGCTTTATATACTATCTCTACTGCTACAGTAACGGGAACAGGTTTCTCCTCATCACCACTCTTATATATTGTCTCATTGGGACCCTTGGCCATCTTGAATAGAGAAAACCCAAGCATTAAATGCTTCACTACTGCACACGGGGAGCCTTTATGCCGATGATATACTAATCGCCAAGGAAAATCTGGAGATCTCGGTATAAGAAATACTGAAAGCTATAAACGAATACGCCATATATTCAGAATACAAGCTCCATTTAGAAAAACATTCCAAACCATGTGAAATGCAAATTGATAAACAAACTTTGTTTTCACCTGGGCTAAAGATGACATTAAATGACTAGGAATAAATATGTTAAATAAGTGGTGGAGGATAACTTCCTACCACAACTACAACAAACTAATAAAAATCTGAAAGAGTGGAAAACGCTGGAGATTAACAGTGAGGAAAAATAAATTCTATTAAAGCCAATATTCTCCCAAAATTGACATATCTTATTCAGATGATCTCTTGTTTCTAAACCCTGATTAAAACTATTACAAACAGCATTCTCTAATTGTATTTTATTAGGTAGAAAAGAGTGATATAAAATATTATAATGCTAGCAGGTTGGTCCATGCTCTCATTACCCAAAAATACAAACTAGAGATGTGACAGATGGCCCCATATATAGCTGGATATCGCTAGTATTAAAAATGTACTCACTTTGTATGGCGTCCTGATAAAACTAATGCCTCGATGCTAGATACGGTTTCAACTCTTTAGTCTTAAGCAATATATTAAAATTCTGGTTCAGGAAAGTGTTCCAATTTGGAAAATAGGGTGATTTCATCTCAACTAATCGGGATACTGGCTAAAAATATAACCGATTTTAACATTACAATGAGAGAGGGTGCGTGAGAGGAAATGTGGGCTTCTGACGATGAATTTCATTTCTGAATTTAAATTGGCCCACCGGAACCAAGCAAAAGGTATTCTTACCTAACACTCCCTGAACCTGAGAAAAAAAAGGCTAGCGTTATTAGGCTTTTACCCATTTGTTGCCCAAATCAGGATGTTTTAGGTTTTTCGGCATCCGCTACGCTCTTCCTCTGTATGTCTCCGTGTTTGAGGAGCTGCGTGTTATTGGTGTGATTGTTAATATTTCTGTTTTGCCCAAAGATCAGTAATACATGTGTTAGAGAGAGCTACATATATGTTTTCTCTGGAAGCTGAATAGTGTGTGTGTGTTACAGAGAGCTGTCGCCGTGTCTGTGTGCAGGAGTCTCTGTGTGTCAGAACTATGACATCATAAGACATGAGAGTTGCTGGAGATCAGCCTGCTGGAAAGCAAAAAAACAATCTCCCACGAGGCAGATAAATAGTTAAAACTGTATTAAAGATTGTGATGTGTATTTTTGTGTAATAAATAGTTTTATGAATTCCCGGCTGTTGTGTGTTTATTACCGGGTTTGTGTTAAGTGTATAAGTGGAGAGAGGACGATGCTCACCGGTAAAATGTCTTTTTTTTGAACGGGTTCTGAAAACTAGAGACATAACGGATTTTGTTAAACTGTCACACTGTGTGCGGAGGTACCGCGATCAGCGCGCGTCTATCATAAATCGTCTTAAGTTAAAACATCGGGTTTTTTTCTTTGTTTTAACTTTATTTAAAATCCTCCATGTTAAATAAAGTTAAAAAAAAACAACTTTATTTAACATGGAAGATGTTAAATAAAGTTAAAAAACAAACAAAAAAAACGATGTTTTAATTAAAGTGCGGGGCAGGCACCCCTGTTGCCATGGCACCCTGTGCGGCCGCACAGGTCACACACCCCTAAGGCCGGCCCTGTTCCAATGGATGTGCCTCATATAGTAGGAAATATGTTCTTCGTGCTGGGTTATTATGTTACAAGGTCCTGTGGCTTTCTCTTTAGCAGTGATGGTTTTCTGTCTGGGCGTCCTGTGCTGTCTGCCAGGAAACCACTTCTGAATGTCCTGTCTGTACGTTAGTTTCATATGTTTTCTAAAGCAATGATATGAGGCTCACCAAACACACACGACATGAATGTCACATATCCACAACAATGTTGACCAGTGTTAGCATCTATGGTTTTATCTAAAATGTAGTTAATATCTCATTGAATGGGAAGGGACCTTCTGGAAGGAATTTGGAGACTCCTCTATGTTGTGTCTCTTCAATTGTGGGTCGAGAAATGCAAATATTTTAAACATGAAGCGAACATGGAACATTAGAACCTGGGGTGCAGAACATATAAGCAAAAGGAATCGATTTTGAAAGACAGGGACCTTTTGGAAATAACTATGGACCACCCTGGTTCTTGTAAGACCCATATCATAGAGGAGCAGGAGCTTGTGGGGGTTCACCTATCTTTTGAAAAAGTAACAGTGTTTGAGGTGCAGCACATAGACGCATGAAAACGAAATTGAAGCATTTGAGAAAAAAGGAACCGGAGGACTGTCTGGTCCACTTATTTTGAATGTGACCCAGCAGCCCCAAGCACAAGACGAAGCCATGAACTAGAGGAGCCTAACGGAAGGATAATAATCTCACACAATACGGATGGAAAGAAAAAAAAAATACCCAAAGCTGCAAAGAAGGAGGGTGATTTGGAAATAACCTTGGTAGCAGAATGTACGAAAAAAAATAAGAATTAGAAAATTAGATTGAACTAGATTATTATTCTCACCCTTATTCTAATAGTGTATATATAGTGATAAAATAGATGGGGTCAGCTAACAGTAATACTGCACAACAGGCCCAACATAATGTATTTCCCTTAAGAACCATAATGATTAAATTCAGATTTTCTAACAGAAGTATAAATCTTATAGTTTGCTCAGTATCAGCAGTGATTTATTCTTTAAAACTTGGTGCATTGCGCCTACTGTGTCTCACGCATCATTCTGACAACTCCCAGCTCCAAAGGTTCCAGGCACTATTTATAATTTTACAGATATCGGGATAAAGTAGCGCTCACAGCCAAACTGTAGCCACGCGTACACGCATTTCTGCATTGCTGGCGTGCTAATACACATTCCACATATTCACTGTTCTTCCAACTGGATTCAAGTCATATTGTATGCAAGTTAGAGGTATCCTGCTTTAAGTATCTGTGGTGCTCCAAATCAGTAGTTGTTTGTTTTATGACATAAATTCCTGTTGTGGTGATACTGGCTGGAACCTCTGTGCCCTGCAGGGGTTTCTTTGCATCATGCGGGGGTTTCTTTTCTTTGCCCTACGGGGGTTTCTATCCCTACTGGCCACCTAAATCCTAAACTAAATGACTACATTTCTGTGCTTCTCCCTTTCACGTGAACTCTCTAATCATCCCGACAAGTAGCCCACTGCAGGGGTGGCAAGGACCAATTTCAATGTTATTTAAATAAATATCTGAATTTTGTGTTTAGTTCAGCAAAATTTGCTGGAGCTCTATAAATAGAATGCAATAGTAATAAAAACATGCATTTTAATTGTTTCATGCTTACCTTAATTTACCTTTTATTGCTTAATTTAGCTTTGTTCCCCCACTCGCAAATATTTGTCGTTAGCAAAAAGGCATACTATAGCTTCAAGACGTTTTCTTGGTATTTTTAAGCACATTTTCTGAATTTCCATAACAAAGGAAAAGCAGTACATAGCATTAAAGTGGTATTTGAACTGTGAGAACACGCTATCAGCTACCAATACAACCCACAGATTCAACACCCCTTTCTCCGATAATTGACTTGATGTGGAACAGCAGAACTCCCAACAACTCTCAAATTGTGGTATTGCCACTCCATAATTTAGGGTCACCCCCAAGTGTTACCGGGTCTTTCAGAGAAGGGAAGAACCCAATCTACCCCCTAACCTACAGGAAGGCCAGGGAAGGAGGACAAGAACTTTTCTTCAAGACATTTTCTAATCTCATACAAAAAATAGATGGTTCCAGTTCTGTTCCATAAGTAACTTGACCTGCTTCAGAATATGCTCCAGTAAGTATAAACTTATTGGCTATTACTTGGACACTGTAGACAGCTATTTTAACGTACAAACCCAAAAACTGCAGCTTATAAAATTATGTAGCTCCTTAAAATTTTTGTGGTATCCCCCTTACAAATCTCCAGAATCCACTCATATGTATTTGCCCCTTTGCCTGCCTGCCTGCTATTTTCTGTGCGGCGGATATTTTCGTTGGAACACATCTATTTGCACGTGATATACTTCTTACCAGTCACCTCCAGCGCTGGTTTAGCGAAGGCTGTGGGTGAGGATCTATTGAGACCTCTGCATGCATGTGTGGTCACATTGATTTCAGTGGGAGTGCTTTCCTACCAATGATTGACTACTTCCAGCCCTTCACAGAACATATGCATTCATTAAAACTCAAAACAGCAGAAATTCACAGGGAAAAATGCAGAGAATAATAGTTTAATCTAAGTAGAAATTCAAATAACACATTAAACTTGTCATGTCTAGATATGTTCAATTTAATAGTTCATTGCACTAAAACTTACAACTGATAAGTGGTCCAGATTACATATATTTAATAATGTGTTATATGACAATGTGTATAATAGTAAATGGAACAGATGCATCAATAAATATTTTAAGATTACATTGTAGGAGTGTAAAAAAAAGCATGGTGTTTCTTTCTATTTATTGCCATCTAGTGGAGCAGTGTAGTATTGTACACAAATATCCAGGGTTGGGTTGGGGTGGCACCTATGTTGCTGCATGCTGTAAAATGCTAGTAATACTTTGTGCTACATTATATACTAACTGTTGCTATTATTGAAACAATATCATTATGCAGCAGAACCATCTATAAAGGTATCCATTTCTTATTTACTGAAGATAGTAAAAGTCTCACTTTAATGTAGAAGACAACTCATAGGTTTATTCACTAACTTGATCATGCATTATGAAGGGCCGTCAGCATCCACAGAAATGTACTATGTGGGAGGGATATTATCCCTGCACAAGGGGTAGCTTGCATACCCCACTCAATGGTTGGGCGTCAGAAGCATAAGGTGGAGTGTTGTAAGAGCTAATATTTTGCCATGCTCATAAAAAATTGTAACAGCAGGTGTAAAAGCAGGTGCTTCCACATAAATTGGTTTGACAACTGCTTCGAGCCCCCAGCAGTCCAAGGGACACCTTTTAGGATAAAGTGACACAAAACAAGTGTAATGAAGATTACTCATGGAGTTATATCACTGTAATAGAAATGTATGGTCATAAATATTGCGCATGTGAGTTTATGAATAATTATTATTTTCATTACTATTGTTGATGGGACCCAGGGCCCCTTTTTTCTTTAGGATGCTGAAAATCTAGAACCACCCCTGTTTCTCACTGTCTCTCAGTGTTTCTGACGGTGTGAGAAATGCGGGGTGCTGGGAAATGAGATCATGTCTTGTCATGGGAAGGCTGGCAGCATTTAGCCCAGGGGGGCATGTCCAGCCGGAAGGATCCTATAATAAGACAGCTCAAAAGTGATCTAGCAGAGAATATGCTCAATGTGTTCTATCCAACCCCGTCCAAAATACATTTTCAGAAATTTACATTTTCAGGTAATATACAGAAAACTCATAAAAGGTGCAGCAAATGGATCTGGTCATCTCATTACTCTGCAACATTCTGACGGTTATGTGTAGAATTGCAATGATCAAAATTTTGAAATGCTTTGGGAAATGGCCCAAAATCTCAGAGCAGCCCAAGGGAAATTTCCCCCCCTGCACCCCTAGACAGCCTTCCTGTATGATCCAGGGCTGCCACCCAGAAAACTCCCCAGAGGTTGTGAGGCAACAAGAGTGGCACTGATGGCAGGCAGATCCCTCACAGCCATCCCTGGTACTTATGTGGCCTTGTCAGAGCATTTCCAGGGGGCTTCTGTGAAAAGCCAACCCCAGACAGCTTCTGTTGCAGGAAAGGTGTTTGGTTGCTGATTTCTTTACTGCTTGAGATTTCTTTACTTTTCATCCTGCTTGTGGTAGAGGATTTCACCGTATGTAAAGAACAAGCAATTGTGACCCAAGACCTTGTAGGTCTCAATACATGGCCTCCCCAATACAGACCATGCTGGAAATGTTTACAAAGTACCCTTTCCAGAACATGTACATGTAGTGTAAAGCTAAAAAACACCAAAGGTTATGCTTGTGACGGTCAATATCCCTCCAGAATTTGTAGGGTATATCCAACCTTCTGATATACACCTCAGCAGAAAAAAAACAAAACTGTGAAGGATGCATGAACAATCCTATTTCTGGAAAATGGAGTTTTGCCAAGTTGAAAAATATTGTCTTTGGAATAACTTTACATTATGCTGAGAAGGAGAATATTATCGACCTTGAAAAACAGAATGACCCAAAGTCTATGAGAAACAATTTGTAATGCCAATTAGCCTGACCACCATATACCTGCCTAGGAACATGTTAAAGACTTGATTTCACACAATTGTCCATGGGGTGGGTTTATCTGCAGATAGGTGGGCAGACTGAATGGGGCAAAAACAAACAAAAACACTCATGTGAGAGCACATCAACTCACGGAACAAAGTACACAGAAAATAAATTTTCCTAAGAAGCCGGTGACATTTAATACTAATCTTCTTACCAACAACAAAAAAAGTAAAAAACATTAAGTTGTAAGTATAAGAAGGCTCCCTTGCACTTATCTTACTGATGGAATTACACTTTTGCTGTAGTATGGAAAAGTTTCTGTGTTGTTTTTTTATGATATTGAGAAAATAAAATAAAATTATAGACTTGTTAAAATTAATTTGTTTCATGTGGTATGAAGCACATTTTAAATAATATACTTTCAAATGGATAAAACCCCATATTTGGCGTTTTGAGAAAAACAAACGCCATGGGCATCCTTTAGTATGTAAACAGCTCCTTCTAATTGCAGCCAGGGGAGCAGCAGTAACCTTATAACTGAACCTGGCCAGAAACTGATCTAAATCCAAAGATAACGTGGACGTTATTTCCAAAACCAACAAACAATGGCTATGAGACTTCTTTAACAAAGGATTGGCCTAAAGTCCAGTTCCCCCCGGGGTTCCTACTGTGCCCAGTCCTAATAATGCACTTTCCCCCCCTGTCGTTCCAACTCTATGGATCGTTGGAATTGTTTTGATGTAGTAATAAGCCCTGTATGAATTGTTTTTCCTCTCTTTTTGAAAAGGTAGTCACGCAGCATAAAATCTGCCTTATAAGCACCAGATCATTTGGAGCCAACATACAGTCTTATCCAAAACAGAATCACTTCAAAGAATCAAAAGATAGAATCAGCACTTTAAAGCAACTTATCCATAAATGGAAAATTCATGCTAAATCTTTCACCAGAGGAGAAATATATGTTGCGTGGCAATTGTTGACCATGTTCCAGGTTCATACATACTTGAATGCCTCAGAAAGTTCTTGCAATTAAATAGTTAACCAACAATTAATTTATAGTACATTATCTTGTACAAAGCTCAAACAAGTTCCCAAAGAGCTGTAGCCTTGAAAACAGCAGATTTTCATCTAGATTAAGGCTTCCGGCCAGACCGAGGTTCCATTCAGTGGAAAATGTTGCAGTTTCCCATAAAAGATTAGCAACTATCCGTGGGGTCCTATGTCCCATATCCCCCGAGGAGTCACGCGCACGAACAAAGCAATAGGGGTCTATTCATACAGCAGGAAAACAAGCTCTGCCACATATCGCTATTCATTCAACAGCCCTTGCGTTCTCCATTATAATGCAAGACAATTACTGGAGGCTCCTGGTTTGTAGGTTCAGCTCAATATATTAAAGTCGTATGCCAACCCGACAAAAACATTTGGAAATACATATGAGATTCTCTTACTGAAATGCCTCTTAGAGAAAACATTAATTACTTGAGCAAATAAGTACATCAGTCTTTGTTTTTCTTTCCATTGAAGGTTTAATCACATAAAAACATTACAGAAATCCTTAAGAAGGTTTTTCTTCTTCTATGGCAACAACCTATAAGTGCTTGCTTTTGTGCCACAAATATTCCTGGCACAAATTATAAATGTGGGGAGGGGTGTTAAATATAACAGATCCATTAACTAAAATCAAGTATGTTATTGTATTTTCTTTGATCTGGCCACTAATTCATTGCAGATTATCATTGGTTTTGGTTTCTTTAAATTACATTTATTTATAGACCACCAGGTTCTGTTGTGGTATTGCAATATGAGGACGTAAAAAATAACACTAACATTGACAATATACAAGTGGACAATAACATTTACAAATGTGATGACAGAAGGAGAAGAGGGCTCTGCTCTTCCGAGCTTCGTCTGGGCCTGCTGGCCATGGCTGTTCTTTGTGACTGGTGTTAGAATGTCCTCTTCTGTCTGCTGTTATGGGAAGTAGCAGTTTACTTTCCTGGAAGAAAAGAACCGGTTTTCTGATGTCATCAAAGTTTATTTCCCATTCAAATTAAGGGTATACCATGGGAACGTCTTGTTCTGGGTCTGCGTGATTAACTTATAATTGCCTTATTGTTATTATTAAGTTGCTGATTATTGTTGTTTGGTTCAGGCAGCCTTTGTAAGAGGAGAGTGTGCAGAAAGAAGGAACATTTAGGAAGGAAATAGATGCAGTAACATGGGGTAAAATCCTTAAATGTAACTAAATATCTGTAAACTACACACGATGAAAAACGAAAGCTACAAGCTATAAGTAATCCTTATCCCTCAACATAGGGTCGATCATCGATTAACCCCAACACAGTACCTTGTTGGGTTTCTGTTATGTTCCCACTAAAAGCTTTACAATAGTTTGTAAGAATACACATATATACTATGTTTGCAAGTGAGTAGAATTTTTATAATTTTGTATCATGTCAAATGATCCAAAAAATAGCTTAGTTTTTATAGAGATTTTATATTTCCTGATGGAAATTAAGGAGAAAATAAACAGAAACCCAGGCAGGATTAATATTGGACTTGTAGCGGGGCTGTACATGACTTGAATAATTTCCTTTTATAGTTAGTGTTGATGTCTCTACTGCAGAACATTCACACTGGATTAAGTTTGAGGAGCTGTTGTAAGTAGCGATCCTAGCTTCTTATCAAAGGAACATATACATGGGAATCTGAGCAGACGTATGCACAGCTGGTATTCTTTCTATAGGTTGAATTGTGGAACCTTAGATAGCTGTTATAAGCGAATTCCCCCTGGGAGACTCTATACAGACAGTATTATCACATTACATTTCTTTCTTCAGTCTGAATTGATACAAGTAAAAAAAGCAAAAAAATCTTTAAAAAGAAAAATATTACAAATTTAACTTACTAAGCTAAATAAGAAGTAATAGTTCAATTATACTCATTTTTTTATTCTGGGGAGTCCTCGTGCAACTAAAAACATCCTTGTACATACAGTCAACTCCCTTCGGCTATCTGTCTCGGGTAGAACAAGTGCCCAGTATTCTGCGGTTTCAAAAGAATAGCAATTGCACATTAATGGAGGTTTATTCACTAAAGGGAGAGTTGATATATTATGGCAGGGCAACCCCAGTAATCTTAAGTAAAGAAGTCAAATTTCTTCTAGGTCTCCTCACCTATTGAATTATGCATTTTGCAGGGCCTGCTCAGGAGAGGCCTGTCAATGTTGGCTCTTGATAATGAGTGGAAAAACAAGGAAGTTGAAACCACATTGAGAAGACACAACACACAATGTGAGTTTCTCCAGCCACTTGGAAGATTTTAGTTGGATGGGGACTACCCAGGATGCCATCATATAAAAGTGTTAGTAAATAAGTGCAGCAGACTTTACTAACATCTCTACTAACACTTTGAGTTATTGTTTCGTGCTTATACGTCACCTGCCATTATTACCCTTTTTTATTGGCATGAGCTATTGACATTGATTTTTTTCCAGGACACACATATAATTCACATGCTGCCAATTCCCTTTAAAAAATGTAAACATGAAGCTACATCATTTCATCATGAATGAAACCATGTCAAAACTAGTGATGTTCTCATGGCAGGTAGTGTCCATAATAACCAGTTTTACAGATTAGGGTTCAAATGGAATACAGTTAGCAGTAAAGTCCGAGCCACTGGCATAACTACAGGGGTAGCAGCGGTCTCAGTTGCATTGGCCCCGGTGCGACCCCTGCGACCCCCTCTTCCTGTCTCCCCGTGCCAATTCAAAATAGTTTAGAAAGGGCCCTTCCGACCTGGATCGGTGTGTGACCCCATGGTGAAACCAAGGCTGCTCGCACAGTGTTGTACGCAAGCAGCCAGAGGGAAAGCTGCAGGAGCGGTGAGAAGTAAGCGGGGGCGGGAGGTGGGATATATATATGTGTGTACTTGTGTGTGTGTGAGCATGCATGTGCACTTGTGTGTGAACATGGATGTGTACTTGTGTGTGTTTGATCATGGATGTGTACTTGTGTGCGTTATCATGGATGTGTACATGTGTGTGTCTTTTACGTGTGTATGTTACCATGGATGTGTAGGTGTCTGTGTGTGATCCTGGATGTGGACTTGTGTGTCATCATGGATGTGTACGTGGGTGTGAGCATGGGTGTGTACTTGTGTGTTTGAGCATGGATGTGTACTTTGTGAGTGTGTGTGAGCATGGATGTGTACTTGTGTGCGACAATGGATGTGTATTTGTATGTGAAAATGGATGTGTACTTGTGTGTTTGTATGAACATGGATGTGTAATTGTGTGTGTATGAGCATGGTGTAAGTGGGGTGAGATCAATTGTGTGTTAGTGCATATGAGTAAGTGTGTTTACATACGTTGTATGTTGGAAGAGGGCAAGGGGCAAAGAAGGCACAGACCAGTTGTGTGGGGGCAATGATGGTGCAGACCAGCTGTTGAAGTTTAGGGGCCTGGGGCGATGTTTCGCACCAGGACCCAGTTATTCCCCTGGTCAGAACATACACAGAACTCCAAAAGATATTTAAAGTAGCGAGATTATTCACGATCAAACACAGGACACAGGGCTGACCTTTTTGAGCTCTCTCCTTCAACATATCTCATCTTTATTTAATGCATATATTTGCAAGGACACATTAGACAGAACCTTTGCTTAAGGTTTACCCTTAAGCCCTACTAGGCATTGTAAGAAATCAAGTAAGAAAATAAATATTAATCCAAAGATTACCGCAGAGACATAAGTATTAGACTTTATTTAACAAATATAATTCTGGTTTTGCCCTGTTTTGCAGCAATTCACAACCTGCCTCTATCTGGTTCTCTCATTCTTCCTTAAAGCCCCTTACTTTACTTTTTCTAAAAATATTCAGTCTTTATTCTCCGTTTCTTTATTTTCATGCTCATTTACATATCTATTATTTGTAGAAAGCGACTAATTATCTCCGGCCCTTTTGTTCTTAGTTCTTTGCAGATGACCTAATTAGCTTTCTTTCTTTAGTACCTTTTTTCATAAATTAGCTGTCTCATTCGTATCCAGAAGACAGGTCAGACCTGCTCTACTTCCCACTCTGATTATATAAGTAGACATTTTTGTAACTCCATTGAACCTGAAGTTAATCTTTGCTTCAAACTATTTCAGCGTATTTAGTCAAAATGTGTAAGAGTGTAGCAGATTGGGTGTAAAAGCCAGGAATTAAACCACATGAAGGATTGTGTTATAAAATATCCAGACATATCCAACCAGATAGCTATATGCCTATCCCATGCATGTTTAACTTCACTTACTGTCCTAACATCTGCCAGTTCTGCTGAGAGGCTGTTCCACTTGTCTACTACCCTAAGCCTCCTTTATTACATCTAAGCCTCTGACCCTCTAGTTTTAGATAATGATCTTTTGTTCTAACATTTCTTATCCTTTGAAATAAACTTCCCTCTTGTACTTTGTTAAATTCATTTAAGTATTGAAAAGTTTCTATCACACCCCCTCTCCAAGCTATATCTATTGAGGTCTCTCAGTCTTTCCTGATTTTTTTTTTATCCCCAAACCATTCACAATTTTAGTAGTGCTCCTCTGAGCTCTCTCCGATGTATCAATGTCCCTCTGTAGATGGGGTCTCCAGAACGTTACACAATGGGGACTGACCAGAGATCTCTTCATTCTACTAATGCCTGCTTGCTTTTTCTGATGCTTTATTGCATTGCCTACTTACAGTTAGTCCCTCGGAAATAATAAGTCCCTCTCTGATGTTGCTAACAGCACACTCCCCCAATATTATATTTTGCCTTGGAATTTTTTTTTTCATTTTAAGTGAATTATTTTACATTTATCAACATTAAAAAACAATATTTAGAAGGGTCAAGACTTTTAATATATACCATCAGTGATATTACACAGGGTATGAAAGGACTTTTCCTTGGTCACCTCTTCTTTGTAATGTTTTGTTTTGGATAGAAGGTACTGCACCGTAAAATTATAAGAAAAGCAGGTCCCACCGAGATTTGAACTCGGATCGCTGGATTCAGAGTCCAGAGTGCTAACCATTACACCATGGAACCACATGTGAGTTTAACTGCTTGGTGGTGTTACACACCACAACCCCCCCCTCCTCACCATTTAGTGTTTTGACTGGGTGACTGACATAATAGACCAGCTGCTGCTATCTAGACATCTAGATTTAAGTAAGGCATTCGACACTGTCCCCTAATGAAAATAAATTGCAGTCTTTGGGCTTGAATGCCAGAATAGTTTAATGGATAAGGCAATGGTTGAGTGACAGGGGTCAGAGGTTGTAGTTAATTGTGTATATTCAGAGGAAGGACTTATTACTCGTGGGGTACCTCATGGATCAGTACTGGGATCCATACTTTTAATATTTTTATTAGTGAAAGAAGGTCTTACGGGTATGTCTTTTTGCAGATGATACAAAGGTCTGCAACAGGGTAGACATTCCAGGTGGAACAACTCAAATGGCGAATGACTTAAGTAAATTGTTGAGAGTGTGGCAGCTACAGTTTAATATTGATAAATGTAAAATAATGCACTTGGGACTCAAAAATCCCAAAGCAGAATATAGCTTTGGTGGTAGTGTACTGTTAGTAACAACGGAAGAGGGAGACTTGGAAGTAATTATTTATGATTACTTAAAGGTAAACAGAGAACACAATAAAGCATCTTAACCCCTTCAATCCCAGGGGTTTTTGGTACCTCAAAGCCCAGAGCAATTTTGCCATTTTTGGGGTATGTCGGTTTAGCGATTATTCTCCTTTCCTGTGAATAGTGTACCCATGTAAACTATATATTGTTTTTTCAAGGAGAGATAGAGCTTTTGTTTGATACCATAGTTGGATGATTAGCTGAAAATTTAGAATGAGAAATTTAGTAAAAACTAGCGAAGATTAGAAAAATAAACTAATTTTTTTTTACATTTTCCCTCTGAATCCTCACAAAACTAGGTAAAGTGATGGAAAATCCCCTCCAAGTTTATCAATTCAGGTGTCCTGATTTCAGAAATACCTAATTTATATAGATTTTCCAGACTTTCCCAGCACCAGGGAGCATACTATTAGGTGTACAATTTTGTATAATTTTTATGCCTATGGCTTAACGGGTTTGGGGGTTGTGAACGGGGGCAGGAGGGTTATACTGGCTAGATGTTATGCTAGGGCAATGGGATGTAAGGTTTTTTTAAGAATTTTTTTTATTATCTTTTTTTTATTTTTTTTATTTTAATTTTTTTACATTTTTTTTGTATTTTTTATATTTATTTTTTTTACACGCTAATGGTTAGAGGTCCTCCTAGGGACCTCTTGAACATGCCAGTGATGTCACAGTGACATCACAGCTCACATTATAATTTTTTTTTAGTATTATTTATATTATTATTTTAATGATTTATTTAATATTATTTTTAAATGACTAACCGTTTTTTTTTTCCAGCTTTTCTGTTACAGGACGGGAGGGGGCGTGAGAGAGATGGTTTCTCACTCCCCTCCCTGCGATCCCCCTGCACCGATCACCCCCTGCACCAGTCTCTGTGCCTCATCCGGGCTTCAGCAGTGACTCAACCCGGAAGGGAATGCCCGATCGCGCGATACAGTGTAACAGCTTACCGGCTTTCATGCCGGAAGTTGTTACAGGCAATCGGACAACAGAAAGCCGACAGCCTGGTCTCCCGTGCAGCGGCAGGGATGTGTCCCTGATGCTGCACGAAGGGCTGGACGTACCGGGACGTCCATAGGTTTCTTAGTGGGCGTTTTTTGGACGTCCGGGTATGTCTATAGTGGATTGGAGCGTTTAAAAAGTGAGCAGGGTGCTGGGTTGTATAGCAAGAGGCGTTAGTAGCAGAAAGAGAGAGGTGTTTATGATTCTTTACAGATCTCTGGTCAAACCTCACCTAGAGTATTGCGTACAGCTCTGGAGACCCCATCTACAAATTGGAGAGAGTTCAGAGGAAAAATAGTAAGTGGTCTGCAGGACAGAAATTATCTATCAGGGAAGGTTAAAGGATCTTAATATGTATAACTTGGAAGAAAGAAGAGAGAGAGGAGATTCAACAGAAACATTTAAATACTTAAAGGGATTCAAAGTACAGGAGGGAAGCTTATCTGAAAGGATGAGTAGTGTTAGAACAAGAGGTCATGGTCTAAAACTAGAGGGTCAGATGCGGTTGAATACCTTTTTTCAAGCTTGTATTGGTGAACCCACGTTTCATTACAGAAAATCATCACCTTCTTCACGATAACGGGCCATGTGTCGAGAGCAAACGTCTAAACGCTTGTGCTTATGCTCCTCTGTATATGTACACTACCATTTAAAAGTTTGGGGTCACTTTCCTTGTTCTCAAAAAAAATGCACATTTTGTCTACTAAAATAACATGAAATGCATCAGAAATCCATTAGTACCAATTAAGCATTGTTTAAGCACAGCAGCCTACCTGAGTATTGTTGATGACCATGTCCATCCCTTTATGAGCACAGTGTACCCATCTTCTGATGGCTACTTCCAGCAGGATAATGCACCATGTCACAAAGCTCACATCATCTCAAACTGGTTTCTTGAACATGACAATGAGTTCACTGTACTCCAATGGCCTCCACAGTCACCAGATCTCAATCCAATAGAGCACCTTTAGGATGTGGTGGAGCGGGAGATCCGCATCATGGATGTGCAGCCGACAAATCTGCAGCAACTGTGTGATGCCATCATGTCCATATGGACCAAAATCTCTGAGGAATGTTTCCAGCACCTTGTAGAAAGTATGCCTCAAAGAATGAAGGCAGGTCTGAAGGCAAAAGGGGGCCCAACCTGGTACTAGCAAGGTGTACCTAATAAAGTGGGCAGTGAGTGTAAATTCCCATATCTGAACAGGATGCATTCCACTTGTTTTGGCTAAGAGAGCTTTTGTATATGAGAGAAAATGGTGTTAAGTAATTTCCTGTATTTTTGGCAGCAAGTGAAATATTTTATTATCAGCACAGTTATTTCCACCCTGTGACCTTCGAGCTAGCAATACCTGATGCATTTAGAGCAGTTGCTCTAGGCACCCAAAGAAAGTATAACTTATGGCTTTTATTTTGGGTAAAGGAAAATAGTGATCATTCAGAAAAAATTGGGGAAATAATGTATACCTCACTATAAAAGACACAAACTATGTGTAAACCCTTCCCCCATATCGCTCAACATGTATACATTGGCTTAAAGGGACACTCCAGCCATAATTTGCTCTCAAATGCATATAATAGCTAGGTGGTCACTTTAACGTCATGTGGTGTCCCCCTTTGCCCCTTCTGAAGAATTCCCCCGTAAGCATTTGCCCCCGCACTATTTGCCATGCACATTATTTAGTCAAATGTTTCTCTCCATGCCTGTTGGTAGCTATGGCCAATATTGGGCTAATCCTAATATTACTGCATCTCATGGAACTGACCTTTTTCCCAGTGACAATTGTGAATAAAACAGATAAACATTGCTTTAAAAATTTATATATTTATCTACAGGATGCTAAAAGGAGTAGGAAATAAGTTAAGTGTGATTCATATTTTTTTTTGTTTATTTTGGCCTGGAACATGAACACACCACAAAAATGTGACAGGAAAAACATTTCCCAGGGAATTAACAAGCCGTCACAGATATGTGACAGAGTGAAATATAACAAAGGGTTATTTGCGGTCAGAAAATATTTTTTATTATATTCAGGCCAGTATTTTATATGAAACTGAAAGATTTTGTTTAAATCTCTACTTTTACCTCTGTCATCAGTGATAAAAGTTGGTAACTCTGAAGGTCAGAGTTTTAGAAAGGTCAGAGGTCATAGAAACTAATACAGCGAGGGAATTTAAACAGGCGCACATACCTCCCAACTTTTACTCGGGTTTTACTTTACTTTACTTTTACTCGAGTTCGGGATATCGTATGCATTTTCCGGCGGTCCCGAATACCACCATCCCGCTGAGCTCTACCTCTGTCCCGAAAAGCTGGATATAGGTAGAGCACATTGGGACAGCAGGATAGAGAGGCGAAATCAGGACCGTCCTGTGCGTGGGATAAACATAAAATGAGACCAATGACTGGTTATCTACATCAGGAGAAATGGGCAGATATGTTTCTATCATATGTTAAGTTTCATGAAATGCTTCACTGTATGTCAGCTCACACTTGTTTTCTCTATCAAATCATTCGGTGTTGCGGAATATATTTCAAACCTTTTTGTTTTATAAACTGATAAGTAGCAGCCGGAACAAAAGCAACCACTTTCCATTTCCCCCAAAAGTCTTGAATCCCCCTGGCTCCCTAAACACACATATATCGACTCTTTGGGGTCCAGATAAAAGATTTACTGGCTGGTTTAACACGTTAACTAAACAAAATAAATAGCATTTTTATTCTTTCCCTGATAAACACATACAAGGCAGGAAGCTTGTCTTTTATTTGTGTTTATTGTGTTTTACAAGTGTTTGTTGAAAAAAGAATAAAAATGCAGAATCCCCTGGATACGTTTGCCCCTTTGCTCGGCCTGGAGCTCCTACTTCAGCTGCACTGTTTTTCAAAAGTTTGGGGTCACTTTCCGTGGTTTTCAAAGAAAAGCACATTTTGTCCATTATAAGTTTAATAGGCGTACAGAGGCTCTTTATCAATCCCATTACTCCTTTGTTCCCATAGCAAACTGTGTTTGCTAATCTAAGTTTAAAAGGCTAATTGATCGTTAGAAAACCAATTTTTCCTTGTTTTTTCATGAAAACAGTCAACTGACCCTAAACTTTTGAACGTTTGTGTTTGTGCTTTATTATTTTTTTTGTTCAATATTAAAAAAAATATTTAGAATAAATAAACGGGCTGTCGGGGCAGCAAACTGTCCCTTTAAGTTGGAGGACTTATTTTTTTTCTGACATCAATCAGCTACAATGTCTAATCTAAATATTTAATTAAGACCAAAATAACATAAACCTAACTGCATACCATCTGTGTCCATTTTATTCTAAAACATAAATATTACCAACAGCAAATGGTATTTTTAAACATTCGAGGCCTAAGGAAATGGATATTTAAATAAAAATGCATACATTTAGTTAAAAGAGGAGAGACAAAAGATCTAATCAGTGCAAAATGTACACTAAAAACCACTGTGTTTGCAAACTAAATAAATACATTTCCTGATAAGTAGAATGGTTTGTAGATATTCAGTGGAAAAGTTCTCCTCGAGGAAGCTGAGATCAGTGGCTGCTTGCGGCAGAGACAGCTTTATAACCAAATTCCTACCACTCAGCAATCATTACGCAGGTTACCTTAACCAATCAACAATAGCCAGCAACTTAACAACAGGAAAGGAATGATGAGGTACATGGCAGGACCAGGAAATAAAGATGGCTGTTCCCATGGTGGAAACTTTAGTTGAGTTTCTATTACACATACATTGCTTCCAATGCATCCAATGTTGGGGAGGGATAGCGATGGAAGGATTTGAGTCCCAGAGATGTTTTTCTTAATTACAAAGGGAACAGGTATGCCATAGCATAATTGCCAACTTTTGCTCTAGGCAAGGGCAGGTCCAGAGGCTTCGGGAGGGGCACTCACAATAACACACACCAATACAGCTGCAACAACACACACACCCCCAAACACTCACACCAACACAACTACACACTCAGCACTAACACACATAAAGACAGCATTAAAGCACGCACACAGACACATGTCACACATTAACATATCCAGATATACATGCTAACATACCCACATGCATACACTAACATACATACCCAGACACATACTAACATACAGACACACACAAACTAAAATACCCAGTCACACATACCCAGACATACATACTGAGGCAGGCACACACTAGCATACATGCAGCTCACTTACCCCACAAAGCCTCAGCCTATGCTTGATGTGAGCTGCCATACTACCCCTTCTCCTGGAAGTTACAGAAATAAATAGGTAAGCCCAGTTGTCAATGTATAGGTTGCATTTTTATTATTTTTACCATAATGCATAACTTTGCATTTATCTATGTTGAACCTCATCTGCCACTTGCATGCCCAGTCCCCAACTCTGTCTAAATTAGATAAATCTGAATTACCCTGCCTTGTTTTGTTTTATCTACAAAAACTGTGACATGGCTATCAATGCAGCTTGGGAGATCATTTATAAAAAAAAATAAAAGAAGAGGACTCTGGACAGACCCCTGAGGTACTCCACTTGTGATGCATTGTGTATAGGCAGTATTTTTACGTCAGGGCAGACCCGAATTTGACGGATAGGACAAGCAAATTCGGGACTGTTGGCAGGTATGACATAGTAGAATTATAGAGGTATTACTGTGAGTTATCAAAAACTCTTTTTTCTTATAATAGAAGTCTCCTTTATGAAAGACGGGGATACAATTGCCTGTCCATTCTAAGATGTAGGCAGCAAAAATAACTTTAAAGTGATATATAATTTCCAGGTTTTCATAGTAATAAACAAGTTATTGCTTTTTTCCCACAAAAACCTTTGCAGATGGATTTGGAAATCCTTTTTTTGCAAAAAAAGCAACGATTTATCACTTTTCACTTATTCCAAACATTATTTGATCTGCGGGCTGCTTACAATATGATCTCTATCAGTCAGATAGTAGAATACAAGGTCATCTTTAACTACTTCTTTACTGAGGAAGAGACTTTCAGCATTTTTACACTACATTTCTTTAGCCATGATTTTTTTTATATACATGCTACTCTCATTTCACTGCGCAACAGCCCAAAAATTGGGCAAGGTAGACACATTAAAAATAAATGTTCATTGATAATATGCTAAACAAACACTGTTTAGATTAAAAAAAGATACATTTTCACAAGTATGCCACCCTTTTGCTTTTCTCATGTACCCGCTTTAGTGGGTCAAAACTCATCACCCTTATCATTAGTTTGGCTAGGAGGTGATAAAAATTGTAATCCACAAACGTGGGTGCATGAGAAAAGCAAAAGGCTGGAATCAGCGCATTTCTAATGATGATAATAATAATAATAATAATAATAATAATAATAATAATAATAATATGTGCGTGTGGAGTATTTTTTTATTTTTCATATTTGCATATTATTTGTGTGTAAATGTTATCGATTTTATTTGCAGGTGGGGTGGATGCCTGGCTGTTCCATAATGTCCATGAGAGCAGGGATCAGACAGTACAGTTTTGTTTTATTTATTTTTATTTTATTTATTTATTTGACTTTTCTGAGGCCCCTGATTGGTATCTGACCGAGGCACTTTACATTAAGAGTGCATCCATTCATAGGGAAGTGTTGCGTAGTCGTGCAAGACATCTGGGACTAGGAGGGTCAGGGCTGGTTTAAGAGCATCATGGGTCTGGTGCTGAGGATTTTGGGCCTTTTTATGGAAATAAAAAAAATAGACAGAATCTTAACTCCTCAGCATCCATCTGTACTGGATAAAGAGAACATCAGAGCTAGACGGATAGTAATTTTACGTAAAGGGATTGGGATTGCATCAGTACACTAAAAAAAAGTAATGACATGGGATGCTTGAAGTCACAATTTAGTGCCATTAATCCTGTCTAATAAAATATGCTGATTAAAATAGAGTAAGTAGAGACTTCCGGTCGGCGGCCATACCTGGAGGCAGCATATTGAGAGGGCTCCCCCGCGCTTGACACAATCCAGGGTGTATCACCCTTACCGAGCGCCATCGCCGCTCCCTGTAAATGCCTGTAAGAAACGGCGGATACTCTCCGTTGGAGTCGGGGTTGATCGGCTGTCATCCCCTGAGCTCACCGGTGCCAACACACACGCTACAGATGGTGGAAGAAGTGCCGTCCATCGCTTTTCTCAAGCTCTCCGGAGCGCCGCGTGGCCGCCACCTGCTATAGGATCCTTGGCTCATCGTCACACCATTCAGGCCTGTATACCACCACAGCATATATACTTCTACAGTGAATGAACATTGTACAAGAAAACGGCTTTTACTTATATATTGATAGGCTATCAGAAGTAAATTTATTGTATGTATTCTTCAAGAAGTTTCACTGGGCCCGATCCGCCTAACGGCTCCATTGTTTTGATATATAACACATTGCATGGGGCTCATATCAGTATCCACTCTAAAAATTTTGTACTTTATCACCGTTATCTTCAAGTGCCAAACTCAAAAATTCAAATTAACCCTTTATACGTCGACGGCTCATCAAATCCAGCAATGATTTCGGCGTTTTGGCCTTAAAATATAAGATCCCTGCTTTGGGCTGCTACTATATGATATATACTTGAATTTTACTACACGAATCTCCCTAGCACCTGTGCTGAATACCTGCTATAGATTGAAGCCTTACTTCCACAGCAAAGCGTGGCTCAGTATTAGTTTTATTTTCCACGTTTTTGTGTATAATCCTCTAAAGCCTGATTCACTTACTGACAGCACCGTGGGCAACAACGCATCGTGCGTGACGCTCTCCAACTTTCACCTTGAAACTCAAATACCTCATTGGCAATATTCTTACCTAGCAAATTCTACTGTCTCCACTGACCCTTTCTGTGCCATAACGTCATTACCTATTACAGTGCCTATTCTCTTCTGCATATAACCACTACACTGTTCAAGAAAACCAGACAAGGAGACGTGACAAAGCTAACGGCAACCACGTAAAGATGGATAAATTCCTCAACTCTTCAGGTAAAACAGCCGGCAAATCCTAAACTAAACTGCAGTTATCCCAACCGACAAGTGAAGACTCGCAGTCTCTTTCTCCCAAAGCTGCCTTCTTTGAAGAGGATCCAGAGGACAGCGCTACCCCTCCTCAGGCTCTGGCACTGGTGAAAGCAGTTTCTGACATCATGATGCCAATGCTGGACCAGCATTTCCAAGACCTCAAAGAAACTTTACTCACTATATGGCAAGAAGTAACAGATCACACTACCAGACTCACCACGTTAGAACAGCGACAAAGTGACCTCATTGCCAAAATGGAAACTGACCTATCCACTCAGGCCCAACAGATTAAAACACTCACTGACAAATTGGATGATCTTGAAAACAGAAGTAGAAGAAACAATTTGAGATTTGTGGGTATCCCGGAGTCTGTCAAGCCATCCTCTCTACTCGCGACACTTCAGAACTGGCTTCCGAAAGCGCTGTAGCTGACTTTGGACAACGGCTTACCCCTTCAAATTGAACGAGCCCATCGTTTGGGCCCTGAGAGACCAACAAACAAAGCCGACCGAGACCTGTCATTATCAAGCTGCTAAACTTTGTCGACAAAATCAAAATACTAACAGCTTATCGTAAAGTTCCTGATCTTCGATTTGAATCCAACAAAATAATAATTTTCCAGGATTACTCGGCTTTGGTGGCGGCCAGGCGGCGCGAATTCACTCCAATATGCAAGCGGCTGATCGAGGGTCAAATAAAATTTACCATGCTTTACCCGGCGAGACTTCGCTTCACAATCCACGACACGACCTGGGTCTGCGACTCACCCCAAGAAGCGGCGCTACACCTGGATGCGATGACGTCTTCACCTACTCCATCTGCTTCACACAACTCTCCATGAACTCTGGACTGTTCGTTCTATATTCACACGTATACACGTCTTGTTTGCGGTACTCCGAAGACCTGACGATGATGGCACTCCTTAAGGTTTCATTTGTTTTAATTTTTGTACTGCTTCTGCGAGGTGTGTGAGGGTATACCCCCTTTTCCTTTATTTGTCCTGTTTTTGGTTTGCCCACAATACTTAACTTCCTGTGTGAGCTGGGACACACAGGGATACATATTGTTCCACTATCTTTTCAACAACTATATAACCCCTCTCTATCCCCATTTCTAGATATCAATGACTTCACCATCTGATCAGACTCACACACAATGCCCCTTAAAATTGGTATCATGGAACGTGGCGGGACTTAACACCCCTGTCAAAAGGAAAAAAGTGTTACAAAGGTACAAACCCCATATAGCGTTTCTCCAGGAAACGCATTGAAAAGTAGGCTCCCAATCGACACTAAAGGATTACTGGATCGAAGCCCCTTATAAAACTAAATCTCGGGGAGTGGCAATCTTAATTAGTAAATCCTTACCTTATGACATCCATAATACAATTATTGATCCTAATGGCAGATACATACTCTTGGATCTCACCATACATCGCCAGAGGTTTAATATTATTAATTTATATGCTCCTAACTACTCGAATCATTCATTTTATGTACGCCTTTATGAAATGCTTATCAATCTTTCTTTCTCCTCCAACTTCCTCATAGGCGGTGACTTCAACACAGTTCTAGATGACAATTTGGACAGGATGGGACGGACTATACACTCGATGACCCCCTTTGGAAGGTATTCATCTATTCACCAACTCATTACACCTAGTGGACCCATGGCGTGTCACACACCCTACACATAAAGAATACACTCATGCTTCTTGAGTACACCACTCTTTCTCTAGGATCGACATCTTTCTTACATCATCTTCGCTTTTACCGTTTATATCTGACACTCACATAGACACAATAGTAGTCTCGGATCACGCACCCATTCGTCTTACGGTCCAACTACCCAACACACAAAGGTCACATAGACATTGGACATTTCCTACCCACTATACCTGCAGAGACGATTTTACCACCATGTTACAAACATCTTGGGCAAATTATCAAGATGACAATTTAGAACACATTGATAATCATATGCTCTTCTGGGAAGCCTCTAGAGCAGTAATAAGGGGTAACATCATATCTTATGAGGCAAATCAACGTAAACAGTGGTACCAGAGGTATGATTCCTTACTTGCAGAAGTATAGACTACTCCGTCTATAAAGATGACTCTCACAAAATCAAATACACGGAATGTAAACAACTCTTAGACGCTTTGTTATTAGAAAAAGCCCAAACTCAAATAGACTACACAAAAAACAAATTTTTCCGATGGGGCAACAGAGCTGGTAAATTAATGGCCAATATGGCGAAATCACGCAAACCAAAACATATTATTCATAAAATCGTTACGGACGCTGGAAATAGTGTTTTTCAACCTAAAGATATTAATCATGCATTCTCCACTTTTTTTTACACACCTATATACTCCAGCACAAGATAACACAGAGTCAGGCATACAATTATTACAGAAGGCAAAACTGACAAAACTTACCAATGAACAAAGGGACAACTTAAATGCTATCATAACAGAAGAAGAGGTTAAACACACTATTCACTCCGTGTCTAACGGTCGTGCTCCTGGCCCAGACGGCTTCTCTGCTGAATACTATAAGATACTTTCACAACACCTAGTGCCAGCCCTCACTGCATTATACAATGATATTTTTCAAAATAATTGCCCTATACAGTCTTTGACATGTTCCACCACTATACTGATACCTAAACCACACAAAGACCCTACAAAAGTTCAATCATATCGACCCATTTCGCTTCTCAACCAAGACTTGAAAATTCTCACTAAATTAATTGCCTCCAGACTGCAATCCTTCCTACCAAAATTATTAATCCATCACCAATTGGGTTTCGTAAAAGGTCGTAATTCAGTCAGAGGTATCCGTACAGCCCTAGCAGCTGTAATAACATCCAACTCTGACCCAAATCGCCATCCTCGAGCCTTATTAAGTCTAGACGCAGAAAAGGCTTTCAATACTGTAGCTTGGCCTCACCTCTACAGGATCTTAAAAAAACGTTTCTTTGGACAAAATTTTTTAAACTTTGTACGCAATTTATATACGTGTCCAGAAACAGTTATCATCACAAACGGGATGGTGTCTGAGTCTATCCGCTTGGGCCGGGGGGTTAGACAGGGATGTCCTCTTTCTCCTCTCCTCTTTGATTTGGCTTTGGACCCCCTTCTCCGTATTCTTATTTCTTCCAATGATTTTCGAGGTATTACTTTTGGTTCACTGGAACACAAACTGACGGCTTTAGCTGATGACATCCTCTTATACATCTCTGACCCCAAAACGTCCATCCCACACATTCTCTCTTTACTACACACCTGGGGAGAGGTGATAGGTTTTAAAATTAATGTCAACAAATCGGAAGCGCTTCATTTGGGCCCCTCTGTCTTGCCTCCGGATACCCCTAGTTTTGGCTTTCATTGGGCGACAACCTCAATTAAATACCTAGGCATCATTTTACCAAAACACCCACGTCTACTCTACAGATTAAACATTTCTAGAATCATTAAAGAGGTTACGAATGAACTGAAATTATGGCACGCGTTACACTTGACACTGACGGGTAGGATTAATCTCATTAAAATGATTAGCTTTCCTAAACTTCTTTACACCATACAATCCTTACCCCTCTTAATCAAATCCACTGATCTCAAATTTTTGGACAAACAATTTAACCTCTTCCTCTGGAAGGGAAAGAAGCCCAGGATTGGCTTACATAAACTTAAACACACACCACAGTCCTTGGGTTTTAATTTCCCGGATATTAAGCAATATAACATAGCTGCTCTTTTACGACACGCAATTGAATGGTTGTCGCTATCCCACAAATTTACAGATACTTATCTTGAGAGTCAATTATGTACCCCGCATATGCTATCAGTCTTATTACACACGCCATACCTTTTATTACTGGAGAATATTAAGGAAAATCCTTTATTATACTCCACGATTAGGGCTCGGAAATCTCTTCGTACCCTCCTCAAACTCAATTGGCAATACACTTCTCACTTACCGCTTGTTAACAACCCAGCCTTCCAGGAGGGACACTCCACATTTCCATTTACCATGTGGCACGCCATGGGTCTCACATCAATTTCTCGTCTCCTTGATGAGTCTAACCAACGCATTCTTACAATGTCGAGACAAATTTCCTAACCTACAGATTCCTTGGTTTGCATACCTGCAGCTTCAAAGTTATATTGGTTCGGTCACTGATCATTTCACCCGTCATGACTGGCACAACCTTCTTGACAGACACATTCACGAATACAGAGGACATACACCTTCCATCAGTTTTTTATATAAGTTTATTCGATCTACATGTGACTCGACTGACAAGATTGGTGGACTGGACAGATGGACAACATACATACCGACTGTTACCAGAGATGATATATGTAAAGCTACCGCTACCACCTCCTCTATTTTGCCAGTGGCGACGTATAAGGAAATGGCTTATAAAATAACTCATGATGTCTACTTTTCTCCTGAACGTCTCCACAAACTGGGTTTGAGGCCAACCTCTAATTGTCCTAAATGCAATGCTGAAAATGCACACTCCTTTCATTGCCCTTTAATTCAAACTTTCTGGTCCCAAGTACATACTTTTGTTTTGAACCACAAGATTGTATCGTTTCCGCTATCTCCTGAGGTGGCAATGTTTGGTATAGTTGGTCCTACTGGTCGTTCTTTTAAAAAACTCACACATATTGTTACTGCTGTGGCCCGTAAATGTATACTTCACCACTGGATCCGACCTCAACCACCCACTCTCACTCTTCGAGACGATTCGAGACAAATTGTTCCAACTATTTCGGATGGATTGGGTAGATGCCACGCTAACAAAAGAAAAATCCACCAGTAAATTTTTTGACACCTGGGGCACATTCATTTCCACATTGAAAACAGACACACAATTGTTGATCCAATCCGCTTTTCAAACATAGGTTCTGACGCTGTACACAACATGGTGTCTAATAATGGGCAACCCCCCCCCTTTTTATTTTTTTTTTACCACCACGCAGGATGAGCAGAGGGTTTATCTGTTCTTGTTTGTTATGTTCTGTTTCACAGATTACATTTATACATGCTCACGTCTATGGATACACAGCATCATATTTACCTCACGATGAGGGCCTCTACACCTACCCATATTGCTGACACACACATTACCATCTCACCTCCTCTCCGTGGATCTCTACCTAATACTATGTCATTCCCCTCAAATGTTGGGAACTACTCATGCTTTTTGTTATCTTTGCTACATATTCTCAACTTATATATATTCTTACTTATATTTATTCCACGACATTCATGTTGTGATGGCTCTGTACCCCTTCACATGCACTGCGTGAATATGTTTGTAATTTGAAATTTACCATGGATCTGAAGATGCATTATTTGTAAACCCCCCCCTTCTTTCTTTCTGTATCCTTGACGTGGCAAACCAAAGAAAACACAAAAAAGAAAAAAACTTGAAATAAAAAGAAGTTTAAAAAAAAATTGAGTAAGTAACAGAAAAACCTTTATGTTTCCTCTTACTGGTTTCTGGGCCAGGAAAGTTTTGTCCTCTGAAGTGACTACAAATTCAGGATGGAGTTTTATCTCTGGATAAAAAAAATATAAATAGTTCAATTTATGCCTACAGTAAGTAAAGTGTCAGTAAACAGAACTAAATATACACCAGGATACGCTCAGTCACACCAACACCCAAACAGACACACCCCAGGACAGGCTCTGCCATACCGACACCCAAACACACACACCAGGACAGGCTCTGCCACACCAACACGTAAACACACACACACCAGGACAGACTCTGCAACACCAACTCCCAAACACACACAAACCAGGACAGGCTCTGCCCCACCGACACCCAAACAAACGCACCAGGACATGGGCTACAACAATAAACAAAATATTTTCCACACGGCTTTTTGTTGCCCCTCTTCTGTGCTTTTGTCCTCTTGTGTATCACCCCCACCCAGCCCCTCCATTAGTATCATGTGAGAGCTTAGAGCTACTGATACCCCTTTAAATATGGGTGACCCATAATGGGTCCACATCAATCATCACCCCACTCCCACAAACTCTTTTTTATATAATTTATGTACTTTTTCCCTGATCGTCTGCCTGCTCGCTCTGTGCACTCCTTAATTACTCCAACACAGGAATGACTCTGATCCTGTGTGAGCCCGCCCTCGAGGATCACGTTTCCTCTTCAAGGGAGCGGGACAAAGAGCCTCACTAAGGCATTAGGCGGCACTGCGTCCACAAGCCGGCCAGTTTTACGTTAGACTGCCGCCGGGGGCGGTCGTATCAGCTGCTTCGATGCTCCACCGGCCCCATGGACCAGACAGCCCACTGGGAAATCTCCCGATGGGCCGGCCCTGACTGAGCCTATTTTCAGGTAGGGGCCTGGAGCTGCAGCTCCATCAGCCCCTATGATGTTCATTAGAAATCAGTGGCTATTTTCCTACAGGAACGGCCAAGCATACTGCAAAGTTCTATGAGTGAGATGATTTTTGCTGCTTTAAACATGTTTTATGCATGCCATACAAGCTATTTTCGGAACAGAAGCTCACTGGGATTGACAGAAGCTCACTGGGATCGGCAGAAGCTTGACAGCACTGAATCGTTAAAAGCTGATGAGTTGAAACTACAATTATCCTGCATGTTGTTCGCTCTGCTTCATTTTTAGTGAATAACACCAACTTTGTTTGAAGCAAGAAGGCGTTAGGCACACAATTTGACACACTTTTAACATTGTTGTCCAACTTCATCCCCGTTGTGGAGCGTCTGCATATGATAGATTATTCTTGTGCACTGAAAGCGATAAACTTATTTTATGATTATAAGAACAGTCAAAGCTTTATTATATAATTTAAAATATTGCATGAATGGGTGATGTGGAACACAGTATAGGGTCCCTCTTGTACAGTAGATTTTTTAAGTATGATCAGTGATGGGAGACAGAGCTTCCGACAGGATAAGCTAGTAAGAAGATCAGGGTTCCTTGCAAGGAACAGTCAAAGCTCAGAGGTACTGTGCAATAATCCTCTAGCTACCAGTCACACAATTTAGATTGTGTGCAGGTAGAAGCTGGGATCTGTCTTTGAAAGTCAGAGTATATGAATGGGTGTTTATGTGGGGATTTATCAATATGAATGTGACAGTGCCTCTTATGTTGCTGTCTATGTGTGTGTGTGTATGCATGCACACACACTCCCCAGTATTCCAAATCAGGCCATGTTTTGTTTTTTGGGGGGATAGCAAGAGGTGAGGAGGAATAGGACCAGCTCCAGAAGTTGGCAGGGCATGGCCATCATTCTTTACCTGAATAGCCACCTCTCAACACTAGCATCATTAGGAGGCAAAGCGGGAGCTGTAGTGGATGTCTGTGCTGCTTTTTCACCTCCTGGAACATGCTCTCTGTTGCCTGCAAAAGCAGGACAGTTGGGCAGGCCAGTGCTGCAAAAAGTTGGGAGTTGTCTATATGCATTTGTGTATCTGTTTGGCAGTACTGAAGAAGAAACAGTATCACCATGTCAAGATTTTGTATATTTGAGTTAGTTGTTATTAAAAAAGGCCTGTATATAAAAATCCAAAAAAACCTAACCAGCTGCCCACTTCCTGTAATGTGTCTTGGCTCGCTTGTCGGGGCAGTAGTACAGATAACGTCAGTGTCCATATCTGTTTTGATCTGTGTCACACAGAAAGTGGTGACAAAGGTGTTCCTTTATCTTTTCTTATTGAACACCTTTAGCTAATGGCTGTAAATGCATTTGTTTTAATACATGTGTTATTTCAGTTTAATGTGTTTTTTTCAATAAATAAGTAAAATGCTTAGTACCAAATTTAAATGACATAAAATTAAATTTCATGTCCCAAAAAGAAGGTTCATTAGCACATCAGTGCAGACTTTTTGAAATAATACATTTAAACTGAAGGTGATTAATGTCTTTAGTGTTCTGAAAGAATTACTCATAGACAGCAACAATTATGTGAAAAACCAAAGCTTTATTATTTAATACAAAAAATTGTATGGATTGGAGTGGATGGAGAAAGGAGCTACCTCTGGACTCATGAGTTAAGAGTCAGTCTTCAGCACACAGGAGAGGAAGCCCCCCCATTTACTGGAGGAAACCATGGCTTGAAGAACTACCCTAACTCTGACTAGCACTAAAATGGAAAAAAGAACAAAACAGAATCATTCATTTGGATACTTATAGTTGAAAGCCTTGGATTTTAAGATTTCAGATGAACAAATTCTAATGTTCATATATGTTGACTTGCAGTTCACAGTCTTCAGATCTGTTGCTGGAATCCTGACACTCTGCAATTCTCTTTGCCGGGCAGCCGACATTCCGCAGATCTCTTTGCCAGGTACCTAGCTCCCTTGGGTGATCCTTCAAAACTGTTTGCACTCTGTATGTGCTGAATCAGTGTAATATATGTAACTTCTATTAGCACATCACAATGATAGCAGGCTGGGGAGGTTCCATTGACAACAAAGATGTGAGTACTGTGATCAACAGCTTTATTTAAAAACATTTTGTGAACATCACCAAAATATGAATCCACTAATTTTGTTAAATAAAAATACAAATTAAAATACTGTGCCTCCCGTCCTGATTTTGCAACTCTATGCCCCTGAGCTCTGTCTGTCGCTTTTCAGGACAGAGGAAGAGCTCTGCAGGACAGTGAGATTTGGGACCACAATCCAGATTTTGTTGTGCGCATGCTCAGTAATGGTGCCAGTTTAATTGATGCTGGGGGTAGAAGTTGGGTGGTACTATTTAAAAGTGACATTGTAGTGTGATACTTGAAACTAACACTGATCCTCATGTAAACCTTGACTTGTCATTACTACACCTTATTACTTAATCTGCAGAGATGTCAACTGTGGCATAGTGGTAGCAAAAACACTAACGAGGAATCATAAATATCATCAATGCAGGGTAGGTATGAGTCAGCTGCAGACTGTGTGGCCTTGACATTTTCCCTCTTTACCCTGGCATATTCTGGCCAATTAGGCCTAGGCTTGGGAGGCAGGTCTGAGGTGGTAGCAGCCCCTCTACTGCTTAACTGGGGACAAGTTGCCCTATTGGGTGATCAGGCACTTCAGCACACCTCTTACTCTGTGGCCAACCGGGCACTATGGAAGTCCGTGCCTAGTGGGAACAGGCCAGGGGCGTAACTAAACGCCTCAGGGCCCGGGTGCGAGAATCTGTTAAGGGCCCCCCCACCCCCTCACCCCCCTCACCCCCCCCCAAAAAACATGATTTTTACCCAACAATTTTTTTTCAACTAATTCAACAAATTCAATTTACATATTGAATCATATCTGTAAAAAAAATCAAAGAAAAAGGGGCGCATTTACAAAGGGCATAATCCAGGGGTGTCCAAGTTTTTTCTGCAGTGGGCCACTTCATCAGAATTGTATACGTGCGCGGGCCGCACTCATTTTTCACTGTGACAAAAAATATGGCCTTTAATAAAATATGCAGATTAAAATAAAGTAAATGACACAAAACCTTTACTCTTCCTCTCACTGATTTCTGGGCCTTGAAAGTTTTGCGACTACAAATTCAGGATTCCCTAGATTTATTCTAGGGATGAACTAAAATGAAAATTCTGGACCAAAACATTCAGGGTTCACTTAGCCAAAACCGAAAATGACCCCCACCTTTAAAAATAATAATAAAAACTCACATGTTTAATAAAAGTAGGTAACACACAATTGGACAAAATTAGCAATATGACTTGGCATGATAGGAGTGTGATTGCTGTTAGCCTAGGCAATCAGTAAATGCTGGTACCTAGGCATGATGGGACTGTGCTCGCTGTGATTGCTGTTAGCAATCACACTCCTATCATGCCAAGTCAGCCAGTACATGCTGGTACAGGGTGGCTGTAAGTGATGTGCAGACCCCATACTGCTGGCAGCATCACTACACAAGGGGGGCAGCTAGCTAGGTTTCAGCATGTACTGGCTGACTTGGCATGATAGGAGTGTGATTGCTAACAGTAGTCACAGTCCCATCATGCCTAGGTTCCAGCACTTACACATCCATCCAGTAAATGCTGGAACCTAGGCATGATGGGACTCTGATTGCTGTTAGCAATCACACTCCTATCATGCCAAGTCAGCCAATACACGCTGGTACAGGATGGCTGTAAGTGATGTGCAGACCCCATACTGCTGGCAGCATCAATACACAAGGGGGGCAGCTAGCCAGGTTTCAGCATGTACTGGCTGACTTGGCATGATAGGAGTGTGATTGCTAATAGCAATCACAGTCCCATCATGCCTAGGTTCCAGCACTTACACATCCATCCAGTAAATGCTGGAACCTAGGCATGATGGGACTCTGATTGCTGTTAGCAATCACACTCCTATCATGCCAAGTCAGCCAATACACGCTGGTACAGGATGGCTGTAAGTGATGTGCAGACCCCATACTGCTGGCAGCATCAATACACAAGGGGGGCAGCTAGCCAGGTTTCAGCATGTACTGGCTGACTTGGCATGATAGGAGTGTGATTGCTAATAGCAATCACAGTCCCATCATGCCTAGGTTCCAGCACTTACACATCCATCCAGTAAATGCTGGAACCTAGGCATTATGGGACTGTGATTGCTGTTAGCAATCACACTCCTATCATGCCAAGTCAGCCAGTACATGCTGGTACAGGGTGGCTGTAAGTGCAGACCCCATACTGCTGGCATTATCACTACACAAGGGGGGCAGCTGGCCAGGTTTCAGCATGTACTGGCTGACTTGGCATGATAGGAGTGTGATTGCTAACAGCAATCACAGTCCCATCATGCCTAGGTTCCAGCACTTACACATCCATGCTATCACACACACACACACACACACACACACTCATTTATTCATATAATCATTAATTCACAGATTCATTCCCTCAATCACACACACTCATTCAAACACCCTCCCCACCCCCTTACCTGTACTGCAGCTCCCTCGATGCCGCTCACAGACTTCAGCAGGGGGCGCGGCCTCCCTCTGCCTTCTCTGCTAAAGCACAGAGGAAGTAGGATGTCACGTGAACTCCGCTTCCTCCGTGCTGTCAAGAAGACCCTCCCACAAGTAAGTAGCAGGGCTTGAGGTGCGGCTCGTGTAAGATCGGTTGCTCTGGCTGCCGATCTTACGCGGGCCGCACCTCGAGGTCTCGCGGGCCGCATTTGGCCCGCGGGCCGCATGTTGGACGCCCCTGCCTCATTTAAAAAAAAAAAAAAAAAACGTAAAAAAAAAAGATTTCGGGCGGCCCCTTGGCTTGGGCCCCCTTGCCGCCGGGGCCCGGTCGCAGTCGCGACCCCTGCGACCCCGGTAGATCCGCCACTGGAACAGGCTCCACATTATGCTGTATCTGGTGCCGCAGGACGTCAAGGAGAATTGGAAGAACGCTTACTGCTGAGGCAAGTAGTGAGGGTCCGCAGGGGCAGTCATCTGGCTCAGGAGTCAGGACTAGAGTCAAAACACATCACTGCATGTAGTTATCGACTATATTAATATGAGGGGATCAATTATTTATTTGTAGAAAACGACAAGGAATAGGGTGGGGGCTGTGCTACTATCTGAAAAAGATATAATAAACTATATGCCTACGTGAAACGAGATCTGTAATGCTTTTGTCCATTAAGACATTCTTCTGGTTACTATGGTGATAAAGTCACTCAATAATCCTTTTTTGTACATAATTGTCAATCACGATTATGGAGCATAAAACCCCCGACCCTAAACATCTGTCACTACTACCCAATTCCGGTTCTTCTCAGCCATCTCGGAACGGGCTAGTGGATTTAAACTTCAACAATAACTGCAAGAGCCTGGGAGTGGTGGGAGTTATAATTTGGCGACAGCTGGGGGGGGGGGAGAGACAAGCATTGCCCCGGTAAACCTGGTTCTTGAGGAGTGCAGCCGTAACAGACAGGAAGACGTTAAACCACACAGCACCCTCGCCGGTCGCGTGACCCGTGACGAAGGGTGGGGTGGATGACCAGTGGCTGGGAGTATTTTATTGGGCGTGACCGCCTGCCCTAAGGGGGCGTGGCTAGGCAACCATTGCCGGCAACTTTCCCTCTTCCTGCTTAGTCCTTAAAGGGGCGGGGCGAAAGCTTGGCTTCCTGTGTGTGTGTGTGCACGCGGCTCTGCCTCCTCTCGGGGCGGGGAGCACAGGCCGCTAGACATGTGAGAGGGCCGGGGGGAGGAGGGAGTGGAGGAAAGGGGCAGTCCGAGGCGCTCCAGACCTGAGCCCTTTACCACAGTGTTATTATTCAACGAGCAGCGGCAGCAGTGGACCCGCCTGGGCGCCCGGTACAGAAGCAGGTGACCCAAGACAGCAGCCGGACACTTATCACTGGAGCAGGGCGCCTCTCCCGCTGCATGAGTTCATGGATTACATGGTATGTTCACACGCGCTGCTCCTGGGCATAGCTTTGTGTTTTGTATTACCTGCCCTGACTCCTGTCACCCGCTTCCTATGGTCTCAGTATTATGCTTTTATCTGATTGCTGGGGCTATTAAAGGCCAGTAAGGCAACCTCCAGCCCAGGCCATTTGGCTGCTATTAGATGCCTAAAGATATGTTTAAGGCTGTTAGTTGGGAATGTGGTGCCATAAACCATGCTCCACTGAGCTAAAGTGCCTTCTGGGGCAGAGTGATTTGCCATTCAGCAGCAGGCATAATGAATGGGTAATGAGGGCAGTGGCTGCCTTACTGTCACAGGTGTCTGCAGTGGGGGCTCGGCTTGGGAATTCCTGCATGCAAACAGAACATGCATTACCTGTGTTACCAGGTGTAAGGGTGCATGCCTCCTGGCTCGCTCTATGACTTTCTTCAATGCTTGGCCTTATTTTTCCAATTCTTGCTCCCCATCTCGGTGGCAGAGTAATACGGTACATGCTGATCTGAGCGTTCAGCTGACAGTTTATATACTTTTAACACATACTATGACGTTTACAAATAACCCTGCAAACAAGAAAATGTCCATGAACATTCCATTCCATGTGTGTGTTAACGTTTCTATTTCTCCTTTAATGTTGTTGCTTGTTGTGAAATTATATATCGGTAGTTTACATGTTGCATCTGTTTGTCCTATGTGAATGGTTACAATCAGTTTTTTATGTTTTTGTGTTTATGCTTTGAAGCCTCTGTGTAGCAGGTGTAAGTAACTTTTACTGCTATTATTAGAATTGATTTTATAGAACCAACATATTATGCAGAATGGCATTTTTAAGCAAAATGATTGGAAGATGTGGTTGATCATATTACAACATGCAGAACAGTAGAACTTACATGTACATACATTAAGCTGAAAGTTGGAACAAGTGTATGCATTTACATGACGTTATATAAGCTTTCAGGTCCTCCAGAGTCTGATAGAAGAGCCATTTGAAGAATTGGCCTCTGAGGTCCCAAAAGCTTATGTATGGCTTATTGGACCAATAAAACTTATCATCTTTGATTAAAAACTCCAGTTACTCTTTGGTTAATATGAATATATGTTTTGACCCACAGAAGCAAAAGCGGAAGAACAATCTTAAATAACATTTTGGACTATGATGCCCAGCATCCGTACAAACCCACTCAAAGGTTTACTTTGTGACATGCATTGGTCAGTTTTGTGAAAAAATCTTATAAGCCTTTAGCTTAATGTATGTTTTTGGAATGAATGGTGGCATGTTTAATAACCACAATAAATTATTTGGGCTGCTTTTTTTTGTATGTTGTAATATAATCAGTTACTTCTTTCATTCATTTCACTTAAAATGCCTTTATTCACATAATCATAGAATGCATATTTGTCTCATTATATTTAAAGACTAGATTGGCTTTAAAAAATTATATTTGTATGTTGAGGGTCTCATTGTTTGAGTTTGCAGGAAGGTTGTGGTTCCAACTCGCTGAATACATAACGCATTATAAGGACCAACCCTGTCCAGTTGCTCCTGCAATAATCAGGGAAGCTGTCCCTGCATGTGTATCCAGTTTGAGGTTCGAAATCTGTGTACATTATGCAGGGTCAGCAAAGCTCTTCTTGCAGGACAATCTCAGTGACGTTGGCTCTTTGTAATGTATATATGTCAACAAGTTGAAAAGGCAACTCCTGCTTCAGTGAATAAACCCTGTTGAGTAAGACAAGGCATCAGTGGGCCAAAGATATCTCAACGTCCCTCAACGTGTACATGACTGGAATATGTCATATGGGTGAGTTGCATATATATTCACAATGTAGCAAAACTGACCACTTGATGCTGTTCGCCCTTTGCCAGTGAGATATGGGTCTTCTCGCTGAAGGATTGACAGGAGAGTTTGTTGGAGAGTTCTGATTTGCATTTGGGTTTGTACCAGAAAAAAACTTCCTCTGCATGTTTAATATGCAGCGTTGGTACTTTGAGGTCTGCAACTTGGTTTGATGCAGAAAATTGGGCACTTGGGCCCAAAAATGTTCTCCATCATTGCCCTAGGTGCTTCCGCTGCAGGAAGGATGATTGTCCCTGTGTAGTTAATCAAGAGGATTTCTTTGTCTTCTCGTCCGTTGAATTTTACATTATACGGGCCCAGCTCAGCCCTTGTTGCTGGATAATCGTGCCAGTCCTTCATAAGGAAAAGAGAGAGTTGAAACCAGCCAGCCCTTCCTTTAATGATTGGACCCTAATGTGTTTAACTATGGAGAGTTGTAACATTTCAAAAGCAAAAGAATTAACACAGTTAGACTGGTAAGAAAACCAGAGGGGATCTTTGGAATGGAGGTCAATCAAGTCAGAACTCTCCCCGGAATACTGCCTCTAGCAGTACAAGTGCCGCTAAATTATGTGGTCCTTGGTGTCTTTTAAGGTTGCTTTGTTTTACTTATTTTTTTTCCTACAAAATTAATGTTCTGGCTTCCAGCCTGTGCTACATAATGGCAGGACTGAACAAAGTCTCGGAGCTGGATAACTAACTTTATTTTTCTATTATATGGAGCTATATATATATA
Organism: Sceloporus occidentalis; assembly: GCA_023333645.1. Lineage (NCBI taxonomy): Eukaryota > Metazoa > Chordata > Lepidosauria > Squamata > Phrynosomatidae > Sceloporus > Sceloporus occidentalis. The sequence continues at coordinate 334,078 of JALMGF010000180.1, forward strand.
TATATATATATATATATATATATATATATATATATATATATAACTCTTACTCCATTCCTCCCTGATGTTATGTGAGTCTGACATCTGTAAATGTACATGCGAGTGTGAGCACTACCTGCACATGGAGGGTGTCTTTTGAGACACCAGCATCTCGTGCACATGCAAGATCCTGGCTTATGGTGAGAATACTATGCATGCGCGGTAGCAAGCAGTAAATGTGTTCAGCACTTCTCCTGGAAGCCTAGGAGAGGGGGTTGGAACAGTAATTTTAAGTGGACACTGAGATCCTCTGCATTAAATTGACATGACAGATGGAGTGCCCCTTTAATGTTATACGTGATCAGATTAGCGGTTGTGTACCGTTTAAGTAAGCAGGTTCATTTATTTGAGTGCTATGGCACCTTGCGTATTGTGCTGTTTCTGTTTGCAGATCCAGGAAGTTTTAATCTGTTATTTACATTACTAAGGCTCCATTCTCAATAATTAGGTTGTAATGCTAACTTGACAGAGGTTCTCTATAGCAAACAAATCACAGTGCCCTACAGGCAACTTGCAAAGGGCACTTAATCAAATTTGAATTGTGGTTATAGTGAAGTAGATAAAATGCCCCATGAAGTACGCAACTACAACCTTGCAAAAGACCACTCTGAGAAGCTGTTTCTCTACGTTTATGGACAACGCTAATGGCTGCTTTACTCTTTCAGTAACTAAAATATTCATGTTTCTTTCACTTGGTACTTTTGATAGCATTTCTTCTACAACCATTAGCTTCTGACATTGCAGCGGTATTGAACTACTTCATTTTACATACCACACGAGGAACCACATTTTAAAAGAGAATATAAGTAGTGGGATTTATCCTGTATATGCACATCTGTCATGATGATTGAGTCCTCAACCTGGTTAGGTGAGAGAAGAGGTAAAATGGAAAAAAAAAAAGTTTTAAAGGAAACAAAGATTGGCTATAAAAATACATGCTTGCCTGTTTTTGGTGTCCTCCTGAGTGTGTTTGTGTGATACATTGTAGAGCAGCTAATCATTCTACCGTTGCCTGTCGCATTAGTAGGCTGACATCCCAATGGCATGGACAGGTTGCAGCAGGGATCTTTTCTGAGTCCAACCAACACTGTAGAGAGCAATGACGTCGTGCAGATACATATCACTGATGATGCACAGTTGTAGGGGGAAGCTGCTGGGAAAGATCATCTAGTGAACAAAATATTTGCACGAAATTCTCATTTCTTAAAACAAATGTAGCTGTCCAGTGATGCCAACTTACATGGATTTTAGCTGCTTTTGCATGGCTTTTATATTTTATTGTGCGCATGTTTCTCGTTTAGTAAGGATGGTATTTTTATGAACCTGTGTTTTCACAGCTGCTTTGTTCCTTTCTGGCAGCTTATGGCATGTCTCAGGAAACCCAAGTATTTGTCAGTCCGTAAAGGTATCCCAGTTGTATTCTGTAATGCATCTCGGGTTGATGTTGAAGCTTTAGAACCTTTGTGATATTGTACGAGAAAAAAAGTACTTTTCTCAGTGTTAAATAAGAGTGTGCAGGCTAGGCATGTATTCCATGAAAAATATATAAGGATAGTAACCCTATTACCTTGTTGCAAGGCACTAATAGTTTGGAAAATCCATTAGGCAAGGCATTTCTATTTTTGGTATGTTAAAAAGCAACCATCTAAAGGGAGGCTATTAATAGAAATCCTGTTTGATATACGTGTTGCCCACTTATTGTACTGATTTTCCTGCTGTCTCTCGTAGTTTGATAACTACAGCTTTCGTGTTTGATAAATAGAACTCACACCAACAATGCATATGTTCCCTATGATAAAAATATTTTTAGTGCTCAATAGACTGCGTCAATGTGTCCCAAAACACATTACAACTAATCAAATAAAACAATATCTAGAACACCAAATCATGTTATACTATATTTTATAGAATGAATCCTAAACGATAAGCGTAACGATTCCACAAATAAAGAATCCGGTGTATATATTGGAATAAAATCTCAATCCACTGCCTAAGCATGGAATATGAGAGTGGAGACCCGGACTCTCTCCCGTTTCTGCTAAGAGTGTGTGCTCTGGATATTAATTTATTTGATTTTTGTACTTTATATTGTCATTGGAATCTGTTCATTTAAATACACTGACAGGAGAGCTTGAGAGAGTTCTTTCAGCTCTTTATCTTCACCATAAATTACAAACGAGTGAGCTTCAGTTGTAGAAGCTTTACTGGCCCTGTATAATGTATAGTTAAATCGGTAATCACCCTTTAAATTATGCATTATGCTGAACCTGTATTTCTTGATGGAGAAACTTTCCAGAATGGACCTTGCCTAACGAATAGTGAAATGAGATAATTAAAACCACAACTCTCCTGCAAACTCTGTGAACTGCCCCTTTAGTTAAGCTCTTGACAATAATGTGCCAGGCACGTCACAGAAACACACACCCTTATGCCTGGCATATCATGGGGTTCAACAAGAGTAGAAAACAATCAAGTGCTTTCTTCACTCAGCTGGTGTTGGTGCAATGCCTCAATATTGAGGCATCCAGCAACAACAAATATGTACGGTTCACCGTATTCACCATATTGAAAGGCTATATGTCTTTCAATTATGGCAACTGCCAGTCACTAAAAACAACGATCACCTCCTAAGCTCAGCTAGTGTTGCTGAAGTGCCTCTATATAGAGGCACTTGCTACACAAAAAAAGTCAGGGGGCTGTTTGATCGCTCTAGGAGTGTTTTAAAGAGCCACCTGTTAGAGACGTGCTGCCTCTAACAAGATTCACCCATTCAAAACAAAATACCAAATATCACATGGGGGCAGGATGAACAGATGTCAAAATTCCAAACTGAAATGGAAATGCACACCTCCCAAATGTGGCCTTTTAGCCCCAAACAACCCAAGAAACCTGAGCATGTATCACTGTACTCAGGATGTGTTGCTGAACACATATGGGGGGGGGTTGACAGTGACATATACCAGGAGCTATAAATTCATACCCAAGATACAATTTGTGTGTGTGGGGGGGGGGGACATAAAAGAAACTGCTACCGCAAAGTTTGACAAAAACTGATAACAGAATTAGTGCATGAAAAAACACTTTGTATTCTGAACTCAAGACAAAAAGTATAATCTATGTAGCAGTTTTTTTCATTAGCGTTTGTAGATGAGTACAAATTTTGCAAATAAAATAAGAAAACATTTATATACGTTTTTGTAAATTAGATATCATAATGATGATATCTAGAAAAAGCCCTTCTTGTCCTGGGGAAAAACCCCAATATATATAATTTGTATGGGTTCAGTAAATGAGAGAAGAAAATTACAGCTAAACACGAGCCCCACAGAAATGTTAAAACAGCCAGTGATGACGGGTACAAAAAAAATAATAAAAATAAATAAATATATGGTCTGTCCTTAAAGGGTTAATAAAGCCCAATATTTTGGAGATAAATCTGATATGCAGTTACTGTACTTTCTTATGGCAGTGCACTGTATGCATTATCAGTATGCAAATTGCCAGTGCTATATTTTTTTAGAATGCTCTTAACTATATGCAGTAAGTAGTATAAGGAGCTCTAAACCCCTGTTTACAAGTACATTCCTTTTCACTTTAGCAAACATTGCTTCTTGTTCCTCTTGGAAGGCGACTCCTAAATGAATTTGGGCCATTGGAAAACAGAAACATGCTCCCTGGGATAGAACAACATGAGAGCCTCAGATGAAGCTGTGATTCCAGTCCCTCATTGTTTGGATAGAAAATAAACAGAATCATGGGGGAACGCAAAGAACTCTGAGAGAGGAAATAACACAAAGTACACTTAAAGATTAAAATAGGAATCTCAGGGTTGCTTGTGTGTGGGTTAATGGAGCGCTAACCTAGTTTGCCATTAAATTTACATTACAGTTTTCTACACTTGTATATCACATGCCTAAAATAAGAGGTGGGGGACAGCTTCTCCCAGCTAATGGTTTTGGAATATACAATCACTCGCTTGTGTTTTCTATGATTAGGGCCGGTTCTAGACCAAAGAGTACCACAGGCAGGAAGCCCCTTTGTTGCCCCTACACAAACCTTTTTTTTTTTTTTTTTGTTCTACCTTTAGCAACCCATGGCATAGATCTCTTATGCATGCCCCCCTCTCATGTTGGAGGTTCTTTTTGTACTCTTGTCAGTGAGTAGTATATCTCTTTAGGGATGTTGTCATTATATTGAAGGATGGAAGAATTTAATTCATGTCATTATGTTTTTGTCTGGCCGTTATACATGTCCTATATTATTCATATTTTCATGCTTCAATGTGTGGGTAGATTTGGAACAGCTTTAATCCTGTTGTGGTACTTGGTCATCTGGTAATAATGGGCAATATGCGGCGATGGAGCATTTGGTGTATAGTTTTAAATATGTTGTGTTACCTTGTAATCCGGTTATACAAGCAGTTTGCATTTGTAGTGTAAAACGTGCCCTTGCTTTATACAAGTAATATCTAAAAGTTCTTATGATAATGCAGCCACGATCTCAATTCTTGCTGTCGGCTAAACGCACCAAAGAGCCTGATGCGGATCCAATAAAAGAATAAATCCCATTTCTCTAAAGTGCTGGACTCAGAGGCATGTTAGTGTTAGGCTTCTTTATATGACGCAGCTATTAGTACTGTTGTTTAGGTCTTGGTTTATTTATTTATTTATTTATTTTGAAGGGCCAGTGCTGGTGGAGTTTTTTTCAAGAAAGATTCGCCTGACCCTGCATAATGCATAAGCTGATCAATGGGATGAGAATATCCCTGCTTTAAATCCCTCTTACTAAATGGAATCTGCTAATAGTTACTAAAGTAACACTGAATCGATTTTAGATAAACCCGTATTGATCAGTGGGGTCAGATTTTTGTGAATAAACCTTGAATGTTAGGCAGACTTTTAGATGTACAAACGGCAAAGGCAAACTTCCATCTTCACTACCAGTTTGTGTTTAAACAAGAATAAGAGCATTTGTGTTTTTGTATGTGTAACGGGATGCTGTAGTACTTAATTTTCCAGTTCAATGTAGCTTAAGCCGTAGCAATAATGGTTCATTGTTCTTTCCTATTTCATTAAACCCATGTTTTCAGTCTGTAGCAGTATATTCAGATAAGATAATTGAAGTTCTGTGTTTTGGTGTCACCAGTGTCAATATGACCTGTTCATTGCACTTTTGATATTCTTAGAAGTCACCTTGGAAATCTGATTCTTTCATGAGTGGTTGTGTATAGCGAGCATATCAAACCTCCTCTACATGTTCGCAAAGTAAGACCCAATCTACTAGATGAGCACACTTGCACCTTATGGTAGACATCCTGGTTTCCCAGCTGGGGCCAAAATTAATGAGCTAGAGTTGTCCGATCGAATGTGACAGCGCTCTAATTGAGCGCCGTTACATTCTGCAGGGATTTAAATGTTCGGGCATATCCTTCCAGCGACGCCATCACTGACATCTCCAGGGAATCCTATTGATGCGTCAAGGACTTATGGGGTCTGTAGAGACCCAAATCGGGTCTCCTGCTAAATATTTCACTGACTGATTACACAACACCCTGGGCTGCCTTCTTTTCAGTTACATTTACTTTTATGGGGTCTTTTTGATATCTGAGACCAGTATTAAAGTCTCACCCATGCTAAATCTGGAAGGAAAAAAAAAGGAATGTGCAACCTGTATTATTTGCCCTATAATGGACAACATTTTCCAAATCAGGACAACATAATGTATTTTTCCCCTTGGTTGTATCTTTATACAGATTATATATATTCATTTTATTACAAAATAAATTACATTTATTAATATGGTTTGAAAAGAAAGCCCTACTTGTGCCAGAAACCCACCCCCCATTATATAATTTGTGTGGTTGCACTAATATGAGGGACAGAGACATAGTAAAAACATGAAAATTGCTCCTATCCTGTAATGTAGAAAGAGCCCTGGATTTTAAGGGGTTAAAGTTAAAGCATTCTTTTTTTGATCGGTGTAGACAATTGGCAAACTTTACATTGCATGGAAAGACAATTTACAGCTCTTTTACACGACAACGGTATGGCATGGAAAGGGTTATTACACAATAGTAGTTAAGTATCTGTTTGTAGCAGAATACAGCTGTGGAATTGTGAAGCATTCATATGTGTTCTATATTTCACTTTTTCTCTGTTCTGTGTATTTTCTGTCACTGTAGAATGTCTGCGTGTTCAGGATGATTAAAAAATACACAATAACAATACAGCCATTTATATGTTGTGCTGCCGGTCGCAGTGTTTGTGTTTGGGGACCGGTATTATACACGGTTAGTTCCTTTATTGCTTCAGATTTGTTGAGAGAGGATTATACCGCTTTTACAAAGTGTCTCTTTATTCAGACAGGTGTGTGATGTGTTCAGAATCGGAGTGGCTAAAGCCACATGATGCATAAGATGCCTTAATATGTTCATCGGCAGGGGATGAATTCTGTAAAGGTCATAAGGTGTTTAGGGATAATCCTCTCAAAGGTTTCTCACATGTTCATACAGTATGTGTACATGCAAATCTCAACATGTCCGTTAAGACCACATAGAGATTCTGCCCCGTCGTGCCGTTCAGATCCCTGATGTAACGTGTAGTAGGGGGAAAAACCACCGCTGCTGAGGTGTAGGAGCTTCTGTATCTACACAAATTTAATTACTAGAACTGCAGATCGGTTATTTTGGTGATAAGTGTAAAAGTAAGAGACTATTTACCCCACGGAAGCATAACACTTGCTGTCATGAAGGTACTTCTCTTTTCCTCACCACGACCCTTACAAAGACTTACTGAGGTAGTTGGCATCCACCAACGGGCAGAGATCCACCATGGGTTTGTTATAATATATACACAAATACACTGCTTATTGTACTCCTTAAACACCCTTTTTATTTGGTTTATTAAACTGAAAAATGTATGCATTTCAAAAGCTACACAGCAAATCGGGTCTCGTGTACCTTTTAGTATTTAAAGAACATGTTCACTTCATTTTGTAATGGGTGCATTTTAAAAGTAGTTCTAGTTGTCAAACAGTCTTAAGAAGTACTTTGACAAACTCGTACGCAAGGTCTTTCCGTGTTGATTTGGTGGCTCTCAGCTGTTTGCCCTCAAAGGCCATGTCAAGACTTCTAACCTTTACAAAGTCCTTGCAGTGTTCTGAGAACACCCGCATTGCCAGCATCTAGAGGCCACAAGACAAGTTTACAGAAGGGTTCTTTTTCAGAGGATCTATTTTGCTTTGTTATTGACAGTTGTCAGCATGGCAAGGGCACAATGTCCTCTGTCCTTTGATTCTCAGTGTGGTTGCCTGAGTGATACCCCCAGATGTTTTGTTGCTACTCTATAACATTAATAATTTTACGAAGACCTGTGTAATGGTCGTCCTTAATGGTTCTGTGCATGTTGATAGACGATATTCTTAGTAGCATAAAGAAGTGTGACTGAGCTTCTATTCTTCTTTCAATCCATCAATACATCCTCTTAAGGCCTACTTTCATTGAGCTTAGAATGAATAATATTATAAGCTTGCGAGCAGGGCCCCCTTTACGTAATTAGTCTGTCTTATTCTAGATGTGTGTATATTATAAGAAGAGCTGTGTAAATTGTCGCGCTGGATAAATAAAAGATGATGATAATGTTGATGACATACATGACTTATGTTCAAGATTCATTTCTGATCTAAGCATCCTGCTTATCGTCTTGCAAAGCATATCATCTAATAGCACCCGAAAGATTGGACCAAAATATGGTTTTACTAGAACAGTAAAGATTCATGACGGGCTCTATAAAATGTAGGACGTATGCAGGTAACATACTTTGTACTGTATGAGGGGCCAGTCTAGTCTCCGGGATACTGTAGATATTACCGAGATTTGTTTCATATGCATCACTAATGTTCTTCTTTCTTCTGTTTGGAATACGGACAGCCTCAAGGATGAGTGCATAAAGCCCACGTTTTCTATGAATAGGCATCCTCCTTTATAACAAAGGCAGCCCCTAGCAGTTCCCGTAGTGCTCACTGATCAAAACCCAAGACTGTTAAAGCTCTAGATGTCCGCGGTGCTGCGGCAGAACCCATTGTTTAATGGATCAAGATTGCTTAAGGCACTCGTGTAAGGAACAATGTTTTGTACACAAGACCTTTTATGTTGTTAATGATTACATTCAGGGTAAATTGGATTACCTAAAGGTCCTTTGCTAGGTTTCATTGGTTTTAATTTGTTTACTAAGATTATCACATGCAGGCTAGTATTGCGAAATTGAACAAGGGTGCGTCCTTTGTGTGGAAGTCTTATAAATATTTTTGTATCTTTTTTGCTGATTTATGGTTTGTTTGTATGCTTTCTCTTATTGATGGGAATCTGGGCAGACTTTATGCAGCGGGCCACAATAAAAAGTGAAGAGTGATTTAAATATTCAAATGTACACGTAGATTTTACAACATACAAAGAAAATGCTTGGTAAAAGAAGAGAAGTATCGCTTGAACTAAGTTAGACTCTACGTTAAATATGCAGGTAAGATCTTGTAACGTTATTTCATTTGAACTCTCACAAGGCAGCTCTCTCTCTGTATGGAAGTTTGAAATGTATTATTATAACCTAATTCCGTCTGCCTCTGGGTCACTCGCTGATGGTTGTGTTACTGATCAAGGTATATAAGGGGGTATGGACTGCACGCTAGTGACGCTGCATGGAAAACGCCTTCAAAAAGCTCCAGTGCTGCTTCGTTGGGCTTCTTTTCTATGGACCTTACAGGCCACTTACAGACATCTAGAGATTTAGTACAAAAATTACCGGAGGAGGAAACACAGCCCTATTGTTTTACTGAAACAACAGTGGTATTCTTCTTACATTAAGGGTTGCTTGTAGTGGATGTTGTGGTAGTGCTTACAGTTCTCGTTCGACCATTGTGACCGGTTTGAAGCGTAAGCTCTGTTATTGAATCCTGTGTCCAATTGTGTGCTTCCTCTGCGTCTTCCTTTAACCCCTTGATGACAATTGCCGGTCCGGGCACGTCACGGAAATTCATGTCGATAACGACAAATGACGTGCCAGGACCGGCACGTCATTAAACGGGTGCAGAAAGCGATCTATTTTCGCTTTCTGCACCGAAACGGCGTTGCTGTAATGCCTCGACCTCGAGGCATTCAGCAACGCCATTATCGGCACAAAGGGGCCATCTCTGGCCCCTCCCCGGGGCGTCAACATCCGCCATACTTTGTATGGCGGCGGACGCCCGTTTTAAAAGCGTTTAGGAGGCGATCAACGATCGCCTCCTAAACTTAAATGGTGTCGCTGGAATGCCTCGATCAGGAGGCATCCAGCGACACCAAACACTTACCTGGGGATGGACTGTGACCGCTCCGGAGAGCGGTCACAGCCGCAGCTGCCGGTGATCTTCGCCATCTGCAAGATGGCGGCGGTCCGGGAAAATTCAATACAGAAAACCAATAAAGTCTAAAAAGTTCGCTAGACGGTCTCCAGACCCTCTAGAGAACTCTGGCTCCACTTGCAGGTTGAATATAGGTACTGCATTCAACCATGCAAGTCAATGGAGCTCAGCTTTCTAATCAGTGTGATTAGAAAAAATAAATTAAAAATAAAATAAAATTAATAATAATTAGAAAAAAAATAGTAAAAAACCAGTAAAATGTAAAAATAATTTCCCACTGATGTCACTATCAGGGGAACCTTCAAGTTGAAAAAAAATGTAAAAAAAATTAAAAAAAAATATATATATATAAAAAATATATTTTTGTGAGCAAGTCCTAAAATTAGCATATTAGCTTAAAACAATTCTCGCATGGAAAGAGTTAAAATACTGGCATATTAAATGCCCATGGGGTGTCTACTTTTAAAAAATGTATGATTTGATGGGGTAAATTGAATTGGCCGGGTTCAACAAGGTCCCAATTAACACGGCGGGAAGGATGGCCACACATCTAATTTCCAATTAGAAAAATGCACACGTACCAAATGTGGCCTTTTAGTTCCCCCCAAAAATGACAAACCCATGCATGTGGGGTATCACTGTACTCAGGAGATGTTGCTGAACACATATTGGGGTGTCGTGTGACAGCGGCATATACCAGGAGCTGTAAATTCATACATAAAGTAGGTGTGTGTGGGAAAAATACACACACAAAAATACTACTGCAAACTTTAAAAAAATGCTGGTGGTAAAATGTGTGCATGCAAAGAGTTAAAATACCAGCATTTAAAATACCCTGGGGTGTCTAGTTTTCAAAAATATATGGTTTTGTTGGGCACACTGAAATGGCCCGGCTCAAAGATGTACCAAATAGGGCATGGGCAGTGGATCCCCAAATGCCAAAGTTCAACATTGAAAAATGTGCATGCCCCAAATGTGGCTCTTTTGCCCCCGAACAGCCAGGCAAAATCATTCATGTGGGGTATCACTGCGCTCAGGAGATGTTGCTGAACACATATTGGGGTGTTTTGTGATAGTGACATATACGAGAACTTTTTAATTCATACCTGAAGTAAAATGTGTGTGACAAAACAAATGGGAAAAAAATGACTATCACAAAGTTTGACAAAGACTGGTGGTAGATATGGTGCATGGAAAGAGTTAAAATACTAGCATTTGAAATACCCTGGGGTGTCTAGTTTTCAAAAATATATAGCTTTATTGGGCACACTGAAATGGCCCGGCTCAAAGATGTACCAAATAGGGCATGGGCAGTGGATCCCCAAATGCCAAAGTGCAACATTGAAAAATGTGCATGCCCCAAATGTGGCCCTTTTGCCCCCAAACAGCCAGGCAAAATCATTCATGTGAGGTATCGCTGTACTCAGGAGATGTTGCTAAACACATATTGGGGTGTTTTTTGATAGTGACATATACCAGAACCTGTTTATTTATACCTAAAGTAAAATGTTTGTGAAAAAACAAATGCAAAAAAATTACTACCATAAAGTTTGACAAAGGCTGATGGTAGAATAAGTGCTTGGAAAGGGTTAAAATACCAGCATTTGGAATACCCTGGGCTGTCTAGTTTTCAAAAATATGACTTGATGGGGTAAATTGCATTGGCCGGCTTCAAAGATACCCGAAATGGCACATGGGGGAAGAATTACCAGATTTGGAAAAAATGGCTTTGAAATAGCAAAACGCTACCTGTACTTATTGCTCCATAACGTGCAGAAAAAAGCAAAAAAAACATAAAAACATTGGGTATTTCTAAACTCAGGACAAATAGTAGAATCTATTTAGCAGGTTTTTTTATTACCTTTTATAGATGAGTAAAAGATTTTTCAACTAAAAGTTAGAAACAGTCATTTTTTTCTAAATTTTTCACCATATTTTATACTTTTTTAATAGTAAATAATATGATACAATCAAAACAATGTCATCTAAAGAAAGCCCTTCTTGTCCTGAAAAAAACAATATCTAATGTGTGTGGGTTCAGTAAACGGGAAAGAAGAAAATTACAGCTAAACACGAGCAGCGCAGAAATGTTAAAACGGCCATTGTCACAAAGGGTACAAAAAGTAAAATCAGCCTTTGTCACGAAGGGGTTAAAAGAATGTGATATCGCCTAATGTCTGTGTGGCACTTTAACTCAGAATGGGCTTTGATTTCAATGGTCCATCTGACCTCACGTTAGTAGAATTGCTTCAATACGTTAGCATGTGTGGATTTGCACGTGGTCTGTTCTCTTATCTGTTGACCCGTTTTTATTGAGCGCGTCGTCTCACGAGTTACTATGGGAAACCAGCTCATCTCTGAGTTGCAGAAGCAAAGACCGTTTTGAAGGTTTATATTACGCAGCCCTTATTGATGTAGGTTATGTTTAGAACTCTTGGTACAGGGTGTACTTTCAATGTCATTCATCTGTATACTGCATGGAAAACATATACCAGACCTATGTTTCATCTTTCCTTCTGCATATAGAACAGTCTTTATGCTTGAATCTTTTCTTCCAGGATTGCCAATGGATAGATATCTGGTTACGTTAGGTAACCATCTTCTGTCTTTTAACTTGTAGACAGTGTCAGAATGCACCCAGATCACATTTGCCGTTTGTAGAATTGCTGCTTACACGGTAAGCTCTTACTTCCGTACCACGCTTGTGTTCAGCTTAAGTGGCAAAAACGTGCCTCATCGCTATTTTTGCTCATGGCATGAATTGAACAAGCATGTGTTGTTGTTGTTGTTGTTTTTGGGTTTTTTTTTTTGGTTTTTTTTTTTTGTGAGAATCCCATCCAATCCAAAGTCTGCATTTTATTTTAATAATGTGTGTTTCATTTTTTTTTTTTTTTAAATGGCATCATCCATTTCAATTGCTGGCTTTTGTTTTTAAGTTTATAAACAAGGCTGGGCCGATTAATGTGCAATTTATCAAACTTTTTTTTTTTTTACAAAGAAAAAAAATAATGGAAAAACAAAATAAGACAAAATTAATTCAGGCCAGCATTTGCCAAGCCCTGCTTATAAGAAACATATGTGATTTGTATATACATGTCCTTGTGTTGCGTTTTAAAACAAAGTTCATGAAGAGTTTCCAGAATTTTACCTTTTACTTCTGATGTTTGTGGTGGCTACTAATATATATTACTGTTCTAGAGATGCATGGCTCAACGCTTGATAAATTGGTGGTATAATACATAACATGGTGCCTCCAAAGCCTCTGGTTCTTAATGTAATGCTTCCTTTGTTTAAATGTTGATGCAGGGGTATATTCTCATGGGTGAATTCCATTTAGCTGGGTATAGCAAGTGGTAATAACTGGTCAGGAATAAGGGGTTTATCCTAGAAGGTAAACGAAAATCTTGACATTATTTGGCGCAAGATTGACAACGGTATCGATGGCAGCCAATGGGTTGCTTTTCAGTAACGCTTTTTTGATGAGTCTAAGCACAGTGGACAGGGTGGGTTCTTCTACCTGCGGCTGCTCTCGCTGTGTCGCCGGTACACAAATAACAATATTAGGAAAACATCTGAATGCATTTACTCTGTCCCCTCGCAGAGCATATGAGATCTTTCTGCATGTGCTCTGACTTTTTTTTTCTGTGTAACTGTTCACACGCACATGCACACCCGCGTTCGGGTACACCCACGCACCCACGCACGTATGCACACTAATATATATATATATATATATATATATATATATTTATTTTTTTTTTAATTTTTAGCAACATATTTACAACTGGTGCAGGAAACAGGATATAGGTGGAGGGTTGTGTGAATGCCAAAATCTTCCATACTGTATTATTGTTTATTATGATATAATTTGTTTTATTAATATAAATTATTTTCTGATCTGTTCAGGGAAACCTTTTAATGTAATATGTCTTAGAAACACAAACTTCCTCTATAGTTGCAATCCTTTATTCTCCTCCTTTATTCTAGATTAAATGTTGGCAACCTGTGTCCTCTTCCTTTTTCTTACAGAAATGTGTAAACCGCTTTTAAATCATTAATGCCCATATCACTGGAGTTTGAATTAGTTTTGGTTTAAATAGCAAAATAAATGATATAGGGCCCTGTGTGAAAATTATTTCATTTTTTGTTCCTTCTCAATGTTAATACTGTGTATTCTCACTTGGCTGTACATTATGAAGGCGGATCCCTAGCAAGTTTCTCCAGCAAGAATGGCTTCTCTGGCCCTGTATAAATCATAATCCGATGGATAAATCCCACTAATTTAACTATACATTATACAGGGCCTGCAAACTCTTCCTGGTGCAGAAGCTTCCTTGGACGAGCCGAAACATAACTCGTTATTGTAATTTGAGGCAGATTGGTTCACAGTGCTCTTATTTCCATGCAATCCTTATTTTATGGAGGAGGTCAGCCAAGGTGGGCAAGGGATCATGATATGTGTGCTGCTAATGCCCCAAAGATGATGAGGCAGGTAAGTGGAAACGAGGGAAATGCTATGAGATCTAAGCAAATGTAGAAGCTTGTGACTAACTCACGACACAGAACAATCTCATCAATAATTACATGACTGAACTGAAGGCTACCAATTACATTGAAGGAAAGAGTTAAATGCACTAACAGTATGGGTTGTGGTAAATTGGAATTTTTTTTCCCCCCCATTGTTTGCAGCGACGTCGCCTCTGCCAAAAGTGATCACTGGGCCCACCAGGGACGATTTCCGTTGCCTGTTTTTGGGGACCAGTTGGACCTGAAAATCCGAGGTCTTGCTAATTATTGCGTTTTACACCAGGTCGATGATGGGAAATGATTGGAATGTTCCAGTTATGATTACTCTCGGCATCCCGCCTGTTGGTTTATACCTTCTGTTATACATTGGAAAGTTAATTTCCCCCATGTACAGATGTGTCCTGCTTGGCACTATCAAAGCCATCAAAACAAATGGAAAATAAAAGTAAAAAAAATGAAAAGGACAGTGGGTTGTAAATGCAAACATGGTCAATCTTACATCAAATAACCCCAGCCTTGCCGTTTGCCTTGTGGGAATATGTGTTGTGTAACTACCACTGCAGCTTAAAGTCATATGAATCATAAAGTCTGTTAAACGATAACATGAAACTCAATTAACTGAATACGACTCCTGCGGTATAAAGATAGGGTAAAACGTAGCATCGAACCACAGAAACAGTGCTTACTTTATTATTATTGTTTTATATAGCGCCATCAAATTCCGTAGCGCTGTACAATGGGTAGACAGGACATAACAAGTAGTATGTAACATAACAATTTGACTTACAGAGAGAACAGGTGAGGAGGGCCCTGCTCAAACGAGCTTACAGTCTAGAGGCATTGTTCATGGTATTGTTTGTGTGGCGTGTTTAACCCTTGTTTAAATGATAGGAACTTGTACCCAAGATCGCTAAAACTTATTTATGTGTATGATTGGGGATCTAGAATTACCCCACTTTTTGCAGCTTTTTAAATATTTTTATCGATCATGCTTAAGATCGCCCCCTAGTGACTGATTCTGTGAGGTTCCACGGCTTACTGTACATTCACACTGGATAGCCAATGTTACCTGCTAGTATGGGTGATATTACTGATGTTTTGAATCCTTTATTCATTCATTATGAATCTAGCAGCACTAGGGATGGTGTTTCAAAAGCTACATTTAGTTACAAAACTGTTTTTTAACACTGAACATTTATGGAAGCTCATGACGCACATGCCTAGTTTTCTATGTCCAAAGGAACGATTATGTATGTGTATATACTGTATGTTTGTGTATATGTATATAAGAAATATATTCTGGTTGTAAAGTCTCTACACATATGTAGATGTGCAAATGCCTCTGCTAGTTGCATCCTGCAAACAGAGAATATCAGCAAGGACACCAAAAAGTTAATGTCATAACCCTGTCCCTTGAGTCCTTTGCAACAGTATCTTTTCAGCTGACATAAACAATGATGTATCTTTTAATTTGTTCAAAGACCTTTTTAAAGGGACAGTCTAGTGTCATACACCCTAACCCTTCAGTACTGTATGGACGTACCGGAATATCCTAAAATAACAGCGGCCTGATGCCCATTAAGATCTACCGGTGGTTTTTATTACAGTGGTGCCTCTCTGCCAATGCATGGGAGGCGTACCTGGGAACTCTCCATGTTTTGCCTGGATACTCCGGGTGAAGGGCCACTTTCTCCGGGCTGCAGGAGCAGCGTTGTGGCCCACCCAAATGCTCTTATATTCCGATTGTGTAACCACTGCAGGTACCACCACTATGGCCCTAGTAACGCAGGAAAAGTTTTTGACGTTAGTCTTTGTTGGTGTTTGTATTGTGGAACATTTTTATAGACTTAATAAAATCTTTGTGTGAATTGCAGGATATGAGTTCGGGGTCCTCCCTGCCTTAAAATTCTATGACTTTGCAAGTGGACAGATTATACAATTCTGGGACCAGCCTTAACAGGATACAGTTATTTGTACATATTTATGTTGCTTTTCTCAGTGTTTAAGGGGGGGGGGAATAAGAGTGTTGTGGGAACTTAAAGAAGTGGGCAATTGATTGGGCCGACAAGTCGAGAACCAGTATATTTTAAAGTGGATCTGTATTTAAGATATGTAATAATCAAGGGTTCTAGGTAAAGGTTCCAGCAGTGATATTTCTGGGAGCCATGGCTACTTGGCTTCTGCAGTTTTATATTATATATAATGTGTATGTAAGTGCTGCATAAATTTTTGGCACATTAAAAATAAATATCACTGGCAATTTTTTTTAATATAGAATCCCATTGGTTATGAATGAGTTAAACAGGTTATCTGGTTGGTCTATGACCTTGCATGTAAATCATTACAGGGTTGTGTCTGCTTCTTGTAAGATCTCTTGGGATTGGTTTATTTATGGAGAAGAAATGTACATATCCTGGAATGCACTGCTTTGCTCCTTCCAGTCGCTCATTGTTAATGAAATGTCTGGGATTACATGACCAAAGAAAACTTGCAAACATGCCATATGGAGTTCCTGTTTACCATTCAAATAATGTAATTTATGATTACGATGAAATAATGAAATTTCATGGGGTGCCTTTTTTTTTTTTTTTTTTTTTTTGAATGACATCCGTGGGGCCTTTCCAAAGGAGGAGATCCCCGACACCTTCTGATCTCTCCTTTCATAATAGAAATTAAAAGAGATGGGGAAGGAGGTGCAGCAACAGCAGCGAACTGGGCAGACAGACACTGGCAGATGGTGCATGCAGCTCTGTGGAGCAGGACTGAATTTCCCCAATATTATATATTCATATATCGTCACCAATATTTATCAATGAAGAATCACAGATGATACGGTACAAACATTACCGTATTTGCTCGGTTATAAGACAAGGTTTTTTCCAGAGCAAATGCTCTGAAAAATACCCCTCGTCTTATAATCAGACCTCAACTAGGTCTGCAGGGGACCTGGATCCTCCTGTCTTATGCCCTCCCAACTTACCGGTGCTTCTGAGTCCCTGGTGTGTAGCCGGGGAAGCGTGTAGACATCTACGTGATTCACGTGGGGAAGTTCCACTGCAGCCGGAAGGAGGTGCAGGGAATTCTCTCTGACAGTCGGAGGGTGTATGCGCAATGGACACAGACAACCCCCGCTGTTAACTGCACCTCCTTCCATCTGCAGCAGAAGTTACCCACGCAAATCACGTAGACGTCTATCTGCTGCCCAGGCAACGCAACGCGAGTCGGTTTTTGGGGGAGAGTGTTAAATGGGGGGCATAAGGTATTTCTGTAGGCAGAGTGCTCTATGAAATGCCTTTTAACCCCCTTAATGCCACTCTGCCTCCAGAAATGCCTTTTAACCCTCTATACTCCACTCTGCCTCCTGAAATGCCTTATAACTCCCTACATGCCACTCTGCCCCATAATATGCCTTTTAACCCCCTAAATGCCAGAGTGGCATATAGGGGTATAAGGCATTTCTGGAGGCAGAGTGGCACATAGGGGGTCAAAAGGTAAATCATGGAGCACAGCGGCATATAGAATGTTAAAAGGCATATCATGGGACACAGTGGCATTCAGAGGGTTAAAAGGCATATCATGGGGCAGAGTGGCAAGCCTGGGGGCAGATGTGCATAACTGGGGGGGCAGGTTGGAAAATAAAAGGAAATAAAAACAAAATATTTTTCTCAATCATAGCTTTTATTAAAAAAAAAAAAAAAAAATAGTTTACATGAATTAACATTTACTGGCAAAACTTTTCCTATAGGGTCGTCTTATATTCAGGCTTTTTCTTTTTTTCCTAAATTAATATTCAGATTTTGGGGGGTCGTCTTATAAATGAGCAAATACGGTAATAAATAAAATGTATTACAGTTTTGGCTGGTCGTATAAAAGTCAAACTCTACTCGGCAACAGGGGAAAATGTCTGCTGCAGTCGCTGTAATACAGGAATCACTACTCCAATCCACCCGCAACAGGACATTTTCTGCAGTAAAATAAGCTATTCATTAACGTGCTGATTGTATATGAGTAATGAGCATCAATCTCAGACTCTGATAACCTGTCACTGTGTCACACTCCAACTCCCATCAGTCTGTAACTGCAGCTACTGACGAGTTAAAATAGTGTCAGCACATTTATTTAATGCTTGGCCCCTCCCCCTGTAAATGCTGATTGGCCAGAGTAAAAAAGTAAGGAAAAACTTCCACAGCCATTACCATCAATGAGACCACCACCTGTTTTGTTGTTGGCCACTTCCACCTATCAGTCATTGATATGAACCCTCCTACACACACAGTCCCCCCCACTTTACCTCATAAACGAGCGCCAAAACAGCTAGTAATGGCGGTGGCTACACGTGATGGCTAATGGACGAACCGTGACACATTTTCTGAACTTTTGTGGGTTTCGTTGGAGATCTCCGTTTTTGTTGATTTGTACAAGTGCACAAAATCTTCATAAAAACAACAAAAAAAAGTTTGTACGAAAACGAAGGCACAAGTCTAATAGATATGTTTCCTATATAAAGAAGATATACTAGAGAAATCCAGTATATAGTTAAACAAACTTGAAGGGACACACCGGCCATAAAATGCCACTTTCTGCTTTGAACAAATCTCCCTGAACATGATACTTCCAGTCAGCTGGCGTCTGTTCATCGCGGCCATTCACCGGGGGCGCATCACAGATGGATCCTCAGTCTAAGATAACTGAGGAGAAGTTCTTCCACCTAAAAGTCGTGTTCCTTTTTTGATTGGGCTCCTGGTGCTGTGACTGCTTTAGAGGGGTAAATTTAGCTCAGTCCATTACAGCCCAAAGGGTTTGGGGCAGGTAAGAGTTTTTCAAAGTCATGGCAAGCGGAGTACGAGGAAAGGTCAAAACAGTAAATGAAACGGCAATATCGCGCACCCAGAGCTCAGTCACGCGGAGATGAAGTGCTGGCCATTTTTAGATTATGTGGTAACCAAGATGTTGCGATCCTGTGTATATAGAACGATGCGCTGAGACTCCTCAAATGATGGCCGACGTATATACCTGCAAGCCAGGGGCTGGGTACGAGGACCTGGAAGACGGCTCAGAGCGTAAACTGGTAACTAATGCTGCCAACAGCCCAGACATGAGGCAGGTTCTTGACAGCGGGCAGCGTAAATGCCCAGTAATAGAGCTCTGCATCGCCACTGCGTTGGGGCAGAACCTGCTAAATGATGGCACCTAGTATGGTCTCCTAAGTCAGGTGCCCATAGATGCACATTTATTTCAGATGTTGTAGATGTTCCATTACTGCATCAAAAGAGCTGGTGACCCAAAATTTGGTGAGAGGAATTCCTAAATAAAACCCAAACTGGTATACCAGCACCAAGCATTTAAGAGCTCAAGATATCTTCTGCATGTCCAGCTCCATACATACATACATACATACATACATACATACATGCTTTTAAGTGAGTTAAAGTCTTTGCCAATAATAAGCATGCAAACACTCTTTTGGTGTAATTTTAGGCTATAAAATCTGATCGCTGCACGTTTCCATAGAGCCGTTCCAGAAATGCAGTCATAAAAATATTGGATCTTGTCGTTCTGCTTCTTATGCTGCCTTTATAACTGCTGCGCAGGATGTATACGTGTTATATTTGTTCCTATAGTGTTTTGGCAGGGGCTTTTAAATAGTTAAAGGGGATTTCCAGTCTGTTCCATTCTTATAGTTTTGCACTTCTGTCCCTTTTTTTTTTCCGGTGTTGCCCCCAAGCGATTCTCAGAGTAAGGCAAGGGGTGCAACTGTACAGCTCTGCGGAATATGATGGTGCGATATAAATAGATACTAACCGTGATCATCTTGTTTATGTATCTATGGCCTGCCAACCTCTTTCAGGCATCGGCTCTGTCTCTCTTACATGCGCGTACCTTCCTACTAAATCCGATGTGAAAACCCTGCAATCGTCTGAAACGTTATCCACGTTGATGGGATTCAGGTTTATTGGATAGAAGATAAAATGTATTCTCTGACTGCGGAGTTTGCAGGAGATCTTGATATATCTGTGCATTACGAAGGGCATACCTCCTATAAGGACTGGGCTGGCATTCAGCTCCCCTTCACACTCCCAGTTAAGTGAATATATCCCATAGTCTGTTTTTAAATATTATATGATTTTATTCTTTACGCTTCGGTCTAATTTTGTCCCCCCGCTGCTTGTTTCTACAAGCATATAATCTGGCTGGAATGTTCCATGAAATTAGATATTCTAATTTACGTTTCCTTCCTGGACTCCGTACTGCATTGTAGCTAGTAGGCGCTTTACATAAGAAGCGGCGCTGAAAGTATAATTTAGGGAGTCGCACCCTTACTCTCGCTGTCGTGTCAGCGCTTTATTGCCAGTTATATAACAATGAATTTGCTGTTACCCAACGTCTTGTGGTTTGATGTATATATTTGTTTGCATTGTGCAATAATAAGTATACACGTGCAATAAAATCCCAAGTTGTTCATTCTTGTTTTTGATGATGTGCCATTTGGAACTACAAGTTTCGCATGTGCACTTCTACTTGATTAATTAGATATTTTCTTTCAAGATAAAGTTTGTGAAAGTCTGCATGAAGTGGAAAGTGAGCAATGAATAGCAAATCAGTTTTATGTTGAGACCTCAGCATTTCTGCAAGCATAAAAACAACTATAAAGGAGCTGTTCCACTCTTTGGACTTAACACTTTATTAACTTAGTTGTCATGAGACACAAAAGCCAGCGCTAGGCTGTAGCCAGAGAAATTTATAAAATAAATAAATAAAATTCTCAATGTTCAAGCAAATATTAGAGTATAATAAAGATTTTGTGTAAGTGTAACACCTGTTTGAAGCAAGCATGTTTAGATCCATTGGTGACAATGTACGTTCAGCTTGCAGGTCGCGAAGTAGTGTGCTCAGTGCACACACATGTAAATATATACAAGCAAGTCATGCACACATGAATTGACATGTTAAAATGCAGTGGAGCACTTGTAAAATGTTTTAAATGTACATGTTTATAATTAGGGCATTGCCATTCCTTCATAGGGGAATGACAAAACACAGCTGTTTGGTTATTGAAGCTATAATGTTCAGCCAACCATTAGCATATTTTTGTTGTGTTGACCGAGAAAAGTCTAGTTCTGCAATAATAATCAGGCTTGTGTATTCTCTTTCTGCCACTAGATGGCAGTGCTGCTTAAGACAAAACCAGCAGGTGAGTATATCAAGTACCGTACTCGTGGATGTGCTGCAGCCAATCACAAAAGGCCTGTAATTGTGCATTTAAATTAAATATTCTGGGGAGGGATAAACCAATTTTGTTCATTCGGTTGAAGATGTTCTAATTAAATACTTGTAAAATTATATTTTGCATCATAGAACTTTTTTTGTTGCGTAGAGTCAATTACGTTCAATAAAAAAACTGAATAGAAAAGAGTGGATTATAATATTAAAGGGTCCGTAATTCACTATTGTGAAGGAATATAGTGTATGTATCTGCCGGGGCATATCACACACTTCCATTTTACAGTATTGTGTTTTTACAACATGTTAAGGTGATTGGCTGTGTTACCTGGTAGATGGGTACAGATATACTGAATGTGTATCAAAACTAAAAAAAAAAAACTAAATGCTCCTGTTTCTTGCTGCAGTTATCATTTTACAGAATTGTTCTGACTTCAGCATCCTAAAATTTTTTTAAATACTAACCATTGTGTTTTTTTCCTCCCTCCAAATCAGGTAATATAAATGTTTCTTGGATTATTAAGAAAATGGGTATGGTGAAGCGATTGTATGGTGAAGATATTATAATAAATGCCTATATTTTGCTTATGACTAGGGTGGCTTTTTCCATATGATGCAGTCTGCTAGCGCCCCCCCCTTTACCTGGGGTGCATTCCCCTTTATGTGGGCTTCTGTGCCTTACTTGCCGTATTACGCAGCGAGATGCCTGATGTCTCTGATGCCCCATGCACACAATTGGGGAAGAACGGTCTGTTCTTCCGCTGTGACTCCTGCAGACTTGGAGAAAGAAACGTTTCTGCACCTCTCTCCGCGAATCAGTTTGTAATATTCTGGCGTGCTTCTTGGAGTACTTCTGCAAAACGACAGAGCCATGACGCACATTTTGAGGACAGTCCACCCCCCCAACCTCCTTCCTAAACTCGGGGGGGGGGGGGAAGGCTTTCTGCGGAGGATCCTACTCTTTTGCGGAAGTACCTGGATAGCAGAGTCGATACAGGACGAAGAAAAAAAAAAACAGAACAAGAAGTGCCAAGAGAAGGAGCAGAGCTGCAGAAAAGAAGACGGACAGAGAAGCGGATGTCGAAGACAATGACACATGGACAGAGAGCTTAAGAGCAACAAAAGCAAAAACGATGTTTTTCACAATGGTTATCTTATATTAAGGCGACTTTTTTTTTTTCTTAAGCTCCAAAGTTTGGGGGTCGTCTTATAATTAAACAAATATGTTAAAACTCTACAGTGATAGCTTCTTTAATTGAACATACTAAGTAAAACCAATTTATGCAGTGCGCTGCCCACTAAAATGCTGATTACATGCTGCTTTTTACAGATTACCCCCTACTTGGGTTACTCTTTGAACTGGCTGATGGTGGGCTCTGGCTAGCAGTCTGTGTTTGAGGGTTGTTTCTCTGTGGATGGTGTATTTTACTGTGGGGGAGGTGGGCCGTGGGGCTGATACTCCCTTTTTGAGTCATTATTGTAATATGGATGGCATAAATGCCCTGAAACGTCTGGCTTCAATAGATGAACTCTTTCTACTCCAGCTTTTACTTATCTGCTGGCACGGCCTCTGTGGGAAACAAGTCATTCACTTGTTTTGTGTTACAAAGATAAGTCTGTTTGCCGAGTTGTGCCTTAGTTTTGTCTGGAGTTGCTTCCCAGTAGAAAGAATGGAATCTTCTGCGTCCCACTTGATTTTTTTTAAAATCAGTAATGGGAAATGCTACATTTGAAGGCATTATCCATTTTTCTAATGTGACATGGATAAAATTGCTTACGTATATGACCTCCTGATTGCGAAACATTAATAATGTTATCGGAATAGTTTACTGTCCCTGCCAAAAAAAAAAATGAACTGGTTACGCTACCAATCCTCAAAATATTGCATACCCCACGGTGTTATATAATAGATAGAGAGAGAGAGAGATATATATATATATATATATATATATATATATTATATTATATATATATATATATATATATATATATATATATATATATATATATATATCTCTATCTCGATTTATGGAGTTTGGGCAAAGCTGAGGCTGAGTTATTCTTTTGTGTGATTTTATGTGTTGTCTTCCCAGCTTGGTCTTATATTTAGTATTTATTAAAATAATAATTATAAAAATAATAAAAAGCACATTGTTTTGTTTGCATTTTGGTGCAAAACTGAATTTTGATTTGACTCCTGTACAAAAGATTATAGAGTTGGAAAGCATTTGGTGGGATGGGGGTGGGGATTCCTGGCTTCTATGCCAGACTCTTATGTTTGCTATATGTAAAGAAGTTCAATAGAGGGGCCCCCGTTGCTTTGATGTAAAGCGGGGACAGATCTTAATGGAAGACCGAGCAGGCGGGATACACTTTGCACTTTCTGATGGAGTGCGCTGAATGCCAATGCAAGAGTCACACCACTGTGTCTCCGTGCAAGGCATGGGTAAACTCTTGCCGTCTGAGGTTTGCGGGGGCCCTGGTGGCAGCAAAAGGTTACGGAGCAGGTATTAGCAGCCCTTTCTGTTTCATTTCATGCCCCCGTTCTCATCCCTTTCAGTTCACGGTTTGCTAAGTGCTTACAAAGTCTGAGGGTTTTCTTCGTTAAGGCCTTCAGAAAATTGCTCGGAGATCTCTGATTGAATTTTCTGTGTGTAGGACTTCATGATGGCATTTGAATGCGCTTTGATCCTATTTGTGAATGGCGCTGGGTAGGCTCTTATTGCTATTTCCAGATGGTGTTACAAGGAACAAACAGTTGTGTTTTTAGGATTTCTCAATAGACTGTCTAGACTGGTCTTGGAGCAGACAGATACAGCCACCCATCAAATTAGCGTTTGTCAGATTTATGGTAATTCCTTCCCGAAGTCCCTTCCTGTCACTGACGTTAAGATTTGTGTCCAGAATTTTTGTGCTGCTCAGATTGGTGTTACTTAACGTATCCTTTATTATTATTATTATTAGTATTTATTTAATCTTTTTATTTCAATTCCTCTGTGTACTTATGACTCCTGAGAAACCCAATCCCTGACACCAGTGGATTCTCAGTCTGCCAGGAAAGGAAACATATTTTTTGTGGCTTTTTTAGAAAATTAGCATTTTCGTGCTACGCCGAGTAATTCGAACCGCTCTCCTCAGTGGGAATCACCTTTTGACAGACACCAGTGCCTTTGTTTTTCCAAGTCTGACCCCTAACAACTTTGATCATGTTCTCATTTACAGGCCTGTCTGCGCGCATATTTTAAAATATAGGTAGAAGCAAGTGTGAGAACCGGCGAGTCTAATCTGAGAAGCTAGGGCTAAAAGAGCAGGAGCAGCTTCGAAATATTTAACTTGCCTTTTTTTAACTTAAAACGTTTGGAAGTGAGGGGCAGTATACCTTGACTTTGGACAAAACAAATGCTTGTAGCATACGTCCTTAGATTCCATAGCCTGGCTATACAATGTTAGGGCAGTACATTTACATTTTTGATGATACTTCATACATTCTTGTGTTTTCCTTTTGTTACATTGGAGTCTTTTCTGACTCGATCCAAGCAGTGCTCTCTTACTGTTGCATTTCACCCTCAACAGACTAGATTGTAAGCTCCCAAGGTCAGAGCCCTCTTCTCCTTTTGTACGAGTTTGATTTTAAATTTGTCCTACCGCCTCTGATCGTAAAGCGCTACGGAATTTGCTGTTGCAATATAAATAAATGTAACGTAATCTTACATGACGGTTACCCCATTGAGTAGAGCCGTTTACTCCTGTGGTATAAATGAGTATTCTAAACAAATTTAGGACAAGTAACAAGATAGTCTTCTTGACCTTTAGTTACTCGCAGTTTATATGTTTTTGCTTTTATTATTTATCTACTTGTACAGTATCTAAAGTCCATTTTTTCATGCTGCATGAAATCATTTGTTCTTTTTATATTGTTTCATGTATAAGCCTCATTACTTGGTGTGGCCTACCGAACGCTTGATTATAAACAAGAATGAACTATAGGGTTTCTCTTTATTCAACGCTATCAAATAGTTAACCTATTCTTGTCTGCAACAATGATTCAGAATGCATTGTGCAGCCTTGAAAACCAAAAAAAAAAGCCAGACGATCAAATGGATTCTGCCTCTGAAGCATAATATTTAGTTCACATATGTACTTCAGAAGCTGAACAAAGCAGCCCCGGCTGCCATGTGTGAAATACATTAATGATGGCTTTCGCTGTTCTTCTAAGGGATAACTTTTTCTCAGCTTACCTCCATTGCCTTGCGATGCATCGCATGGTCCCTGTTGAGTAGAAGAGCATTGGCTTGTGTGCAGGGCTTTTAAAATACTGGTTAATTTCACTTACATTAGGTTAATTGGTTATCTAATATTTATAATAAAGTATGTTTTTACCTGTTTAGTTTTTTTGGTTACAAAAGACTGACTAAATCATTTCTGTGTTAATATCCCCTAAACTCAAGAATTACTTACAGCGTGTTAAAAATTCCTTGACGTTGTCTCAATAAGATCCTGGGTTTAGGCTTCATGTTATGGCAATTATTTATTGCTTGTTTTTTTTATTTTAATTTATTTTATTGTCATAGCTTTTAATGTGGCCAAATATTTGTTCTTTGAAAGGGTATATATTCACGTGAACACTACAGTTTTACACAACAGAGAACTCTAAAACTTTATTTCTATCTGTTGGTTATATTTGGCTCAAATATTTTATTTTATTTTTTTATTATAATTATTTTACAGGCATAGCCCAAATATCCAAAAAATATTCGAATATGAGAACTCGTATTTTGACATTGATATTTCTTTGTTGCAGTGTTTTCGAGCTTTGTGTTGTAAAGGACCGCCACCGCCAAGGCCTGAATATGATATTGTCTGTATAGGGCTGACGGGCTCCGGGAAGACCAGCCTTCTCTCTCACCTCTGCAGCGAGAGCCAAGATAATATTGTGCCTACCACAGGTAACGTATGCATTTTATTGTGGAGATTCCTCCGCATGCAGGTCCGCACGTCGCATGTAATTGCTGCTCAGAGTTTTTGGGTTTCTTCTATAAGAATTAACATATAAGAAAATACTTTTACAGACTGATGAGTGATACGGCAGAATGCTTCTTTCATAAATGGTGAGAGATCTCTAAAAAGACTTCTAGTAGCAAGGACAAAACAAAGCAAAATAACTCCAATAACGCTAAGATGTATGTATCCTACAGACTTAACGAGGGCAGATTACGTGGGCTACTGGGTTCTTTTCTGACGTGTGTTGGTAGCTATTTGTGTAACTGAAGTATTGAGAACGTTTATTGTATTTGATTTACACAGTTTAATTTATACATCTAATTGGGACATTTGGAACTATAAAACATTGGATCCAAAAGGGTAACTGACATCCTAAAAGAATGGATACTTTACAGCGGGCAACATGTAATTATAAACAGCCAATTTCACGGTGTAAAAAATATTGCATACAGTCGGTTAAATTATAAGCATCTTAAGATGTGCTGCAATACATTGTATTAATATGTTGGTGATAGTTCTAGTTATGGCTGACGTTGCCAAAATGGTAAAAGCTAGCAATTACAGTATCCAGTGCAGTTTTAGGCACCCTTATAGGTTTGTTGTCCCTTATACCCCACTGTAGAAGAACGCATATTAAAGTACTCTGTGAGGACTATAATACACATAGCCCTGCAGCTGCCCTCCTCCAAAGTCTCATCGTTATAGCCATTGATTAGCTGCTTCAAGTGGCCAATTGGTGTTAGGATCTCACTCACATTGAAATCAATGGGCATGTTTTCTATGCATACGTAAGCATATGATGTGCATGGAGATGTGTCTGGAAGAACACAACTCCTCCACAGAAATTATTTTGGGCATTGGGGAAAGGGACACGTGCATATGGAGGGATTCTGCAGATTCCTTGCGTGCATGTAAAGGAACCATGGTGCACATTAAAGTTGGCTGGAGTGTCCCTTTAATGTGTTTTTTTGCCAGAATCTGGTATTAATAAGTGATGGTGGGCGTGTGATTGGACATCATTGGAGATCACCCTTTAAAACAAAGAATTCCCTTAAAAAACCAAGAACAGAGCAAAATGTACATCACGTACATCACCAAGAGTTATTTGTTGACAGGATTCTGGAATTCAAGTACTTGATGATCTTTGTAATGCGACTTTTAATTACGTGGTTTATTTAGGAGAATAAGTGAAGCAACATTTCTAACATTCTTATAACAAAACAGGTTTAATCTTTTATACATAACCGAGGTATTTACTTTCCAGAGGGATTAACACTAAGGGCTTGAATTGTTTGCCCCTTCCCTTTAAAGACCGTTGCAATTTTAGGGGTTCTGGCAGTAGTTCCAATGTTTAATGTAGTCCTTTATTATTTTATCACTCGAGCTCAGAATCACTTTTTTTGTCAGTATTGTTTGGGGGGGTATCTTGGGGTCATGTAATCCTGCAGATCTGGAGGGTGAGATCCTATGACCTAAATTTATCAGAGTTCTGCCAAGAAGCATGAATTTCCCACAGACCTTTATGTATTAAATGAGGTCTTTAAGCCCTTCCTGAAATTATCATTATTATTTCTTTCTCAAATTCTCACATTTCTTAGTAGTTGGCAAAATAAGGGTCTCAATTTATATTTCTGAAGATAAAGACTTCCGGTGTCAGCAATGACCGATAAAAATCAAGGTGTGGGGCCACTATGTTTGATTAGTTCTTGTTGCAGAAATCTCAGTATGCTCAGTATGTGCAATTAACCCAAAAAACAAAATGTTTCAATATCAAACTCCATTTAATTTTTTTACTCTTGCAATAGCGTCTGTTGCTGGTAGACCTTGGTATAATTTGAGTGAGGTATAGCTTCTATGTTAGCAGTCTGTAAGGCTCTTATACCTCGCATAAAGTAAGGATCTGAATGATGCATTGATTATGGGAGACATTGTAGCATCACTTGGACTTTGACAGATGTCAAAAGCACTATGTAAGCATGATGGAGCCTTTCTTTAAGACTCGTGAGTTCCTTGCATAATGGGAGGTGAAAGGGTCAAAGATCTTATCAAAGGTAAAAAAAAAAAAATAGTCGGATAGTATGAACATGTACAAATGTTAGAGCTCTCTTGCCCTGGAGTCTTAATCATCAAGTCATGGGTGAACCATACCTTTACAGCGGGTATAAAAATCCAGCATTTGCCTGGTAGTGTGCTGACCAGCGTAATCCACCTCCCCACCAATTGACTACCAGAATATTTTGGACGCAATGCTTGGTAAATAAGATTTTTGTGAAGTCTGTATTCTCATTCCCATATGTTTGATGCAGATAAGTAAGAATATAGAAAATCCTTTTTCCCCCCAGCAGTTTTCATTTCTTGGACTACTTAGACGTCAGATTTTGTCATCCCCAATCTAATCAAACAACAAAGGTGTGGAAGTCTGGGAGATTTAACTTCTAGGAGATTACTGTTTTTTTTCCTTGTTGAACTGGAAGTGCTTGATATTTATTTATCTGTCACTTTTGCAAATGTATTTACTGCTCAGTTAAGCCATATTACACAATTATCTTATTATTGTAAACCAATTAAACCAGAATTATCACCTGCGGCCTCTGTAAATCACAACCGTTCAGGTCACTTCTCCCATACCTTACATATTACAGCTCTATACACTAAATACATCTGTGTATTATAAACCCACCTTATGTGTATAGCATGGGGGAGCAGGATCTGCATGGATCTGCATATCCCTCCCCATTACCTTATCTCTGCCTTATTGTAAAGTTGCTGATTGTTCCTGGATGGTTCAGGCAGTCTTTGTAAGGATCGGGAGGAGAAGGGAGAGGTCCTAGCTTCCAGATAAAAGGCTCCAGCTCTAAATAGATTTGGTAAACTCATGGATTTAGGTTTAATGCTGTGAAGGCGACAGTTTACAATTTAATTTTAGAAATGCTTGTTATGGCTGATGTGTTTTAATCCTTTTTTGTAAATTTAGTTTTTTTTTTTATATTTTACCTCTGTTTAAAAATGTGCATGGACTAAGGTGACAAAACTTTAAGTCTAGGGAACTAAAGGACTGGGAAACAATCACCAATTTTTTATTACTAGCATCAACTCAAAAGCAAACACTTTGAATATACGTATTATATAGATATGGATTATAGACATATAGATATGTATTTTCTTTTAACAGTTTTTTTCTGTTTTTGCATAAGTTTTTTTGGGCAGCTGCATGCTAAAAGTATTGTATGCGTTCTCTCTAACCCAATCTATTAGAACAACACCTCAACTTCTTATCACACTGCCTGTGCAAATGCAAATTTGTAAGACTAAGATCCAGATCCCCTGTAATGCTACAGGGGACCTGGATCCTCCTCTCTGGCAGCCGGTGGACATCTGCATGGGGCTTCTATGAAGGCGCACCAGTGTGACATGACCTTCCGGGGCTCCTCCATGGCTCCGATGGAAATGCTGGGCAGCAGCAGAGGTTGTCTACGCGCATTGTGCGTATGTCTGCCGGCTGCCCCCAATAGACACCAGGGAGTCCGGAGCATGGGGGGCAAGTCTGGGGATGCATTGGTAAGTCTCAAGGGGGGCTGAGTGACATGACTGGGGTGCAGAGTGACAAGCATGGGAACAGATGCGCATACCTGGGGGCAGGTTGGAAAAAGGAAAAAAAAAAAAACATAGTTTTTATTAAATGTGTGTTTACCTGTGAATAATTTACTAGTTAAACTTTTTTTCCTATAGGCTATTCTTATATTAAGGCTTTTTCTTTTTTAGCCCAAATCAATATTAAAATTTTGGGGGGGGTGTCTTTTATAATGAGGGTGGTCTTATATTCGAGCAACAATGGTATCTGAGAATTAAAGCCTCAGTCATTGGGTGTGTGTGTGTCTAGGTCTAATCCAGGCATAAACTGACCGGGCAGATTTGGTAGATTCTCAGCTACTATTGTTATAGACTCTTATGCAGTAAATATATTTACAACGTATTAGTCAATACATTTTGAGTAATAAGATCTATTATAGCTGGAGCAAGAAAGACTTCATGGGGGATGGTAGACCTCAAGCAATGCTATGAATAAATATTCTTTACTCTTGGCATGCATCTGTTTGCCACATATATATTAAAAAGTAGGTAATTTTTAATATTTGGAACTTGCCACTAGCATTGTTTTTATTTGTAGTTTTTTTTTTATTGGTTAAAACACTTGCACACAGTTCTGTTTACTGACCTCTAGATAACATTTCATTTACAATTTTTTTTTTTCCTCTTTAAATTCTAGGTTTTAGCATAAAAGCAGTTCCATTCCAGAATGCCATCTTGAATGTGAAAGAACTTGGAGGTACCATTTCTTTGTTTTATTATTTGCCAGCTAAAATTAGTTTTTAGATTTTTGGTTTATTTGTGCATAATTATGTATTACCGAAAAGGATAAAATAATAATTTGTCTGGGAACTTGGTAACTTCACCCATCACAATCTCTACTGTTTATTTTTGAGTTTTTAGCCACCAAGGTTCCTGATAATAGTGTAAGAACAGGGCCAATGCATTGGTTTATCTTAATGTTTGTGTGAATTATTGCTTTAACAATCATTGCTTTTATGAATGAGAAAATAATTGATTGTATTAAAACAATGGGTTGATAATAGATTTAACATTAGTAACATGGTTTGCTTGTTATACTGAAATAAAGATTCATGCTTAGCTCAGGTTTCTATAGAATATGTTGTGTTAGAGGATGGGGACTTTTTCTTGTCATCATACTTTGCTATTTTATTGCCACGTCAAGTGTTGCTAACAGACTTGGCAGCCGGGAAAGGTGGCGGAATAGTGATGACATCACAAAGATGGCAGGATCCATTACTGAGGAGACGTGACGTCTAATTAGTATTCCAGAGGCGTTTTAGTTTTTTCTTTTCTTCTGAAGATCAGACATAAGCTTTCCATTAATACTAACAAAAAAGTTCTATATGTCTTTAGCAACCTGTTTTAGATGTTGTTTTTTTAATGTTTGGTGTTTTTTATTTTATGAAATTACCTGGGGTTTATTTGTTTGGTTTTTTTCTTCGCTCATTTCTTGCTTGTATTTTGGTAAGACATCGGACACAATTTCAGTTGTATTTTAGTTGCAGAGCAGCTTGTGAAAATGTTGCAAAAATTGTTATTACTGGCTTTGCGAATATGAGTTTGGGCGTATATCTTGCTACCGTATTTCTGTGTTCCTGCAATGTGCTAAGCAGCCATTTATTGTTTCCAGTTATCACTTGAATTTCTGAATTCTCATGTAATTTACTAATTTTCATTTTTAACACTTGTCAAAATGTTTAATATTCCTTGCTTTTATTGTGGTCTATTCTTTATTAAAGAAATAACTACAGATAATTACATCTGAAATGTAATGCCTGGTAGTTAAAAATATATGTGAAAAACACACATCTAACATTTTAACATAAATTTAACATAATTATGGGTTGAGAAGATAGATTGACCGCTCGCTCAGTTATTAGTCAATAACTTTGAATGTGTCAGTAGAGAACAACATTAGAATTTGGACTTGAAAATGAGGAGGGCCCTGCTTAGACAAGCTTCCAACCTCTGGGGCTGATATGAGAATTTGCTTTTGTATGTTGTTGTTTGTGTTATAGTTACAAATGGCTTGGAACACGGCTGCTAGCCACACATTGCCTTTCTTGCATGCTCTTGAAATTCTCCATCTGTTATGTAGCCATGCCAAAGTTACGGCTCACGGAGAGAGCCAAGTGATGGTAATGTGATGGTAAAATGATAGTGTAGAATATTTCAATGTGTAAAATACAAAGCAGAAGTAGTTTACGTCAACATGCCAAGACCAGCAGCCCTTAAAGGTAGTGAATTGGAGATATTGCTGCTTGAATGCTGTGGCGTATTTATCCCTGGCAAATGCTCTGAAAAATACCCCTCGTCTTCTAATCGGGGTCGTCTTCTAATCAGACCTCAAATAGAGGTCTGATTATGAGACTAAGATCCAGATCCCCCGCACCGCTGCAGGGGACCTGGATCCTCCTGTCCCCCCCCCCCATTTAACACCGCCCACACACACACACTTACTGGTGCTTCCTGCTGTATTGCCGGGGCAGCGGGTTGACGTCTACGCGATCCGCGTAGACAAAGTCCGCTGCACCCGGAAGGAGGTGTGGCTAGCAGCGGGGGTTGTCTGCGTCCATCGCGCATACCTTCTCCGACTGTCAGAGATTAGAGTTCCCCGCACCGGTGTGGCACACGCTGCCTCAGCTACACACCGGGGACTCAGAAGTACCGGTAAGTGGGGCGGGGGGGGGGGGTTTGGAGACAGGCGGATCCAGGTCCCCTGCAGCTGCGGGGGATCTGGATCTTAGTCGTCTCATAGTCAGACCTATTTGAGGTCTGACTATAAGACGACCCCGGTGCGGGGAACTCTGATCTCTGACAGCCGGGGAAGGTATCCGCGACGGACGCAGACAAACCCCCGCTGCCAACTCCACCTCCTTCCGGCTGCAGCGGAAGGAGACGTCAACCCGCTGCCTCGGCAATACAGCAGGAAATTGGAAGCACCGATAAGTGTGTGTCTGTGTGTTAAATGGGGGCATAGGGCATTTCTGGAATGCCTTCTACCCCTATATGCCACTCTGGCACTTAGGGGGTTAAAAGGCATATTATGGGGCAGAGTGGCATATAGGGAGGTATAAGGCATTTCAGGAGGCAGAGTGGCGTTAAGGGGGCATTTAATAGAGCACTCTGCCTCCCTGAAATGCCTTATACCTCCCTATATGCCACTCTGCCCCATAATATGCCTTTTAACCCCCTAAATGCCAGAGTGGCATATAGGGGTATAAGGCATTTCTGGAGGCAGAGTGCTTTATACAATGCCTTTTAACTCCCTTAATGCCACTCTGCCTCCTGGAATGCCTTATACCTCCCTATATGCCACTCTGCCCCATAATATGCATTTTTAACCCCCTAAATGCCAAAATGGGATATAGGGGTATAAGGCATTTCTGGAGGCAGAGTGGCACATAGAGGGTCAAAAGGCATATCATGGGCCACAGTGCCATATTGGTGTGGCAAGCCTGGGGGCAGATGTGTGTAACTGGGGGGCAGGTTGGAAAATACAAGGAAATAAAAACAAAAAAAATATTTTTCTCAATCATAGCTTTTATTTAAAAAAATAGTTTACATGAATTAACATTTACTGGTAAAACTTTTTTCCTTTAGGGTCATCTTATATTCAGGCTTTTTCTTTTTTTCCTAAGTTAATATTCAGATTTTGGGGGGTCGTCTTATAATCAGGGTCGTCTTATAATCGAGCAAATACGGTACTTACCAGCGTCAATGTGTCGTCGATGTGAAGAATGCGCAGGTACTGGGAGAGCTGCTACACCTGCTCCCAGTGCTTTTCCTCTTGCCATATGGTTTAGAAAAGTGCCATGAGCACGGTAGGCAGGCAATTTTTTTTTTTTTTTAAATAAATACATTGAGAAAACTATCTTTTATTTATATAGCGCTAACAATTTGCACAGCTTTTTCTTAATACATTTTAAAGGGTAAGACAAATCCAGAACTGACAAAGACAAACCGATACATTAGGTGGAGAGGGTCCTGCTTACAATCTGGATTCCCCCCCCTCTATATTTGTTCATACATTTGTACATTTGAATTCCACATTGTCCAGCTACCTATATGTTCCCTCGCATGTCTGTTAGGAGACTGAGACAGGCTGTATTGTTCCAGGCAGAACGTGCCCCAGCTTGCCTATAATTAACAAAACCTTCTTGACATCAGATCCAGACTCCCACAGAAGATCAGGTTTGCTGTAATGATTTCTGATTGCTGTTTCATATTTATTTTTTCATCAATGCTTGATAGTGTTGGACTTTCTTTTATCTTGCTATCTGTTCATATACAATATAATATGAAACATAAAAAAATAAAAGTAGGGACATATAGTTACAAAAGGAACTTACGTTGACTTAAAATATCGTACATACAGGAAGTTTTTTTTTTTTAAATTTCCGTCAAGTCATCAGTTTCTATTTTATAAAAAAAAAAAAAAAAAAGGCTAAATTGTTCATATCAATTGGGGATCAGCGGCATCCTTTTCTGGTATAGAGAAGTCTGGCTAAGCTCTGCAAACGGCACCCAGGATTCAACCGCTACCAAGAAAGAAGCATGAGGATGTGGGAGAAATGGCAAATGTAATAAAGCCAGCTTCTACATCCAGTGATTCTCTGTAAATTTTATATATATATATATATATATATATATATATATATATATATATATATATATATATATAATATATAATTTTATTTTATTTTTTTCTTTTAAATATTTCCTTAAGGAGTGATATTTTTCAATCGCCATCATACTCTTCTTCTCTTTATGTCTATAGCTGAGAACCACACTTTTTTTAATTTTAAAAGCATTTTTCCTTTTCTTTGTTTATTTTAAATATACTTGTTGACCCGGGGCATGTCGACCATGCCCTTCAGAGACCGCATAATTAAGTTGTGCGGTCTGGTGACAAACCACACAATTGAACCTCATAGACCTCTGGTTTCATTTGGGTTTCTCAGTGTGGCTAATGAGTTTTAAACTATCTAGCATGCACGGCGGGAAGAATAAGGACAGTGCTGTACATGTTTTTATTTTTTTTTATTTTAGGATGTCCCCTTCAAGGGTCTCAAACTTCTTGCAACATTTTCGCAACGTCAATCTTGCAACATTTTTGTGATATGGGTGAATTTTAGAACTTTAGTTTTTCAGTTGGGAATAACATTTTCTTGGTTAAATATATTTAAAAAATAAATAGGTACAGTTTAGACCTCGCGTAAGTACAAATCCTTTTGAAGACTATTCTATTATGTTACCCAGGAGCATCCAGGAGGCATGGCAGGTATTTTGAAATAATTTGTTACTGTCTGCAAATTTACTAATGAATGCAAAGCCTAGAGTGTTGGGTTACTCTTTGATCTTGATGTGGACTCAAAGGTCTATAATTTTAAATAAAGCCAACCCAAAATGACCTGTGTTCCAAGTTGAAAAAAAAGATGTTGGATAAGGATTTAACCCAAATATTACCATTATGGCGTTGCTGGATCGTACCGTGTTTGAAGAAGAAAATTAAGATTCTTAAGCACAGAGTGGAAATCTTCAGATTATGACATTCTTGCATCAAACGACGAGTTTTGAGATTCGAAGCCAGTCAATCAACCTGGTAGCCCTCCCACTCCGCACCATCTGACAGCTGACTCCTTGGATTTGAAGACCCAGGAATAGATGGATGAGTCAGCCTCGGCGCTGTGAGGCTAGTTGGGACACGCCAGCCTCCACTGCAGACCAAATTTCCTATCCTGATCTCTCATGAGACACAGACTGCCTTAACATAGTTTTAGGCAATTTGTCACAAGATCAGTAGTGGCTTAATGAGCATGAAGACTCTTGATGGAGCGTTCAGCAGTTGCTGTGTCATGGAGGTTAACCCAAAATTGGCTTTGGTGATAGAAAATAATTGGGGGGAAAAAGCAAAGTTTACACAGAATCTTTGAGCGTTGTGCTTTCTTTTGAACTGTCAATGATTCATAGTAGCAGTGTTTAGTTAATTTCTCTTGAGACCATGGTAGTGTTTACGTTTCATTATTTAGATTTTAGTCATGAATGGCTACTTTACCACAAATAGTAATTTGTTTTGGGCCAAACGAGCAAATAAACAAGAGAAAACTGTTATTGTTCACAATGCCGTGCTCTGTTGACAAATCGGGCTTTAGCCTTTGATCCATCATGTAGTATGTTTTGTTAATAATTTTAGCATATCCATAATATAGGAGTTTATTTTCCCTAGTAAAACAGAGATTAGGTTAATATTTAATGTTTGTGTTGGACAATTTACAGATGTAAATTTAGGAAATACTCTGTTTGAATTTAGTGACTGAGCCAAAAGTTGTATATCCAGGTATCCAGTAGAATGTTACAGAAATTTGCCATCTAAAGAGACTTATTGTTTGAGATGACATCTTTGCAAGCAATATCTGAAGCGTTCTAAGCTTTATTGTAAAGTTCTAATTATAATAGATCACTTTTGTGATGTTGGCTTCCTTCTGTATGCTTATGATAGTTTAGATAATATTTAAAAAAATATCCCTGTTTTAATGCCAACAATCCCTATTTAATATACATATCTGCCTGATTGTGTGATTGTATTTCTTAATGTTAATAGTATGGTTGGATAATGATTAAAAACATTCGCACCAGGAGACGTGCAGTTTACATCAACTGGGTATTTCGCTCGAGAATTCTTCTCGAAGAAGAACTTGATGACCATGTATGATAAATTAAAGCTGAAGTGTCATGGAAAAATTTATATTCTCCCCCAAACATGCATCTGGTTTTATTTCATTTTGTTGCCATTGTTGTCAGTCGTGATATTTTGGGTCATTTTCCCTGCTCAGACACCTCACTGATGTAATTGTTCACGGCAGTGTCAACCATAATGAATCCCGGCTTGTACAATGAAGTCCTCCGTTCCATAGACCCGCTGGGTAATTAAAACTGAGCTGTTCTGTTACTTACCACAGTATGATTATGGTGTCGTTGAGTTTATTTAGCAGATTGGGCAGATTTTTAAAATGTATTTATATAAAAGTAGCACAATAGTTCTGAAAACTCATTTTTAATGTGGTAATGGTAATCATCATTTTGCGGGCGTTATTTAAACGTTTTGCTCCACCTCACCGGTATAACATGGCATTAAGATGCTCTGCGGTCTTCTCGCAAGGGAAATGTTAACCATTTTAATCCATAATGGAAACTGCAACCCCCGTTTTAGGAGTCCCCACCATTGTTTGCCTATTTCTTGGCTGAGGATAATTGCGGTTTCACCCCCAATAAAGGCTGGAGGTTGCACAATTCTGTCTATAATACTCGCTTTGTCTTTTTGTATCAGAAAACTTGTTAAAATATCAGTTTAAACCTTTAGCAATTGCAGCTCGAAGACAGTGTTTCAGATTTGTTTTGTACACTTTGTAAGTGTGATAACGTCTGGTGAGTGTAAAGGAATGTTTGACGCAGGCAGGAGAGTTTGGGGCTGAGATTACAGCAGAGTCTATTGTTTTTTGCCAATTTCTCAAGTTCTATTTTTTTTTTTACTAAGAATATTTAAGCAATCCATATACCACCTCTCTCCCTCGCCTTCCTTTTAAACCTAATACCTATATATATTTTTGTATAAAAGGGTCTGTGGGCTTGATGCTGGTAAGATGAGCGCAGGGTTAGAAAAATGGCAGTGGCATAAATGTTGATAATGCCAACGTTCTCATTAGTGTAATAGTATAATAGCATTAATCCTACCTAATTATTTTGCAATGCATTTGGCCCATGACATACTTTGCCCCCCCCCCCCCCCTCACAATTCTTGCATATATTTTGGAGGAAATCCTAATAATAGGGCATTGCAGGGGCAGATGACCACCTGCACTTAGTTTTGGTTGTTAGAACTTGGCCTGCCAGATTTGGGTCTGCTGGCAGCTATGCAGTTGCAGTATAGCACATGTTTATTGATTAGGGGTTATTATCACAATCTATTTTTTTTATATGCGGATGTAAAGTTTTTAGGACATTTTATTTTGCGTGCTACTTCCAAATGAAATACTAAGTGCTAAAGGGTCCATTCTTGTGTTTAAGTGCCCTGGCCGTACCTAGATGAAAACAAGCTGCCCTTTCTCCGGTACGTGTCAGATTTTACTGCAACAGTAATGTTCTGCATATTGAATCAGTCGATAGAGCGCACTGAGCAATACCTCTTTCAAAAATATTTTTATCTTTAGAAAAATTTTGAGTGTTGAACAAAATTTGCTCTACATTTTTTACCTTGTGCAAAATGGTTGCCATCTGAATTCAGTCAATATACCAGTTCACCACTAAGTGGCGCTCTAATGCACGGTTTTGTTTTAGACACTGTTTGTAACTTTTGGATCTTGTACGTTTTCGAGATTGCTAAATGCTGTGTATATGTGGTGGCCATATATAGGTCCATATGCTGATAGACCATATCGGTGCTTTTAATAAAATAAAAATTTTTTTATTAAGAGTCCCTCGGCTGTAGCATTATACATAGTCTGTTTGGCTGTTACAATGACTGCTGATGCTTAAAGAAACATCTTAATATTCAAGTGTGAATTGAGTATTCTAAAAAAGTGTAAGATATAAGCAATGTAATAAATGCAAGTGTGTGTCTGCTACCCACAGCCAAAAGTACTCTTTGAAGTATGGAAGTATCCACCTCTCTTCACTATCCAGCATCATATACAGATTTGACCGGAGTGCATAAATGTTTCTTCTCGTTGCCTTAGAAGTAAGTGCTTGACCTGAAGCACACAATTTAACTGCTGGGTGATAGCTGCAGCATCCCACATAAAAAATCCTCAAGAATATTTAGTAAAATTTTTGCAATAAAAAAAATAAATTCAGATTTGTGCCCTTTTGTGGATGTGTTTAGTAATTAAAGAGCGGCCTATACGGGCAGCAGGATCTTTGGAGTCACTATGTATCTATACACTTTAAACAATGAAATGATAGAGCGCCTCAGACAGGCTGTCCTGTGTACCTGCAGAATACATGGACGGGACGTTTCGGGGAGGAACGCCATTTATGCAGTGATGCAAGGAAATGAGACAAGGACAGGTGCTGTCAATTTGCAATTCATGAGCAGGATAAGAATAGAGACAGCCAGGGAATTCTGGCTGCAGTTCAATGATCCCGTTCTAATTAGAAAAAAAATTGTCTGGGATAGCTGCAATGATTTAAAGGAGCTGAGGTAAGCGATTCCAGACTCAAGCCATCCAAAACACCAGGGCTATCTCCACTAGATGGCTACAATTTTAGTAAATCCTTAACACCTTTCGCTATGTAATGTCCAAGGATCACAAGTGGTTATCACACTGTAGTTGGCATTAAGATGAGATGTTCTGCGCACGCATCTATGGCACACATTGATGTACCACACACTTAATAAGTCACACGGATCAGAAACAAAAGTTGGAAGGCTCTGCTCAAGTGAGCTTACAATCTACAAATAATGTTTCTGGCCACTGCATGTCTGCATGGTTCCTTATCTTAAAAAAGTAGAATGTCTATCTTAATCACAAGTAGTTGAATTTGTTACCTTTTTTTGCCAACAAGGAAAAAGATGTAAACTTAAATGCTTTCCCCAAAGCTTATGTGACATTTTTTTCTTGTTTTATTCACTACTACTATTTCACGATTTGTTATGAAGGTCCAACACTAGCAAGTTTCTCTAGCAAGTAGGTCCCTGTATAATGCATATTATAAAAAAGGAGACCTTGAGGAAAACTTACTTAACTATACTTGTACACGGCCAGTTGTGCTCTTTCTCCACCAGAAGCCTACTAGGATAGTTTAAGTTTTCTTGTGGGCTAATAATGCAATATCAGTGCTTATTAATCACCCAGAGGGATGAATGAAGGTCTATGGAAGCATTCAGCTCCGTGTGTTCTTTTTGGCTGTAAATCTGTCGCATCACTGTCTGCGATGGTGTTCTCAGTTTGTGCAGATCAAATGAAATTCGCTGGGAAAATAAAGTACCTACCTTTCCCAGCACATAAATTTTATACAATTCTCTATTTAACTCATATATATATATATATATTTAATTTTCCAAGGTGTTGTTTGTAAACTATTATTGGTTATTGGGTCATACAAATGTGTTTAATCTATAAATGATCTCCCGAACACCTGTACAAATACAATAGATCCTTAATCTGTAACTATACTGGTTCCTGGAGGTGTCAAACATTATAAAGGGGATGAAGGCACCAAAAATAATTTCCACCTTCTTGATGCCAAATGGGCCAAAACATAAGAGCCAATTTCCATTAATCAGAATCATGATTGGATTAGATCACAATTAAGTAAATCGCCAATAATCTGAAATTGTAATCCTGTGAAATCTGTGATAATAAGTAAAATGTGTATTTAGAACCAAAATAAACAGCAGGGAAAAAACACACCGATGGCTAGCTAGCTGCTCTTTGTTTCATTTATTAAAAATACAATGTGACAGCTGTATTTATCATTGCTAACCGTATATAACAATATAACCAACGGGTGTTCAATGTGTTGTTTGATTTATGGTTTCCTTTTCCACGTTGAATATTTACACTGTTTTCACTTGACCTTTCGTGTAATTATGTAATAACACGGACCATCTGCACGCCATAGTTTTTGTGTATTTTGGTAATTATAGTAAACCCCTATGCTAAGTGGAGTTTAGCAAGTGGTTTTTGGGTATACACATATGCTGCGAGTGGGTGTACGCAGGATGTGGATAGACATTTCCATGCGATAGTCTGATGAAATGGGATGTTTAGCACTGCTGATAAGGTCGTATGTTTTTTTTATTTTATTTTTTTAAATGCCCAGTCCTGTTAATTGGGAGAGGTATATACTGGTGCATATGGTAAGGTCAGATTCCTGCTATGGAACTTGGTGCAGTTATGTGTGCAAAGAAGCAGAAATCTATAGCTGTGCGCTGCCATCTCAAAGCATTTGGCCTCCGTTTTCTACCTGCCTTTGGTTAATACCATACTTGCTCGATTATAAGAGTATTAATTTGGGAAAAAAAGAGTTTGAATATAAGAGAAAAAAACTTCACATGTAAACTATTTTTTCATATTTAATAAAAACTATGCCTGAGAAATGCATTTCCCTTTTTTTTTTTTTTTTACATTTCCTTTTTATTTGCAAACCTGCCCACAGATATGCATTATACCCTTTATATGCCACTTTGCCTCTCTGAAATGCCTTATACCCTTCTATTTGCCACTCTGCCCACCTGAGATGCCACTCTGGACCCCTCCCGGCTTCCCAATGCATCCCCATACCTGTCTCCTGTGCTTCAGACTCCCTGATGTCTACCTGGTGACTGAGCACTGGAAGGTCATGTCACGCTGGTGCTCCATCATAGAAGCCCCAGCGGAAGTGCTGGGTAGCAGCGGAGGCTGTCTGTGTGCATCGTGCAGACGTCTGCTGGCTGCCAGAGAGGAGGATCCAGGTCCCCTGCAGCACTGCGGGGGATCTGAATCTTAGTCTTTTAGTCAGACCTCTATTTGAGGTCTGATTAGAAGATGACCTCAAATATAAGACATTTGCTCTGAAAAAAACCTTGTCTTTAGGGCTGAAACAACGAATCGATAAAATCGATAATAATCGATAACGGAAATCGTTGTCGCCGATTTCCGTTATCGATTAATCGAGTGATCGATTCGTTGTTGGAGCACTCGGCTCCTTTTACTTACCTCCGCGAGCGTTCCCCGCTTCCGCTACACACGCTGCACCGCTCTGTGCGAACGGAGCCACTCGCACAGAGCGATTCGCAGGGGTGGGGCTTCAGGGGATGCAGGGCAGAGTGGGGGTGGGGATGCAGGGCAGGAGACTGGGTGCAGGGCAGAGTGGGGGTGGGGGTGCAGGGCAGAGTTGGAGACT
Organism: Sceloporus occidentalis; assembly: GCA_023333645.1. Taxonomy (NCBI): domain Eukaryota; kingdom Metazoa; phylum Chordata; class Lepidosauria; order Squamata; family Phrynosomatidae; genus Sceloporus; species Sceloporus occidentalis. The sequence continues at coordinate 375,757 of JALMGF010000180.1, forward strand.
GGGTGCAGGGGCACAGTGCCAGGGCTGGGTGCAAAGTGCCAGGGCTGGGTGCAAAGTGCTGGGTGCAAAGTGCCAGGGCTGGGGCAAAGTGCTGGGTGCAAAGTGCCAGGGCTGGGTGCAAAGTGCCGGGTGCAAAGTGCCAGGGCTGGGGCAAAGTGCTGGGTGCAAAGTGCCAGGGCTGGGTGCAAAGTGCCGGGTGCAAAGTGCCAGGGCTGGGTGCAAAGTGCCAGGGCTGGGTGCAAAGTGCCAGGGCTGGGTGCAAAGTGCCAGGGCTGGGTGCAAAGTGCCGGGTGCAAAGTTTCTTGAACAGTAATAGTCCACCTCTTTTCAGAATGTTTGGGGTTATTTTGTTTCATAAATATTGTGTTTGGGTTTTTGTACTTTGAAAATATTGTTTTTTTATTACATCATAACAAAATAAGAATGTTAATGTAAATTTTAAGTTGTTTTTTAACATCCAGTTCATTAAATTATTTTAAATAAACAAAAAATTTGCATATTGTTTTTTTTATCCGATTAATCGAAAAAATAATCGGCCAACTAATCGATTATTAAAATAATCGTTAGTTGCAGCCCTACTTGTCTTATATTCGAGCACATATGGAAAGTCTCAAAACATGTCACAATGCGAGTGTTAATATGGGTTGATAAAGAAATGAGAGATACAAGCAGAAGCCCATTTGGCACCTGTGTTTAAGTATTATTATATATATACATGGAGGCTTACGTCCTCCATGGATGGGTGGATTTCTGAGGTGTGTTTGAGGAGCCAACCATAGGTCTTGGTGGTTAGGATTGGAGGTTTAGCACTAATATTGAAGGCCAAATCAATGAATTAAGGTTACTGAGAGAGGTGTAGCAAGGTACTGAAAGCTAAGCCCTGTGATACAATTCTGAAGTTAAAATGGAACTTGAGAAGAAGCCTTCCAAAGACTAATCAGGTAGATTTTACTCAGATCAAGAGACGAGAGCATCCATATAACAAAAGTAAGAAATATTTTTCAGAAAGCATGGCCATCAGCGTTAAAAGCACCGGGGAGATGAAGGATATGCTAAGTTGTATGATACTTTCATTTGAGATGTTCAGTTTTTCCAGCGTTTTAATGTGAAGCTGGGATTGAAAAGCTCAGAAAGGAGAAGGTTCGTGATGAGGGCTAGTACGATGGTTGCAGATGGGGAAAGCCAGAAAATTATTTTGTTTACCATGCCAATTTCCAAAACCATTGCTAATTATTTGGCTAGTACAGCATATACATAGCAACAAAGCAGACATTGCTGCTCACTAATGTTTAGAATGTTAAAGAACATTCCACTGGCTCCTTCCAACATGATGTATGCGGTGTCATTTGGGTGCATTTTTCTTCTTGATGGACAACTTGATTATATCATCAGCAAGGGAAAAAATGTACATGTATAATTGAGTAAAAGTTCTGTCCTTTAAGCTTAATCTATTTCTTTCAGGTATTTCTAACTGTTCTTTTTCAGCCTTTCTAAGTATGTTATTATAAACATCCATTAATTTTATCATAGGTGGACATATAAATGCCAACCTTTACATTAGTTATGAATGGTAAACATATTCTGTAATAAGTTCATTAACGTTAGTGGACATTAATCAAATTTTTTGCAGCCTTATTTATTTTCATGGTGGTACTTTAAACAGGATACAGTTGACACAGTCTAGATTGGTGGCTATGATCTCATTCTTCAAGGGGGCAGATAATTCTGTTTATGAAAGATTTTTGTGTAGGTGGCTTGTAACCCTGTCTGGGGCCCATAAAAATTCATTTGGATATCAGTTTTCTGGAATAAAATATCCTTTTTGTGTACTTTATGAAGCATTATTCAGAAGAGCAGTAAAAATCACCGGCATTTTAAGTTATAGGACCCAGTGTACGCTAAAATGTGGCACTTCATATGTCTGGGTCCATAAAAGAATGGTATATGCTTTTTAGTTTAACTGTTTGTATATGGTAATCAATGGTCTGAGGCTGGTCTGCTCTTGTGATCTATTGGGTAGCAGAAAGACCTGTGTCTTCACTATCACAAATTTCTTACGCTTCTCTGTGCGTATGATGAGGTTACCGTGTCTGCTCTGGCAGAGATGTGTTCTCCTGTAGACAAGATCAGCCTCTCGGCGTTGCAGCTACTTAAGGAGCTCAGATAATGGTGGAGTATACCATTGATAATGTCCAAGGGTCATCCCCCCCCCATTTTTGGGTCCCAGTTTTTTTTTTAAGAATTATAAATTTGACTGAGACATTGCCCCTCCAGGCTCTTTCCTTAGATAAGAGAAAGCAAAGTGTTCCTGGAGTAAAGGTTGACAATGCTGTATTTATCTTCTAATGAGGGAAAAAATATTCTCGGCAAGATTTTTGAGAAACTTCCAGCTACATAACTCAAGTGTTCCGTTTGTCATCTATATTAATACTTTGTGTCTCTAATTTTGTTGTGCTGTCCACTTCTTTCAAAAGAATGGGACAAATACTTTTTCCCCCCAGATAATTTGAATCCATATGAACTAAATACAATGTCCTGCATATCTTTTATACCATTTGGCTTGTGTTGGCATTACTGTATCTTATAAAGCTGCTTCTCTTAACACATACTACTTTATTTTTATAAAGGAGCAACTAACATAAGGAAATACTGGAGTCGCTACTACCAGGGATCGCAAGGAGTAATATTTGTTCTCGACAGTGCCTCGTCGGAAGAAGACTTAGAAACTGCCAGGAATGAGCTACATTCCGCCCTCCAACACCCTCAATTATGCACTTTGCCATTTTTAATACTGGCCAACCACCAAGACAAGCCTGCAGCTCGCTCACTACAAGAGGTATTTTGTACCTTCATTTTCTCTGTTTTCTGTGTGACTCGTACGATGCTCGCTCCTCTGCTCTTGTAGATATGATTGGGATGGGAAGACCTACCTTATGTATTGCATGGAGTTCAAGGAACCAATGGAAGCAGTCATATGGCTTTTGGCTTCACTGACTATGCCTCTCCCTCCACCATTGTGGTCTGAGAGCATGATACATTTATGTTCCTTGTGGAAAAGTGACAGTAAAAAGTTGCAGTTTTATTGTTGACCAGTCAAGTGTTTTCCTCTTCTCTTACCAACCCTTTATCTCAACCTTGATCCTTAACAGTACCCGGAAAATATATAAACTAGAATGCATTCTAACCCATTTATTTTACTAATTATATATGATTAGTTTGATGTTAGGTGAAATTGCAGGGTAGTGTAGTGGATTATATTATATATGGATGTAATATACTTTCCTTGTTTAGTATCATTTCTTTGGATAACTTTATTCTTGCTGATTTAATCACCTAAATTGATGCTACCCAGAATATAGCAGTCAGCCCAGGCTCATGCAAAAGTGATGCTTAGCAACCCACTGGTCAGCATGCAATTGAAAAGAATTTGGACATTGTCCCTAATGATTGGTAAAAATAAATAAGAAAAACACCATACATTTGTATTGGAGCATAAACCTCGTATTATCAAGCCCCTTTGTTCTTTATATCATGAACAGGGTCAGATATGCTGACCTGCTCAGATCTCTTAATTCTAACCACTAGTGGTGACCTACATAGCCCAGAAGAGAATGCCCGGGTACTTCCATTCACATAATATCTCCTCAGAGTTCAAGATATGGGGCAAAACTCTACAGTCTGTGCGAGAGCATTACATGGTATATGCTTTAGAATATTTGAGAGGTAAGTCCCATGAATACTCCTGGCTGCTCAGACTCAACTGGCACAAAGGGCCAGCATAATGTTGGACCTGCTCTTATCCTTTTGACATACAGGCTTCACCTCTGGCAAGATAAACTACATGAGGCCAGAACTATTTTAATTTGTATATTTGCCACACTAGTGATTGGTGTATCTTAAGCAAAAGCACAGCATAAGTGACTTGTGCCCTTAAGTTTTTTTTTTTTTTGTTTGTTTGCTTTTTAAAACATGTTATTTTGGGATGAGGAAAGACCACTGCCCTTCTTGACCGTTTCTGCAAGATTCTACATCAACCAACCATCATCGGCTTTTTCGCCTACTTCACTTTGCAAGACAAGTTCCATTTAATTCATGTTTAGCTTCAACAGGTCTGGCGGTAAATGTGTGTAGGTGTGCCTAGTCGAACTGAACCAAATTATCAATAGGGTAGGGTGTAGTGTGTACAAATGTTCTATAGCATCACTCGGTACAGAGCTCCAAACTTCCTCTGGAAGCAACATCAGCACAAGCGCTGTGCATCAGGAGCTTCACAAAATGCGTTTCTATGGCTGAGCAGCTGCACATAAGCCAAAGATAATCATGCACAATGCCAAGCGTCGGCTGGAGTGGTGTAAAGCAACTCGACTTTGGAACAATTGAAAAGTGTTCTCTGGGGTGATGAATCCCTTAACGTTCTGGAAATCTGATGGACAAATCTGAGTTTGGCAGATGTCAGAGGAACTCTAACTAATGACTACCGTAAAGTTTGTAAGAGGGATAATGGCCTGGGCCTGTGTTTTCAAGGTTTTGGATAATGTTAATTCTACAGCATATAAAGACATTGTAGGCAATTGTATGCTTACGCTTAAGTGGCACTGGTTTGAGGAAGGCCCTTTCCTATTCCAGCATGACTGTGCCCCCTGTGCAAAAGGCAAGGTCCATAAAGACATGGTTTGTGTAAGGAAATTCCAGTGGCCTGCAGAGAGCCCTGACTTTTAACACATTTGGGATGAATGAGAATGTTGGTTGCGAGCCAGGCCTTCTCGACCAACATCAGTGCCTGGCTTCACATATGGCCTTTTTGCTGAATGGGCACAAATTCGCACACACCAAAATCTTGTGGAAATCCTTCCCAGAAGAGAGGAGGCTGTTTTATCCACAAAGGTGGGGCCTAACTCCATATTAAAGCCCATGGTTTTGGAATCTGATGTCCAACAAGCACGCATGGGTGTGATGGTCAGGTGTCCGCAACACAACGCATTATTTTAGCATATTAAAGATTTACAAATCTAGAACCGAAGAATGGTTATGAATCTTGTGTGACATTAAACAGCTGTAAATGTCATTGAGTAGAACATCTGCATCATGCAGAAGCAACATGGCGGCTCCTGTATACAAAAATAGATGACAAATCATTTTTTATATTTGTGTGCACAGTATGAATTAGATTAGACTTGGATGATCTAAACACCGGACCAGATTTATGTTTCCATCCCTTAATGACAATTGATGTGCCTGGCACTGTAACGGCTCTGGAGAGTAGCCACAAGCGCCATAGCTAGAGATGTTGCGTCATGCATGATGGTGGCACCCCTTAAAAAATAAGAGTCTGGAGAGACTCTCGAACTCTGAGTTGAATACAGGTGCTCCATTCATCCGTGCAGGTCAGTGCAACCACAGTGCGATTTGTAAAATAAAAAATAGTAAAAAATTTAATAAAAATGTAGTAACATTTATGAATAACTCTCCAGTGATGTCGCCATCAGGAGAGCAATGCAGTTCAAATTGTAAAAATAAATTTTATATATATATGTAAGAGAGATGTATATAAAATGTTTTTTCTTGATAAGCAAGTCTTAAAATCAGCTCTGTATCTTCAAAAAAGAGTTAAAATATTGGCTTGTGAAATACCCGTGGGGTGTCTAGTTTTAAAAAATGTATGATTTCATGGGGGTAAATTGAACTGACTGGCTACAAAGATGTCACAAATAGGACATGGGGCAGAATGACCAGATAATGAAAAAAATGGTATTGAAATGGCAACTTGTATGCTACTTGTACTTAATGCCTTTATAACTTGCAAAGTAACATAACACTTAGGACAAATTAGATTCAAGTTGTATGTTTTTGTCATTAGCTTTTGTAGGTGAGTAAAATATGTTTTTCAAATAAGTTAGGATGTCTTTTGTTTTTCCTTAATTTTCACCATAATTTATAATTCACACTTATAGTAAAATAAATATGATCAAAAAATGGTATCTAAAGAAAGCCCTTCGTGTCCTGGAAAACAACAATACATCATTTGTGTGGGTACTCTAAATGTGAGAAAAGAAAAGTACAGCTAAATGGCAACACCACAGCCATTGTTCTTTTAATTTTTTGTACCTTTCAGAACAGCTCTGTCCTTGAGGGTTTAAATAAATATGAAATGTGGGTTTAGTGTGTAGTGCACTTAATCATTAAAGCACCACTATGGAGTAAGATTTCAGTGCTGCAAATCTTTGCAGGGTCGAAGTTTATTTAGGAGTTATTTCTGATAAAAACAACATGCTTGAATGTGTGTAGCACATACGAAAAGGAACGTATTATTGCATATTTAATTGTCTTTCAAATGCCAAATTACTGTGCACACTAAAATGCATTAATGTTTTATTTCACGTGTGTCTAAATATCTGCTTAAGTATGCTATGTTTTCCTTGTCACATCATTCCTCATTGACATACAGGCCCCTAAACTGATTAAGGGTTTGTTATTTTTAAGAGTTATACATGCTTCCGACATAGCGGTGTTTCAGCTTGTCCAGTGTCTATAAGTGCATTTCTGTCCGTGCTAAGTGTGGCCTGTTATAATGGTTTGCTAATAATGTGCTGGGAAGTCAGCTGACAGAAGGAAAGAAGCTTTTCTGTGTGGTTCTTTAGCAGGAAACGTGGTGAACTTGGTGGTAAACCTTTCACTGAGTGATGAGGAGAAGCTTAAATAAGAGTGAATGACTTTGCTTCCTGCCCTTCATCTGTTTGACATTATTCCATCATTGTTACTAATTGCATACTTTCTGCAATTTTTAAAATATAGAAGTTTTTCCATTAAATGTTGAACTCTTAGACTTTGATGCAGACTTCATATGTTGTTAATATTATTTAATGTAAAATATTAATTGAAAATGCCAAATACAAAGACGGCATAGGTCTAAATAACAGGGCTCTTTAAACTCTACATGTTTTCACGTCATCAATCCTCGGCAATAGTGAAAATGGGTCTACTAATAATGGGATTGATAATTTTTAAAGTCTACTTTTCTATTGCACAAGTAGAATAGTACCAATGTATTTTTTTGGGGGGGAGGTTATCATCATTCTAGTTCTTAAGGCGAGATGCTCAATTCTCTTTCAGATTTCAACATTTTCATTTGATTACATATAGGAATACAGACCACTTTATATATTTCCGTCAGCACCAGAGGCTTATTTGCGTTCTTGTGAATGAAACATAATTTTTTACTTATTTATACTATTTGGAAAATGAGAGCCGTATAACAATCCTTATTAACTTTAAGTGGGAACATTTTCTCACCAAGACCCTACGACTCTGTCTGAAGAAGCTGATTAGTAGCCAGAGATGCTTTGAGCAGATGCTTGGTTTATTCACCTTTTTTGGGAAAAATATTAGCTAATATCCTCAAATGTATTCAATTTCTCCTTCATTGTAAGAAGTTCAATACATTTTTTTTCTACTAGAAGTAAATTTACAAATTTACAAACCTGGCAGGTTGTAAGATCAGGATTACGGACACATTGTATATGAATTAGTGAGTGCAGAGATTTTTTTTTTTTGATTTTTTTTTTTTTTAAGGATTATATATAATTCAAATTTTTTATTTTTTTGTGGGTCCATGTGAATAGATGAAGGCCTTTCTTTAGCCATCCGCAGCTGAAAGGTGCCCATAAGCCTTTTAATGTGGAAGTACCGTATTTGCTCGATTTATAAGACGAGGTTTTTTCCAGAGCAAATGCTCTGAAAAATACCCGTCATCGTATTATCGAGGTCGTCTTCTAATCAGACCCCAAAAAAATGTCTTACTGGGCTTTGGTCGCGAGCAGCGTCTCTGCTACTAGAAGCAGGAGAACAGGAACCTAGCACATAACTCCTCACATAATCTACCTCCCCCTCCTTCCTCTGGGGGCGGGGCCAGAGAAGTTGCTCGCACAGCCGGGCCCCTGCAGAAGTCTGCAAGTGGGAGATCTGCAGTTCAGGTAAGGGGGTTGGGGGGTTTGAGCAAGTATGTGTGATTAATGGAATGAATGAGTATTTAAATGTTTGTGAATGAGTGTGTGTGATAGCATGGATGTGTAAGGGGGGTGGGGGTGGTAGCATGGCATAGGGAGGCTGTAATCACACTACTATCATCCCCAGCTTCCAGCATGCACTGGCTGCCTTGGCTTGATAGGAGTGTGATTGCTGTTAGCAGTTTATATATAATATATATATATATATATATATTATATATAAACTGCTATCTCCAGAAATGCATTTTAACCCCCTATATGTCAGAGTGGTGTGGCATATAGGGGTATAAGGCATATCATGGGGCAGAGGGGCATATAGGAGGGTATAAGACATTTCTGGAGGCAGAGTGGTATATAGAGGGTTAAAAGGCACATCATGGGGCAGAGTGGCAAATAGGGGGGTATAAGGCATTTCTGGGGGCAGATGTGCATAACTGGGGGGGCAGGTTGGCAAATAAAAGGAAATAAAAAAATATATATTTTTCTCAATCATAGCTTTTATTAAATATGAAAAAATAGTTTACATGAATTAATATTTACTAGTAAAACTTTTTTCCTATAGGGTAGTCTTATATTCAGGCTTTGTTTTTTTTCCTAAATTAATATTTAGATTTTTGGGGGTCGTCTTATAATCATGGTCATCTTATAATCGAGCAAATACGGTATTTAAAGCAATACATTTTAAATGGAAAATACCAAAATGTTCCATTGATTGTAGTGTAATTTGATTCATGTGTTAGCTGATTAGCGGTATGGGCCCATGTGAATATTTCTGTTTATCATGGAATAACCCTGTTCAATAGTTGGTGTTTAAACCAAATACACATAGTATAAGCTATAGTATTCTAAAATATATTGGATTTTACACAAAAATCTACTTTTCCCTTGCGACATAAGCTGTCACCCAATAAATCTTTACTATAAATCAAAGGAGAATTTCAAACATTGTAAACTCTTTTGGCTGTATAATGTAGCCCTATACTTTTGTCATGTGGTACATAGGGTAGCATACATTCCTATTGTATGAGTAGTTGGACAACTCCCTTTAGTGTCTGAAAACTATTGTATTCTCCCGCCGCACTTTGTATGTATTTTTTTTGTGTGTGTTGATTTATAAGTTCTGAGGTTGGTATAAAGCATTTTGTACATTAGAAACATTTCAAATGTACAAGAACTGATAGAAAGTGTGAAATCCCCTTGCGTTTCCCAGTGATCTAAAATGTCTCTCTAGGTCATGCCATTGTTCCTAAATTATGTACAAATGCACGTTGATCAGGGTAGAAATCGATCTTTCCACTAAAGACTGTGTTATGAGTTCTACATCTTTGTGTATAGTAAAGGCTCAAAATAATAGATTTTGTGAAATTGTCAATAAAACACATTTTTTTTCTAGCTATAACCCTAAAGCAGAGGTGCCCATCTTGTCTTTTGAAATGTGGAGTGGTCTAAATTGGGCACGTACTGTTATCTAGAACAACCGTAGGTAGCATTGAGATAGAAACTACACATTTTGTTCTTTTGTTTTGATCTGTTGTAAAATACAATAAAATCCTTTTTTTGGGGGGGGGGGGTCCTTTGAAATGCAAGATGAATATTACAACACAACAAGTCTATATCTTAAAACATTCATTGTGACAAGTTTATTTTTCATCTCCCAAGTCCCTTTTTTTTAGTCCAGTGCAATTATGAAGGCTAATGAAGCTTTATTTCCATACTTGAACTATTGGGGTAAACAAATGCATCATCATTTTTCCATGTCAGAATTTACCCTCTGGACTTAGTTATTAAACTGAAAACACCAACTGAAACCTCCCCCGGGTTAGCCCCCCCATATTAAATTTTTTTACAAAAGATCATGGCATTTGTTAGATCATTGTTAGATCAGGTTTGATCAACTGTTTTTTTCGTTAGATCTACTCTAAAATAGGCAATATTAACAATCTTTTTCAGGGGGGGCTAACCCGTAGCCAGCCCCCCCTCAACAAAAATTTCAACAAAATGTTACTGATTATGATAGCTCTACGTTAGATCAGGTTTGATCAGACAACATTTTTGTTAGATCTAGTCTAATTACTGAGATATTGCATATTTAATGAGGGGGGGCTGGCCCCCCCTCAACTGAAATTTGGATTTTTTTTAATGGATCTTGGTAGATATTCGTTAGATCAGGTTAGATCAACTGTTTTTTTCGTTAGATCTACCACGCAGGAGGCGGTATTCACAATCCTATTTTGTGTGCGGGGGATGGGTACACATACGGTCTGGCCCCCCCTCAACTGAAATTTTGATTTTTTTTTAATGGATCTTGGTAGATATTCGTTAGATCAGGTTAGATCAACAGTTTTTTTCGTTAGATCTATCACACAGGAGGCGATATTCACAATCCTATTTTGTGTGCGGGGGATGGGTATACATAGGGGCTGGCCCCCCCTCAACTGAAATTTGGATTTTTTTTAATGGATCTTGGTAGATATTCGTTAGATCAGGTTAGATCAACAGTTTTTTTCGTTAGATCTATCACACAGGAGGCGATATTCACAATCCTATTTTGTGTGCGGGGGATGGGTATACATAGGGGCTGGCCCCCCCTCAACTGAAATTTGGATTTTTTTTAATGGATCTTGGTAGATATTCGTTAGATCAGGTTAGATCAACAGTTTTTTTCGTTAGATCTATCACACAGGAGGCGATATTCACAATCCTATTTTGTGTGCGGGGGATGGGTATACATAGGGGCTGGCCCCCCCTCAACTGAAATTTGGATTTTTTTTAATGGATCTTGGTAGATATTCGTTAGATCAGGTTAGATCAACAGTTTTTTTCGTTAGATCTACCACGCAGGAGGCGGTATTCACAATCCTATTTTGTGTGCGGGGGATGGGTACACATACGGTCTGGCCCCCCCTCAACTGAAATTTGGATTTTTTTTAATGGATCTTGGTAGATATTCGTTAGATCAGGTTAGATCAACTGTTTTTTTCGTTAGATCTATCACACAGGAGGCGATATTCACAATCCTATTTTGTGTGCGGGGGATGGGTATACATAGGGGCTGGCCCCCCCTCAACTGAAATTTGGATTTTTTTTAATGGATCTTGGTAGATATTCGTTAGATCAGGTTAGATCAACAGTTTTTTTCGTTAGATCTATCACACAGGAGGCGATATTCACAATCCTATTTTGTGTGCGGGTAATGGGTATACATAGGGGCTGGCCCCCCCTCAACTGAAATTTGGATTTTTTTTAATGGATTTTGGTAGATATTCGTTAGATCCGGTTAGATCAACTGTTTTTTTCGTTAGATCTACCACGCAGGAGGCGGTATTCACAATCCTATTTTATGTGCGGGGGGATGGGTATACATACGGGCTGGCCCCCCCTCAACTGAAATTTGGAAAAACAATTATGGATTTTGGTAGATATTCGTTAGATCTGGTTAGATCAACAGTTTGTTTCGGTTGGAGGGACAACCCATATGTATTCCCATCCCCCCGCACACTATATAGGATTGTCAATACCCCCTCTTGTGTGATAGATCTAACAAAAAAAACAGTTGATCTAACCGGATCTAATGAATATCTACCAAAATACATGAAAAAAATTCCAAATTTCAGTTGAGGGGGGGCCAGACCGTATGTGTACCCATCCCCCGCACACAAAATAGGATTGTGAATACCGCCTCCTGCGTGGTAGATCTAACGAAAAAAACTGTTGATCTAACCTGATCTAACGAATATCTACCAAGATCCATTAAAAAAAATCCAAATTTCAGTTGAGGGGGGGCCAGCCCCTATGTATACCCATTACCCGCACACAAAATAGGATTGTGAATATCGCCTCCTGTGTGATAGATCTAACGAAAAAAACTGTTGATCTAACCTGATCTAACGAATATCTACCAAGATCCATTAAAAAAAATCCAAATTTCAGTTGAGGGGGGGCCAGACCGTATGTGTACCCATCCCCCGCACACAAAATAGGATTGTGAATACCGCCTCCTGCGTGGTAGATCTAACGAAAAAAACTGTTGATCTAACCTGATCTAACGAATATCTACCAAGATCCATTAAAAAAAATCCAAATTTCAGTTGAGGGGGGGCCAGCCCCTATGTATACCCATTACCCGCACACAAAATAGGATTGTGAATATCGCCTCCTGTGTGATAGATCTAACGAAAAAAACTGTTGATCTAACCTGATCTAACGAATATCTACCAAGATCCATTAAAAAAAATCCAAATTTCAGTTGAGGGGGGGCCAGCCCCTATGTATACCCATCCCCCGCACACAAAATAGGATTGTGAATATCGCCTCCTGTGTGATAGATCTAACGAAAAAAACAGTTGATCTAACCTGATCTAACGAATATCTACCAAGATCCATTAAAAAAAATCCAAATTTCAGTTGAGGGGGGGCCAGACCGTATGTGTACCCATCCCCCGCACACAAAATAAGATTGTGAATACCGCCTCCTGCGTGGTAGATCTAACGAAAAAAACTGTTGATCTAACCTGATCTAACGAATATCTACCAAGATCCATTAAAAAAAATCCAAATTTCAGTTGAGGGGGGGCCAGCCCCCCCTCATTAAATATGCAATATCTCAGTAATTAGACTAGATCTAACAAAAATGTTGTCTGATCAAACCTGATCTAACGTAGAGCTATCATAATCAGTAACATTTTGTTGAAATTTTTGTTGAGGGGGGGCTGGCTACGGGTTAGCCCCCCCTGAAAAAGATTGTTAATATTGCCTATTTTAGAGTAGATCTAACGAAAAAAACAGTTGATCAAACCTGATCTAACAATGATCTAACAAATGCCATGATCTTTTGTAAAAAAATTTAATATGGGGGGGCTAACCCGGGGGAGGTCCAACTGAACCACTATATGGTTTCCTTTTTCATTTCTTCTAATTGGATTGGAACTTTATTATGAGACATTTTCCGATCTGTTCTCTTTGGGGTGATATATGGTAACAGTGATTTAGCTTAGGATACATAAGTCCATCAGGTTAAATCCTGTTGTTGATCCAAAAGATGACAAAACAGCGAGTTTCCTTTTTTTTTCCGTTCCCCCCCCCCCCCCCCGTGACATTAAACTAGCATTTTTCCTCCGTTTTAAGGAAGTGTGGCTGGGTTAGTGATAATAGTTCTTAAAGTTGGGTAATTCATTGATCCAACATTTAAATATCTAAAGCTTTTACATTTTTCTTTGTAATTCTGGTACTTGTAAAATTTTACAATTTCCCATTAGGGAAAGCTGCTTGACTCTGCTAGCAAATCTAAAGCCCTAATTGATATTTGTGGCAAAAGGTGCCTTGACAAGCTTAACTTGTATGCTAATATTCTCCCTTTGTTATAGATTAAAAAAAATCTCAAACAATTGTGCTAGCTCGTTTTTAAAATGAATTTAGTTAAACAGGTGATATTTCCACTTATAGAGCCTCCAAAGCTAGTTTTGTATTGAATTTTCTACAATACAGCGAACAAACACTTTAAAAATGACCACTGCTTTGCTGTTCTTAAACTGTTGTGAAAAGCATAACTCCTATTAATGGTGGTGTTTGGGATGCCCGTCTTCAAATTAGTCTCCCTGCAGCCTCATACCCTTTAACCTTTGTCCTCTGGTAGATCTTTTCCTAGGGCACCCTGACTTTGTCATCAAGTTCTAGATCAAATCCTTTTAAGGGGCCACATCCGGACTCTTGGCCTCTGTTTCGACACCCGTGATTATAGTTGGTTGATGAAGATTAATTCCCAGTCTTTTTATCTATTCCCAGTGTGTGGCTGAATCACCGGGTGACCCCAATGCCAGTCGGGTCCCTGTTCAGTCGCTTGCTTTGTGTTAAAAGGTCTTTGCCTGTCAGGTCAGCTTTTCAGATTCAGATATGAGATCCCACTCTTTTGTTGGACATCAATGAGTTAAGGATCATTAGGCAATTTTAAAGGAAAGGAAACAGCGGAGGAGTCTGTTTTCTGCCACTGGAAATTGCAACCTATGTTGATATTGGGATTTTTTTTTCTTTCATTTTCTTCTGTCAGGTTCTAAACTCGTAAAGCTTGGTAACTATATATTTATTAAACTTCTCAGATACGTACCTTATGTTCATTTGAGCTGTCCAATTTCCTTTAATTTTCCGTATCCATTTACTAAATTGTGTTAAGTCAGTGCTTGCTTTTTAATTCTAACCAGTTTTCAATAAATGCTTATTAAGCGTCTTGGTCACTACATAAAGAATACGGGAAAGCACACAGACTGAACTCCTACTTTTTTTTTTTTTTTCTTTTTTTCATTTGGGTCCTGCTAAGGTTAGCTTTGTTGAGCAGTCTAAAAGTCAACTCAACCATATAAAATTGTTGCAAAGAAGGTAATGGTGAGGGCAGTCTCTGTCCATTATGTCTTCTCAAACGAAATCTGTGTGGTCTTTTGAGCAACCCTTCTAAAGAACAAATGGGTAAGGCATTTTCTGCTTTTGTGTACACAATAAAGTGGTATTAAGATAGAGAGCACCCTAAATTGTGTAAATTTATTGTCTGACATGTTGTTGTTCAGCTTCTCCTAGTTCCATCGCCTGTTCCTGCTGACAAACTAGACGAGATAATTGCCTTTAAGTTGTGTATACAATTGTTTTACCACCGTGTTACTATATAGATAATCCATATCTCATAAAAACAAGGCAATCATAGGCTGCTATTTTCTAAAAGCTCATATTGTTGGATCAGTTTTTTTCGCTTTCTATACCTTTTTATAGGAAAGGAAGTCGGTTAATGAAAGGGCAAGGGGTTCTTCTGTCAAGTGGAAGATATTTCCTAGTCTTCCAATTTGTGAAAAGTGTCATTGTTTTTTCCAAAGTATTTTTTTTGCTATTCTTCTATTCCTTTGATCATTGATTTGGATGACCCTTCTCTCTGTTTTTCCCCCCTCATTTGACAGAATTTTGAAGTAGAATCCTCCTTTGTAAGGTTCCACTTGACTAACCTGTGATCTGATGAAGGGGAAGACATGGCTTTAGTGACCATTTTCTTGGTTTTAAGGGAGGATGGCTAGACAAGGCTGAACAGAGGCTAGGTCATATTGTGGTGGTGGGATGGTGCTTGCTGAAAAAGACTTGTTAGCTTGTATTAGTTTGCCTGATTTTCTTTATAGAAGGTCACCAAGGTCTGTAGACTATGAATTGCCAGTGAACTGCGAGGTCTCTGAAACCCCAGCCCTCCTGGCATTCAGCTAGCCCAATTCTGTAAGCTATGGGTGAACAAGCTATCAAGCTGTAATTGACCGTAGTATATACATATAAAATACAACAGAACAGAAACATCATTTTTATTTATATCGAAATTAGATATTTCTAATGAATGTTCTAAGCGTGCATTGTGTCCTATGTGATGCCTGAGCTATATGTACCCACAAGGCACGTCCACCGAAGCACATGGTTATATAATTATACAATGTCACCTGTGAGTTTACATGCAATTTGTCTTCTACGGTGTATGGATGGAATTCAACTTGATTACATTCCCTGTTATAAATATAAAAACGTGTCTGTATCTTACTGTGATTACTGAATAACATTTAATGTATGAATATATATATATATACACTGTTATGCTATCAATAACCACTAACTATTGAGTGTAAAGTCAGAGTCCACACTCCTTGTTTTCTGCAATTAACAATATTTATTAAGAGAGGCTAAACAAACTAACAATACATATACAAATTACTATAAATTAGTATATGCTGTTACCAAACTATCTATTCATTGATTGAATGGAAATAACAAAGAAACAGCAGGATAAGCCTGTAAACATGTGATACAATTACCACTCCCTTGTGATCATCTCCACGCAGACTCAGAGAGAGAGAGAGAGAGAGAGTTGGCAGGACTTTATAAACACAATAAGTCCTCCTTCTGCTGGACACTCCCCTGGTAACCTATCTTCTCCAGTGACCCTTAGAGACCAAGGTGATAGAAAAGGGAAAGGACATTGCACTGGGGGAGGGAGTGGAAGGTGACCAAATGTCCTAACTGATTTGCCATGTTCTCTGCAGAGAAGAATCTCCATTAATGTTTGAGACCATTTTAAGGTCTTGTATAGAGAGGCTTTGCCCATTGGATCTCTGCATCATAACACCATTTCACTTCATTGGCATACAGTTGGTTGTCAATCATGCCTTCCTTTTTACATCCCTCCTTTTGACAATGAAGTGGATGAGACCCCTGGACTCTATAAAACCCACTGGAGACAAGAGGGAGGGTGTACCTCGCAGTGTATCTACTATGTATGCATGCCCAGCCCGCTATTCACAGAGTTCTTTCCATTTGCATTCCATAATGGAGGTGATATACTCTGGCAATCAATGACTTCAGGTAACAACACATACAAACTTGAATAACAATACATACTACAGAAACACACAATACAATAATAAATGGATGTATGAATAGGTTCCCCAGAGCAGTACCCCATGTTGATTGTTTAGAGAATGCATTAGCTAACTTTTGCCACCAAGTTACACTAGAAGTGTCGGTTAACAAATGTTCAATATGTTGAAGTTCTTGTTGCTGATGATGAAAATTTATGTGGATACGTTCCCCGAAGTTCTGTAGATGCTGTAACAATACATGATCATTCTTTAATTGTTTTATCCATTGCTTCCACGGTGTCTCCTCTATGAAATTTGTTTCCATACGCGGAGGACCCACAGTTTTGTTAACTGTTAATGTCTGTGGTACTGTAAAATTAAATTGCTGCGTCCTTATTCTAACAGGATATCCAGTAACACAATAAATTCCCTGTGTGATCTGCTCCACCCAATGGCATTGCATAAACCAAATTTGTACTTCATCATTTGGTTTCAAAGAAACAAAACATACCTTCCCCCGACCCAAAGGATACACCATATCTTGAGGATTTACCTTCTCTATAAAACCTTTACAATATGAATGGTTATGCCAACATGAATCAAATATGGTTCTGGCTTGATTAGGTAGGCACAAGATTTTGTTTGTGAATCTAATACAACCCAGGATGTCTATCTGTTCTAAAGAGGAACCATTCCATGCCAAATTAGGGAAATCCAAATTATGATGTAACACATGGGACTCTGTGACAGGTGAACCTATAGACAGCACATTATACATGTTTTGATATGTGCCCCCAGTAGGTATAAGTGATGTGGCTTTGCACACCTTACCCTTGCATCCCAACCAATTATTAACCCATAGCTCCTTATGTTCCAAGGCAAAGTCACCCACCTCAGGATGGCTTTCACTACCCAAAGGTGTGTGGTTATTCTCCATTGCCTGAGCCATAATCTTAAAGTCAGTTGATAATTCAGCTTGCATGGAAATGCACACAAAATCCCAGGACACTTTCCTTAGTCTGTTAATAACTGCCATCAGTGTCCCCTCAGTGTGTTGTATGGCCAAACCATGTTTTGTTATTACTCTGTGGGTCAGTCCTTCTATTAAGGAATTGATAGTTCTTTGTGTTTGGATATCCTTTGTGTTCAGCATACCCTGAGACTGTAATGTTGTTGTCATACTGGCTATGTCTACTGCATTGACTACACCCAACCCAGTTCCTACACCTCCCAGAACTGTGTCCACAATCCCTCTTCTATATCTACTTCTACCCCTTTCTGCCCACCTTATTAAAGCTCTTTCCATAGTATAGGTAATTCTGGAACAATTCTGAAAATGTGTAGACACTAACCAATCAGTCAGTTTTACTTCCCAAGTAATTAACTGGAAGGAGGCATTTCTAAGTATAGGAATTGGTCTCAGCTCACTAATTTGGAAAGGACCACTAGGAACTGCCCTCTTTCCTTCACAGATAGGTCTGTTATCAATAGCTGTTGGTGATGGAGCAAAGGCAGTATAGGTCAAAGGAGGTGCCGTAGGATCTAGGTCTCTCCTTTCATCTATACTCAAATATACTTTTACTTCTTCACCAAAGTTATTTGCTGACACCTCCCACCGTATACCTTGTTTAATATGTGTCCTGGTTATTACTTTGGTCACTGAATATTCTTTCAGTTTCCTATCTAGGGAGAAAATTGGGTTATTAAAATTTGATTGAATTTCAACATCCCTACCACTTAGAACTACAGTAAATTTTCCCCAATCTGACCATTTACATTCCCAATCATCTTGGTTGCCCTGGTTATCTACCCAAAATCCCAAAATATAATTATTTCTTATTTCCCCATAAATTTCAACAACACCCCCACCCCCACTGAATGTTAGATATAAACACGGATCATGTACATTGTCACCACTCCATATTTTAGTCCATCCTTCCATTCCATTGGCATAATTCCCTCTGCGGTCCCGAGAGGGCGGAGTGATGCCTATATCAGTCCAAGAGCTGTTTCCAGTATAATTGCCTTCAGGATGTTGGTCAAATGAGTTTGTGTTAAGTTCAAGAGTTGCATTCAGTTCCAATTGTTTAAGGAAATGCAACATGACCAGAAAGATGTTGAGCTTCATTCTTCTTAGAATATTATTTCAGGCTGTTATACTTCGGGCACCTAAAAAGATCAAGCAGAAGCATCAGTCCTTAGCAGTTAACTCTGTATCTGGAGCACAAGTCCCTTTATATAATTTACACTGATCTACATGTACCCACTTATATCCAGGCTGCCTTCTGGCCTTTTTGGGGTTAGACCTCTGTACATGTAGAACTGTTGTGCCCAGTGTGTCTCGAATTACATAGGGCCCTTCCCAATTTGCATCCCAGGGAGAATTTTTCTGAAAATTTTTAATCATTACTAATCCCCCCTTCTTAAACAGAGTTTGAGGTGTGCATAAAATTTTGCAATCTGTTGGGGCCATATTGGAGGCAGCAAAGTGAAGCAATGAGTTTAATTGCTCCTGAATTTGGGAGAGATACTGGTCTCTAGATACAGATTCTCTCAGTGGAGTTGAAAGTTGTGGTTCACCTGGATGGCCTAGTGCCATTTTTCTCCCTGTCATTAATTCATATGGAGAGCACCTAGTGGCATTAGAGGGTGTAGCTCTGATAGCCATGAGTACTGCTGGGAGATGGTTAACCCATGATTTGCCATATTGTACCAGCATTTTAGATAACCTGGACTTCAGAGTACGATTCATTCTTTCCACTATACCGGATGACTGGGGATGATATGGTATATGAAATCTCTGCTGTATTCCTAATAAAGAACACAGGTTTTGCATAACCTGCCCTGTAAAATGGGTACCCCTGTCCGATTCAATTATTTCGGGAAAACCCCAACAAGGAAAGACGTGTTCCCATAATGCTTTGGCTGTAGCCAATGCTGAGTCCCGTCTAAGGGGAATTACATCAACCCACTTGGAGAATGTGTCCACAATTACTAATCCATACCGGAGGCCCCCCTTGGACAGTGGAAGCGGGCCTATGAAATCAATCTGTATTGATTTCCAGGGACCATCTGCAACTGGCACTCTCTGAAGTATGGGCCGTTGTCCCTTGGGTCGTGGATTTATTTGGGCACAAACAAGGCATTCCTGAATACAGTGTAAAGCTGAAGTTGTTATTTCAGGCCAATAAAATTTCTGTTTAAGGTGATACTCTAATGCACTTTGTCCAATGTGACCCATAAAAGCATGTGTTTGTTGTGTAATGGGTCTCTGCAAATGGCATGGGACAACAAAAAGAAGTCTCGCTTGTGGGTCATTAGGATCACTGTAACATAACAACCCTTCCTTTATAGAGTAGCCAGTAGGAAGTGTTTGCTGGTTCTGTAACAAAAGAGAAAGGTTAGGATCCTTATTTTGTTCTTCTTTTAAATCTGGCACTTCTGAACCTTGTACAGTAACCTTGGCTACCTGAGTCACTAATTCTTTGCATGTGAAGTGTTCATCCCATGCTTCCTGTGTCTCAGTGTCATTTTCATGCAAATGCCATGATTCTCCATCTAAGGCCGCCTCTTTTGCTAACAAATCCACATGTGCATTACCCTGGGAATGCTCATCACTGGCATTGGTATGAGCTTTTACTTTTATGACCGCTGCCTGTAGAGGGTGTTTTAGTCCCCAATCAACCAATTTCCGAAGTGCTTGAGTGTGTGACAAAGGCTTCCCTGCTGAGTCCACCATTCCCCTTAAATTCCATATAGGAAGATACTCTGTGAGGGATCTGGTGACATAAGCACTATCACTATAGATACAAATAGGGCGTGTGTCGAATTTATGGCAAGCCATAGAAATGGCTTCTAATTCTGCTCTCTGGGCTGAAAATGAACGTGGCAACATAAATTTGAGGGATATTTGTTCTGAAGGAACCCAAATTGCAAACCCAGTATGAAATTTTCCCTCATGCCAAAAACGTGAACCATCTACGTAAATTTGTAGATCTTGGGAAGATGATTTGTCTCTAAACAATTTAGGTGGTGTGTCTTTCTGAATATGCATATCTGTGCAATCATGGGGCTCTCCTTGAATGTGCATGAGTTGTGGCAAAATGTATTTTGCATTATGCTGTACAGTGATATTACGATGTTGCAGGTCTGTCAACCACCTTGTAAGCCGCTGTGTTGATACCCCACTAAGAGATTTTTCAAATAGCAACTTTAAAGGTGTGTGAGGGGTCTGCAGGAACAACTGCTTGAACCCAACTATGTGTTCAGTAGCTTCCACTGACCAATGTACACCCAACAGAGCCTTTACACATGCATCATACCCCTTTTCTACTGGAGATAGAAGTCTGGAAAAATAGCCAACAGGCCTCCACTTTCCAGCTTTCTCCTGCAGTAACACAGATGATATAGAGGTGTCTGAGGTACATGTCTGGAGGGCAAAGGGAGCCTCTCCATCCACTGTACTTAGGGCTGGAGCTGATGCCAGATATTGCTTCAGAACCCTAAATGCTTCTTCCTGTTCTGTACCCCAAGGGATTTGTACTGAATCGTCCCCTTTCAGGAGATCATAGAGAGGCTTTGCTTTTTCAGCAAATCCTTCAATGAATTCCCTTGAAAAATTTGCAAGTCCCAAAAACTTCCTTAAAGATTGCTTATTACAAGGTCTGGGGACTTGTAACATTGCTATTACTCTTTCTTTAGTTGGACATCTGGTGCCTCCTGTAATTGTCACTCCCAAAAATGTCACTTGTTGTCTGAGCAACTGTACCTTTGAAGTGTTAAGTTTGAGGCCAGCATTTGCAATCAAGCCAAACAGTTCCCTCAACAAAGCCATATGTTCTTCTACTGTCTGTGTTTGAAGTAAGATATCATCTACATATTGTATTATACTAGATGGAGAAGAAAATACTTCTAATACCTTAGCTAGGGCTTGGTGGAAATATGTTGGAGAGCTATGAAAACCTTGAGGAAGCGTTGTAAATGTATACTGAGTATTCCTAAAGGTGAAAGCAAATTTGTATTGACATTCCGAGGCTAGCTTAATACTCCAGAAACCATTGCTGATATCAAGTACTGAATACCACTCACAGGTAGCACTTAACTTAGATGTAACTTCAGGTATAGAAGCAACCAAATTTGTTACTGGTGGGGTAAATTTGTTTATCATACGGAAATCTGCAGTTAATCTCCATGTGCCATTAGCTTTACGCACCGGCCACAAGGGGGAGTTGTTGGAGGAAGAGCATTTCCTAATGATACCCTGCTTTTCCAATTGATCAATAATTTCTGCTACAGGTTCAATGGCTTCTGTTGGAAACCTGTATTGTCTCTGTGGAGGAGCATCAGGTCCCACAATATTAATACTGCTGCCTTTTAGAATGCCACAATCATTTTTATGCTGAGCCCAAACTTCAGGGAAATCCATAACCAATTTCTGCAGATCATAGTTGTCTTCAGTAATGGGCCACACTCTTTCTGAAGGAACAGAGGCAATAGATGCCACGGGACTTAAAGCAGTATCATCTAAGATAACAGGCTTTCTCCCTCTTGTATCTCTCCACAAAACATTATTGCAAAGGTCGACAAGCATTCCTTCTGTTCTCATTACATCTGCACCCAGTATAGTACCTTCAGTGTTCTTGCTTTGCCAGATTGGTATTTCCTTACTCCACTGAGCACTTAAAGTCAAGGTCACTTGTGGAATAAGAAATGCCTGAGACTGGGAACCACCAAGTCCTACAAGAAATGTCTTTTTCGCCCCAGAAGGAGAACTTAATGGTAGATCGGTTAATGTCACTGAAGCTCCTGTATCAATCAGAATCTTAGTGTGATGTCCTGCCATAATACCATGCACGTATGGACGTCCAGAATGGTCCCTAAATGTTTTACAAATAGGAACCATATCGTCCAGTGCTAGTCAATCTGAAAATGAAATCAGAGGAGCCTCGTCCCCCAGTTTCAGTTTGTGCTCATTAGTAACCGCTCCCTGTACTGCCATCATTCTCAGAGCCTCCCGCGCCGGACCATACAGATTGGTCCTAGGCAGAGGGTTAGAATGATGCGCCTTTTCAGGAATGTTATTTCTGTTCATCTTTACAGATACTCTTTGATCACTTTTTTCTTTGGCAGACCCAGAGGGGGATGGACTAACATGCCATCCCTCAGTCACCCTTTGGTCTCTCTTGGCCTTCCTACATTCTTTCTGTCTGTGACCATGTTTATTGCAATAATAACAAATACCTCTGAAGGGAATCTCAGGTAGAGATTGCTTCCCTTCATTGGTAGTTACAATCGCAACCTTACGCTGTCCTATGACTCCTTTCCTCATTAAATTCTGCCTGGCCTTCCCTATGATGGTCAATACCCCTTCCAAAGTATATTTTTCTTCTGCCATCATCTGCACTCCGGGGTCTAAGTAAGTGAATTTTTTTACTAGGTATTGCAGTAGATCAGGAGGGGTTTGATCTGGTGGAATGCGGTGGGTTAGCCGATAGACTTGCTCAAATTTGGAAGCAAAAACCCACGGATCATCTTGTAAATTCACCTTCATCTCAGCAAGTGAATGACTATCTAAATCTCTGTCTCCTGTTACAAATTTGGAGACAGCTCTAAGTCTGTCTCCCTCTGTACCCCATTTATCATCTTTAAACCAATCGTGGTCTCGATTAATAGGGCCATTTATGGGTGGATTCAATCTACATGCAATGCTGCTTGGGGCCCACATTTTAAGCATCATACATGCCTCTTTAGGAGAGAGCATATATTGTTTAACTGCTGATTCAAAATTAGACATGTTTGAAAGGACATCTGTTTTGCAGTCATATGGGGGAAAAAGGGGTTTTAACTTCATCAGCTGTTTCATCACCTTATCTCTATCCTGCTGCTGTAGAATTTTAGCAGTTTGCAGGGTGGCAGATGTCCTGCTTTTAACACTAGGTGAAACAGATAAAGGGTCCATAAAATGTGGTATTGTTGGCTTTGTTACAAGAGGGGTTAATACAGGAATACCACCATTATCTAGCTCATCCAGTATACGGTTTCCTATGTTTGTTCCTGGGTTCTCATTCTCTACAATACTTTGTGCCTCTTCTTCTTCTGCACATGTTTCCCCCTGGCTGCATACAGCAACTGGGGTTTGCGTGGCTAAACATGTTCTAAGGGATGATATCAACTCTCCTCTCGCTTCGTAATTGTCCTCTAATGTGTTTACATAATCTCCATTTAATCCACAGGTTGGACAATCACTATATTTACTTGTGTTGTTTATTACGGAGGCCACAGGAGTGTGCCCCACAAGTATACGGTTCAACTGATTCCTCAATAACTTCAGCAACTTCATACAGTTCTGGATTTTCAGTCTATCTTTATTCAGGCACCACTTCTTATTGTCTACTCTGCAATTCTCTTTCTCACATTGCAACCACAAGCTATGCATTTGTTTAAATTCATTTTCATTTTCCATCATTAATGGGTCAAAAGTGCTAGCTTCTGCATACTGTGCTACAATTTCCATTCTTATATATCAAAAAACAAATTATAATTTACTCACACGACTTGTGTCTTCAGACTGCAGGCAATCAAATGGTGTGCACCCCACTTTGAATCCTCGGTCTGGATTAAACTCGATCCTCCAGAAATGATGTCCGGCTTACTAATTGCGTCTCACTCTGGTTGCCTCTTAGGATCTCTCACGTCTTGGCCCAAGACGTATTGCAGAAAACGCTTCCAGCAAATAAAACAAAATCGGTTCGGTTATTTTGTCCCTTTTAGCTCACTTGTATCTGGAGAAAACTGGATTGTCCCCCCTTGCAAGTGAGCAAAAAGTAGTAAAAAATAATTACCTGGCTCGCCAAATGTTATAAATATAAAAACGTGTCTGTATCTTACTGTGATTACTGAATAACATTTAATGTATGAATATATATTTATATACACTGTTATGCTATCAATAACCACTAACTATTGAGTGTAAAGTCAGAGTCCACACTCCTTGTTTTCTGCAATTAACAATATTTATTAAGAGAGGCTAAACAAACTAACAATACATATACAAATTACTATAAATTAGTATATGCTGTTACCAAACTATCTATTCATTGATTGAATGGAAATAACAAAGAAACAGCAGGATAAGCCTGTAAACATGTGATACAATTACCACTCCCTTGTGATCATCTCCACGCAGACTCAGAGAGAGAGAGAGAGAGAGAGTTGGCAGGACTTTATAAACACAATAAGTCCTCCTTCTGCTGGACACTCCCCTGGTAACCTATCTTCTCCAGTGACCCTTAGAGACCAAGGTGATAGAAAAGGGAAAGGACATTGCACTGGGGGAGGGAGTGGAAGGTGACCAAATGTCCTAACTGATTTGCCATGTTCTCTGCAGAGAAGAATCTCCATTAATGTTTGAGACCATTTTAAGGTCTTGTATAGAGAGGCTTTGCCCATTGGATCTCTGCATCATAACACCATTTCACTTCATTGGCATACAGTTGGTTGTCAATCATGCCTTCCTTTTTACATTCCCCCCCCCCCAAAAAAAAATAATCTGTAAATTGTATACATATTTGTTTTTACTTGTTTTAATGTTGATTCCATATTGCTACTTTTCATATAGCGCTACTCCTTGTAATGTTTCTGACCCGGAACTGTACATGCATGCAATTATTACATAATTTTTAGACTCTTTAGAAAAGTTATTTGTCAGCAGAGAGACTTCTGTTAATATTGTTTTCCTCTGTGTTTGAACTTGATAAAACTTTTTAAAACAATATTAGAAATGCATCGTGTGATATCTATTCAACTTATAGCTCATAGGACCCAGACTGTTTGAATTGGGTAACAATAAAAAGATTCCTTCTTACTTAATTTGACCTGAGATTTATTTTGTTGTTTAAACTTGTCTCGTGACTGGCTGCTCCCTACCTGATTTTTAATCTGTCTGATACCATGTGAAAGAGTGTTGACTTATGAATGAATAGCAAGAGTATTGGACAAAGGGCCTTGAACAGACACTTACATCTTTTGGGTTCTCAAAAAACCTTAAAAAAAAAATAAAAAAATAAAAAAGTAGGTTGTTGTTGATTTTGCATTGTTCTGCTTGAAGCCGCTGTTATTATATAACACTGAAGAATAATAATTTTATAAAGTGTGTGTCTGCAGATGTTGTGTAACTTGGGGACCTTTGTCTAATGGCCCATGTGGATTCTTAAATGGTTTGATAATACTCCAGATAGCCAGACAACCCTTTTCCTCTTCGGTTGTGTGATGGAAAAGTCAACCCATAGGTGGTATGTGCATCCAGGTCACTATTAGATTTTAAGTGATTAGGCGCTACCTGATGGACCTTCTCTCAGGAGGTTTTTTCCCCCCTCTTCATGTTAAACATAATAATTTAAACCAAGGCTATAGTGTAGGTAAAGGGTTTTAAAGTATGCTTGCCAAGGCTGCTTTCAAGAGAGGAAACATTTAATAGAGCCTCGCCTTGCCTCGTAGCAAACTGCTGAAGCCAACATTGTGGCAGCCAGCATCACAGCAAAGCTCTATAAAATCTATACAATATTCTGTCTGTCTATGGCAAACAAAGCCAAGCTTACTTATTTTTCAGTCTTTGTTTATGCATATCTAGTAAAACATTGAAACTAGGCTATTATCAAAAGTGATGCTTAGGTACATATCATCTCCTCCACCCTAGCTTTTCCTAATGGGCTGTTGTTGATCAAGTTATGTTGCGTTTCAAGTTTATTATATTGGCCTAAAACCAATTAACCAAATACAATCAATGTAGGGCTAATAAGCAAAAAGTATTAAAGAATTCATTTTTTAATATATGTGTATTATTAATGACAGATTGCTAAATTGCTTAAGCACTTTGCTGCTGCTTTGCCAAAAGTAATCCAGATGTACATAATTTCTGTCTGCCCTATGTGTACGGACATGTTCTCAACTGTCTGATCTGTATTGTTAAGATGTTCTTTTTGATCAGACAGCTTTTATACCACTTTAATTCAAAATGTAAACTTGGAAACTTTGTTTTGTTCTGTTTGAATTGATTACACATCGTGATGACTTTACAATCGAATGATTAGGCCATACTTTGCTGCTTTGAACAAAAATGGGTGCGTATTTCTAATGTCTGGAGCAGGGATTGTGGCAAAATTCTCTATAGGTGGAAATACCATAACCTGTATTTCCTTTTTTCATATTTAGACTTTCATTATTACATTTTTTTTATTCTCCAAAAGCTTTGGTTACTTTAAAGACCGATGTTTTGTTCTTTTGACAATCCACAATAGTTGACTTAGCTTTTGTGGTGTCATCACCGATTTTATTTGATTTACCTCATGTATGTAGAAAGTGTAATGCTTCATAACATTTTAAATGGCCAAAGAACACTTTTATTAGGTGTGTGCTTAGAGGCGTAGCTAATGGGCAGAATTATTTAGATATCTATATGTAATTAAGGCATATTAAAGAAGAATCATATTTTACATAACTTTTCTGCTGTTTTTGTACATAGATACATAGAATTTGATGGCAGGTAAGAACCATTCGGGGATCCTCACTGATATATCCTGCCTTGAAATGTTACTCCCTAGTGTTTATGCAGAACTCCCACATAGGCATTCTCTGGCTACTGAATAAATGGGTTGGCTTCTAAATCTGGGTCTCTGTTCTATATTTTGTTCATGTAGATTTTATCATACCATGGTGGTGTTGAAGCTGAGATCATTTATAGAATACTGCAGAGAATGTAAATCTAATCTTTATTTGGGAAAATCGGGGGGCGGGTTGTGTCGCATGTCAAAATAGTGCAGATAGGGACAGGAATATAAAGTGGGGGATGTGGATATGAACTGGGTGCAGTCTGTACTCTGCATATAGACACGGATTTTATTGCCCGGGGTGAATAAATTAGACAGCCACCTAGAAAGTTAACAAAAAGGTGTGTTCTTGTGCATTCCTTTACCAACATGTACAAATTGAAAACAAGTGTGTGGACTCGGGGCCAAATACTGCATCTGGTGCAAAGAAAAATAAATTACTTGGCAAAGTCCTGTCAAAGTGTCGCAGTTCATTTACTAAAAGAAAGTGATCTGGTATTGTGGGTGGTGTAAAGGCACTGTTCCACTTACCATTAAT
Organism: Sceloporus occidentalis; assembly: GCA_023333645.1. Classification (NCBI taxonomy): domain Eukaryota; kingdom Metazoa; phylum Chordata; class Lepidosauria; order Squamata; family Phrynosomatidae; genus Sceloporus; species Sceloporus occidentalis. The sequence goes on from JALMGF010000180.1 coordinate 403,268, forward strand.
TCCGCCTCTAGTGTCTTAACAAAATAAACCTTTTTTTTTTTTTTTAATCATTTTTTCTTTCATTTCATTTTTTTCTTTGGAAGGTTCCATCATGTACAAACAAACTTTTAAGAAGCTGTTTCTGTTTCTCAGTTCCTATGGCAACCGCTTATCATTCTCTGTGTTTGTCACATGACAATGAAATGGGAACTCCCACCAAAACGTTGTATTACCAATATCTTTTTTTTAAAAACGATTCTAGTTTGCATGTAATGTTTTATAAATAGCTGGATATGTGCTGTGTATGCGTGTTCAGGCTCTTTTATCTGAGCGCAATCTGATAGACAAACACCCTGACTCTTGTCGTACTGACCTGTGGAATGGCACAGTCTTAACCAACCAGCTCAGCCCTATTCAGTAGTCAGAGGGTCTGTCTGGGTGATTGTGTCCTGACTAGCGGTGCCCCATTTCCCCCAGTTGAAATTACGCATAACAGCCATTCTAATATGAAATATGCAGTCTGAACAGATCAGAATTGGTAGAGCTGTGTAAGCGGGAAAGCATTCTCCTGGCACATGCTCAGAAAGCACTTCAATTCACTCGCACGGAGGCACTACTGAGCATGTGCAATAAGTGTAACGAGAAATACCCCCTGCTTTCTTATTTACTAACCTCAATAACTACAAAATGTCTTGTGGAAGCAGCAAAACTATCTAGGAACTATCGTTCTCTGGTTCTTGGGGTTTATGAAGCCCTGCTTTAATTATGTATATTGTTTCATTCATATTTTAACGCGGAACAAAAACAGGCACGAATATGTAGCCATAAAATTCTGTGCTGTTTTTTTATGTGACCTTCAGAACCCTCAGAAGAAAGATGGCAGATCTGCTATGATGCATTTGCTTAACATTGTAGGTAGAACACCGACTTTAAACTGTCTAAAAGATGGTTTCGAGCAATTTTAGTTTTCTTTCCAGAAACCAACGATTAGTTATAAAAAAAAATTTCTTTCCCCAAATTGTGTAATCATTCACTTCATGAGAGTCTTTAAGCTTTCAAAAAGTGATTTATGCTTTAAGTACCCTAGAGGTCATTTTCAGTTTAGGTTAAGTATTTATTTGAGCTCATATTGTTTACTGAATAAATGTTATCTTTTTAAAGGGAAGTCTGTAGACGTATCCCATTCCCGCTTCGGAAACACTTGGCACGTAATACCCGATTATTGACTTAAAAACGTAAGCCTGGCCACAAGGTGCTTTCTTGTAGCCAGCAGATACCATGTTTGGATAGCCAAGGACTAGTTTTTACTACATGTTCCTGATACACTTTTTTGCTGCAGATCCTTTGTCTCTTTACATAATCATTTTTAATATCTCTTTTCAAAATAATGCTGCTTCATTCTTTTTGCCTTGTGCCGACTAGGCTACAAACTTGTAATAACCCAACTTTCCTGGTTCTAACATATCACCTTGTGCCTTTTTTACATGCAATTCTCAAATTTAATAACAAATGAAACCCCCTGTTTAGCGTTGTAGAACCAAGTTTAATTTTTTTTTAAAGCGACATGCGGTTAATCTACTAAACAGTTAACTGCTGGCCTGTAATTTTTTTTGTTTTTGCTACTAGAACGATTGGGATACAAATCATATTTTCTATTTAATATAGAAATAATAAACGAGTGATTAGGGTAATTAACTTATTAAAACTTCCGAGGGCGTGGCTTTCTGTTTTTAAAGGAGCTAAAGACTGCCTGAAGCAATCATCAACGATCCTCGACTTAACAATAAGAGAGTAGCGTGGAAGTCCAGCCATTTACCACAGTAATAAAAAAAGCAAAACGCATTTATCAGAGAGCGCATCATCATCATTGATGCTCAACCCTTTCTACAACAGTCTTACAAAAATGAAATGAATAGTGTGCCCATTAAAAGAGCACAGAAAGGTTACAGTTGATTTGTAAGTGCTTTATTATTCTACACTTCCTAGTGGCCATATGAAGTACACAAGCTTCAAGCAGTTAGGCAAGGTTGCGTCCTAAAAATTGGCAAAATGTATTTTGTTGCATTCAATTCTACAGCATGCAATAAAACAAAAGTGACTGAAGCCTAACATTAAGGTTTTGTTGTTTACATGTATGGAACACGCTTGTACATTTTTGTACATACTTCCTGCCCGTAACCAAAAATATTCACTCTCTCTAGTACCGGAAATAATCTCTTGATTTGTACATCTCCCTGGTTATTTTTCGTCTTTTGGTAGGAATGTTTAGATCTTGACATTCACATCTATCATCATGAGAGAGGCGTTACACTTTTTTTTTCTTCCTTTCTCGTGTTTACTCTCGTTTCTTACTCTCGTTCATTCATTGTATCTGTAGCCCTTGTAACTGTATTTGTAATATTTTTTTTTTCCTTGTTGCAGCCTCCTTTTTTTATATAGTAGGCAGGTGTTGTACAGCATTATGTCAGTAATAAAACTGGTGTTGATGGAAAAGTCTGAAAGATCTGAAGATGTCTCTTGTATTTCCTGTTTGAGGCTTCACATAATCTTCTTTTATATTTAATTTTTGCTGTTGAAATGTAGATATTGTCATTTTTATATATGTGTGTGACTATGTTTTTTAGATATATATATGCGCACACGCTTTATGTACAAGGGTTTCGTATTAACACAAATTGTCCCGTTTTAAGTCGGTTAACCTCTTTGTGCCAAATGATCTGAAGTGTTAAGTGTGCTCATCACATAAAACCAGTGTTTTCCGCAAGTATGCTAGTCATTAAGCAAGGAGAGATCTCTAGGAAGCGATGGCTGTTCCTGGCTGCACAAAGTCAGGGATTTTGCAAGCATATAGTTAGGTATGTGATTAAACAGTTAAACCAAAAAGGTGCCAATGGTCATCAATTTAATATGGAAGTTGAAACACAATCTTTAACAGAAACGGTTGTGAAGGAGGAATAAAACTGGGTGAGGAACAGCCAAACTCAATAATGAGGTGAATTTGCTGAAGGCCGTTTAATGTCAAACGTCCTACACCATGGCAAGACTGAGCACAGCAACAAGACACAAGGTGTTTATACTGCATCAGCTACGTCTCTTCTAGGCAGACATTTCAAGGCAGACATGTTTCCAGATTTTCTCCCCAAGCTCTTTTGAAGAAGCACATAGCAATGGGCCGTGTTGAGGACCATAGATGCAGTGGTCGAGCAAGGAATGAAAGACACATCATGCTTCCCTTCCCCACAATGATCTGTCCAAAATCCAAGTGGGAACATTTTCCCTAATCCGTAAAGCGCCTCCTTTTATTTTATTCGTACACAGGGAGAATATCAAGAGTAGAATCTAGTTCTCCCTGGAATGCATGTTGAGGGATGTTATGTATGGGAGCTAAAACCAAGAATATGTCACGCGTGAGGGCTTTTTGTCCCAAAACGTAATAAGTAGGTGTCATGTGATGCGATGAGCAACATACAAAAAGTAAATTGACTCTGATCTTTGTTAATGAGTGCAAAGTAGAGTGTTTTCATGACGCTTTGAAGAGTTCATCTGAAACAGATGAAAGCTGAAGTGTCAGGTCTTGATGTTAAGAGTCCTGTGACCCTGGAGCAGGAATGTCTGCACGAGGAGTCATCGGCTTTGGAATAGCTTAGCAGAGGCCCTCACTATGCATCCTCTAGGCCACTGGTAGCTTATTATTAATGCACATTTCTCTCTCTGTTTAGTAAAATCATTGAGACTTCCTGAATCACCTCATTTTAAACTATGCATTATGCAGGGCCAGCTAATCCCTTCTTTCTGGAGAGGATATAAAAGGTTTGCCTTTCATAATGCATAGTGATATCAGGAAGTGGAAATCTCAACTGCACGCAAACCCGGAGGAGGAGTGACCAGGCACTTTATAATGACTTTTCGTCTGATATCTCATTATCATACTTGTGGGATGTGGGCAGGAAGTCCCGATGACATCTGGGTCGTTTAACTGGGAAATGAGTGAGGAGTGGCTCCTGCAACCCAGAGTTTTCTGGTGGGCACTCAGAGAAGCGGTGCTTCATTCGGAGTCTTCTGTCTACTGTTTCTCTTAGCCTTTAAGTTCTACACAGGTGCATTTTAACCCCCATTTGACATTTAGCTAATTTCTACACCCATTTGCCAGCTTCTTCTGAAACCCACATGAGAAATATTAAGTTAGGATATTAATGCAAAATGAATATTCTCCTACAAAATGTCCAGGATCAGAAAAACCAGGAACAGCTGTAGATTAACTTGGGCATCATGTGGTTTAAAGACTCAAATGATTTAGAAGCGGAAATTTCCTTTCCTTGTCTAGAAATGCTTTACTTATAAGGCCTTAATTGGTGTGTGGAAGACTTGAAAAGATTAACCTTGAAGATAAGAAGTTTGACGGTGGGTTTTCTCCAAACGGCTCTTTGTATATGGACGTGACATAAATGAAGCCTGTGTCATTCATTCCTCCCCTTTTTCTTTTAATGATTTGTGCTGCTTCTTTATGAACCATTATATTATTCCCAATGATAGGTGTTCTGAACAATTTTACTAGAGGTCTTAATAACATTTGCAAAATCTTGCTTTTTTTTTTTAAGTGCACTTTTTATTCTCAAAATGGCTTTAAATTTCCTTGAATTATCTCTCTATCCTTGGAAAAGTAAAAAGTAGCAAACAATACTACCGTTATGTTTTCTCTGGTATATTACTCATGTGAGCTTAAGGACAGCTTTTTTAAGCACTTCTTTGAATCGGTGATCCTTTTTAAAACAATAAAATTGCTATTATATGGATATAAATTGTGCTGCTATACATTAACTTTGTAATCTTGAGTATAATACCCAGTGGTTATATAGTCTTAGAAGTAATTTAGAGGTAACACAAGCGCTTCGTATGCATTTTTTTTCTTTTAACACACTCTCGCTTCTCAAGCGTGAGTTCCCTTCATGTTGTTTCCACTTTAATTGTTTAGAAGGTGAACAAGATATGTAAATATCAAAGCTTGATTGATGGCCTTCAACAGTGCACTTTGCCATGTTTTAAGTGTTTTTAAATACATATTTTAAATTTTACCATTGGACTGCATTTTTCCCCAATTCTTTCCTTTTTTGTATGGGGCAGCTCCAAGCCATTTTGTTGAGCTTTTCAGAATCCGTACATCAATCCTTGTTTGACCGCTTCCGATTTGGAAGTGTAATGAGAATTGTTATTTACACGCTAAGTAATATGTGTTCTATAGTGTAAAGCCTATTTTCAAGTGACTTTTTGCATAGTGTTTTTTTTAAAGTGTGCAGGTAGAACACTAAGTATTTGCATACATATCTCTTTAAATGTTTAACCTGTATTTTGCCAATTTGTTTATATATATATATATATATATGTGTGTGTGTGTGTGTGTGTATTTCTCACCCCTATGGGTTGCATGTGTCTTCTTCACCCTCGGGTCTTCTAGCAGAAGCCTTGGGAGTTTGAGGGTTCTGTGGGGTATCCTCTTCTCTCCCATATATATAAAATATGATGTTTGTAGTATCAAGAAACATTCAGAATGAAAGCAGACGGCTGTGGGAAGTGCGGTGCAACCTGGTAATTAAGAAAATGGACAATGTGAGTGATGGAACTCTAGTACCTTTCCTGACTGACATCTGGGATGCCTGCTATAGACATTGAAAGATGAAGCCCTGCACATTGTTGCTGTTACAAAGAGGGTAAAATCTTGTGTTTGATAGCGACTTTAAATGAATAGATTTGTCTTGTTACAGACATTTCTGCATTAGTTAAGCGTTCAGTACAACATAGACGCAGGTAAGTAAACAGCCTGTGATCTCAGTGCTAGACATGGCCTTGGGGCGCAAGAAATTACACTGTCAGGCACGGGATATGTTGCTGCTATTTTTCTGTGTTGATTTCTTTGTTGTCACATAGTTGAAGTCGGTCCAGATGAATTTTTTTTGAGATGGACGGTTGGAAGAAGGTGGAAAAATCCGAGCAGTTTTAATTTCCATGTTAAACACGATTACAAGTTCCTAAAAACCAATGTATTTCTCCAACTTGTCATGTTCTCTGTAGAACCTAGTTTCCAGGTGGAGTAAAACCGGGTTTTTTAAAACTTTTGATGAGTTTATATTGTTTTATTAACTATTTTTCAATCTCAAGATTCTTTGGTTGCTGGCTTTTGTATATGCTTTCTTCATTAGAAATTGTGGATGAACTATTTTTATGCCTAGTACACAGTAAAGCGTTCTGGTTTCTCCGTTACCAGTGCTGATTTTAAGCTGGGTCAAGAGACTTGATCGGTTTTATGGTGGGATATATAGAAGTAACAGTTGGATATAGACCAGGACCATTGGATCTTAGACCTCTGACTTTTCTTAAAACAGTTATTAAACTTGTGGTTTTTAGCCCCTCTTACACACAAAACTAATATAAAATGCAAATTCCCATATTTCACTCTAGTTCATTGATGGTTTGCAGAGTGATTGGGATTTTTTTATATGAAGTTGAAAGGCATTTTGCCTTCCTTCAGTTTTTTTCTTTTTGGGAGGAAAATGAACTTAAAAAGGGGTGTAATTTTCAAAATTCCACACCTTTCACATAACTCTCACCTGTTAATAATCTCTAGTCTATAGCTTGCTGGCGTGTTTCTAATTGACTATTTCCGAGCAACACATTTAATGCATAATTGGTAGGTTTTGCAATTTTTAAACCAATTTACTTGCCCCAGCATGTAGGGAACAATCAATCCAGACTACTGCATGTTCCATATGTAGCCACCAGGGGGAGCAGGTTAGTTGACTATACAGCGAGACTCGTTCATAATACCTTTTGTGTGTTCTTTTTTTTTTTTTTACAATTACATTCTGCCTGTACGTTAGTGTATTTATTTTACATAGAGCCTTTGTATTATTGGCAACTTTTTGTAGTATAATCAATGAGATAATGCCATGGGATTGTTATATTTTAACATTATTATTATTTTGTCAATTAAAGCGCATGCTAAAACAGCTGCGCATTATGGCCTCTACTCCATTCCCTATTAATATGTCTGAGTAGAACTCTCACGTATGGTTTTTGTGTATAGAATTGGCTATTGGGCATACTTTAGTACAAAACTCATATGGATTCCAAAAGGTTGCACAGAAACCACCAAAAGGGTGTTCAAAATGTATCATATGTGAATTTGACAGCATGAACACAGGTTATGTTCCTCTCCATAAATATGAACTGCTGTTTAAACAAAGATTTCATAGAAGGTCCTCTACCTACATACTCCTCAACATTTCAGAAGAAAATATATAATTAAGTTATGTTCAGGATTTCATTGAAGATTTAGCACAGTTTTTGGTATGTGAAACACACCGAACATCTAAAAGCAGAAATTACCAGCTGTTTTGGTTGTATCTGGCATATAAAACGCAGATTATTCTGCAGTCGGTTACTTCACCAAATAATTTGATTATTCCGTATTTGCTTGATTATAAACCCCCCCCCAAGATTTGAATATTAATTTAGGAAAAAACCCTAAATATAAGACTACTCTATAGGGAAAAAGATTTACTAGCAAATATTCACATGTAAACTTAGTTTTTATTGAATATATATAAAAATATGATTGAGAAAATGCATTTCTTTATTTCCTTATTTCCATTTGTTTGCCAACATGGCCCCCTAGTTATGCACATCTGCCCCAAAGTTTGCCACCGTATATGCCTTATACCCCCCCTATATGCCACTCTGCCCCCAGATTTACCAGTGAATTGCCAAACTTGTCCCCCCCGTGCTTCAGACTCCCTGGTGTCTAGTTGGAGCAGCTGGTGAACATCTGTGCGATGCGGGTAGACAACCTCTGCTGCTGCCCGGCACTTCCGCTGGAGCTTCTATGATGGATTACCGGAAGGTCGCACCAGTGCTCGGTGATAGAAGTCCTAGCGCTGCGGGGGATCTGGATTTTAGGATTATAGTCTATTTGAGGTCAGATTATAAAACAACGTCAAATATAAGACGAGCATTTGCTCTGGGGAAAAAAAACCTTGTATTATACTCTAGCAAATAAGGTGTGTGTGTATGTTTGTGTGAGCCTTGTTGGTTAACTGTCGTTAAATGCACCATATATTGAGTTCCTAGAAAAGAGGGTCACCAGGCTAGGGAAAAAAAGAACAGTTTTATGATTTAAAAAAAAAAAAAAAAAAAAAAAAAGCCTCACCCAATAAGCTCAAACCAAAATAAGTGAAAGGGTTAAGTGTTGGTGCAACATTTTTCAATAAGAAATATCTCCGTGTGGGCCTTGGATCTGTTTGCTGTTATTTATATAGTACCAACAATTTACTTAGCTCTTATAGTAGTTGATGACAAAACTACAATGAACAGACTAAGACAAACCAATTCATTAGGTAAAGAGACTCCTGGTAGGAGAAAGAAAATTGAAAAGGTACATGGAAAACAATGACATGGCAGTCCTTTTTAAAAGGGTCGTCACATCTAGGTGACTCACAGTTTAGCTCACCTTTTCCATGCTAACTATAATCACTGTCCTGTTAATGAACCTGTTTATAAATATTTCTTGTTTGTTGCATGTGGTGTCCCCATAAAGTCATAGTGCGTATTTCCTGTTAAAAGGGACAATAGTGGGTGTAGGTTATTGAGGCTATTTCATGGCAAACAGGCATTAACTCCTTGATTGTGTTTATCTGATTGTGCAGATACTCATACATTTGTTCTAAGAAGTTTGGTCTAAAGCCTTTATGGGCAGAAAAAAGTGTTGGTTTTTTTTTTTAATTGTACTAGATAGTGTCCTGATTTTGTGAAGGGTCATTGTAGAGGCGTATTGATAGATATGCAGGCACTTGATGGCAAAGAATTCTGAATGAACTCGGCTTGGCTCTTCGAGGTATGTTAAGAGCTAGATCCAAGTCGGCCTTCTATGTGTTGGTGGGAATTCTGGGTTACTGTTTCCATCTCACTGTCTTGGGCTGGGCTCAAAAAAAAAAAAGAATGAAACTACCAAGAGCCTTTTTTATTTTTTTTTGGTGTGCAAATGCTCAGCTCGGGCTTGACTCTATCTGAAAATTTGACTTTGTTTATGTCTATAGACCCTAACTAGAGCTAAGTAAAAGTTTATAAAAGAACACAAACTAGAGTTTCCGTGGTGCAGTATAATCTAAAAAATGTTAAAGGTGCTGTTCAGCCAAAAAATCAGTTGAGCTCTCCAGTGTGTTCAGCAATACACTTCAGTTTCTTTTCCTTTCTTCTGAAGGTTTAATCACACGGAAACGACACAGAAGCAAGAATCGTTTTCAGTTGTTATAGCAACAGCCCTACATTAAAGCATTATTTCTGAGAAAGGCTTAGTCATTCTAGAAATTATTATTCCAATACATCATTTAGTTATGAACACAAGGGTCAGCACCTTTTAAGCTCTGTATTTTAGGATGCCTTGTGTATGTATATTATACATGTACAAGATGTGATGTTGACGCTGAGTTTAGCAGGTAATTTATCTGGAGTTTCACAGCATTAACTGTCCCAAGTTAAATAACTCTTACCCTATGTTCTTGTACCTTACATGGCATCGGCGTTTCAATATATATCTCTGCTGGTATCTTCAAATTGTTCTTAAGTACATAGTCCACTGTGGACTTGATGGGTTCTTTTTTGCTGGAGAAACGCAGTGAACTGAGACACACTGTTTTTTTTATTGATTTATATGTTCTAAGCATCAAAATTATATTTCAAGCCAAAGGATTAAAGGTCCCAAATGGAGAAGGCGTAGCGTGAAAAGGGAAGAAGTCCCAGAACTGATCCTTGGGGCACTTTCATGGAGAGGTCAAAGAGAAAGAAGTTCTGCTTGGGGGAAGCAATGATGAAGGAATACATTAAGTGATAGGAAATCAACTCTGATATCTGGCCTGTACCAAGGACTACAGAGGATATAAAATGACTTGTGATCTTCTGCAGGACTTCTTTTCCCTCTTAACATAAAGGAACATATCTCTCCAGAAAAATTGTGTACTTTGGGGCAGAAGTAAATGATATTTCACTTTCTAGAGAATGATGCAATAACCAGGGGGCATAAAGGTACTCCAGGGATAATGATTTAAATCATATTTTAAATTTAGAAACATATATATGCGTTTCTATGTAATACTTAATTTTTTCCATCTATTTTTATTAGAATTAAATATTAGTCTTAACGTTACCTGATCCATGGTGTGATTCATTTTGTTCAGGACTGAATTACATTTTGATGTGATTAATCAGAACTAAATTTACATTTGGTTTTTTTTTATTTTTTTTAAATTTCCACACAGGAAAATAATAAGCATAATTTGTGTTTTATTCAGATTTCTGTAGTGATTTTTCTTTTGTTGTTTTCAAGTAATCCCTTTTACATATTTTATCATTTAAGACTATGATTTATGCTTTTTGGAAATACACATGTAGTTCCCTTTTTAGGAGAGCACAATGAAAAACTGTAATTTTTTAGTACATTAATTATGAACTGTTCAGATATTTATGTGCAGTAAAGAAAATGTTTCTGATGTCCAAAAGTTTGCTTTAGGCAATCTAAAGTTCTTGAAATTCAGTAAACTTTATAAGTTATTACATAATATTTCCTTCATTTGGATTAACGTTTGTCACAGGGGTATGCACCGTCATATAAAATCCTGGTTTCAAACAAGCCACATCATTCACTGAGAAGAATCCTGGCTTTTGTGTCCTTCCATATATTTTTTAAGGGCAACAAATGATTTAGTATTTCCATCCCTCGATAGCAATTCTTATCAATTTTTTTAAAAATTTACTATAAATGAATGATGCATCTCTGAAAAACCATGGACAAGAAATTGTGATCTAATTGTAAAACAAGTAAGTGGAGATAGAAAATGTTTGATGAGGGTGAAGGCTTTATATGAAGGAAAAATCATGAGGCTCTCTTGATAAGTGGTTATATTGGTTGTGCTTGTTACATGTCGATAAAGAGGATGTTTAATACACATGAGTTGTTTTAATCTGTAAAGGTTAAAATTTATATTTCTACATCCCTGTTATATTTGAATTTGCTAAATAAATATTACTAGATCCTCCTTATGCATAAGCAAAGCCATTTTTATATATAAAATCTAGAACTGCTTTAATATGTTGCATTTTAGCACACTGTAAGATATTTTAAGTTCAAATCTTTACCATTTGAAGACTGCAAGGTATCTATCTCTATCAAATTTTAGTCCGTAGTATAAAGGTATAGAATTTTAGCATGTTAGCCATGGCAAAGCAAATCTGTGAAGAAAAAAAGTAATGTTGGCAGAAATATTTATTCCACAAATTGTAAACTGTATGTCAACTGGGGAAAAAAATAGGAATGTGAAAAAATAAATAAGTTTAAATAACATTTACTGAACATATTTCAGATTTCACTGGTCCGGAAGCCGGCCGAGCTTCACTGGGGCCACAGAGACGTCTATGCAGCTCAACAGCCGCCTAACGCAGGCCCGCAGCTAACTGTTGTGGAGTCCGCACGCTGTGTGAGGAAACTTTTTTTCCCACCCAGAAAGGGCAGGGACATGAGCGGGAAAAGTGTTTTCTGGCGCAGTGGGCGCATCACGGTGGTAAGCTGCGGGCCAGCGTTAAGCAGCCGACGGGGGACGGACCGCCCCCTTTTCGGTATGCTCCTGCATTTATACCTGAAAGAGACCTAAGGACTATCTTAGAAATCAATTGAAATTTCATTCTGAATTATAGAAGCAAACAAAATACTTAATGTGATTGCTTTCTAAATACCACATATTTTATTAGTTACCATTTCTTAATGTCACTCAACAGTTAAAATCCCTCTGTAATCTTTTAGACTCTTACCTAAGTCCTTGCTCATGTTTAGTTCAGTTCATACCCAAATTGTTAAATGTTTGTTGCCACTTGGTCACGTGCTTGGAACATATTTCCCAGCATACCTCTGATTGCATAGCCGTTGCAATTTACTGCAAGCTTTATCATTTGCTTTGGCTAGTACACTGCAGAATAGCTGGTGTGAAATCCAATAGAAAAAAAAATCTTAACTACTATAATTTAATTTTATTTCCATAGTTTAGAATCTTTGACGTACTGTACCGCCTGAAAGGGCTTTAGAAGAAATAAAATGCAAATAAAATGCAAAATAATAAACAATACATTTCATGTTTGTTAGCCACCTTTCAGAAATACATTGTGATTTACAATACAATTGATTTTGGCAGTAGTTAATCTGTATGCTAGGTTGTTAGTTAATAGGTGTTGCATGAAACAAATTTAAGCAGCGGCAAATGCTAATTTATGTGGTGTCTCAGAGTATAACTGTAATTGATTAGTAATTAGTAATTAGTAATTCTGTAATGGATATCGGCTGTCTATCCTTCCCACCGTGGGTAATTTTGTTCAAGTTAGGCAATGTCATCAAGCTGCTTTTGGGATTTAGTGCATTTAGGCTCATAGAAATGTACAACATGCCATGGTACTGATAGGGCCCTAGTAATGGTCAGTATTGGAAGAGCTGAGGTTAAAGTAATTGTCCTCTGGTGCTTTATTTTGCCTTCACAATGCATGTTGCTGGATAATTTCTATGGAACGCTTTGTGGTGGGATATGCAGGTGGCTGCTGGCATTATGGGGTTTCTGGGGTGTCCTCTTCTCTCTAGGTTATGTGTCTATTAAGTCCAGGGCTGTGCCATCTCCTGAATGGTGTTATCACTCACCCAGTCAACGATTAAACCAAACACGTACATGCGCACATACAGTATCAGTCACACTATGTTGAAGGTTCGAGATCCCGAACTAGAACACAAGATATCTTAAGTCACTAGAAAGCATTAGTTTTAATGTATTGCTTTCTCGTTCTGATATTTGGCCAACTCATGCTTGACCTTGCTGTTAATGACCACTTCATGATGTTCTCCAAAAACCATGTAAAACAAATTAATAGCATATTTTCCAGATCCAGATTTTATTGGGCAAAAAATAAGTAGTGTTCTCAGCTTCCCGTCTCTTTACAAAAACATCAGACCGATGGGCAAGGGTTTGACGTTACAACATAGAGGCCTGTTTATGTTTAATCCCCTGGCTGCTTAGTTACTGTAAACTGCCTCTTATCCTCTGTGACTATTCTGTGCCAGTTTAATTGCAGCAATATATCTGTTTTTAGAACAATGAACATGTGTCTCACACATACTAAATAATATGAAAAACTCAGCTAGAACTCCAGGTTAGTCATTTTTCTCGCAGATTTTTGGGGGAGAAAAAAAATAGCCTTTTCTATTTATATCGGACATGCAAGTTTTGAAAGGCAAAATATTTATTCTGTGAACGAGACTTCACTTGAAGTGTTTAAATATTGTATTGATGATATGTATTTCTTTTTCTAGCCGCACAAAAATATGCACAATTCTCTGTAATATTCCAATAATAATTTAAATGGGGGTTAATGATGGATTATAATGTGAATAAAGACAGACGTAATAGCTATTTGTGCTTCATGTGAAATTAATGTGATAAGTTCTCTTCTGTCATCCATGAAATCATTTTTAATATTATCTGGTGTGTATTTAATACTGATTTTATATAACTTTACATTGCTTCTTTGGCCCTTGAAAGTATGCGTGGATTTTACTTGAATATGTGACATATTTCCCATTTTTCTTTGTTTTACAAACCTAGTGATATTTGGTAGGCTTATCTAGTTGGATCTCCATCTAAGGCCACGGAATGGTTGTCATTATCTTAGTTTGTGACTTTTTTTTAGTGGATATTAGCAGGGCCGGCCGAAGACTTAACGCCGCCTGGGGCGAAGTTTAAAATGCCGCCCCCCGCCGACGCCGGGGGGGGGCATTATCTACACCCCCCCCGGTACTTACTCTTAAACAGTCCTGGCGAGTCTCCCTGTGCTGCCACGGTGCCGGCTTGTAATGCTGAGCGCCGAAAATTCGCGTCACTTCCGGCGCTCTGCATTACAAGCCGGCACCGAGACCGAACAGGGAAACTCGCCGCAGAGGAGAGAGAGAGGGGCGCCGAGCGGGTAAGCGAAAACCACTCGGTGCCCCTCTCTCTCTCCTCCGCTTCAAAAAAACAAAAAAAAAACCGCTTGGGGCGGCAAAGTGCCGCCCCTTCTGAAGTGCCGCCTGGGGCAATTGCCCCAGTCGGCCCCATTGTAGGGCCGGCCCTGGATATTAGTATTTGTGTGCAGAGTTCTGTCATATTTTGCAGACCTCTTCATTGTGAGCTTTACATGATTGGACACAATGTGTAACAAGATAATGTGAAGTGTAAATGTGTATCACAGTGCTTCCCATGCATTAGTCTTAAATAAGTTCTCTAAATTCAGATGCCATATATTCACTATTGTATGGGAGCACTTCACCCAGCTGACGCAGTTTCCATGGTTAATTGAATTGGAGGCCACTAGAAAGGACATGTGGTGTGCAGAAGTTCTTAGACTAGTTTGAGGGGACGTTGAACTGGGTCAGACTTCTAAAAATAGTCAATATCCGGTCAAAATAAATCTGTTCCCCCTGGTTGGCAGATTAATTATAGAATTCCCTGGCGTGATAATAGTCTAACTAGTGCTGGAGAATTCAACCACGCATGTCTTTGCCAAGAGCAGCTCCTGGTATTGGGATTATATTCTGCATTATTATGATACGATACTGTAAATATCATCTCTAACTGTTATATATTAAATAATAAATTATATGGTAGGTTATGATGAGGTTTTAATATGTTGTGTTGAAGAACTAATTCTGCTGCATCCGAAAAAGTCTGCTGTATTGTTGAAGGTGTTTAAACCTTCACCAGTGACATCTATCTTTCTGTAGAAAAGACTGTGACTGTTTATCAGTTATCATCTTTAACTCAACTTTATTTTTTGGTACCTTCTCCAGTTTCACCCGTCCACATATTGTGGATGCAATATTTGTGTCTAGAAGTTCTGAATAGTTTAAAATAATTTAGAAAAGAACCCCCTTTAAAAAGTGCCATGTACCTCCCTTTTTGAAGTATTAAAACTTGCCGGGTGGGAAGAATAATGCTAATTAAGGACACCAGTGGTGATTAATGGTTATTGGTTAGCTAGTTCGTTTTATTAAGTTATGACTTGATTTAAGGGTTGATTTTATACTCCTTCAAACATTATGGCAGTGTACTTTGCATTTATGTTCATTATACATGTATATTACTTGTTGAAACCTGATGGCCTGCATTCTACTACACAAGCAGCAGGCTGATTATAAGCAGTCACTTGTACCGTAAGAGAATACTTAAATGAATC
This sequence comes from Sceloporus occidentalis, assembly GCA_023333645.1. Lineage (NCBI taxonomy): Eukaryota > Metazoa > Chordata > Lepidosauria > Squamata > Phrynosomatidae > Sceloporus > Sceloporus occidentalis. The sequence continues at coordinate 418,532 of JALMGF010000180.1, forward strand.
ATTGGTAAGTGTGAGGCTCTCAAAGGCTTCGAACAGGTAAACGAGTTTGCTCCTGTTTCTGTAATCGGAGCACGCGATTGATTTCTTTTCCCATGCTAAGTCTGTGTAACAAAAGTCCTGACCTCTTCAGATGTACGCAACTTGGAGAGCACAAGGCATACCAGACAAAACTACTATGGGCTTGCAGTCAAAAGTCCCTGAAGCAGCGCTGCATGTTCCAACAGCAGCGGAATTATAAAACAAAACAAAAAAACGGTGTGCAGAGTTATGTACACGGATTCCATTTCCATAGTTTCCCTCTCTTTACACAACTAGCCTAGATTATGGTAAAATGGCAAAAGTGTATTTGGTTTGGCCATTTTAGCTACCAAAATATCTGTTGAAGTGAGGAGAGAATATACTGTAATCATTTTAATATCATACAGTAGTTGAGTGTTGTGGATAAAGACCGGTTTTAATACAAATTGCTAAAAATTGTACTTTCCCCACAATGACCAATATCCCAGCTTGTTATTCATAACTCCTGTTGCATCTAACAGATTGTCAAAGGGTTTGTAAGACTATTGACATTTTCCTATCCAAAAGCAAGATACAAAATATAAAACAAATTTAAGAAAAGGAGAAGCCAAACTATTTTCTAAACACAAGGCAAATAGTACAAACTTATGAATAAAATATTTAAAACTGTTCATTTCACTTAAAGTGCAAATTTCTCAAGTGGTAGAATTGCAAGTGCACTAGACATGCTCTAGAGATGTACAAAATATGTCACAAACAAATATGGTTTGCCAGCTGTGATTCTTGGTACCACTCATACTCAACTGTAGTGTGGTAGGGGTGACAGAAGGAAGGTTCGCTAATGGACTTTAAAATGTGTTGAAAACAAAATATATCTGGGTCTCCCAATATATATTCTATGTCGGTTAAATACCTAAGCTTCTGTAGGTCCATTTCTTAGCCACGGGCACAGCAGTAGAACATATTCTGGACTTGTTTCAAGCCATATACACAGTGACAAATGCTTTGAGTTCCTGTATCTCGTGGCTCCCCGCCTAGTTTCCAGTGGCCTTACAGAGATAACAAAGTATCCACATATGGCTTGACTTCTCCATGCCCCATGTTACCATTTGAGTTAGTGCTACTGTCAGTGTTCCTTTATAGCAGAAGATATTAAATGTTTCTGCAATACATTGACAAGGCTTTCCTGTTGGCCTGTAGTCTCCTCGCACAAATAGCCTTTTGACAAATATCTTTCAGTCGTCCAGTGTGTGTGTGTGTGTGTGTGTGTGTGTGTGCGTGTGCGCGCAAGTGTTTTTTCTTCCTAAGGTTTCATTTCTGCCGTTTAAAATAATAGTACCGCTAGTCTCCTGAAGTAGTCATATCAATTGCTTTGCATTCATTGCACAAAAGATTTAGATGCACAGCAGCCTATGTAAGCATATTTTTTTCTCCCCTTTGGCAAGAACTTTATTCCTCAGTAACCATGTGTTCAGCAAAACAGCCCAAGGGGTTACACCTGAGCTTCATTAAGAAAATGAGTATTACCTAGAGAAATCTTCCATTCACAATCCTTTTTGACTGGTTGCAACATGACAGGTCATTCTTATATATGTATGTATATAGGTTTATTGTGTGGGAGGTAGAATTATTAGTAAACCTGAATTCATTATTAACATAACAGGGATACGGATATACCGCGAGCTGTGTTTTTGGCAGTAACAGATGTACCATTAGTACATTATCTGCATTATGTCATGGAGAAGGAATGTAAGAATATATGTACCCCCCAAAATAGTTTAAACTATCAAGTAGAAAAAATATTAGATGTACTTTTTGTTGTAGTCTGTCCATATGTGTGTAATGATCTATATATATATCTATATGAGTTTTCTCAATTTAAAGTCACATTGTTAATAAGGATTACTATTTTATATGGCATGTGATGATAGCTCTGCTTTGTGCTATATAATATAGTAGCAAATGTATAGATGAAAATTAACAGTTAGTAAAAACATTTTTTTATATCTATTTTTACTTTTAATTAGGCACTAACATTCTGCAGCCCTGTTCAATTTAAATATGGGATGATTAAATACATAAGAAAGAGATACATATAGATACAACAGGGATTGAGGGTCCTGACCATGAGTTTACTGTCTAGCTTTATGGCACTTTCATACTTCCTGGCAAGAATGGTAGACTTATTAGGGTCCTGCCCATAAGGTTACGTTTTTAAGGGAATTCTATGTGTTACCAAGACAAAAGGAGTGTGAAAAGAGAGGCACTGGTAGCTATCCAAAGCAGTAATTAGAGGTAAGTGGTTGCAAGCTTTAGAATAGAATCTATAAATAAAATGGATAGATGAAAAAATGAAAGCTTGAGCTGTTACAGGAAAACTAGATGGCCCATCCCGCCCAGCAGCCAAAGTAGACCTTCAGCGCAAAGTATATATGAAATGGAATGTACATGTATGTGTATATTCTTTTTCTTATATAGTGCTAATGGACATACGTAGTGATTTACGTCTTATATTGCAATAAAGGCAAAGTACAATAAATGTAGCTTTATGAGAAGTACGTTGGTCACAGAGGCATTATGATCCCTGGTACAGTAGTTGAGCACATATTAGGAAAGGAGTTCCCTGCCCTATAGAGCTTACAGTCTCGGTAAGATTTACAGTTTGTCTGCGGTTTTGCGGTTGGCAATTGCACTTTAACATTGCAAAGATAGTATTATCGAATAACATTTTGATTAAAATACTCACTAGTTTCGTTTTCTAAGTTTGTTTTATTTAACACAATACAAAGAAACCGACGGAAAATCGAAATCAAGTCAATATTTGGTTGTGACCACCCTTTTGTCCTCAAAACAGCATTGGTTCTTCTAGATACACTTGCACATAGTTTTTAAAGAAACTCAGCAGGTAGGTTGTTCCACATATCTTGGAGAACTAACCACAATTCTTCCGCTGACTGAGGCAGCCTCAGTTGCTTCTCTCTCTTCATGTAATCCCAAGGAGACTAGGTGGTGATGAGATCAGGGAACTGTGTTATTGACTTTGGCTGGGTCAAGCCTGTGTCCGATCACTTTATCGTTGGCCATGAAATCCCAACGTTGCATTGAATAGATAGGATGGCTTCATGGTTAGCTCTGAAATATTCTAAGAACTATAGTTTTAAATTTGATATCCTATTAGCCCATTTTAATTGGGACTAGTTTGGCTGTTAGGTGCCAGGCACCATAACCTTAATATGTCCCGTATGCTGTCCTTGCTAAGCAGAAGATAAGTTAAACTCTTCATATGTTTAATTACTTAAGGTACCATATGCCCCACTTCTGCATGCTGTAACATTTATACCACTTTCACATCACCATCTACAATGTATTAGACCATATGGATTGTGTCTTCTCCCTTTAGCAACACAGTTCTTTCCCATGTATTCCCATGTGATGGTGACAGTTCCCTGATGCTTCCTTCAAAAGGTACTTGGGTGTGAAGTTTCGTTACAGTATTACACTTAACTTAATCATACATTCCATTCCTTTGAAATCCCTTACTGTAGTATGTGCCCTGGAGGTATTACCTTAAAGCTGTGTCTTGGCAGGTTTTCACTGTCATTTAGATTTAGGATAAGTTTATAGAACACACAAATAGTTTTTGATACGCACCATTGTAACTCAAGTACCATTTTTTGTTTCAGAAGCTTGAGTCCATTTTCAGATTTTTGGTTAGAAATGAATTATGAAGCTTCTGAATTCTTACTTTGTGCTTAACCTAAAATTCCACATTATTTAGATACTTCGCTAAACCTTTTTATGATTAAATAGACCATAAACTGTGGATTTTCTGTTTACCGTTTCTCAGTGAGCAGTTATTTTAGTAGTGCATTTCATCATCCTTGTTGTTTCATCATTAGTAGAACCTTAAGAACCTAACATAAGTAGCTTCCTTCTGATTGATCTAGTATAACGTTGTGCGGCGCGACTGCTGGTTACACCGGATTAACAGAAGTCTGGGAATTTTTTGCTGGCCTTGTCAGTACTGAGGTCCCCTGAAACAATATTAAATGTAAAAAGGTTCCCAAAGGGTCTACCAAGACCCTCCTGCAACCTCTGAGCTCCGCTGCAGGCTGGTTACGGGTACTGTGATCAGCAATGCAGGACAATGGAGCCTTGGTTACTGATCGGCAGAGGAGATCACTGTTTTTAATGTTTAAAACTTTAGAAAAAAAATGTAAAAAAAAAACCACCATTCATTTTCAAGAGAGATCCTGTGAGGTCTTTTAAAGACCTCAAATAGATCTCCAGTCAAAAAGTGCAAAGAGTGAAAATAATTTTTAGAAATGTGTCTGTGTGTATATATATATGTGTGTATATATATATGTATATATATATGTATATGTATACATATACACAGTGGGGCAAAAAAGTATTTATTTAGTCAGCCACCAATTGTGCAAGTTCTCCCACTTACAAAGATGAGAGAGGCCTGTAATTTTCACCATAGGTACACTTCAATTATGAGAGAGAATGGGGGGAAAGAATACAGGAAATCACATTGTAGGATTTCTAATGAATTAATTTGTAAATTCCTCGGTAAAATAAGTATTTGGTCACCTACAAACAAGCAAGATATCTGTAACATCTTCTTTAAGAGTCTCCTCTGTCCTCCACTCGTTACCTGTATTAATGGCACCTGTTTGAACTTGTTATCAGTATAAAAGACACCTGTCCACAACCTCAAACAGTCACACTCCAAACCCCACTATGGCCAAGACCAAAGAGCTGTCGAAGGACACCAGAAACAAAATTGTGGACCTGCACCAGGCTGGGAAGACTGAATCTGCAATAGGCAAGCAGCTTGGTGTGAAGAAATCAACTGTGGGAGCAATTATTCGAAAATGGAAGACATACAGGACCACTGATAATCTCCCTCGATCTGGGGCTCCACGCAAGATCTCACCCCGTGGTGTCAAAATGATCACAAGAACGGTGGGCAAAAATCCCAGAACCACACGGGGGGACCTAGTGAATGACCTGCAGAGAGCTGGGACCAAAGTAACAAAGGCTACCATCAGTAACACACTACGCCGCCAGGGACTCAAACCATGCAGTGCCAGACGTGTCCCCCTGCTTAAGCCAGTACATGTCCGGGCCCGTCTGAAGTTTGCTAGAGAGCATTTGGATGATCCAGAAAAGGATTGGGCGAATGTCATATGGTCAGATGAAACCAAGGTAGAACTTTTTGGTAGAAACTCAACTCGTCGTGTTTGGAGGCGAAAGAATGCTGAGTGGCATCCAAAGAACACAATACCTACGGTGAAGCATGGGGGTGGAAACATCATGCTTTGGGGCTGTTTTTTTGCAAAGGGACCAGGACGACTGATCCGTGTAAAAGAGAATGAATGGGGCCATGTATCGTGAGATTTTGAGTGAAAACCTCCTTCCATCAGCAAGGGCATTGAAGATGAAACGTGGCTGGGTCTTTCAGCATGACAATGATCCCAAACACACCGCCCGGGCAACGAAGGAGTGGCGTCGTAAGAAGCATTTCAAGGTCCTGGAGTGGCCTAACCAGTCTCCAGATCTCAGCCCCATAGAAAACCTTTGGAGGGAGTTGAAAGTCTGTGTTGCCCGGCGACAGCCCCAAAACATCACTGCTCTAGAGGAGATCTGCATGGAGGAATGGTCCAAAATACCAGCAACAGTGTGTGAAAACCTTGTGAAGACTTAGAGAAAACGTTTGACCTCTGTCATTCTGTCATTGCCAACAAAGGGTATATAACAAAGTATTGATATGAACTTTTGTTATTGACCAAATACTTATTTTCCACCATAATTTGCAACTAAATTCTTTAAAAATCAGACAATGTGATTTATGGACTTTGTTGTCTCATTCTGTCTCTCATAGTTGAAGTGTACTTACAGGCCTCTCGTGCACAATTGGTGGCTGACTAAATACTTTTTTGCCCCATTGTATACAGAACTATATAATTTAGGCTCTCGAATTTGTCCTGAAGAGACTGGTAATTTATTTACCAGTGTGTTAAGTGACATGTTTTTACTAGTTACCCTACCAAATAAAGTTGTTTTTTGTGGCAGGTATACTTTAAGGTCAAAGCTTTGACCCGTATTACTAAAAGAAGCTTATTGCATCTTTTGAGATATGAAGCATGGCATCCTGGCATAGTGTGCTGAGGGTTTGGGACAGCACAAATGTAGCTTTATTTCTATTACAAGCGCACGGCTAACCTATTTGACTTTTCCCCATGACTGTAGGCCTGGATGGTTTCGTTTGCTTAGCATTGAAGGGATGTCAGACTGTGGGGGCAGGGGAGGAAAAGAGGGTTTGAGATGGGAAGCTTACTTTTGGAATGTAAAAACACATAGAGCTGGTCCAGCCTTTGTTAGCATCTCTTTAAACTAAGACAAAAAAAATCAGCGCGTGAATGAATAGCAGCATGGTGAAATACCTAAATGTTTGAGTTAAAATTTTTGGATGTTTGAAATCCTATTTGGATCCTTTTCCCAGATCGCAGAGCATTCATATGCACTCAGCAGGAAACCTCATGGAGATTCACATTTGGGCAGAAGGTCTTTGGCGGTACCTTTTTCTTAACTTGTGCCTTTTCTTCTTTTGAAGAAAGTAATGGCTTAAGTCTGACTGAAGCATAATCTTTTTTGTATGTCCCCTATATGAATTCACTTATGGTTCACAGCTTTCCACCCAGCATCAGTGTCTGCAACCCTTTTGGATTTAGAACAGAGTATATCCTACGGCAGACAGCAGGAAACACCACATTAAAGTCGCGGTGACAGGCTAACCACAAAGGGTGAAGTGCCGCAATTTAAAATGGGCCATCGTCGCCAAATCAAGAGTTGGAGGAACGAGGTGGGAAAATGCGAAGCTTTGTTAACCAGTCATAATTCACCATTTCCTGCACTTGGGAACTGAAAGGGTCTAACATATACTTAAGTTTAATTTTTAAGAAGCCTCACGCTTGGGTGTTTCATTTTCCTCTTCAAATTCATCAAATCTTTGATTCATAGGAATTGTATGCCATAGACAGTAGAACGCTTTGCCTTCCTATTATGTCAAACCATTATTCTCTAGTAAATGCATTTTCAGTACACAATACCAATAGTTCTGTATAATTATATATATATATATATATATACATATTATATCATACTCAACAAGGCTTGACAAACATCACAAGCCAAAGAGCACAGCCGCTCTGCTATTGTAGAATAATTTTTTATGGTATGGACCTTCATTATCTATTAAGAAAATCATACCCCCCCCCCCCAAAATAACAAGTTTTTTATGGCTCCTAACCCTGCAGTACTCTCGTACTCTCGTTATTTACAGTGCTATGCAGATAGAAGCGCTGCATAAATTGTTGGCGCTATATAAATAAAAGATGATGATGATGATAATGTTGCATTTACCCAGTTTACTGATAATAGGCTTTTGTTGGATGAGAATACTAATAAACGTCTAATTGTTAACTGCACCAGTAGCCAATCATACATTTTAGTAATTTTGTAATTATTTTTGAATATACAGAATAAAATGTTGTGTTTGGATGCTGTTGGATGAAGTTACTTAAATACTACCCTGTAGTTTTAACCCAATGTGTTTTATCAAAATTGTAATGTTTAACTATGAATGTTTATCATTATTTCGGCTACAATCTTATTTTTTCTTTATAGTAATGTGACTTTATACATTTTCCTTATCAATTCAAATTGATTGTAAATGTGTATAAATACAGTACTGTATTTAGCTACTTTTTGCATTTTGTTTCTATGTATGTATATATTTTTTTTTCTCACCTTGCCCAAAACTAGTTAAGTTACATGTAATTTGTACCCATTGCGTTGTACAAGCGTCGTATCCCTGTGTACAGTGAGTATTAAAATGATTTTAGAGTCTAATTTACACTTTAATCTTTACAAGACTTTAATTTGCTTAGGATAAATCACTATAATAGATTTTATAGATAAAAGTTTGCAGTTGCAAATCATTTTTTAACCAATTCCAACCTGTTTGGATATTTCTTTATATTTCTTTAGAGACTGCAATGAGTTATAGTGTTTATCATTAGTTATGGGCTTAGTTATTCCTTTTTGGGCTGATATTTGAAATAAAATTGGTAGTTTGTGGCTTTACTGCCCATGATGAGTGAGCTTTGTATGTGAAAGGAGGTTTCTTACCTTTATTAGACCATCCAGTTTTACTGTAATTGCCCTTTAAAATGATTAACACAATATTTATGGTGGCCAGACATTCTTAACTACATCTATCTACAGCTGTTATTCTACAGGGGTGTAATGGGAGAGAGCAAGCTTATTAAAAAGAGGTAACTACCAAATTAGGAAGTTAAAAACATTCCCTTCACTAACAGTCTTCCAGAAATGTTGTGGCCAAAAGCAGGATTGGTGCTGTTCCACCAAATAAATAAAATAATAACCTTCTTCAGATCTTGCAACTTTGATAACTCTCAGAAGAATAGAGCTTCCTGAATGTACTATTTCTTAGGCGTTCCCCATGCAGAGCAAACATTAAAGGTGAAGAATGCTTAGCGCTTGCCATGCAAGTCAGCAGAATAGCTTGCAAAGTGAAGGGAAAAAAGTTGTTAATCACAGATATCGATTTTGGCAATCACAAATACAAAAATAAATGCACACGCTTATAAATGATAAAGATGTATCCTACATGCAAGGATGGAACGTATAAAGGTTCATCGGATTAATGATGTGAAACTTGCCAATAAAAAGTAAGCTTGAATATAGTACTCGTTAAGAGGAGACCTTATGTCCCTACATTCTACCTGTCACAAAGACCAGTCATTGAGGCTTCTACCATTAAGAAGTCCGACAATGATAAGACTAAGAATAACAAGACTTTTTTTTTTTTTTTAAATAAAGAAAGATTTACGTATCTGTGAGTAAATCATCATTTAGCATGAAAAATAATAAAAAATGGAGGAAAAGGGAAATAAAATTTTCCAAAAAAGCCAGTTCAGATGCAAGACCATATAGATCCATTTTACGAAGGATATAATATTCACATCACTGAGCCTCATTTCTGGTCTTGTGGGCACAGAATATTGGGCTTCATCCAACCTTGATAGGTTAAAGAAATCGAGAAAATATTTTTGTCTACTATGGACATTTTCACAATTCAAGCTAGTTCACAAATAATTACAGTAATACTGTTCAACTGCTCACATTTAGGGGTAAACTTAAAAAGTGATAAGTGTGTAAGTGAGTAGTAACTTGTATAAAGCATTGATAAATTGATCCAGGTGACCTCCATCTCACCATTTTACTGGGTCGATATTAGTTGCGTAGAACATTTGTCATTTTGAGGTTAGCGAATTGAACTGCAGAAGCCTCATCTGAATATTCAACTTGCGTATAATGGCTTTATGAATATTTCTAGCCTGCTTCTCGGTGATGTTGGACTGAGGAATTTAGTGGCTAGCAGAAAGGCAAGTGTTGGGAAGAACATTGTGTTTTTACTGAAATATCAAAACAGAACTGTTCTGCGTTTTTTTTCTTATGTTTCTTTTTTTGAATAACGCATTCAACAATGTACCAGAACATTTGTGTGCTTTGTGTTAGGAGGTCCAGAGGTAGTTTAAAACTGTTCAAAGTACATGAAGTAACCATATATTTATGCCTTCAGTTAATACAAAATACAATCATTAAACTATACTATGTAGTATTCCATATTTGTCTTCTGTTCCCCTTCAAAATTCTATTCTTTCTTCCTTTTGTATTGTTTTCCCCCACCCTAGCAAGAACAGATGGTGAAGAAACTGTACTTGCTTCAGCAACTAATATAGAAATATTTGAGCTTTTAGAAAATATATGCTAAAGAGACCAAAAAAGTATTAAATGTTGGTTAACCTGTTAACTGCTGTAAGTACATTTTGTGCATCTCCTCAGAGAAGGTTAAAAGCTGTTCATTCTTAAGCATTTTGATTTGAACGTATTATTTTATACTCATTAAGTCTTCAGAATTTCACAAATGAGATGTTACACCCATACTTGGCTCTCTTTTCTGGCAGTATTTGTAGAGCGAGTCTCTGCAGCCCTGAGTGCTATGGGTTCTGTTATTTCTGCTTTTGCCTTCTTGTTGAACTACAATTCCCCAGGCTGTATGGGGAAAAAATAACTACTTATAGTAAAACATTTTATTTTTTTTGTTCTCTAACTTGCTTTCAAACTTTGCTGGACGCGCCTGTAAATAAGTGCATCTGCTTAATATCAGTATCAAAAAGGCTGATAAAAAAAATGCAATAAAAAAAAAAAAAACTGAAGTTGTGGGCGAAGGGCTTCTGAGGCTTTGTAAAATGTCTAATTTGTTAAAAGTAATATTTCTTGTTTGGAAGCGTAGGCCAAATATCAGCTTTGTAAACCAAAACTGTCTTTCAAACTGTTCATATCTTAATATTGCATTTTCCTTCTTAAATTTTAAAGTTTACCAAATATGGGGGTGTTATCCACTAAAGGAACATAAAGTAGATAAAGCATTAGGTGTAAATTTATGTATGTTGATCAGTTCCCCAAAATGACAAAGAACACTGAAGATGACAAGAGTGTTCACTTTTAGTTACTAACGGCTGTTTGTAGTAAGAATCTGTGACGTCTTTTGAGGTCCACAAACGTCCGAACAACCTGGTGCAAATCTCCATGGGCCGAAATCACTGACGGTATACCAAGCCGATACATAACTTTACAACAGAAGCATCAAAGTTGTGATGATGGCTCTATCAAATATTACTATGTGGAAGTCAGATAAGCGCACAACATACATTCATTTTTTTTAATTTTTTTTTATTTAATGCATTTTTTTAAATAAAAAATCTTAGTTTCACGGTTTTTAAATAAAATATATGAACAACATTTTTATGTAATATGAGCACGTTGGGCATCTGTGTGTGTTAAACGGCTTGTTGTCAGGTTGATGGCTTTCAGCCCCTGGAGAGGCATTGAACTGGCTCAGTGACGTGATGGCTGTTGTGTGTAGTACTCGTTAATACTCCTTGGCATGACAAACCAATTGACCATACTCAGTGCTCCGATACTGAGAGTGGCTGACGGCATTCACCAGGTGCGTCACCTGACTCAGAGGTAATACCTCTCCCAGCAACCTCAGGTGCTTAGGTGTCCTGATGCACATTGTGCTTTCTGTGTTGGGTCTTGACTGCTCTGACCTACTTCTGACCCTTAACTCCAGCTCACCTGACTCTGCCTTGTAGAGTGGGTTACTGGTTTGGCCTCTGCTTCCTCTAGTCTTTGTTCCGGTCTTACTCCTTGGATTAGTTCCTACGGAATGTTCTCCAGCACAGTGGTGTTCATGTAGACCAATGGACTACTTCCCAGACAGTGCTGCATAGAAACCTGATGTATGGGACTAGAGAAAAAAATTATTATTTTGGCTTGAGTTCTGCAATCACCTCTTTGCCCTGTCGCCTTGCAGGTAGATGCATCTTTATGTTAATACTTATTTCTAAATATTTAAGGACTCCAATAGAATAAATATGTATATTTTTGTTGCTATTGTGCCATAGATGTTTACTTGACGTGACTTATCACATACTCATTTCAGTAAATAAACATTCTTTTATGGCCTTCTACTATACTGGCAGGACATCCAGAAAAAATTCTATCTATTTCTTTCTTACTTAGTAACATGAGCTTCCAATTTTTACACCCTCTCCCAGGAGTCGAAGGCCTCTGATAATGAAGAGAAATTCTCTGTGCTTGCTAGAATATTAGTATCTAAGTATTAACATTTATTCTGTTTCAATGATATATCTGTTACCCATTAATTTTTTTAACAGTTCCTTAACCTTTTGCATGCACCATTGCTGCCATGTCAAAAGGCGCCAAGGAGCAATAGCCATATGACGCCGGGTGAAGTCCAATGTTTAATGTTAAGTTGCAAGTATACTTTTGTGAGCTGTGACTGATTGTAGGTGCTCGCCGGCCAGGGGACTGGAAAGGAGAATGGAGGCTGAAGCAGACCGGCAACCGCTAGTCCCAGCTCCTTTATTACATGTTTTCAGTCCGTAAAACTAAAAAAAAAAAAAACTATATAAAGTTAAAACGGTTATCAATCACTTTGATATTCATAGAGTGTATTTTATTTTTTGCAGCATGCTTTATACGTTTTTGGAGTAAATTACTGCTTTCTAGTATGTGTGATTAAAAAAAGAAAAAAAAATAATCCTGGGCAGGACTTAAATGTCAAGATATGATGTACCACTAACATATCAATTTAAAGTACAGTAAGACTGCAAGAAATAATTTGTGCTCTTCTTTCTTGCATCTATATACATTGCTTATAGAAAAATAATTGTTTTATGGCCATATGACCTAAAGGACCCACTTGTAACAGCATTTTGGGTCGCATGGTAAGATCGTGCACGCGTTTATAGTATTTTAGTTGGTGATCTGCATTCAGTACAGTGTTCGTTCTGTACCATCCAGCATCCTCTCCGTGTGCGGAAAAAACAGCACCGCATTCTGTTAGAACGAGGTGGTTACTTATTTTGTTCTAAATGTTTTGTTTCTGTGTAGGTTCATTTTGTTAAAGTCAAGGTTTTTCGTTTAATTACGTAATTGACATCTTTATATCATAACACACATGGGTGGTCTGTTACTTAAACTGTTGATATGTTAGTATACGCTGCGATTGCCATAAGTAATCACTTAGCTGTAGACGTTTTAAAAACGCATTATATCATCCCTCCATTGTTAATCACAGAAGCTAAGTTTACTAAATAATCTTGGCATTACATAAGACTTCTAGGTTGACTTTGGTACAAAATCAAGAGCTGAATTTCAACACTACTGAAATGAGTGACCAGCAACAGTCTACATGAAAACATTCTGATCTTCATCTGAGAATTTTATACAGACCCTTCAATTGCCAGGCAGGCGAGCAGCACTTTGTATTTTATACAGTGGTTAGGAATGTGTAATAGAAGCTTACTATTCTTAAGTAAAATAATGTACTTATTGAAAGTACCACTTTTTTATTTAAATCATTAGTCTGGCTTTGTTTATACATTTCAAACAAAAATAAAAGCTAACGTTTCTTTAGAAGTGTATTAGGAACTGTTGGGAATGCAGCTTTTATTTTAGACGTTACAGGCTGCTTTCTCTAACTGTATGCATGCAGTAAGTCATTAATATACTGTATTCATTCACTGAACCGGAAGTGAAATCCTTGCTTTCACCGTTATCAACAGGCCCAGTCTGGCCATCTGGCACACTGGGTAAATGCCTTGTGGGTCACCAGCTGAAGTAGGTGGCCATTCTCTACCTCTGCATACAAACGCGTGGCCAAACATATCCGGATGTCGGCTGCATTTACGTCATCAAGCGGCCCCTGGGTTTAAAGTGCTAAACCACCCCTCTTTGTAGCCAGTCCAGCCCTGGTTATCATGGGATGAGATCTTAATGATCCTAATAAGATCATTAATAACATGTCTGCAGGTTTCTCCTTTTCTCTTAAATTCACAAACTTTATATAGGTCCTACACCGATATTAAAGTATCAACCCTAGTCTACAGCATATGCTGTACAAGTGTTACAACACCTACAAGGTCCACAGGTGATTAGAAACCTATTTTTACCTTGTAAGTGAGCACCTGTCTGTCTTTCAGGTGACCTCAAATCGGACGTGGCGTCTACTGGGTTAATTGAGTCCATGTTCTATGGATCATTTAGTTTAAAGCAGCCTGATTTTTATACAGACGGTTTACTTTGGTGTTCTAGCACAATATGCAAATTGCATTAAGGTTCTTTGTCCCTCCCTGCCCTTTGCAGGTACAAGTATGCCTACAGCAAACTGACAAAAAATATAAAAATATTAAGATATATTAACAAAAGATGAAAAAATAATCCTTGAGTTGCATGTTCTACTTTGTTCAGAAAATTAGTTCAATGGCTTTAGACCATCATAGCCTAAACAACTTAAGGTATTGATAATTACCATTAAATGTAAACATAACCTGTAGATGTGTCATACTGTTGACTATGTCAACATATGTAGCATGTTTAAGTAACGTGATCGTATCCCAGATGTCCATGTTATGTTAAGAACTGATCACAGAAAATCACTTTCCCTAAGATTAAAGGAAATCATAATATTTTGTCATAGTGATGACATGGTAAATCTGTAAAATATACAGTATATCAAAGGACTGGTATTTCTTCTGAAAACACTGTATTGCATAGTACATTATATGTGTTTTCCTGATTTCCCTTCAGTTAAAGGTATGTAGACTGAACTGCGTGATCATTTTTATTTTCTTAGTGTGACTGGTCGCTCTAAGAATCCAAAAAAAGTTTGGTGATGTTCTTTACAATCTTTGGTGTCGTATGTATGTAGGGCAAAGATGCTAAGTTAAGAGAAATACACAGGGACATTTAATTTGCTTCTGTGGTTATTCCTCAATGATCTTTGCTCTGGAACTGGTGTGTGTGTATATATAGATATAGATATCCCATTGTATAAAGCAGGGGATGTACCTGGAATTTAAATCTCGGGGGCGTACAATACAATCTGTAAAAATGTTTAAAGTGTTACTTATATTGTATCATCACCTGTGAGTGCAACATGTGCAGTTTAACTAGGTAGTGAATGTTAACATGCTTGGCAAAAGCATTTTTTGCTTCCCTGCCATAGCAAAAAGTAAAGGGGAGGGGGATTTTTAGTAAATTAAATCATGTTTTCTTTTCAATTTATAGTAGCCTAGTTATCTGTCTGGTCATATACAGACTGCAAAATGTTTTATTAACACGGTTATATGTGATTTTAGCATTGTGTATCCTAAAGGTGTCTTCCATCATCAAGCTTTGCTCTATACCTGATACCAAACCTCTCTTTCTTGGGTTTGTATGATCCATTTTAGAATCTCCCACCCAGCTAGCCCATGTGTATGAATAGTTACTCAGATTGCTTTGGTCAAACCCTGGAAAGCTCTTCGCAATGCAAAAAGACCATCGTCAAACATTGTTCTCTCCTTTTAAGAAGAATATTGGTGTCAGCTTAGTGTCCTGCTAGCTTAGCATATTTAGTAGGGAATACTGCGCTCTCATTGCCTTTAGTAGAAGTGATACTGTATTCATATATGTATAATCCAGCTGGCAGTTTTTCCAAATATTTCAGCTTGCATAGTACAGAGCCACCCACACAGTCAATGGATTGCTAATTAAATTCACTGCTTTGTATGAAAGAAATCAGAACACATTAATCAGTTGATCTGTTGGAGTGTTAGGCTAATGCCAATTTAAATCTTAGGCAAATGAGACTTTTGGGATTCCCACTTAAACTCGAGAACTGATTATACAATAGCGTTATAGCCCTTCCATCATCAAGTGTTGCCCACGAGAGTGTGTGTTAGACATTGTTTCCAGATTCTGTTTATATCTTTTATAATGATAGTGAAGGAACGAGTCTCAAGTAAATACTATCATTTTGAAGAAGCACAGGCCCTATAACCTACTAAACATTTAACTTTTTTCATTCATTTGATAATAACATTCGGTACTATGTAGTATCTCACACCTAAAATTAACGTGTATTAATATTAACCCCTTCCGTTTCTGGTACTCCTGGTTGGGTGTCACCCACAGACCAGGATGTACCAGGTACGTCATCGATGATGCGCGATCCAGCGTCGCTATGGGGCGGCTGCTGCTGCTGACCGCTGCGTGTCCCCAGCAATCTGTAGTAGCCACTCCCCCTCAATTCCGAGCATGTGATCGCTTTGAAGCGAATCACGAGCACGGAATTAAAATATTTATATAAAACTGTGGTCTTGGAGTGAAGGCGCAATATGATAACGCCAGTCCTGAAGGGGTTAAGTCATGATTTGCCCTATTTCATTCATTCCCAGGGGTTGCAAATGTCTTTATACACAAACAAGGAAGTGGTAGCGGAGAATTATTGGCATTAAATTCCATATTAAAAAGACCCCCACTGATCAACAATAAGTGCCCTTGATTAAGCTTTATTTCCACATAAGATGGTTTTCTTCTCTTTTCGCCCCTTTTTTGTTTCAAAGAACTTTACTTTGCTAAACACCATGGCAAGAAATCCTAACCTCTTATCTCTGAGGCCAACCCTCGACTAAAATCACTCAAACTCATGCAACCGGACTATCTTTTGTTTTATGTTTATCTGTTGTATTAAATTAAATGAATACTTGGAGAATTTGGAAATGCCGTTTGTTTGTAGATGCCTCTAACAAGGTAGTAGTATTCCTTAAGAGGGTAAAACTTTGCCCAGAACTGAACGTAAGTAAGTGTAATTTTAGCAGTGGTATGTTTTTTTACGAAATCGTATTAATAAATATTAGGTTTTATGTATTAATACGATTTCAAAGAAAGGCCCTTTTTTCTTTCGGAAAAAATTTGTGTGGGTACACAAAGCATGGAGAAGGGAAGTCAACAACCAAATGGTAAAACTGCTTAGACTGTAAGCTGTATGGGGCACTTTTTTAATGAATTCATCAATTTTTGTACCCCGATCGATATTTCTGTAACCTGCTGTACATTATATGACTGTCCATATTCCTTTCTTTTATTTTACTGAAAAGTGTAAAGCGCTAAGTTAACCCATTAACACTTTATAAATAATACATACAAAAAAAAAACATTCAGGCCTGAAGAATATGAAAAGCACTCCAGACATGTAACATTTCTAGAAAAAAAACTTTTTTTGTTTTTTTTTTTTCTCTGATAAGAATGGACGTTTTTGAAAAAAATATAAAGGGCAGTACTTTTACAAATTGAAAATCAGTCTAAATTTGCTTTTTAAAACTATAGTTTTTGTTACAAATGGAAAAAGGTCGTTCTGTTTGTGTTAAGAACGTTTCAACTATACATGAGAACATGTCTGTCCCAATGTTTTACTGAGAGGTAAGCATTAAACGGTGATTGGGGAGAACGTTAATAGAAATCATTTAAAGGTTATAAGGATAGCCTAATTTTTCAGACGCATTTAACCTCTTACCTGCCAATAAAGGCCTAAAAGGACAAACAATTAACTACTGTATACCAACAAAATGGAGCTCGGCTACAAACAAACCAAACAAAACTTTTCCCCGCAGCGCCCCTTAGAGACAGGAATGCATTTTGCTCCTATTTGAGAATTGCGTTCTCGGTGCATGCATTCTACTCCAGGATTTGCTTGTCCTCAGGTGAGAGAACTTGCAATGATTTGAGACTTTATATAAAGAAGTCTTTCATGAAAAAAAAAAATAAAAACATGATAAAATCCTGTTTTTCCATTTTTTTCATGCCTTCCTATCTCAAAAAAAAAAGACACAGTGCTGTTTAATAACCTCATCTGTTGCCTTAAAATATGAAAACAATTCATTTTTGTAAAAAATGATTTTTGTTGTGCACATGAAAACTATGGTTACAAAGATATTTCTGCACACTGGTAACTTATTTCATGAAATTTATTATGCCGTGTTATATTGGGACAATTGGTAAACCTGTATCATTTTCCAGATAAAGTTCCTGGCAGTCTTTCTACATCTCAACTCCCTTAGGAAACTCCACAGCTTCACACAAACATAAGTCAAATACATTATGAATTTCCCTAGGAGAATCAACAACTTTTCCAGCTGTTTGGATACTTTTGTTTAAAACCTGCCTAGTTTTCTTCTCACAGTGCTGTTCTGGGCTTCAGTAACTTGACTTTGATTGCTTCAATGCGCTAATTCATAAGCCAAGCCAAATTTGCTATGCTGTTTTGGTTTTCTTTTTATTATTTGTTGTATTTTGTTATTGTTGTAGTGTTTTGCAGTCTAATCGACACGCACAAATGATCTCCAAGTGCAAGAAAATTAAATCTGTGCAATTCTGATTCATTTCATTGCAGTGTGAGAAAAGGCTCGTTATAAATCATCTGTGAAGTGTTTCAGAATCATTAACCGGATTATATGTTTTACAATTATCCTTTCCAGAAGTGTCACGTTTGTGTACATAAACAGTCTTTGTTATAATACTTATTGGATCATTGAAAGTAAGTGCTTATCCCCATGCTGTTACATTGTGCCTGTACAATCTGCTTAAAGTGGCAGTAGACAAAAAAGAAAAAAAAAAAAGTTTTTCCTCCCAAATTTTAAGGCAGAAATTTGAACACAGATGCAATGATTATTACATTTACATTTATTATCTGTATTTTCTCTTAAACAAAACTCACAATAACCCACGCGGAGCAATGGTTCCATCTTAAACAGAAAATAAAGTTCTTAACAGCGAGGGCTGTAAAGCTTTGGAATGGACCACCTATGAAAGTGTGGTGACACTGAGTATTATGGAGGCTTTTAAAAATAAATTTGGAAGAAAAAGTATAACTTGATACACATCCTAACTTGAAAAACAAAATGCAAATGCAAAAAAAAATATTTTTGTATCGGTGCAATTAGGTACATCTTTGACGGATTTGCCTTTTTTCTGACGCCTACTAATAATGAAACTCCTCTTCTGTATCTGGCATGTATAGAATTTAAGACAAATAAAAAGATGTATAGGTAGAAAATGTGCTAACATTTTGATGGACAGGTTTGCATAGTATTACTTTTTAACGTGATAAATTCCTGATTCCATTTCCCATGAGAAGGGTTGACATTTGTAATTAAAGAAATCGTGATCTTCTCGGCAAGTTTAATCCTGACCTTAGAATGTTTTCCTCTTATGAAGTGCAACTGTGAAGGGTTCAATGCTTAATGGTCTGTTAAACAATAATATGTCTAAAGTAGCTAGACTAGACATAATACCCTTAAATGCAGTGAATGGACACATGATTAGGTGAACATCCAGAGTACTCCATGGACTTTGGCTTTATTTGAGATAACTCTCTTGGTTTCTTCCGCTATGTCCTACCGGCTGAAAACTTGTAAATTGCCCCACTTGTAACAGTGGCTGCACTAACATTTGCCTATGAACTATCTACACATAAGAAAGTGTGTGAATTTGCCACATTCAAACTTGAGTATACGTCTATATCTGTTGTTGCCTTGTTTGTTGAGATTTGCTTGACTACAGGTTGGATTCTGTAGTATCAATAGATGTTAAAATAATGTAATCCTTAATCAGACTTACTTTAGATGGAATGTTGATACAACCATGAAAACACATCCTTGCTGGGAGTTTTGTTCTGCAATCCAAGCAGGCAGGATAATAATGTAAAGTAAAGCATGTGTACTGTGTTAGCACCTTGGATGCCCCCAAGGTCATCATCGAGACAGGTAAAATATCACCAGTGTTACCACTTTACTGAGTTTGGGACATGCAATAAAAACCCATGGTATCACTTTAACCACATGCACACCACATTATAATTCCATCGGCCCATAAAGTCTGATTTTGTTTTCTACGTCACCATATCTTTAATAAGTGCATGCCAAGGTAGAGGGGTCACTGGCCATGGTGTCTAGAGATGTCACGAGTTTTTGGCTTCTAACTATGTGTCTAGTTCTGGAATTCTTTCTATGTAATACTTTTCTTTAGTGAAACATAATAAAAGCATCACTATGTACAACAAAATGGCTGTTTTAAAAGGTGAGGGTGAGGTCCTTGTCCTGCAGAGCTTATACTCTAAAAGAAATAGATCAAGAAGTCTTTAGCACTCAGAACTTAATTGCCATATTGTGTGTAATTGAATATCCTATCTAAGACCTATGTGTGCGTTTGCAGTTTTACAAACTTGGAGGTAGAGTATATTGGAATTGTTAAGTTCTTTTTCCCCCATATTGAAAGAAGGATACAAGAAATTTTGCAAAATACCAGGCATTGAGCCAAAACAACTAGAGGTCACCATTTTACTGGGTTATGAAAGACAGATGCTGGAGAAGGAGACAAAGTA
Organism: Sceloporus occidentalis; assembly: GCA_023333645.1. NCBI lineage: Eukaryota > Metazoa > Chordata > Lepidosauria > Squamata > Phrynosomatidae > Sceloporus > Sceloporus occidentalis. Next base: position 438,444 of record JALMGF010000180.1, read on the forward strand.
TACATATATATATATATGTATAAATACTAATAAAGGTATCATGGTGTCGTGGTTATGTCTGGCCTTGGATCAATTCAGTCATTTAATTTACAGATACCTTCAGAGCTTTTTTTTTTTTTTAAATTCTAAAACCTCCTCATTGTTCCTCTTGTTCCATGTAAAAATTAAATTGTAAAGACCAAGAAGCAAGGCATTTAAACCCTTGTATGCCGGATGGTTAATATCACAAAATGTCACATAATGTTGAAAATTGTTTATTTAAGGACTCCCTTACAGTGGTGGTTTTTGAAGTATTGAATCACTGTGATCATTGGCTTGCAGCAAAATGTATTTATCGTAGGTCATCAAGAACCGAGTGATGATTACGAATCATGTGACATACCACATTTTGTTCTAGGAAATCACCCCTTGTTAATACAATGTTCTGTTTGCATTCCACTTCCGTAACATAAAAAATATCCCATATATAAATATGCAGCTATTTTTTTTGTGTGCTTGAGATATGAATATAGTTGTGTAATATAAAGTCGGACATGTATCCTGAGTCACTGTGTGTCAAAATATATAGGATGCCTATTTTTATGTAATCACATCTAATTAATTAATATTTCATGAATTTACATTAGGCTATGTGTTTTTATAGACTTTTTTTTACTTATGGGTTCTTTGTGCCCATTTCATTAAATTAATTTTACATGTTTGCTACTAATGCAAAAAATAAATAAATTACAAAATAAGTTGTACCATATAGAAACGTAGTATTCACACTATGGTCTGTGGTCCCCTGGAGGATTTAATAGCAGGGTTGTGTGTCAACAGCGTTGTAAGTGGGAGAATGACATTTATTTATTTACTGGAACTTTAGCCTTTCAATTATATTTATTCTGTTACTTTATTTTTAGCGACTGCAAGTGGCACAAATAATAGATATGATCTTTAATATCCAATCCCCAAAATGCATGTCTTGGAAGAATCAATGTCTTGTAGCCTTATCTCAACTGCACAAGCCTGTTGTAGAGTTGTGTAGCTCAGGGATAAGTAGGGTAGAACAAGTACAGCTGTCATTACTACAACACCCCACCTTCGCGCGTTCATCACACTTGGATAAGTCACTTGAAATTATTCCATTTCTTCGGAATCATTCTTTACAGTGACCTCTAAGTCTCTGCATGCATTTTGAAAATCATGTGTCACGCGCTGTCATCAGGTTACTTATCATTATTATTTATCATCATACAAAATATCGGTTGAGTAAGAACCATGTTGTTTTGCCCAAAGTAAGTTCTGCTTGACATGCCATCAACCAGCCCTTGTGATCCTGTATCTTGTTGGCAGTCTGGTCTGTTTGCCTGTTCCTTGGACTTTATTTTGCTTATTAAACAGTACTTTTAACAGCTGGCCTTTTTGGAATGCACTGCGGATATTGATACACTTGTGTTCCTGTATCAGTCTGTAGATTATAAACACAATGGCTTAATTGAGACTAGATATGACAATTATTTTCACACGTGGAAACATTTACTTGGTGCACCCAGCTGTCATATATTATTGTCAAATCCCTCTCCCAAGAGTTCTGCTTCATATTCTGCAAGTGCTTATTCTTTCTTCTCCATCATAGAATGACTTGTTTTATACCTCTAATGTGCGCATCTGTTGCTGATCTTTAGAAAGCATAATCCACCCTTGTCTCAACTTTTGAAATGTTTAATACTCCCAAATGTGCAGATATTTCAGGGTGAAATTAGCAAGGCCTTTGGGTACACGACTAATACAAGATATTCAGTGCAAAAGAACACGGCTTTGAGATTGGAACCCCTTCCAGACTGTTTATTATTATTAATGGGAACCTTGTGTTATATGATTAGGACATACACTAATGTGGCAATGGACATGGAATTATTTTTGTGAACTGCTAAATATACATAATGCACCAATAGTCTCCATAAGAAGGAAGCACAATCATAGAGTTCTTGCACATGTTGTAGAATGCAAACATAGTTACATAGGGGGAAAAAAAGGTTGTAAAAAGACCCAAGTCCATCAGGTTCGACCCTTCTACCTAACCTTCCTTCTCTTGATCCAAAAGGAGGCAAAAAAACCCTAATTAAGCTACTTTGAATTCTGCCATCAGGGGGAAAAATGTATTCTTGACTCCAAAAGGCAGTCAGATTTCTCCTTGGATCATAAAGCTTTACAATATTAAATTGTATTCCATTTATAACCTTGTATGTCATGCCTTTCATATTTATTTAAATGTTTGTATGAAGTGAAACACAGAAACGTTAACAAATAAAATCGTGAGAGATACTCGGTTATCCATTAATGAAATTGTTAGTGTGACATTCATGAAAAGAGGAAATAAACACACATGGGTGACATCACGGTGCATTCTATGGGCAGTATCTCTCTCTTCAACGCATGCAACGCCAGATCTGGTGACTCACATCTGCAGCTTATAACAGAATATTATATTTTACATGACAGAAGACGCTGTAATACCTCAGGTTGTTTCATTAAACTTTTTATTTATTTATTTATTTTATCCAAAAAGGTCAAAAGTAATATTTGGCCAATGACCACAAATGTAGAATGTAGCAGAATTCCGAAGGACTTCTGGGAGCCAGTGCGCTGCACTTGACGCTTGTTTCTATTTTCCTTTTTGCAGTACCTGCTAATTGCTAGACAAGAGAATCCAAATGTATCTTAAATGGTACGGACGTGGTTCGTTACGGCTTAGTAAGTCTTTTGGAAATATCTCGGCTTGGTTTCAGATATTTGAATGAATGGATACTCTGCAAACGAGATATGATAGGATGTGATTTAATATTTGCCATCTCATTCATATCTCATTCATGCTCGGTGACTAAGCCTCTGTTACTGATTCAGTAGTAATATACGTAGCGTACTAGGAAAACTATTTCTGCAATGTGTGCATCAGTGAATGTTTTGTGACTCATGCGGTTTGTCTTATCATTATTAGATTGTAAGGTTAGTTTCAGTAAGAAATTATTTCTGGAAAATAAATGCAACCCTGTCTTTTTTTTCCTTTTTTTATTATACAAACTTAATTACATTGAAACTATATGGGAGGATATGACTCGGTTTTATTTCCTTTGCCTGTTAGCTATGACCACATTCTCGAGTATAAACTGGAGGCTGTAAAAAATAGGCACGGAACAACTTATTTAGTACACTGCGTTTTTTTTTTTTTTTACAGGTTCACAGGTATATAAAAATGTAAAAGTCAATTTAATCTATTGATATAGTTTTCATGTAAATAATACCTTTTTGATTTGGGATTTTTGAGAGGTGTCCTTTTAGGAGCTACCAGGTTCTCCGAGAAACATACCCCCCCCCCCCCCATACAGGGGGAAAGCAGCATTTTTTCTTCAGAACATCCGTGATGCTGCTAGAAAGAGTGTCAAACGCCAAGCCTTGCAGACCATTGTGTCCTCGCTTGAGCTCAAGTAGTTTAATCAACTTCAAATGTTTCCATTTTGCAGTTTGTGCTCAAACCATGATATCTCAAAATCGCTGCTTTTTCTATGAAAAATGTAATGTCACATTTGTATAAGTCTTCCCCTCCAAGGGGACCATAAGGTCAGTGGGTCATAAGCAATATATATATATTCTTTTTTCACTTTGTGTCTATTTTACTTCTTTAGTCTGACCGCCTTGGAGCATGGCCTGCTAATTATACACTGTTATCCTACTCAAGGTCATGTTGGTGAAGGGATACTGAAAAGGATCAGATCAAATTCTAAAAGTAAAAACAAAGTTAACTAATAAGGTCACATGCTGCAATTAATGACAGGCCAAAGTGTCTTCCTTCAGAAGAAGTTTTCATTTCAAATTGATATGTGTTTAAATAGGTCCCTTTAGTTTGTTTTTCATAAGATATGTTAAGAGAGTATACAATATGCACTACATTAGGTTACAGTATATATATATATATATATATATATATATATATATATATATATTAAAAATTACAGAAATTTATTTTTGTACTTAATTTAGCAAATATTGCGTTTGATGGTGGGTACGGTGGTTGGTTTTTGGTTAATTTTCTATAGCCCAAGGTCCACTGAAATGCTGCTTCTTGAGGCACAGGATTCTGCCCTGCGTCTGGCTTCCTGAACTTGTTCACAAGTTAGTGTACAAATGTTAGCAATCAGAAGAGCTTTAGGCATCATGTTTTGTATTGAAGGACTATGCAGGCTTATAGATGCGACTTACATTATAAAGTTTTTTTAAGGGATTGACTGTCCTCGTAAGTATTTTCAAAGGTTTTAGGACTCCAGGTGCCAGGAGTATTGCCTCTCTTTAACCAGGGTGTAGTAAATCTCCGCAGAGCTTGATCTACATCCTCTTTACTGTTGAGCCAAAGTTGAAATATTGAATAAACATTTAATTTGCATTTGTGATCATAAAATACTCCGCAGACAAGTGCTGGCAAATCTGCAGATATGACACTGTTGTTTTTGGCAGATTTCCAGAAGTCATAGAAACAATGCTGCGTTTATGATTCTCAGCACTTTGAGAATTGTATCCATCAATTGTGTTTAGCAGCGATCTCCCTGGTGTGATGAAGGGTCCAGGACAGCCTGTGCTGGGCCCCTTGGAAACCTTACACTTACTAGCTTGGAGGGAGCCTTTACTCACTGCCGGACCAGAGAAGGTCATAGCTTCCCATCATGTGATGTCACCTTGGCATTCAATTATCACTACTAATACTGTAAGGAAATTCATGGGAGAGTCACGTGACCGGGTCAAGGACTGATGAAGGTCTGCATCTTTAAAATAGAAAAAAGTGAGCAGACTAGACGGGCCGAATGGTTCTTGCTGTAACTTCTATGGCTATACTATGTTAAACACTGCATTTATTATTCTCATTATTTCCAGATACAGTGCTTTCTGGGAGAAACACATCTTCAATGCTAGTTACCACCTGTTTCTTTGTTTTTTGGGGGTATGCCCATTTAGGTTTTTTTTTAGTTTTTAAAGCACATTTTATATAGTTTGAATATATTTTTATAGTTGCCAACAACTATTATTAATCATCTGTTTTTGTCACAGTATATTTACAAGAAACACTCTTCCTAAGAAAACCTTTCCATAGGTGTCCTTGTTTGATCTTAGCAGTTATCACATTCTGGGGTCGGTAACTGTCGTATGGTAGTGTTTTTCAGAAATTATCCAAATATAGTGCCTGTAATATTAAGGGCCTTATAAATATCAGTAATCTCTCTTAGCAAACCCATTGTTGTTGCCTCTTTATTCAGTGTTTGCTTTGCATCCAATAGACCGGGGCAGTGGGGGGTCTCAATATGACAGGAAGAAAAACATATTACCGATACACATTATAAACCAGTTTGTTTTTGATTCACATATTAGATTTTTTTTTTTATTGTCACAGACTAGTGTAGATAGCTGGATTTGGTCCTCGAGTGATGTCCATTGATGATCTTATATGGCCTTAAGACCTCCCTCATGACATCATTAACGTCTGCATTACTCATCATTTTGACAAGAAAAGCTTGAAAAGAGACAAGTGGACAAATGAGCACGAATAATGATTGACGCTTTCTCTCATTCTCTTCCTTTTAATAGACTTGTTTACATTGAGTTGTTGGGTGTGGGCTGCCATCTGGAACGTCAACACGCCGTTTGCATCACATAGCATTTTGTTGAAAGGACAAAGTACTAGGGGCCAATTTGATGACAAACTGAAATAGAGCTAAATGTTCTCCTCCCACCTCTGTGCCGCCTCAACATCGTTGATAGTTTCTGAAAAATCAATATTACAAGTCTATTCAAGAAGAAAGCATTCGAAGACAAAATCAATGAAATGGTCACCAACCAGCCAATGGCACCTATTGAAGTCAATTCAACTCATGAAATATTAGGACTGCCAAGTAAATGATTAAAGTCAGTGTACTGAAATGTTTCCTCAGTTAAATAAGAAACTGTAGGCAAAATTGGTCATGACTTTCGTATGCAGTTCCCTGGGTTAAAGAAAACTTAGGAACCAAGACTCCATTGCATATTTACCTGTTGTTTTTGCAGCAACTTAATTGGTTGGAGAACAATTTATTAAAACCTCAGTTTATGAACGTGTAAGAATCTGCATGGCAGTTTAATAGGGCCAGTGGAATATGATAGCTCTGGAATGTCTCTTGATTAATCTCTGAAGTAACAGTTTTCTGAATGCCTTGAGGTGATTTCTTTCCTCCTCGCCTGTTAAATCCGGGCCCTAATCCGAGAGTGAGAATTGTGTAAAAGGTGAGGGCTGTGTTTTATGACACCAGATACTCGACACTTGGCTTCATCTGTAGCACTTTTTTATTTATTTATTTATTTTTTATGATCATGAGGAAATGTGTAGGTAAATATTTCTTATTTCTAGTCAGGGAACCTAGATATATACATTATGATGCCGTTATTTGCATTATAGCAGGTCTTAAAATAAGAAACCCTTTTAAATTAAAAAAAAAAATTAAAAATAAAATATATATATATATATATATATATACCGTATTGGCCCAAATATAGGCCGCACTTTCCCCCCCCCACTTTAAGTCTTTAAAGTGGGGGTGCGGCCTATATTCGGGGTCTAGCGCCTGGGACATGCAGGCAGCGGGGTTAGGATACAGATCCCCCGCAGCGGTGCAGGGGACCTGTATCCTACTCTCTGATACGCTCAGACAGCCTCCCCTGCCGGCACTTTCCACGAGGGAAGTACCGGCACGAGAGGTTGTCTAAGCGCATCGCCGGTGAACGTCCGCCCCCCCCCCCCCCGGACTTACCAGAGCAGACTCCCGAGTGTCTTGCAGGGCCGGCGGAAGACATCTACGCAATACGCGTATACAACTTCCGGTGCCGGCACTTCCGCTGAGTGCCGGCACCGGGAGTTGTATACGTGATTTGCATAGATGTCCCCCTTCGGCCCCGTAAGACACCCGGGAGTCTGTTCTGGTAAGTCGGGGGGGGGAGGCAGAGTGGCAGCATATCTCGGGGGGGGACAGAGTGACAGCATATCTCGGGGGGAGGACAGTGGCAGCATATCTCGGGGGGGGGGGGAAGAGGACAGAGTGGCAGCATGTTTTTTTGGTGCTTTTTTAAAGAAAAAAAACTTTTAGGGTGCGGCCTATATACGAGGGCGGCCTATATCCGAGCCAATACGGTGTGTATATATATATATGTGTGTATAGGTGTGAAAGTATTTGCCTCTTCCTGATTTTCTACTAATTTTACGTTTTGTCACATTTAAATGTTACAGATAATCCAACTACCGTATTTGCTCGATTATAAGACGACCCCCCACATCTGAATATTAATTTAGGAAAAAAAGAGCCTGAATATAAGACTACCCTATAGGAAAAAAGTTTTACCAGTAAATGTTAATGCATCTAAACTATTTATTTTTTTTAATAAAAGCTGTGATTGAGAAAAATATTGCTTTTATTTCCTTCTATTTTCCTACCTGCCCCCCAGTTATGCACATCCGCCCCAGAAATGCCTTATACCCCCTTTATGCCACTGTGCCCCATGATATGCCTTTTAACCCTCTAAATGCCACTGTGCCTCATGATATGCCATTTAACCCTATACGTCACTGTGCCCCATGATATGCCTTTTGACCCCCTATGTGCCACTCTGCCTCCAGAAATGCCTTATACCCCTATATGCCACTCTGGCATTTAGAGGGTTAAAAGGCATAATATGGGGAAGATTGGCATATAGCAGGGGCGTCCAACATGGGGGCCAAATGCGGCCCGCGTGACCTCGAGGTGTGGCCCGCTTGAGATCGGCAGCCAGGATCACATCATCACAAGCCCTGCTGCTTACTTGTGGGAGGGTCTATTCTCTGCTCCAGTCCTGCCTCATCTGTGGGGAGAACGAGGGAGGCCGCGCCCCCCTGCTGAAGTCTGTGATCGGCATTGAGAGAGCTGTAGTGCAGGTAAGGGGGTGGGGGAGGGTGTTTGAATGAGTATGCCTGATTGTCAGTGATTGAGGGAATGAATCTGTGAATGAATGAATTTGTGTGTGTGTGTGTGATAGCATGGATGTGTAAGTGCTGGAACCTAGGCATGATGGGACTGATTGCTGTTAACAATCTCACTCCTATCATGCCTAGTCAGCCAGTACATGCTGAAACCTGGCTAGCTGCCCCCCTTGTGTATTGATGCTGCCAGCAGTATGGGGTCTGCACTTACAGCCACCCTGTACCAGCATGTACTGGCTGACTTGGGATGATAGGAGTGTGATTGCCAACAGCAATCTGCTAACAGCAATCACAGTCCCATCATGCCTAGGTTCCAGCATTTACTGGTTGCCTGGGTATAAAAAGAGTGTGTTTGCTGTTAGCAATCACACTCCTCTCATGCCAAGTCATATTGTTGATTTTTTTTGTCCAATTGTGGTGTGTTACGTTTAATAAAAGCGTGGTTACACACTAAAATTGGACAAAAAATATCGGTACAATGCCCAGCCAACCAGTACATGCTGGAATCTGGGTATGCCTGAGATTGCTGTTAACAATCATAATATATGATTTTTTGTACAATTTTGGTGTGTAACTTACTTTTATTAAAAGTGTGTGGGGGGGTCACTTTCAGTTTCGGCTAAGTGAACCCTGAATTTTCGTTTTGGTCCAGAATTTTCTTTTTAATGCATCCCTAAAATAAATAGAACTATTTTATTTTTACTTATCCAGACTCCTGAATTTGCAGTCACAAAACTTTCTAGGCCCAGAAATCAGTGAGAGGAAAAGTAAAGGTTTTGTGTCATTTACTTTTTTTTAATCTGCATATCTTATTAAAGGCCATATTTTCTCACAGTGAAAAATGAGTGCGGCCCGTGCACGTATACAATTCTGATGAAGTGGCCCACTGCAGAAAAAACTTGGACGCCCCTGGCATATAGGGAGGTTTAAGGCATTTAGGAGGCAGACAGGAGGATCCAGGTCCCCTGCAGCTGCGGGGGATCTGGATCTTAGTTGTCTCATAGTCAGACCTATTTGAGGTCTGACTATAAGACGACCCCAATTATAAGATGAGGGGTATTTTTCAGAGCATTTGCTCTGAAAAAAACCTCGTCTTATAATCGATTAAATACGGTAATTTAAATATAAGAGACAACGTGAGTATGTCACAGAATGCAGCTTTTGATCATATTTTTTGACTGTAAAGAGTTAATCAAATCCTATATCACTCATGTGAAAAAATTGCCCCCTGAACCTAATAACTAGTTGATAACTTTCAATGAGTTTTTTTACATCATTGTGAAGGGATTTTGTCCCATTCTTGTAAGAATTGTTTTAATTCAGCCACATTGGAGGGTTTTTGAGCATGAACTGCCTTTTTAAGGTCATGATGCAGCATCTCAATCAGCTTCAAGTCAGGACTTGCAAGTCACCCAGTTCCAAAGCAGCTCCAGACCATCACACTACCACCACCGTGTTTGACTGTTGGTATGTTCTTATTGTGTAATGCTGTGTTGGTTTTACTCCAGATGTAATGGGACCCATGTCTTCCAAAAAGTTCCTCTTTTGACTTATCAGTCCAACAGAATATTATCCCAACATTCTTGGGCGTCAAGATGTTTTTTTGGCAAATGTGAGACGAGCCTTTGTGTTATTTTTGGTCCACATTGGTTTCTTGCAACTCTCCCATGGATGCCTTTTTTGCACAGTCTTTCTTATTGTGGAATTGTGACCTTATCTGAAACAAGTGAGGTCTGCAGTTCTTTACATGTTAGTCTGGGTTCTTTTATGACCTCCTGATGCCTTCTCTAAAGGGATTTTGGTCAGCCGACACTCATTGGAAGGCTCACCAGTGTTCCAGGTTTTTTCCATTTGTAGATAATGGCTCACTGTCGTTTGCTGGGGTCCCAGAACCTTAGAAATGTCTTTTATAACCTTTTCCATACTGATAGATGTCTGTTTTCTCATCTGTTGAGATCATGACATCAGGTGCTGCTTTTTGAGACGTTTTGGCCTACTTCACTTTGCAACACTGATTCTATTTAGTTGATGTTAAGATTAAATGGGGCTGGTTGTGTCTGGTAAACCTGAAACCAATTATGAATTACATTTGGTATATAGGTTGAGTAACTAAGGGAGCAATTGCTTTTTTCACATGAAATTCTCATTGAAAAACTGCATTTTGTATTTACGCTGGTTACCTTTGTCTAAAATTAAAGAAATCAAGAAGGGACCAAATACTTTTTCACAGCACTGCACGTGTGTGTATATATGTATGTGTATATATAATGTATAGTGACCTCAAACTTTTGAAGGTGTGTGTATATGTATGTATGTATGTATGTGTATGTGTGTATATATATATATATATAGCGTATTTGCTCGATTATAAGACGACCCTGATTATAAGACGACCCTGATCCCGGCACCAGTGCAGGGAACTCTGATCTCTGACAGCCTGGGAAGGTCTGTGCGATGGACGCAGACAACCCCCGCTGCTAGCCACGCCTCCTTCTGGCTGCAGCTGAAGTTGTCTACGTGAATCGCGTAGACATCTACACACTGGGGACTCGGAAGTACCGGTAAGCGGGGGGGGGGGGGACAGGAGGATCCAGGTCCCCTGCAGCTACGGGGGATCTGGATCTTAGTCGTCTCATAGTCAGACCTATTTGAGGTCTGATTATAAGACGACCCCGATTATAAGACGAGGGGTATTTTTCAGAGCATTATAATCGAGCAAATGCGGTATATATATAAATTTGTTGTGTGTGCACGTAGGTATATATGTAGTTGAAGTTAATATCGTAACCTATATATTTTCCATAGAAAAAATAGACTTAACGTTAAATGCAAGTCATCCGAAGAAGTCTTTGAAGTCTGAAAAGTTTGTGCGATTTTATATTTTTTTCTATTCTGACCTTATAAGAAGTAAAACCTTCAACCAAGGGCTCCATTGTTTCTTCACACATACCTACAGACACAGGATCTCCTTCTCTCCCATATCTAGTTTAATGTGTCATTCATACAGTTCCAGAATACTTACCACTTCCTTCATAAACTATGTTAGATGGATAGGGTGAGGTGTACACATTCTGCATAGTAATAATCAATTTGAACTAATATGCATACTTAAATATAATATTTGTAATAAAACATACGCACACAAAAGTTCCATTTCCATCATTAAATCCCCCACCTCCTTTGTATCTTTTAATGCACGGATTTAAAGCCCTGAATATGTGAAGTGTCTGTGGCATAATGAAATTATGTGAAAGTCAGCTTTGACTACCAGACGCTCTTAATGTAGTCCCAAGGTGGAATGGTGAGAAACTTGGTTAAATGTCATTACAATGTCATGCTTAGCCTTGGTTTTAATCATGAAAGACATTTCCTGACTAATCCTGGGGGCAGATTTACAATAGCACTCAATTATAGCAGACCTCCTAAAGGCACTTCTTGTGCTCGTCTTCTCCAGCAGAGCTGAGCCCTGGGTATGTTTTTGGCTTATACTGTATCTTTATCACACAAACATCAGGACAAGCTCTTTACACCAAGGTTCCTGTATTTGGCCTTAGTAAGAACACATTCATTTGGTGTGGTTGTTAGGTACAGACATTTATTCTTCGCCAGACTTATTCTTTTAAATAGCTCAGTGTGATCTCAGTGGCCACATACACGATCAAGAAGAAAAACAAAAAAAAAAGTCTGAGATCAGTTGTCTTTTGTTTTCCTCCCTGCTTCACTTTATTGCTTTTTTGCATTTTGGTACACTGGCACTTTTTTTTCATCTCTAAATTGTGTGGCCTAATGCAGGATGAAAAGTTAGTTAACTACATATGTGACTGAGTTTTATTTTGATCACAACTATCGTGATAAAATATACATCCTATTATAAAATCAGAATGTCCAGATCGATTAGAATTTTTTCTGAATTTTAAGACCGTGATTATTGTGCGATGTAAGATACATCAGTTACCGGTCTACCTTAAAATAACATGTTTTCTTCCATTCGTGATTATAAAGAAACAAATTCTCAGTTACGCTGACATTCTCGTGACAAAGTCCTTTTCGCTTGTAGCAAAGATATGAGTGCCTTAGTGATTACTAGGGGGCAACTACAACAGCCATTTTTGAGAAGAAAAAAAAACACTTTTTAATGCATTTATATGTCAGAAATAAGTGTTTCTTAATGTAAATAAAAATTTACTGAGCCCTGTGGCACAGTTTTAATCATGTTTTTGTGCTCAATGCAAGTGGAGACTCAATAGATAGTTCAGCTGATGCACAATGTTCCGTGCCTGCATTTTACTACATTAACAAGATGATTGTGGGGACGCATGGATTTGTAATTTACACTGTTTAAGTGGGGGTTATGTATAATCACTCTGGGGCAGAGTTTGAAAAGTTCTCCATAGTAATGTTATGGTCCCAATGTGCAGGGTCAACTTTTAATTTTCCTACATCTTGAAAATGATTAATAAACAATATTAAAATAGAATTTTCAGATATTTTTTTTTTAAATGAAACTTTAGGACACAACTCCATGCTCAATATATTTTGCAGTGAAGTTAATGTGTTTTGGTGTAGCTAGAATTCCTGGGGGGTTTCTTTCAATCTCTGTCTTTTTAGACATTGTCTCACAGTCAGTCTGGCTGGATTTATTGTCGGCTTCCAAGAAGAGAAGTAAATTTAGAACATATTGATTTATTCCTCCTCCTTACTGTAGATAATATAAATTTTGATAATATCCGAAATTTGAATTTGTGGTTCTTAATCCAAGAGACCTCAAAATGATCCATGCATTTACCTTAGACCGATTCTTTATAACCTCCATTTTTTCATTGCTCAATTGCAGCAGACACATTTTAGTTTGTATCAGGTTTGAAAATATGCTTTAAAAGAATCAATTTCATGGTGAATGCATCTAGTCTGTAAACAAGCCACTTAACAACATTTTTCTCGGGTGTAGCAGACCATTTTACAAGTAACTGATACTTTAACAAGCTTGTGTTTCAGACAGAATAATTCTGTCTGATACTAGAGTTGAAAACTTTTGCTCTTGATGATTTTGAATGGTTTTAACGGTTATCTCGTTAGTCATTGTGTTAAACGCCCATTAGCATAAAAGTTATTGGCATCCAAAATCTATAGAAACGGCAAAATATAGATGAATACATTGTTTTAAAGTGTCATCATTATTATCTTTTATTTATATAGAACCAGCAATTCACAAAGCGCTTCTAAAAGTAAATACGTTCAAGGGGTCTGGCAAAACGAGAACTGACGAACTAAGACGAGCCAGTGCATTAGGTAACGAAGGTCCTGCTTGCAAGCTTACAATGTAGAGGGGATGGGGTGTAGAAAACCAGAAGGTATAGGGAAGGAGGAGACAGAGTGCCATAGGTGAATGTGACTTGGATTAATGACTTCTCTGAAGAAGTTGGGTTTGAGGTTATTCTTGAATATTGAATTGAAGGTTTAAATCCCAGCGTCTAGGTGACGTCGAAGGGTATAGGAAAAGGTGATAAGGGAGGAGAGCCTTGGCCCACGGCATGAGTGTAAGGGTCGGTTAGGGGAGCGTTTTGTATAGGCAGAAATGTATGGGCTCCCCTATATCATCAGGCCTGTTTTGTATGTAAAGATTTTGAATGCAATTCTTGAGGTAATAAGGAGCCAGTGGAGGGCTTCACAAAGTGTAAGGAGGGGCTCGTTTATCCAGTTGTCGTCCGTACTTTACATTATGCTAGCTGGTTTATGATTTAAATTATTCTTGTTGATTTTTATATAAAATGTATATAAACTACCACTTTTTAATTTGATGTTTTTATATTGCAAGAACAAAAACACATACACCAAAAAATACCATTTTTAAGTTGTGGTTTTCAAGTGAAAGGTCCATACCTAGAGAATGGGTTATTACCTCTAAGATTATTTTAAAGTAAACATGGAGTGCTAATGGAGCACGCTTTAACTAACTGTACTTCTAAAATCTATAGGAAACTTTGTAGGGGTTATGTCCAAATGAGGGAGGTGGAGTTTTAACCAGCTTTTTAAAAAAAAATATTTACATGTATGATCCCTCCACACCTTTGTCACCCCAGACCTAAGTACTTAGCTTCAGCTATCACTCGTACCCCTACCAAACAGGATCCTGTCAAGGAAACACAGTCGTAGCAAAGTATGTGGGTGACGTCAGAGGACATACGGAGATTGCAATCTTTACATGGCGCCATACGACGTTAGCTTGATGGTGTATAAAATAAAAGATTAGGGGGAGACTTATGAAGAGTTGGGTAGGACAGGAGGGCACATGGATACATTTTTAGGGGAAAAAATGGATTATGTACATCACCTGCTTGGTGGGCGAAGTTTAGCTAGTTTCCAACTCATATACGATGCGCGTTTCATGGACGCAGAATTTGGGAAAGGTCTACATTTGGTGTCGGGGCACACATTTTGCACACAATCAGTTGTGCAACAAAGCATTGCATTCATTCTTCATGTTACACCAGCGTATGTATGAAAGAACCGCAAAGTTAAGGAGGAAAAAACGATTATTATAATCTAGACAGATTAAAAGATATTTCAACATATGTACACTCCCCCCTCCCCGTGACTTTTGTTAAAAATAAACAAAAAGACAACTTTTAAGGCAGATGCTTGTTTTGCTCTAATTTTCAATTAAAATACAAAGTTGCAAAAACTGTTTTACGGAGCTGTGTAATAAATCAGCAGTATTCTTGAAAGGCGAGAATGAATATCACATTTTCATCATAGAACATTTCTTACTAGGCGATACAAATTCCTAGAAAAAGAAAATGAATTTAATAAATCCTTCCTTTTTTACCTTGTTTTTTGCCTTTAAACTTTCCCTTGCAAAGTATTTGTCAAGAAATGCATGACAAGTTCTCATGTTTCAAATGCTTTTCTTGAATACCACCCAAAGTGTCATGGTAAATTGTGTAATTCTTCCCCAAGGAAGAATCTTGTATTTCAAATCTCTTCTTCGTCTTCCTCCCGGCTCCCCCCTCCCACCCCCAAATCCCTTTTCTCTTGGGCCCGGAAGCTTTTCTGAAGCTGAAGTGGCATTTCAGAGCCAGTTGAAAACAAGTGTCTGTAGTCATATGTAGTTTTCATATGAGTAGTTGTATTTCCCCTTCTTCGCCTTTGAAGAGAAATGTGTTGATAGCTTTAAGTGATCTCCCCCCCACACCACTGGGTTTTGTTGCTGTTAGTCTGTTTAATAAATGGGAATGTGGCCGCCTTGGTGTCCAGTACTTGGTACTAGGCAGGTCAATAGGAATATAAAACAAAACTACTGAGGGTTGGAATCAGACACTTAGTAGATACTCAGCACGAGGTGCAGTGGCGGTGATTGCTAACTCTTAGTGACCCTTAACTGTTCAGCCTTGTGTATATTTAATGGGACATATCGTGAAAATGCTCTGACTTCATAGCAAAGCCTCCAGCTGTATAAAACTGATTATCTATCTATATTATTTATCAACAAGCATTGCAGTGTATATTTTATATAAAATCCTTTTGTGTCAGTGGCACTTGAGAACCTAATTTATCTTCATTTTACTTCAATTATTATATTAATATATATATAATATAAATCTTGCACTGGATTTAAACAAAGCAGACATGTTATGTTTTGTATATTGCTTTGACGTTTTTATATATTTTAAATGTTAGCAGTTTTTGGGTTTGTTTTTTTTAAGTATATGTGAATATATCTGTATTTTGAGTCTAATGGACAAAACCTTAGTAACCCCAACCACATCGGCGGTGAAATAGCTCATTTACAGTAGTGTAGATTATTGTATTTCATAAAGAGTGTTAAATGTCTCTGTGGAGTGGAAGCAAAGCCATACAATTAAATCAAGACAGCTAATTACAGGTCACTTGATTCCATTCTAAAGTAAGAGGGTATTGCAAACAAAACTGAATGCTACATTTGCCTAGGGCAGTGATGGCGAACCTTTTTGAGCCCAAGTGCCCAAACTGCAAACCAAAACGACTTATTTTTTCAAAGTGCCAACACTGCAATTAAACCTGAATAACGAGGTTTTAGTTTAGAAAAACCAATTCGTACAGTTTTTCAAACTAATTAACAGCTTTTGTTTAAAAAGAAAAACACAATAACAGAGCTTTCCATTAAACATTTTTTTTATTGAAAAAAACAAAACAAAAAAAACAACAACTGTACACGTGCATGTATTTTTTTAAAGACGCCTTTTGTGGGCACAATTAATGTGATTTTTGCTGTTGTATGCATGCTGATAACTTCTCAAACCTTGGCTCATACTCTGTTAGTTTAAGAGCAATACATACAGCACTGAGTTCATCAGTCTATTTCTGGCATCACATTTGATATAATTCAATGCTGAAAACAGCTGCTCACAAGCATAGGATTGTTCTCCGCATCAGACCCCCCACAACCTTTGTTCTCCACATCAGACCCCCTCCCACCCACCTTCGTTCTCCACATCAGACCCCTCAATAATCAACCACCCACCCACCTTGGTTCTCCACAAATCTTACCTTTTCTTCCTCCTTTCTGCTTTCTCTTCCTCCTTTCTGCTTCCCCTTCCTCCTTTCCGCTTCCTCCTTTCTGCTTCTTCTGTTCTAACTTTCCTTGCCGCTCGCAGTCTGTGCAGTGCGGCTGCGCACAGCTATTTATGATGAGCGCCGGGGCTGGATATAAACGTCATATCCAGTCGCCCGGCGCTCAGCACTGAGAACTGTGGGAGATGTAGTCCGCGGGACGCCGTGACTACAGTGTATGACTGTAGTCACGGCGTGCCCACAGAGACGGCTCGGCGTGCCAACAGCGGCACGCGTGCCACGCGTTCGCCATCACTGGCCTAGGGTGTCCCAGCAAATTTACCCCATACAAAAAAAGGACATTAATGATCAAAAATGGACACAAAATACTTGGGTCTGCTAAGAACCTCTAATAACCAGAGAAAAGTTTGTTGTTAATATATGAAGCAGAGGGGTGGAATGATCTGACATTGACTGACTTTCTGACCCCCCCGATGTTCATTTGGTACGGTTGACGACTCCGCTTTTCTTGTGTATTTATACATTAGATATTTTTTTTCTTCATTTACTTGTGTGCTGCCTGCATTACATGCATGAGAGCCTGTGAAACAGGCAGGGTGTATTGCAATTTGGGAAAAGGATGTCAAACTAAATCTTCACCTACTTTTTTTCCCTCCCATATAGGTGTTAACTGTTCCCTAACTTTGTATTATCTACACTGGCATCTAAAAATATGTGCATTATGTTCTGCACCAGTTTCTCCCTGCACATTAATGAGTAAAAAAAAAATGTTTATAAATTATGGCTTAAAATTGTTCTTTTCATAGCTGGTGGTAAAAGCCATTTAGTCTCTGGTTACCAGCAGACGGCGGAGTGTCAGACATGCTCTAAAAGAAGTTTATCCAGCCATATTTGTCAGCTTAACACCAGTGAAATTAATCGTGAAGTGCCTGGTCTTAAATGTGTTTTGCTTGCATGATTGTATAGCTGTCACTTTAGCGGATTTGCAGCGTATTGAACTGAAATAGAAGGAGATGCGGTATTCTAACGTAAAATTTAATCTACAGACCTCTGGAATTGACCTGGGGGGGGGGGGCTGAAGCTGCATTCTCTAAATATAGGTTTATATATCATGTAAAATAGATTTTGTGTGTTGTGGTAATACATTTGGTATTTTCATTTATTAAATAAACATCCCTATTGGCGGGGGGGGGGGGGGCATTTAGATAAAACGTTTTCATACCCTCCCAGTGTTTCATTTTGTGGCTTTAATGTGACATTTACAAGACATGATGAAGATAATATGTAGGCAAGTATGTATTTAGCGATATTATTAATCTAGAAGCAGTGTTTCTGAATAATATGTGCTCTCCCACTTCAATAACTCTCTAAAAAGGTTTAGAATAGATTTTGCAGTCTTTGGAGACTTGCATACTTGTAACTATTAATAATACAAAATAACACATTTTTGTTGAAACATTTGGGGGGAACTAGTACTGCCTGGAAAAAAAACCTTAAATTATACAGTATATATGTATCGGTCTGCCTATATCTATTGTTTGCGTGCATCTAGAAGTTTTTTCCCGAAAGAGCTAGAATGGTTCTTGTATTGGCTGTGCTTATGATCCTATTTTTACGCTAATTTTTAATTAAGTTACTCTCTCTAAACAAACGTCTCCTTATTTTCTTTAAACATGTCTCAGCCAGTGAAATATATTGCATATTTAAATGTAAGAGTGTTTTTCTTTTTTTTTCTGCATTTTTGTGGCTATTTTGGTAGGAGTGTAGAAAGCTAATATTCCTTAAGAAAATACTGGTAGACAAAAGAATGCACAAGCTAAACTTTGTTCGGGCAACAGCTATTTGCTGGTATGTTAGCAATTGTTGTATTAACTTACATAGAATTTAATTGTAATACTAAAACAATAAAATAGGCTTGTAGATTATTATAAAACAAATTGAAAATCCTGTGGTATTTCGGGAATTTTTTTTTTGTTTTTTTTTCCTTTTCTTGGATCTGCATGATTATTCTTCTCATTAACTTATATCCTTTATTGTCTAATTGGCAATTGTTGTTGCTTGGTTCAGACCGCCCTTGAAGTGGTAGGTGAGGAGAAGGGAGAGAACTTGCTGAACCTACCATATTCTACCACCAATCTCCATTTCCAAGATGGGATATATAAGGCATGGAGTCCCAAAACAGTTTCAATGATTTACAAGCAAAAAACATTTATATAGGTATTTGTATTTAATCAGGTTTGTAGTTTGGTGCTAAAAGCTGGAACATTGACAAACCCTCCGCTTGTGTCTAAATGAGTATGGGTCATACATATTCATAATTGTATTCTTGTGATGTATTTCTTTCCACTAAATGATTAAAGCCACATTAAAATAGTCCTCCTATAGTAAAACCTTGTGCAGATATACCAAGTTACCTTTTGTATCTTTGATTGTTTGTCATGGCAAAATCTAATTTATGGTCTACTTATGAAAGAAAATTACTGAAAGACAACTAAATACTAAATTGCTGTAGATCTGTTTGAATCCATCTTACCTTCAATATTATTCAAGTTCAGTCCACTGAAGTATAGGGGATGGGAGTGGAGTATTTGGGGGGGTTACTCGTAAGTTGCGATTGTAATTCCCATGTTTTTGCTTTTCCTTTCCTCTAGATCAAAAAGTATTTTGAACTTGAACCTCTTGCACGAGGGAAGCGCTGGATTCTACAACCCACGTCACTGGAGAACATTGAGGCAGTAAAGGACAGCTTCTCAATGCTCATAAATCTTTTAGACGAGACAGAAGTCGAGCCCATTCAAATCTGAAAACTTGTTCGCAGGGAAGTCCACGAGTATGGTCCTTCTGATGGCAGCTGCTTCTATTCCAACTGATACGCTCAACAGGAACTAAATTGTAGTTCTGGTAGTGATTTGTTAGATGACACAAGGTCTACCTTGGAATCTCTGAAGTATGGAATGCCATTATATTTTGCAACATTACAAATGCTTTGTCTTGCAGTCATATCTAATTTTTATCCAACATGTAAATAAGCTCACGTGTTTACTTTCAGCAGCTATGGCGTTTTCCCGGCTGCTGTTGCTTATTTCATGTCTCTTCATCGCACCTTGTAGGTTAAACAAAGGTCTGGTGCCTGGCTTAGTGGCATCTGACACGCTGGACATCATTATCTGGTTTGTTTGAATTCTTAGATGAGACAACAAGGCTCTTGTTGTGTAAATCAGGCCCAATTGTTCTCCAATGCCTACATGATGATTAACCTCCTAAAGCATGTTACGTACAATGATTTTAATTACAACCAAGTCTTCCACAATGACATAGCGTTCTGAGTGCCAGATGAACAAAGGCCACCTCTTTGCTACCTACACTAAATACGCATTTTGGTAATTACAGATAACTTATAAAGGTGCTTTTTGGAGGTGTTTCAGCACAGCGTCTTAAGTTGTTTTATACAAAGAAATTTATAAAGAGCAAAAAGGGGTAATACAGCATGACACCCTTAATTTAAGTAAATACTACTGACTGGAGTTTCTTTTCCACTAGTGAGTTAATCATATCATTTTTGGGTTTTTATATATTGTTTAAGTACATATCTTGAATTTTCTATTTTCTTTACATGTTCCAAATTCACACACACAAATTCACATTCGATTTTTCACCTTTTGAAGGTTTTTTTTTATTTAGAGAAACATAGCAAATTAATGCAGTAAAGGTTATTATTTTTTAATATATATTTTTTTAAAAACAACCTGTTTTTTCACTTTATTTTACAGCTGTAAATAAGGACCATAGACTTTTAGGGTTAGGACGTTTTTTTAATAATACTGTTTGCCTTTTGGTGTAAACCATTTTTTTTCTTTTCCTGTTCATTAAATGATTTATAGTAGCAAAATAAGGAGCAGTATTAATTATTGTATAGATGCTACACAACTGTATTCTCCAAACACCGCTAATTTTAAAAAAAAATTCAAAAAATGTTGTACAAATAAGCAATTATCATAATAAAAAATGCGCATGTCAGAGGTTAACATTAGATGCGTGATTAGTAAAATAGACAAAGGGGTGTTTAAACTCTGACCCACCGTCCTCAGCAGCCCTGGTGTTTGAATTATAAACATTAAGCTCTAGGGTTCTAGGTTATACTACCTGTAACCTACGGGTTGCTTTGATGTTAATCAGTGTGGTTAGAAATACTTTATGCAGTAGCCGTACATAATTGCTGGGTTTTTGTTCTTGATTATTTTCAACTGTGAACTATCGATCTTTTAATACATTGTAATTTCTGAGCAGCACAAAGTTTTTTTACTCGCGAGTCATTTACTTTTACAGATTCGTCATCCTGATCTAAAGTAATTTAATGAGCAGGAAATCCTTTTTACATGGTCGATCTATACCCAAGGATATTGTGGTTCAATGTAGCCTAGCCATCTGTTAAATCGCTTTCTGTTTGGGTTCTGTGTGTTTGTATTTGTCTGCTCTGGGCTGCTTGTCTTAAGACCTGTGACTTCGTGTGATACTGTATTTCAGCAGTCACAATCAAAACACTATCAATCAATATCCAGCAGCAGCTGCTTTTGACAACTTTCTGTCTGACGCCTAATACTTTACAACTGTCAGCAACTGTCTGTCTCTGTCTAACAGATCTAAGCAGACAGTCTTACCCTCTTCACCGTTTTGCATTGTAGTACGTCATGTGCGTACCATTCTAGAATTCAATACACACTTTGAAAGCCATTGTTGATGTATGTATGATATCTAGATCTATTTCTCAGTGTATCTATATATATATATATATGTATAATAACTTTATATTGTGCCATGTCTATAAGGCTGCCGCCCCAAAAACTGTATTGCATTTCTTGTAGCACAGTGTTTTTCATTGTATTTATAGAAGTGATGGGTTTTTGTAACCTGCTAGGTGTCTCTTTTGTAATGGCCATTAATTTATATTACAAACCTTTGTATCTTTACTGTAGCTGAAAGTAATGTTTGTCCCTAATGTATATCATGATGTACAAAAGTTACTTATATAGTTTCTTATATATTATAGATGACTATATCTTAATGGAAAGTGCCACAAAAGAGAAAAATGCATCATGTATGATTCCAAGTGATTTTCACAATGTCTGGAAATAAATTAAAATTAATCCTGCCATTGACAACGTCACTCATTCTGTTGAGTCAATTTCTAGTCTCTCTCTTTGCAATGTTTTCCTAATTTGAACCATTTGTTCTTCAAGGATTTGTACACAGACCTGAAAATTGCTTGGTTTGTGGTCTGTTTAATAAAAAAAAATTCTTTGCATTGAGAACGAACTAGATGTTTTAACAAGTGACTTTCATCTTCAAGCAACTAGACAGATTGTTCTAGATCTCTGGGGTGGTGACAAAAAACAGTTTACTTCACTTATTAACGTAAGAAAAAAAAAACATGGGGCAAGACTGGTCCTTTAACCTGAACATCTAAAATTATCACTAAAAATGCCTCTGTCATTTGTGCAAATTATTTTCTTATGCTGTTGTGTCTTCAGCTTTATAGATTAGTTCTTGGTACCTAAATGATCAAGTTGGCTCCTTAAGTAATATTGACTACCCCTGAAAAATTCATAACGTTGGTGTATAGCGCAAAAAAAAAAAAAAAAGTGCTACTCTGCCTGGACCACCAGAGAGTCCAGTACAATCCATGTCTAGAGGAGATAAAGAAGACAATGGGTGCTGTGAGGTCAATGGAATATGTCTTTGATATGTCATTTTCCAATAGATTTTGTACAATAATATGCCGTCTGATTTTGAAAATCATATACAATTTGACATTGATTTGCATTATTAATCCTTGGATGCTTTCCAATAGAGCCTTTCTTCAGTTGTTGAACTGCTCCAAATTATATGAGTATAGATGTACGTGCACGGAGAGAGAAATAAGACACACGACACACTCTGGGTTATGGTCCAAAATCACTCTGTTTTATTACGATACGGATATAGGTTATATAGTGTCCAAAAAGGAGGACGTCTTAACACGTAAATCACATCAATTGGTTATATTCCTAAAACTATGCGGATACAGGCAGAAAACCGTTATAAACAAACATCAGGCGATACTTAAGTAATTTCCTGGTATCTTAGAACAAATTGCGGTTAGTAAAGTATAGAGTACATGTTTACGTAACTTATGCTAACCATCCTAAACTATTGCTCCTTGCGTCTCTCACATATTTGCGTGAGGTTTGACCCTTTACACTGGTCAGAGCCAGCGTATATTCATCACAACTTATAAGCGTTTCTTGCAAAGATATAGATATAACTTGGTTCCATAACAGTCCCCCCTTGAATATATGATGGCTGACTGTCCCTAAACCTGTCAGATCCTACCGGACATAATCCCGCATCCTCTTCACCTGCAGTAGCGACAAATTATCCCTATTGGATAAAATCCCGGTTTCAGGTCTTGGATATGTCCCTCGGATCTATGTGTCCCTAAATAGTACGGGAATTACTGTTAGGGGTGACTGCTGGATTCATGGTTTCATAGAATGACGTGGAACTGTTTGGTTCAGGATCATCGTACATTAACATCAATGGGGTTGCCTTGTCTACAGCAAACATTTTATCACACAGACATCGAAAACATGGAAGCACACACAAAAGAATAAAAGCAACAATTATCACAATAATCAACAATACAATTCCCAGCTGGACCAGGCCTTGTTTCCATCCTTTAAGCCATCCGAACCATTCAGCCCACGGATGGTCGATTCCAGAATTACGCTTCAATTCTTCCCCTAGATCAGTTAACTTTTTAATAGCCATGGTTACTTTCCCATCAGGGCCGGTGTTATCCGGGATAAAGATGCAACAAATTTCTTTGATTATTTTACAAACCCCGCCCTTTTCCGCCAGGATTATGTCTAATGCCATACGATTCTGGAAAGTCATCTGGGTTGCAGCTTCCAATTGTTCCGATAGTCCTTGGAGCGCATCTCGGGTGTAATTGACAAACCTCTGCTGATTATAATAGATATAGTTAATCCAATCAACATTTTTATTTATTGTAACCATTGGAATAATAGATTCAAAACCAGCGGCTACTTGATCTCGGGCTTTATATTCATCTGGGACCCCCCTTGGGACTCCTATTGCATCTATATACACATGGGGGTCAAAGCTTTCCTTAGGGGTCTTTTCATTACTGCGCTTTTTACGGGACAGGGTGGACTGAGTCTCATTTGGGGCTTCTGACTCTTCCGACATTATAAGTAATGGCATTATAACTTTGGCCAGTGCACATTCACCAGTCTAACTACCTTCTAGTTTGGTGCGCAGTTTCATGTCACCGCATAGCCAAAAGATATCTCCCAGGGAATAGACATGATTCTGTGTAGGAAATCCCGTCAAATTGCTGTATTCAGCACAATTTCCATTAGAGAATTTTCCGAGAAATTTACCAGTACCTTCAGTGTTTGAAATACAAACATAAGCTCCAGAGTATATAGTTATTCCGTCATTAAATCTAGGAGCTTCGGTTAATAGGGGATATTCCTTTTTCCATTTTTCACACTCAGGGAATTGGTTACTGGTATTGGTATACAAACTCAATAAACATAATAGTGACTGATAGGGCAACTTTAAGGGTACTGTTCCAAGATGGGGGCGAGCTCGGCCACACACATAGCAATTAGACTTGTTATGCTTAACAGCAGAATAGTGCATCCACTCGAGCCATAGGTTGACATCATTATATCCAGTTTCTATGGCCACTGTATCATCATAAATGGGATTGGCGATGGCTACCATACTTAGGATAGCACGCATAACCTGGTATGGAAATTCTGTTGCTTGACTTGGAACTGGTGCTTTCTTTGGGGATATCTTCCGTTCTGGACTATTATACATATCTTTAAAATAAAAGGGAGCCTTGCCACTATCATATCCATATTTATAAATTCCGAAAATATATTTTCGAGCATCAGTTGGTCGCGGATTTTCTAGGGTAAGGATATATCGTTGGCTATCACCAGTTCCAGTGGATATAAGAGTCATTCGTGAGAGCAATGATTTACCATACTGGTCCTTGAGAGCTAGGGCTTCAGGGGGCTTATATCCCCAACTGCTACCGGAATTGGTTATGACAGAACCCCAATACCCGCAGCCGTCCCCCCATTGCCCTCCAGTATAACATATATACCCTACACATGTGCCCACCTTAATATCGCAAAACCCGGGATCGAAATTAGAAGTGGGGTCACCTTCTGATGTCAACATACCAGTGTACTCATTAGCAATGCGTTTGGAGACACAATCTATAATATGACAATGTTGGAAAGAGTAGGTGGCTACTCTCGTGTTACTGGAATTGTACCAAAAAGTGGGAGGACCTGCTTGTTTTGCATCTCTTGTAATGGTTACTTGGCCTCCCTGATGACTAGTGGCTTGGGCAGGTATTCCCCATGTATATTGGGACATAAACAATAATAACAATAGTGGGATGCCCACACTTTTGTAAAGGATATACATTCTAGGCATTGCTGGCTGGTGGATCGTATCCTTTGACTCTCTTGCAATGCGAGGCGTGTATCCAGGTGGGCTTCCCTTCGACCTTTATTGAGGTAGGAGTTGTTAGCAGCACTTGAAATGGGCCCTCGAATCTCGGTTCCAGAGTAGATCGGACGTGTTTCTTCACGACCACCCACTCTCCAGGCAACAGAGAATGAGTACCTTCGAGGGTGTTGGGATCTGGAATAGAAGAGAAAACTTGGGCATGTATGTTAGACAACTGAGTAGTTAAAGCAATAACATATTTTGCCATTGTCTCATAATTCATTTGCAACTGTTGTGGGAAGTACTGTCCTAGCCTAGGGCTACTCCCAAAAAGTATCTCATGTGGGGTAAGTTTATGGGACGCCTTTGGCGTATGTCTGATAGCAAAAAGTACGATGGGTAGGCATTGTACCCAGTTAAGACCAGTCTCTTGTGTCATTTTCAACATCTTTGATTTAATTATGCCATTTAATCTTTCCACTTTCCCACTACTCTGGGGTCTGTAGGGAGTATGGAAAGCAAGATGTGAACCTATGATTTTCCATACTTCTTGGGTGATATTGGCAGTGAAAGCAGGTCCCTGGTCACTTTCTATAACCTCAGGGACCCCAAATCGACAAATGAGTTCTTGAATCAATTTCTTTGCAGTAGTGGGTGCGGTTTGGTTCCGAACTGGATAGGCCTCTGGCCAGCCGGAAAACACATCTACCACTACCAGTACATACTGAAATGTCTGGCACATTGGCATTTGAATGTGATCAATTTGAACCCGTTGGAAAGGGTATTGAGCATTCGGTAAACATTTAGATGGGGTAGGTTCTGTCCTTCCGGTGTTGCACCGGGCACAGATTAGACACGATTCGGTGGTTCGCGCTAGTATCGGGGTGATTCCCGGTGCGATCCAGATTTTGTCGATAATCTCTTTCATGATGGTTTTGGACTGATGTGTTGGTCCATGAGCTAAAGATGCGACTAAGGGATATAGAGTCCGGGGTAAACAAAGGTGTTGGCCTTTGGCCCAGGCTTCCCGTTCGTCCTTAGACGCTCCTTCTTGTATCCATTGACTCTGTTCCTTGATTGAAGCTTGTTGTTGCAATTGGATTAGAATATCCCAGTCTAATTCCATTGGTGCTTCCTTGGTCACCGTCATTAGAGAGACGGATGAGTCTTCTTGACGGGCTGCTTCTTTGGCTGCGCTGTCTGCTAAGGCGTTTCCTTTTGCCTCCATAGTCTCAGCCCGTGAATGTGCCTTGATTTTGATCACTGCAACCTGTTTGGGGAGTAGAGCCGCGGTCATTAAGGCTTCAACTGCTTTCCCATTTTTGATTAGAGTTCCTGCTGCGGTGATATAATCTCTTGCCTTCCAGATGACTCCAAAATCATGCACAACTCCGAAGGCATACCTGGAGTCCGTATAGATATTTGCGGTGGAGTCTTTAGCCATAATGCAGGCCTCGGTAAGGGCAGCTAGTTCAGCCTCCTGAGCCGACTGGTCCGGTCGTAGAGCTTTTGCACAAAGTACAGTGGTATCAGTCGTAACCGCCATTCCCGTATGGAAGCGACCCTTGTCATCGGCGTATCTGGAGCCGTCCACAAACAGGGTCCATTCTGGGTTTGAGAGTGGGGTATCCTGAATATTTGGAGGTGAACCGATTTCCGCTTGCATCATGGTCAGACAATCATGTGGATCGTCTTCGGGTGGCACATCTGAAAAATCAACATTTGCTGATTGTGTCTGCCACAATAGCTGTTCCTGAAGATCTTCTTCTGTGGAAAGGTCAATAAAATCCGTAGATGGGATATCAGTATACTCCCCCCTTGGAAGCGGAAGGAGGGCAGCCGGATTGAGAATATTGCATCTTTGAATAGAGACATTGTCGGGTAACAACAGACTCCCTTGGAGACGAAGATAACGCTGAGCAGTGAGATGTCTGGGTTGAGTCTGTTGTAAAATAGCTGAGATGTCATGTGGAGCTAGAATCATCAGCGGGTGTCCGAGAACAATGTCTGAAGTAATGTCAAGAAGACAGCTGGCAGCATGAATGGCCCGTACACAGGAGGGTGCTGCGCGAGCAACTGGATCCAAACGTTTGGAGTAGAATCCGAGAGGACGATGTCGGCCACCGTGCATCTGAGTGAGAACACCTGTGGCATGGCCTTGCCGTTCCATGACATAGAGACGGAACGGGAGAGAATAGTTCGGAATTCCCAGAGCAGGAGATGAAGCAATCATCTGTTGCAGAGCATCGAATGAATCCAACGCCTCTGGTGTCAGGTAGAAAATGGCTGGTAATTCTCGAGGAATACAGTCATATATTGGCTGCATCAAAACAGAAGCATCAGGAATCCATGGGCGACAGTATGAGATGAGACCAAGAAAGGTCTGTAATTGTTGTGGAGTCTCTGGCGGAGTCAACTCCAAAATGGCCTTTTTTCGTGTCATAGTAAGATGTTTACGGCCTTTGGTGATACAATGTCCAAGAAAAATCACTTTTTGAAGACATAACTGAAGTTTTGATTTGGAGACTTTGCATCCAGCTGTGGCTAGAAAATAGAGAAGATCCAGGGTAGCCTCTTGACACGTAGATCTGGAGCACAGAGAAGTAGATCATCCACGTATTGCAGGAGTTCAATTTCCGGATGAGCATCCTGCCATGAAGAGAGCACGGAAAACATAGTCTTGCTGAAACTGGATGGGCTGTTCTGAGCTTCTTGTGGCATCACCGTCCAAGTGTATTGCCGACCAGCATGGGTGAACGCAAAAAGATATTGACACGAAGGGTGTAAGGGAATGGAGAAAAAGGCATTTGCAAGATCAATTACAGTAAACCACGATGCCGTGGGTGGGATACTTGACAGAAGAGTATATGGGTTTGGCACAATAGGGGCATCCAGAACCGTGGCTTCGTTGATAGCACGCAGATCTTATACCATCCTGTACACTGGAGGTTGGCCTTTGATCTGTTTCTTTTTAACTGGGTACAGCGGAGTATTGCAAGGAGAGGAGGTAGGTATTATTGCACCGGATTCCAAGAGTGCAGCTACCTGAAAAGAGATTGCATCTAGCTGAGCCACTGACAAAGGATATTGGGCCTTGTACGGAAGAACATTAGGATTCTTGAGCACAACTTGTACTGGTGGGACCTTGAGACGTCCGATGTCCATGGGTCCAGAGGCCCATAAAGTGGCTGGGAGATGGTCAAGCAGACTATTTAGAGAGTTGGATATATCATCCCAGGTACCAGTATCCTGACCATGGACTACGGCCATAAGCATACAGGCCTCTTCGGGGGCAAGAGCAGTGCTGAGGGTGACAGTTCCATGTTCGGTGAAAGAGATGTTAGCTTGGATCTTGCTGAGAAAATCTGCTCCCAAAAGATTGAACGGACAGGTGGCACTGACTACAAATTGTGCTAGAGTAGATGATGGCAGATGTAGCGATGAACTAGAGACAGGTAAAGGGCGAGTGAGTGGATTGTGTTGAACCACGCCCTCTAACCCTTTACAGGGAAGCTGTATATCGGACAGCCAAGTCGGTAATGCATCCGACTCACAGAGCACACTGCGAGCAGCGCCAGTGTCTACAAGGAATGAGCAGGGTTTTCCGGCTACATCGAGAGTGATCATAGGGGAGGGGCCGGAAGGAGGGGCAGAGACGGCCATGCAAATAGAGTCCCCCTCCTCCATTTGCTCGCCAATTTTCTATGGTCGAGAAGGAGGAGGAGGGAGCGCAAACTGGTTCTGGTTTCCTTGGTTCTGAGCCCACAAATGGCGACTGCGGCACGCCCTTTTAACGTGTTCCACCTTTCCGCATCCGTAGCATTTACGAGGAGGCCTCTGTCCATCATTTGCGGCATCAGCGTCCGCCATTACTGTAATGGTGGTGGGCTTTCTCTTGCCGCTTCCCGCATCCAAGCCTCTAGCGACTTGTATCAGGGCATCGAACTCCATTGTTCTCCATTCTGGGCGACTGGCGATGAAGGCTCTATTGATATCAGCGCGAAGTCCGTTCACAAAAGCACGACCTAATATACGAATATGTGCCTTTTCTTTGATAGAAAATCCTAAATCACGAAAATATTGTTTGATTCGGAAAGCGTATTTCTCCACTGACTCTCCTTTTTCTTGAGTTATATCTTGCAGGGATACTGTTTGCTCGGACAACTGATTCTTCGCCCAGATTTCCAGTAATTTGATAAACTGTTGACCCGAGTCGGTGCATCTGGGATCGTCAGGCCTGCGGGATGAATCTGGAATAATCTGGTTAAAAATATGATCAGCATAATCACCCGTTTTAGCTTGGACAATATTGACAAGATCAGACCAGGTATAGCCATAGGTAGTCCAGGCTTGGGAAATTTGTCGATAAAATGGCATTGGGTGAGTATCGGGGTCGGGGAGACCTTTAATAATGGTAAACAATTGTTGCGGATTGAATGCTACATATTTAGAACGCGGTTCTGTAGAAGCAGGACCATCTCGCGCAATATTGTTTTCGGCAGTATCTCTAGTGGTTTGAACTATGGCCGCCATATTAGACATTAACTCAGAAAATTGTGTAAGAACAGGATTACTAGGGCTGGTACCTTCCGCTGGCGCCGGTGTACTGATGGACTGCGCCATGCTAAGGTGTCGAACGTGGCGCTGGTCAATAGGCTGACCGTACGGTGTAAACTGGTAGCCTAGGGATTCCTCGCCTATTTCGTCTTTGGTAAACATAGACGGGTACGGAGAGCTGACACAGACCTCAGTGAGGGGGGCATGCTGTGCCGGCGTGCGTTTGGGCCTAGTATCTTGCAGCACCTTCCCAGTTTTAAGTACCATACTGGTCTCTACATCGGAGTGGCTGGAGGCGTGAGTTGAGGTAGCTGTTGCCCCCCCCATACCGTCGTCAGGGCTCATCATCATAATCGGGGCAGTGGCACCGGGTGTAGGCTCCGGGATAGATGGGAATACTGGGATTGCAGGCTTTTCTACTATTTGGACATTGCCTCGGACATTAAAAATTGTGTTCCCCTTCCCAGGTTCGGCGTTATCTCCCACCACCATAAGTGGAGTCATAGAGCTGGGGATCACTGCCGCATCAGGTAACACATATGTACTATCGGGATTAATTACTGGGTACAATGATGTTGTAGGAATAGTTACGGGGGATGATGGGTCTAGAGATAGGCCCGGATCCTGAACAGAGGCCGAAGGTAGGCCTAAGCCTTGGGCGTTGTCTAGTTCTAAAGATGGCGCCGCTGCCTGCACCGGAAATTGTGTGATAGGCGGAGCAGGCAGTGGGCGGGGACTTTCTACCGGAAGAGTCTGATAACTTTCTACCACCACCGGCTGACTAGGTGGGTCACAAGATGGCGCAGGCGCCTGTGGCTGACATAAAATGGAGGACAGAAATTGATCACATAAAATGGAGGGTAGATCAGGGGGAGTACAATGATGTTGTAGGGGGCGGGGCGTCTGACAGCACTGACAAAGAAGACCTAATGTCACTGAACCACAGACTTGACAACTCCACTCAACTTCCGGCTCGACGCCATCATAGGGCGGTGGCGCATGCGACACTGGAATTTTACACAAATATTTTGACTGTTTCTCATTATAGATTTCCCCACCACCTAGCGATCTAAATTTCTTGCTACAATCCAACCATATTCTGACAGTATCTTTCAGTCCCTCATCGCTCAATCTCCCAGCCTTATTATCCAAAAGCGTCTGCCAGACATCAACCGACAATGTACCTCCTTTAGGTATTTGGTATCGTTTTACCAACTTAGACAATTGCTTAATGTACTTCTTCCCTCGTCTGTCTGCAACTATTTGGGAGGGTGTACAGTATCCAATCGGGACCCTACTATTAACGTTCCCCATTTTGCAATGGTATCGTCACCTTGTCCGCAACCGTTCGAAACCTTCAGATATGAGGCACACACACACTGTAGTACTATTATGCACTGGGGGCAGGCGACTGGGCTACCCAAAATAACTGGGGACAGGCGAACAGGGCTGTCCAAAGTAAAGTTAATCTTATGGCACCACCTGGGATCAAAATATCTAGATTGATCAGGTGCAGAAGTGTAACACTTTACCGATTTCTTCCCACTACAGTGTGTTGGCCCAAAAAGAGGGAGGCACCACAGTTCAACAAGTGCTACAACAGTATATTTACATGGGGTTCTTTTATTGCCTCTCGAGGGTGCGTCAACCACCTGAGTTCCCTCCTCCGAATACACACGTGAGTAACGAGAGACACACAAGGTAGATAAGAAACAATCTTACCTTGTAACTGGGTTGCGATTCCAGGGTCCAATCGTCAGTTCACGGTGCGAATCTCCCCGGGAGGGACCCCCGACGGGTACGGCTTCCTCGAGCCCCACGTTGGGCGCCAACTGTTTTGGATGCTTTCCAATAGAGCCTTTCTTCAGTTGTTGAACTGCTCCAAATTATATGAGTATAGATGTACGTGCACGGAGAGAGAAATAAGACACACGACACACTCTGGGTTATGGTCCAAAATCACTCTGTTTTATTACGATACGGATATAGGTTATATAGTGTCCAAAAAGGAGGACGTCTTAACACGTAAATCACATCAATTGGTTATATTCCTAAAACTATGCGGATACAGGCAGAAAACCGTTATAAACAAACATCAGGCGATACTTAAGTAATTTCCTGGTATCTTAGAACAAATTGCGGTTAGTAAAGTATAGAGTACATGTTTACGTAACTTATGCTAACCATCCTAAACTATTGCTCCTTACGTCTCTCGCATATTTGCGTGAGGTTTGACCCTTTACACTGGTCAGAGCCAGCGTATATTCATCACAACTTATAAGCGTTTCTTGCAAAGATATAGATATAACTTGGTTCCATAACACTACTCTGCCTGGACCACCAGAGAGTCCAGTACAATCCATGTCTAGAGGAGATAAAGAAGACAATGGGTGCTGTGAGGTCAATGGAATATGTCTTTGATATGTCATTTTCCAATAGATTTTGTACAATAATATGCCGTCTGATTTTGAAAATCATATACAATTTGACATTGATTTGCATTATTAATCCTTTCAGTATTATGTCCCAGTACAGTAACATCACATACACACAACCCTATGTAATTGCATACTTTGTATTTCATTAACCCAGAAACTCCTAATGCAGTGGGGAGCGGGGTTATGAATGACAATGCTATTTAAGTCATAACGCGGAGGAAGATCATTTTATTGTGACTATCACTTGGGGATAAGGTCATGTAGTACCCTCCCGCACAATGTCAAAATGTCCGTAATTAGAAAGTAATGCATAATAATGACTCTGTACTTGGCAATACTGAATGTATATTAGGTGCTTTGGTTGCGTAAGTTTAATAAAGGCTTGTAGGTCTTGATGTGTAGGCATGTAGGCATGATGTGTAAATACTAGCCTCGAAGGCTCCTTTCAGTTACACTGCAGATTACCAAAACAAGGCAGAAATGTACGGAACGTCTGTATGTTGCGCAGCTCATAAGGATCTTTGCGATCTCAGCTCAGGAAGTTTCACTAGGGCATTAAGTTATGCCAATGGCACAAAGTAAACTTGCTGTTCAACATTCATTGTGGCATCTGTGACACGACGGCACATTGCCACAATAACCATCAAGTGCAGGGTAAAATATCATCAAAGTTCTTATTAGACCATCATACCATGAAGATCCTTAAGAGAAAAATTATTCCTTATTAAGATAACAAAACACTGATGACTCTTTTTGTCCTCGGTCTGTGATGGAATATTTTCTCAAGGAGCATAACATTGTTAACGTTTTCCCCCCAAAAAAAAATGTATGCTGAAGAACTAAAGGTGTTCTAGTTTTATGCAGAGGGAGTGAGGATTTGGCTAATGAGCAATTAAAGTTATATGTTGGTACAACACAGATGAACTTCAGATAGATGTGCAAAAGTTATGAGATGTCTAACTATTACCACGTTTTATTGCTGTGCGCTTTACAAAAAGTAGGTAATTGATGAGGTAGTGAAACACAGAAGAAGAAAAAAATCAGCTCTTGAAACACTGGAAGTCTCAATGACCAGGTTCAAAGTTATGACGGGTAACCCATCAATTTTATAGTTGTATACATTTCTTGAGTACTTTTTATATGTTAAATGTTTTGTCTGCTTAAAATAAGTGTTGCGTAATTAATCCTCAAGAACATGATCTAATAGATGTCCTGGAAAGCAGTAACAAATGAGCAGACTAGGAACCCAACATCTGTCTCCTGCATAAATACTCACACGGCACATACATCTTATTGATATATTCTAACATAGAATGACGAATCGATGAGGAGTATAGACCTTTACCTAAATAAAAATGATCCATGGAAAAGTTAGGGTTTTTTTGTCATGTGGAAGAAACTAAAAAAATTAACTTTTTAGTGGGAAAGGTTCTTAGAATATCCGAAGAATGTTAAGAATGGTTTGGGATTCCACAGATAGCATTAATACAAATGTATACATCTTTTGCTAGTTATTGTGCAACTTTAGTATTCAAAGATATTAAGAAAAAATAACTTGTTTTATTATTCCTTGCAAGCCCCAGGATTGATTGTTACAATCCCTTACAAATAATGCTGTGTATGTTTCTAAAGGGTGGGCATGGTGAGGAAGTTCATTTGAACTTTATTGCAATAGTTGTAAGCCTATTTCATAATGTGGTGTACCAAACAGGAATAACATTCTGCTTTCTTAATTGACACTTAAAATAACACTGCCATTCCAAAGATTTTTGAAATATGATTGCGAAATTCCTTGTAAGCCATCAGCCTGAAGATATTTATTCTGCTGCCAGGGAGACATTAAGTTTGAATTCAGATGGATTTGTTTTGCCAATATGCAGAAATTGTCTTTTGCATTGTATTCTGTGAGTTGCTATTTTTAATCATGATGTAAGTGCCATAAGGAGAGGACAACGGAAGGGAGATTCCCTGTATAGCCATATTTCCAGAAAGTGGTTAAAACATGCTGTACTATACAAACCAAAGTTCACAACGCAGGAGGTTTGCAACATCAGCCATTTTTTGGAACATGTATGCATTTCACATATTACTGATCAGCACAAGTAGACTGCATCTCTGCCATATGGATGTATAAAATGTCGTGTTCTGGATTTAAAAAAAGGACAATATAGAAAGACTTTTTCTGCTCAACTGACCTACTGGCTGGGAAAAGATCTGAGAATACTGGCAACTTTTTGTAGATGGTGAAGTGCAGTATAATATTGGGAAGATGGATCGCATTTTTATAAATGTTCTTGCCTAGTATTATTGCACATAGGTGGATAATATATCATGGAAATACTATTTGTTCCATTGATTTCGAATTCTCCAGCTTTATTCAATTTTACCTTTACAACCATAGCACATGTAACATGGATGCAATGATCACTAGGACATATTACATCCTGAGGCTTTTGCATCAGTTTCGAGACTTCAGATGAGGGTTATTGTATAGCCGAACTTCCCCAAGCCAGCAGGGTGACTACAGGCCCCGTGGGATGGAGCTATAAGGTGAAGTGTAATGGTGCTCCATGTATGTCCAAACGCATCCAAAGCGGTGTAACAGGGTTTCTCCCTCTTCAAAATAAAAGCAAGTAATAAAATTGAAATAATAAAAAAGTGAAAAATCCTTCCTTCCTGCAAAGTGGTCAGGAGGAATTTTGGACCATTCCTCTTTACAAAACTTCCAGTTCAGCAATATTCTTGGGCAGTCTGGTGTGAAGAGCTCGCTTGAGGTCATGGCACAGCATATCCATTAGGTTGAGGTCAGGATTCTGACTGGGCCACTCCAGACGATGTGTATTCCTCTGTTTAAACCATTCTGTTTTACTCCTGTGCATTGGGTCATTGTCCTGTTGCATCATGTTATAACGTTTGTGTTTTTTATTCCAATGTACTAAATGGAAATTTGGTTTAAAATGATGTGAAACTACCTAAAATTGAATACTTCAACTCATCCCCAATTAAAAAAAAGTTTTTAAAGAGTTTGCATGGCCAGGGCTATACTGGGGATGACTAGGTGGCTCTGCCAGTTTAAGGCCAGTGGCTGCTGGCTTACTATGTGCCCCTGTACAGAACATTTGTCCCATTCTGTGGATGGAGAGGCAGAATTAGTAAGAATGCGAACCCATTGACCTCTGCCAGAGGGCCACACTGTATTAGTTTTAGTGAATGAATGTACCTGGGTCACACATAAATTTGTACTTAAATATTAAAACCTTATTTACAATCCTGCAACAATTAAACTGCTCATTTCTTGTAGCAGTTTAATCATGTTTGTAGTCTATGCTCATAGTAATGGGAACCACCCTATACTGGATTCAAATTACAGAACACAAATGCCAGACCACAGACTGAATTCCAAAAGACATTTTAAAACCAAATCCGGACCCAGATTCTGGCTGAAGTGAAAATTTTTCAAATTTTTTTTTTCCTTGCAATTTAGAACTTGGATTATATTATTACTATAGGAAATTGTTCTAACTGAAAGTTGTAAGTTTTGGATAAAACCTAGCTATTGCATAATTTGATTATAACCTAAGGAAGTAGTAAATTCCAGGTCTGTTTTTATGTATAAGACCTTATTCCATTAACCACAATACTGCCATTCAAATGTAATGATTCACAGCTTATTATATTGAATAAGACATACTTTGAAACTTTTTTTTTTTTTCTTGAATTCATAGAAATGTATCCGTTCCTATGGTTTGTCACTTCAACGAAATGTGTTTCAAAACCTCAAAAATGTAACATAATCTTAAATTATGTATCATTCTTAGTTGGGATTTACTTTTACTTTTCAAATATGTGATATCATTGTTTAAAGAGGCATTAAAAACGCTGGAAAGACAAAAACGGAACCCGCCAAGTTAAAGGTTCTAAGTAACACTATTCTCACCTTCCGTGGCAAGTTTGTGCATGTACTATAGCCAAAATACAGCATTGAAGCTCTAAAATTTAATTATTTGTAGGTTACAAATTTAATGCTGCAATTTTTCTTAACGTAATTGAAGGTTAAATATCTATTTTAAGGTGAATACAAGAAGAATTTGGTGCAATAGCTTGCATATCCTGAAATGGCTAATGAAGTAACATGACATTCCAAAGGTGTAGAGAAAGCAATTCAAAGTGTGCACACTCTAGTACAGTTGTTCTCACCTGAGACTTTGTGGCTGCTAGTGCAAACCCATTCCTCACACATACCCACACTTACTTTCCCTTATCACAACTTGCAAAGATACTCTCCTGTGCATTCATACGTTTACACACACTATCCCTCACACATAAACTCTCACTCAAAGCATTTGTTGTTATTATTATAGTGAATGTGTGTGAAGCTTATGAGGAGGGGGGGGGGGGTGCGCATCTATCAGCAATAATTAACCTGTATTATGTTTTGAAGATGTTAGTGCTACTAGGGAGGGACAGTGATTAGCATACTGACCTGTCACACAGGATGTCTAGTGCAGAGAACACTGTAATAAGAGGGTTTTATACCAAAAAATGTAATAGTGCTAAACTGATAGTTGTGGAATGACATTTGGCTACTTGCTGCACTTGAAAAACTTTGCTGCAGTTACAAACCTGCTACCCATAATCACTAACATTGCATTGTTGCAAAAAACAGGTTCGGGGAAGCACTTATTTGTTGTCTAATAGAACCATATTGTTTGTCCAAATATACAAGTTGTGAGGCAGCTAAATACATCTGGATATCTGCATGAAGGCTACTTCAGCCCATGTTGCAGAGATGCTTTACACTAGCATGTGGGATGGGGTTCTTTTTTACCTCTCTGTTCAGTATTGGAATGTTCATTTATCTGTGCACCTCTCCATATCGGCATAAAGATCTTCAAATTATCCATTATCTCTTTTTGCTGAGTGAATTATATTGTTAAGGTTAACCTCTAAACCTGGATCTATATATTGACCTCCCACAGAGTTGACATACAACTTTTAGATATCACTCATTCCCTGCTCACCTGGTTTATTTCAGTAATCTCTTAAGTCTCATATTGACCAACTGCAACATGTGCAAGAGGATAAATGGCTTTCACATGTAGTAATAAGCATATGCCTATATTCATTGATATGGTCAAAAAGGTCAAAAAAAAGAGTATAAATATGCAAACACCCTAAGAGATAACATTTTTAAAATCACAAATGTTTCAATGCATTTCCAGCAAAATGTCTGTTTTATCTTAAAAGAGCTAGGGCAGCAAATTAAACATATGCTTAGCATGCTAAAGAGGAACTCCCAGCATTTGTTTTTATTATTACTATCAAATTAAACATAAGTTTGTGCTTTTTTGTGTGCATAATATGTTTTAAGGCAGCTGCATATTAACAGTTTGTATGTGTTATATTGAAAAGAAAGAACACCGGTAGGCTGGAAAACATTGGCGTCAATGCCACTTCTGAGTTTAAATCTTTTGAGGCAAGAATAAAATACCTGATCTGCTGATGTATCATTTTGTAAAATGCTTGCACCCAATAGAACAGCAGCTATGGATAGATATACAGGGAATAAAAAGTGTTCTACCAAAACCAACAGCAGGTGTTTGCCAATTCCTACAGTTTAAAACGGTGATTGTTCCTCCTGTTTATCATTCCAGTTTTACACATTTTTGCTTTTAAATGATTTGTACTGGGTTACATGATTATAGAAAAACATTTCAGGAATCTTGGAAGCATTTAATTTATTACTGTAGATTACACGGTAAACCCACACATTTATATTGTAGGAGACATAGCTGCAAAGGTAGTAACGTAAAGGATTTTTTTGTTAGTGCTGAAAGAGTATTCCTATAAAATTGAGGTTTTTTTTGTCTTTATTATCAATGTCACTTCTTGTGGAGTTTGATGTTTATACCAATATTTGAAATGTATCTAGCTAACAAATTACATTTTACCATAAATCATTTTACAATCTAAAAATCATAATTTTTAAAGGCCGCTTATTGAAGTCTTTGTGATATTTCCCAAGAAAAAATATGCCCCACACAATAACTGGTAAATACTGGATTCCCGGTATTGTAGACAAGGGTGCTAGATTATGAACCATCACAAAAGGTGATGGAGGAGCGTAAGCAGTGGCGTCTCCAGCTTTCATATTTAGGGGGGCACATGGGGGGCCAGGGACCAAAGAAGGGGGGCCAATTATAAAACGGCACATATACACTATATATAAAAAAAATACACACACACACACGTTAGACGTGCATTTTTAACTACATAATAGTAAAGACCGTGATTGAAATATGGCAGTTATTTTTCATTCTTTAATATTAGCCCCTGCTGACAATATATATAAATATTAGACCCTGCTGCCGATATATAGAAATATTACACCCTGCTTCCTATATATATTAATATTAGATGCTGCTGCCAATATATATAAATATTAAACACTGCTGTCAATATATAAATAAATATTAGAACCTGCTGCCAATATATTTTATAGTGAAAAAATTGGACCCTACCCAAGCATTTCCTTGGGCCCTGCTCAACGCTTCCTTGCATGCAATCACTCCCTCCGCTACCACACCAAAAAAAATATATTTGCCACACTGACTGCAGATCAGAGGAAGACCGTGAGAGTCAGTACTTCTGACTGCACCGTGACATTGAGAGGTCCTCTCTCCTGTAATCATCCCCAGAGTCCCTTTGTCCCCTCATTCACTAAACGATACCGCTCTTTTACTTACACCCTGTAGTTCAGGTATAGATCAAATAAACAACACATGGAAACAGCACATGCAACTGAATGAGATAAAAAAAAACAACTTGTATTTGCAGGGGTACATAAATAATGTATGGAAACATAGCATTGCAGGTATAAACCAACAGAACACACAAACCCAGCATTGCAGGTATATATCAACTGGAAATCACATGTAAACTCAGCATTGAAGGTATAGATCAAATAAACAACACATGGAAACAGCACTCCAGGTATTGATCAACTGAATAAGACATACAAATCCTATATTTGCAGGTAAACATAAATAATGTATGGAAATATAGCCGATACAGATCAACAGAATAACACAAAACCCAGCTTTGCAGGTATATATCAATTGGAAATTACATATAAACTCTGCATTAAAAGGTATAGATCACTGGTCACACACCCCAAAGCCAACCCTGGCGTCCACATTGCCCACATAGAACCTGACCAGCACCCAAATTACACATACATAGGATGTGCCATCTTTGTCGCGAAACAGCCCAGCATGAGTCAACATTGTCCCCAAACAGCTGAACGTACGCCATGTTTGTCCCATAAACACACTATCTGTGCTATCTTTGTCCCCATTGCCTAAACACCCTGCTTATACAATCTTTGCTTTTTTGACAAATCAATAATACACCTATGATTCACAAACACCTTTACAGTCACTCACTAATTCACACAATCATTTATTCTTTCACGCAAATTATTTACACATATTCATTAATGCATCCACACATTAATCCATTCATTCTCTCTCTCATTCTGACTCTTTATTTCAATATTCTTGCCATCCTCCTATCTACCCCCTCTCCCTCCCTATCTACCCTATCTAACCCCTCTCCC
Source organism: Sceloporus occidentalis (assembly GCA_023333645.1). NCBI lineage: Eukaryota > Metazoa > Chordata > Lepidosauria > Squamata > Phrynosomatidae > Sceloporus > Sceloporus occidentalis. The sequence goes on from JALMGF010000180.1 coordinate 478,150, forward strand.
TCCCTAATCCCTCTCCCTCCCTCCCTCCCTCCCTATCTACCCCCTCTCCCTCCCTAATCCCTCTCCCTCCCTCCCTCCCTATCTACCCCCTCTCCCTCCCTATCTACCCTATCTACCCCCTCTCCCTCCCTATCCCTCCCTATGTATCCTATCTACCCCCTCTCCCTCCCTATATACCCCCTCTCCCTCCGAATCTATCCTATCTACCCTATCTAACCCCTCTCCGTCCCTACCCTATCTAACCCCTCTCCCTCCCTCCCTACCACCTCTCCCTCCCAATCTATCCTATCTATCCCCTCTCCCTCCCAATCTATCCTATCTACCCCCTCTCCTTCCCAATCTATCCTATCTACCCCCTCCCAATCAATCCTATCTCTCCCCTCTCCCTCCCAATCAATCCTATCTTTCCCCTCTCCCTCCCAATCTATCCTATCTATGCCCTCTCCCTCCCAATCTACCTCTTCTCACTCTCTAACCCCCTCCTAACTTTCTACCATCTCCCTCCTTCGAAGTTCACTTACCTTGGGCTTGTAGAAGTCCAGCGGTGCGATCGCGAAGTCCCTGTCTCCCTGCCGCAGTGTGCGCGGCTTCACTGTTGAGCGCCGGATATGACATCATATAACGGTTTCTGAAAACTTATTCCTCAGCGACCGTTCGGCGCCTCTCTCTCTCCTCCGCGTCTATTACAAAATAAAATAAAATACGGCGTTTCAATTGGGGGGGGCACATGGGGGGGCACAGCATGATGTAGGGGGGGCCATGGCCCCCTCTGGCCCCCCCCCCGCCGACACCACTGAGCGTAAGTTCAGTTCTATTCAAAACCGTGATATTAAACTGAGGGGAGGCACTGTGAGCAAATACTGTACCAGCCATTTACCAATAACAATGCATATAAAAACATGAACTTTACCTTTTTCTAGATAAAGAAATTGCATATTTTGCGATTTTTCAACATGAAAATGGGCATGCAATAACTATAAAATACCCCCACGCACCGTCCCCCCTCCCCACTTGAATGTGTAGTTGGTCCCCTCTTTGCTGCTATAACAGCTTCCACTCTTCTGGAAATGATTTCCAGAAGATTTTGGAGAGTTTCTGTGGGAATTGTTTGCCCATTCATCCAGTTGAGCATTGGTGGGTTCAGGCACTGATGGTGATAAGAAGGCCTGGCTTGGTGACCCCGCTCTGTGACTTTACAAGGTCTTCTGCTTCGTGGCTGAGTTGCTGCCGTTCCAATAAAACCACTTATAGTTGGCAAAACTATAACTATAGTTGGAATATCTGGCAGGGATAAAATTTCACGGACTGACTTATTCCAATGGATGGATTCTATCACCGCACTACCCTTGAATTCACTGAGCTCTTCAGAACAACCCATTTTTTTCACAAATGTTTGTTAATGCAGACTGCATGGCTAGGTGCTTCATTTATACACCTGTGGCAATCGGTCTGATCGAAACACCTGAATTCAATAATTAAGGTGTTTTTCCATATAGCGTGTCTGCAACTCATCTCAATTAAAAAAACAAATAAAAAAAATACTTGTTTTCAGGGTGTAAATATAAATGCTTGGACTGCATGAGATAAAGCAGCAAAATATACAGTAGGGTCTAATTAGTAAAAATATTTTTTCAGTATAATTAGTGTAGCTAGATTTAGGAAGCCTCCTTTGTATTTTGAGACCATGAGGATCTTCTTGCTTTTCAAATAGCCTAGGATGGGTTGACAGAGGTCTGACAGTCACCTGGAGTGCTGCTGTGGCCCCTGTAGCTATGGCACTGATCAGTACATCTTAGAGGCCTGCGGCCCATTTTGGATACATAATTCACTCAGCGCTATACCACACTGGATACAATACATAGCCCACATCTGGTGCAATTTTCACCATCACCAGGCTGACATATTGAGAGATCACTTCCTAAATTACTAGCAGCTGACAGAAGAGAGTTCAGATGATGAAAAGGTGGAGGATTGTGAAATTAAGTAGACGGAACATGTACATCCACAATAATTCCCAACAGAAGGTGAAGAGCAAGCTGAAGATGAGATTGAACATGCATAATGTTAACACACCCCATGGCTTGGCATGAAACATGAGAAGGATTGAAGATGACAAAATAACAGATGCTTGTTGCCTGTTTAGTGAATAAGCCTTTTGACTCACTATGAAGTGCTTAAGCCACATACTTAGCAAATGACTTTTTGTCTTAGAAGATTTTGAAAAGGAAGAGTTCCATAAAAATGGCATTCCTGGCCCAAAATGGCAACATTACCTAATATACTTGAAATACTTGTCAAGCTGCTTAAGAGTAAACCATCTACACCAGGTCAAGGTCATTTTCAATATAGCCTGTATATATATATAATATTGTATATTATATTATTATTATTGTATATTATATATCCATATATATGATATATATTATATTATATAATTATGTATCCAAAATATATATATATATATGTGCAAAGTTTTGAATGGAATAACCAGCAATTGGTTAATAAACATCTTATAAGGTTAAACTTAAAAGGGGTAGGATAAAAGCGCTAAAAGCAACAACAACAACAACAACAGCAAAAAAAAAAAAAAAAAAAAAGTCCTTTTTAAAACAAAGTTATTATAGATGATGATGTAGCAGCAGAACCACTTGCCAAGGTTTCCTCTTCTTGGCTTAGACAGGTAGAGTAGTTCACAAGGGGGTTAGTGGCTGCGCTCTCACGGATGTGTATGAGATATATAAAAGAAAGAAAAACACAATAGTGCAATATGTCTCAAAGCTTATTTGTGTTTGAAATAAAGGCCAAAAAGGGCTACTCACATTTGGTAGGGGCTTCTTCAGTTAGCCCCAAAGTATACGCTTGGGCGATATAATCCTCGCCTTAAAGATTTCTTTGGCAGCACTATGTAATATGGGCTTCTTCAGTTAGCCCCAAGATGTGCATTTAGGTGGTATAATCCTTGCCTTGGAATTTCTTTAGCCTCAGCCTTTGAAGCAGTCTGGAGTGTCCACAGTTCCTTTTTGGTGAGCAATAATAGAGTTGCTCACTCCTCAGCGCATAGGTGGTAAAATCCCCACCAAGGATATAGTTGTGGCTGACAAGATATTTTGTCTTATAAATTAAAAAAGGTCCAGGAGCAAGATAAAAAAGTTTTTAAAAAAACTTATTTATTTTAAACTTTTGGTAATAAAAAACAATAAAAACCAACAAAGGGTTAATATAAAATAATACACAAACGCGTTTCGCCTAACACAGGCTTCCTCAGAGTGTATAGAAAAGCTCCTGATACATTGAATGTTTTTATGCAGTTTGAAATGTCTAAAATGGCGCCAAATGACGTCATCAACAGGGGGTGTGGCTTATCACAATTTTTTTTTTTTTTTTTTTTTTCCCCCTTTTTCCTTTTTAAATAAAACAAGCATAGTTGGAACATTACAGAAAGAGGTGCATATCAAAATCTATATTTAACCCTTCAGGGGTTAGGGTTTTTAAACAATATATCCAATACAATTCAGTCTTTCCTAAAATCTTCACAATATCCCCTCCTCTCCAGGGTATGGATATTTTTTTTATAGCAGTAAATTTTAGTAACTTTGGATCTTTATTATGATTTAAAAAATGTTTAGAGACGCTTAGAAAGTTGTACCTTTGGCCTCATGAACCTGTTAATTCAAAAAAAGAAACACCATCTAGTACTACTTGATAAAAAAATCAATGAGTTAAAAGATAAATTAATTGAATTTGAGGACACTCAGGAATTTAAGCAGAACTCTGTATTAATTCAAAGTAAGGTAGAGAAGGTAGAGATAGAAACAAAACACATTAAAATTAAAAAATACATAAGAGACAAACAGGATTATGCTAAAAATGAAGTTAGGACTTTTAATCAAAAATCCAAATCCTTTCAACCTAGGGGAAGAACACCAATAAGATATCAAACAAATTATGTAAAAAAACCCTACTTCAGAGACACATCCTCACCACAAAGATATAGAAAAAATGCACCACCCCTTACACGGAGGACACCAAAGAAAAACCAAGATCAACAAGATTTCACAAAACACTATAGCAACAGACAACAATATAACACAAGAAATCAGACACAATACAGAATGAAAATCCCACGTTCACCTGAATCACCAAAAACACAAATACACAGAAATAAATCACCTTTATGGAAAACTCATCACAATAAAGAATACAGAACTCATCAGCTCCTAAACAAATATCCCACTAGAGCACCTTCAATTTATGACACACCTCAACAATCACCAAAAGCTCGGAATACAATCACCCACAAACTAAGGAGTAGGTCACCACTAAGGAAGAAACTGACAATCCCCTATAGTGAAGTTTTAAAAAATAACAGATTTTATCCATTGTCCTCTGACTGTGAATCAGACTATGAGGAACATTTTTTAGAGATACGCACAGACACAAAAAGGAAAAAGTGCAATACTACGCTAGAGGAAATAGAGGTGGAAGAAGAGTACAAAAAAGGAAGAATAGGCCCATCACCACAGAAATAATTATAAAAAACAAAACAGAAAAAGAACAAGGTATTTTTAATTTGACAGATAAATCTTTTAACCCCACACAAATATCCGTTTTAAGTAAAGGTCTCAAATATGCGCCCACTCGTAATTTTAATCATTTTAAAGCCTTTATTGACCTTAATAAATTTACGAGAAATGTCACATTAAAAAGATTTTATAAAATTAAAGAGGATGAAGCTTTAGGCACGACAAAAAATAGAAGTACCGGTGAAAATATCTCAAAAACAAACTTAAAAATCAAATCAAAATTTTATCCATACCAATATAAATCTAGTGCAATACAAACCTTTGAGAGGCTGGTCCTTAAAGATTTAGAAAAAATTAAAAAGAATAAATATGATTTTAATAATTTTACTAATAAAGAAAGAAAAATACTTAAAGAATTATATGAGGACGAAGAATTCGTTATAAAGCCTGCCGATAAAGGCGGAGGTCTGGTTATTTTAAGTAAAAAACAATATGAGGACGAAGCATATAAGCAGTTAAACGATAACAATGTATATAGAAAACTGAGCCGTAACCCTATTGAACAAATAAAAGACAAACTTAAGGTTTTGCTGGAAAAGGGACTATTAAATCAACTTATCTCAAAAGAAGAATTGAATTACATAAACAATACCAATCCAATAACACCAGTGATTTATTTTTTACCAAAAATCCATAAGAATGAAAAGAATCCCCCAGGACGCCCTATTGTGTCAGGCGTTAACTCTATCCTGTCCAACTTATCTGAGTATATTGATATTATCCTCCAACCAGTAGTAAAAAAAACAAAAGCTTATCTAAAAGATACAATTAATTTATTGCAAATTTTAGAGGATTTTAAGTGGAATCCCAATTATATGATGGTGACATGTGACGTTCAGTCTTTGTACACGATAATTAACCATAATTTGGGCTGTCAAGCAGTAAAAAATCTTTTAGAATCAGATGGAAATTTTCCTCCTATTTTTATAGATTTTCTAATAGAAGCCATTAGGTTAATTTTGGAAAATAATTATTTCTGGTTCGATGACTCTTTTTATCTTCAATTAACAGGTACTGCTATGGGAACCAAGTTTGCGCCCAGTTACGCCAATTTGTTCATGGCGGACTGGGAAAATGACGTAATTTGGACCAATAACAAGTGGAGTGCAAACTTGGTCACCTATAGCAGATACATCGACGATGTGTTTTTTATTTGGGGAGGCTCTATACCAGATCTTAATGATTTCTTAAAATTTTTAAATAACAATAATAGGGGAATAATCTTAACCTCTAATTTTAGTCAAGACAGTGTTAATTTTTTAGATTTAGATATCTATATAGAGGATAATAAAATTAAAACAAAAACTCATTTTAAAAAAGTATGCACAAATACTTATATTGAACAATCTAGCTGCCACTATGGTCCTTGGTTGGAAGGAATACCCAAGAGCCAAATGCTACGAATTAGAAGGAATTGCACAGAGACCCCTGTTTTTAAAGCACAAGCGGATTTTTTAAAAAACAAATTTTTAGAAAAAAACTACAATGCACAGAAAATTCAACACACAATAGCTAGCATAGAAAACCTGGAAAGAAAAGATTTAATAAAGTATAAAGAAAAGCCAGATAAAACAAATACAAATTTTATCCTACCCATAGTAACCGATTTTAATAATAAGAATAACATTTTTAAAAGAATTATTAAAAAAAATTGGAATATTCTAAAAGAGGATGACATCTTAAGGAAAATACTCCCAGATAACCCAAAAATTGTTTTTAGAGGTGCACCTAATTTAAAAATGTTATTAACAAAGAATTTTACACGCAAACATACGGATACGAAAGGGATGTTTTTTAATAATGACAAAGGTTTTTATAAATGCAATTCATGTTTAGCATGTAGATTAACTACTGACACGCAAAGAAAACAAATAATGTTTAAATCAAATATCACAAATAAAGAATATAAAATACAAGAATGCATTACCTGTAATTCTAAAAATGTAATCTATCTACTAGAATGCCCTTGTGGCTTACAGTATGTAGGTATGACGACAAGATGTCTAAAAGTTAGAATATCAGAACATTGTCGCAATATTAGAAATGGAATTGTCACCCATAGCGTCTCTAAACATTTTTTAAATCATAATAAAGATCCAAAGTTACTAAAATTTACTGCTATAAAAAAAATATCCATACCCTGGAGAGGAGGGGATATTGTGAAGATTTTAGGAAAGACTGAATTGTATTGGATATATTGTTTAAAAACCCTAACCCCTGAAGGGTTAAATATAGATTTTGATATGCACCTCTTTCTGTAATGTTCCAATTATGCTTGTTTTATTTAAAAAGGAAAAAGGGGAAAAAAAAAAAAAAAAAAAAAATTGTGATAAGCCACACCCCCTGTTGATGACGTCATTTGGCGCCATTTTAGACATTTCAAACTGCATAAAAACATTCAATGTATCAGGAGCTTTTCTATACACTCTGAGGAAGCCTGTGTTAGGCGAAACGCGTTTGTGTATTATTTTATATTAACCCTTTGTTGGTTTTTATTGTTTTTTATTACCAAAAGTTTAAAATAAATAAGTTTTTTTAAAAACTTTTTTATCTTGCTCCTGGACCTTTTTTAATTTATAAGACAAAATATCTTGTCAGCCACAACTATATCCTTGGTGGGGATTTTACCACCTATGCGCTGAGGAGTGAGCAACTCTATTATTGCTCACCAAAAAGGAACTGTGGACACTCCAGACTGCTTCAAAGGCTGAGGCTAAAGAAATTCCAAGGCAAGGATTATACCACCTAAATGCACATCTTGGGGCTAACTGAAGAAGCCCATATTACATAGTGCTGCCAAAGAAATCTTTAAGGCGAGGATTATATCGCCCAAGCGTATACTTTGGGGCTAACTGAAGAAGCCCCTACCAAATGTGAGTAGCCCTTTTTGGCCTTTATTTCAAACACAAATAAGCTTTGAGACATATTGCACTATTGTGTTTTTCTTTCTTTTATATATCTCATACACATCCGTGAGAGCGCAGCCACTAACCCCCTTGTGATCTTATAAGGTTAGCTTGTTTCAACTTAAAAGTATCAATTTCAACCATAAGTGGGTAGTAAAGCTCACTGGCCAAAATTGGGGAAAAAATGAGACCAAATTGTCAGTTTTTTGAACTTGAGGCCTCACATTCTTTGCTAAGATTACTGTAGTGACCTTTAGTTTGCAGCTTGCATTGCTTTGCTAGATTTATATACTGAATCAGCCCTTTACTGGGACCTATAGATGCAAACCAGGTTGAGGGTAAATTGATTTGAATTCTTAGAGATCGACCCTTCCTATAGCGTACATAATGCAGTTGCCAACAATTTTGTGATATATTTTCATATCGTGCTCTGTCAAAAAAAAAAAACATGTGAGCTTTTGCTTTTAAAATATCGGTTGTTTGGTAACCAAATCTGCGGGCCAATTGTTAAAAAGTTACATTATGGAACTTGGAAAAAGTGTGGGCTATGAAATGAATAAGAGCAATGGAACATTTTAGTCATAAAAGAAGGCCACAAAAGTTGACCTTGTTTACACTAGAAAAAGGCATCTTAACCCCTTGATGACAATCAACATCAAGGAAATGTATCCCCAGTTGACGATCAACTCTTAAGCTCTGCCAGTGTTTCTGAAGTCTTGATATAGAGGCATTCAGCAAAACAAGTCAGGGGGCAATCATACAGGTCAGTGAAGCCCAGCTCACTAATCACTATCTAATAGTAAAATATAAAAATACGTAAATTGTAAAAATTGTTTAACCCCTTAATGACGATTTTTTTTTCGTAGTACACTGTGAGATAAAGGCTCTATTAACATTTTTCAGTGTTGCTGTTTAGCTGTAATTTTCTTCTCTCATTTTGTGCACCCACACACATTATATAATGTTTTTTTCAGGACAAGCAGGGCTTTCTTTAGATTTCATTATTTTAATCATATCTAAATTACTATAAAAACATGATAAAATATGGTGTTTTTGTTAAAAAAGGACCTTTTCTCACTTTTATTTGAAAAATATTTTACTCATCTGCAAAAGCGAATGAAAACAACAGCTAAATAGATTCTACTATTTGTCCTGTGTTTAGAAATACTCAATGTTTTTATGTTTTTTTGCTTTTTTCTGCAAGTTACTGGGCAATAATTAGAAGTAGCATTTTGTCTATAGCTCCTAATATATGTCACTGTCAAATAACACCCCAATATGTGTTCAGTAACATCTCCTGAGTACAGCGATATTGAGGCATGTCAGGAACACCGATTATCCTTAGGAAGTGATTGCTGTACGGGCTTTGTCACCAATGCATTGTATTGTGACCCCGTACATGTACGGGCTTTGTCGTGTAGGGTTTAAAAAAAATAACTTATAAAATGTAAAAATAAAAATACCACAGTTATGTCACCATGACATCGTAAGGGGAACCATCCAGTTCAAAGAAAGTAAAAAAAAAAAATTAAAAACAAATCTTTTTTTAACCCCTTAACGTCCATTGCCGGGTCAGGCACGTCATGCAAAACGGTCTCTTAACGACCTATGATGTGCCTGACACGTCATCAGACTTAAACGATCACTTTCTAAGCTTAAACGGTGTTGCTGTAATGCCTCGATGTCGAGGCATTCAGCAACACCGAGATCGGCATGATGGGCCATGTCTGGCCCCTCCCCGGGGCGTCAACAGCCGCCATACATTATATGGCGGCGGACGCCCGTTTTAAAAGCGTTTAGGAGGCGATCAACGATCACCTCCTAAACTTCAATGGTGTCGCTGGAATGCCTCGATCAGGAGGCATCCAGCGACACCAAACACTTACCTCTTGATGGACTGTGACCGCTCCGGAGAGCGGTCACAGCCGCAGCTGCACGCAGTCTTCACCATCCGCAAGATGGCGGCGGCCCGGGAAAAAGTTCGCTAGACAGTCTCCAGACCCTCTAGAGAACTCTGGCTCCACTTGCAGGTTGAATACAGGTACTGCATTCAACCATACAAGTCAATGGAGCCCAGCTTTCTAATCACTATGTGATTAGTAAAATATAAAAAAAAAAAAATTAAAAAAATAAAAAAAGGAAAAAAAGAAAAAGCTTAAAAAAAACATGGTAACATTTAAAAATTATTATGCTTTAGAGGAACTATCCAGTTCCAGCAAAATGTAAAAAAAAAAGTCCAAAAAGAGTAAAATAAATAAAATAAAAAAATAAAGTTTATTATTATGAGCAAGTGCTAAAATTAGCGCTGTATCTTCCCAAAAATCCTGACGTGGAAAAATTTAAATAAAAGCATTTCAAATACCCAAGGGGTGTCTAATTTAAAAAAATGAATGGTTTGATGGGGTAAATTGGAGTGGCCGGGCTCAAAGATAGGGCATAGGCACAGACTGACCGAAATGGGGGGAAAAAAAGCGCACTTCCAAAATGTGGCATTTTAACCTCAAACACTAGACAAACCCATACATGTGGGGTATGACTGAACTCGGGAGATGTTCCTGAACACGTATTAGGGTGTTGTTTGATAGTGACGTATACCTGGAGCTATAAATTTATACCCAAAGTACAATTTGTGTGAAAAAAATACAAAAAAAAATACTACCACAAAGTGTGGCAAAGGCTGGTGGTAGAATCTGATGCATGGAAAGGGTTAAATACTACCATTTTAAGTACCTTGGGGTGTCTAGTTTTCAAAAATATATGGTTTTATGAGGTAAATTGTAGTGGCCAGGCTCAAAGATAGGGCATAGGCACAGACTGACCAAAATAGGGGAAAAAAAGCGCACTTCCCAAATGTGGCCTTTTAACCCCAAACAGCAGTCAAACCCATGCATGGGTGGTATCACTGTACTCGAGAGATGTTGTTGAACACATATTAGGGTGTTGTTTGATAGTGACATATACCTGGAGCTATAAATGTATACCCAAAGTACAATTTGTGTAAAAAAAATACCAAAAAAATACTAACGCAAAGTGTAGCAAAGGCTGCTGGTAGAATCTCATGCATGGAAAGGGTTAAAATACTAGCATTTGAAATACCTTGGGGTGCCTAGTTTTCAAAAATATATGATTTGATGGGGTAAATTGCATTGGCCGGCTTCAAAGATACCCGAAATGGCACATGGGGGGAAGAATTACCAGATTTGGAAAAAATGGTTTTGAAATAGCAAAACGCTACCTGTACTTAATGCTCCATAACGTGCAGAAAAAAGCAAAAAAACATAAAAACATTGGGTATTTCTAAACTCAGGACAAATAGTAGAATATATTTAGTAGGTTTTTTCATTAGCTTTTTTGGATGAGTAAAAGATTTTTGGGGTAAAAGTCGGAAAATGTGGGATTTTTTTTACATTTTTCATCATATTTTATTATTTTTTTTATGGGAAATTAGATAATATGATTAAAACAATGGTATCTGAAGAAAGCCCTTCTTGTCCTGAATCAACATATAATTTGTGTGTGTTCACTAAATGAGTGAAGAGAAAATTACATCTAAACACGAACACCGCAAAAGTGTTAAAACAGCCTCGGTCCCAATGGTACAAAAGGTAAAACACAGCCTGGTCCTTAAGGGGTTAAACTAGTCCTAAAGTTGTCTCTGTATCTTCTCAAAAATCCTAGCACGGAAAGAGTTAAAATACTAGCAATACTGTGTTAGAAATAACATGGGTTGTCTAGTTTTCAACATATATACATATTTTGACAGGTTAAATTGAATTGGCCAGTTTCAATAGGACATCGGTGCAGAATGACCTGATGTCAAAATTCCAAGTGTAAAAATCGGATTGTGCATGTCTCAAATGTGGACTTTTAGTCCCCGACCAACCTGATATCGGTTGGTATCACTGTACCATGCAATTTCCTCCATCTTTACTTCACAACATTTTTACTTTTAAATTACAAACAAAAAAATTGCACAAAACATAAGACATGATAAAGTTATTACATTGTGTATGGGAGAACAAATATGGTGTACTTAATACCATGTTTTACTCTTATTTTGGGTTATACATTACAGACCATATAATATAAATACATTACAGTTAGCTATAGTAAATCTATAGTTTCGCTGATAATTATCCAGTGTAATCAGATTTCCATGTTGTAGTTCTATTATTGATGTAGTTTTTTTTTTGTACACAAATTAGCAAGCACATTTTTAGCGATGGAGGATCGTGTCATTGATTCCTGGTTTCCATAAATGTAATGCATATGGTAATGTAAGTGATTTGGCGTGCAGCAATGTGACTATCTTGTCCTAGCTTTTATTTTTCTTTGTGTAACTATGGTATCTATATATATCTTCAGTTACCATAGACTTCCAAGGCATAGAGTGAACGCTGGAGCACTGGACATGATTTTCAGTCAATAGGAAGTAAAGAGTTTTTTCCCACAAGCTGCTTAGTAGGAGAAGGAAGACGCAGCAAGAGATTCATTTTTCCTGCTGCTGAGGACCTCACTAGTGTCTACTACCAACAACTGACACTGTTTGGAGTTACTTATTCCTGTGCCAGGCTGCCATAGTAATTCTCATTGGGTTGATGTTTGAATCCAGTGTACAGCTGAAGGGCCTGTATCCCGAGGACCAGCCTGTGAGAGCAGCAGCTTCCAGACTACACCAGAAGCAGCAGTCAAAGCAAGGTACTCAGAATTACTTACAGACCAGAGCCTGTGTATAAGAGCAGGTACAGGTAAGAGCAGGTATGTATCCCAACTAAAAGCACCAGTACCAGTGCTATCCTCTTCAGGGGTACTACTACCTACATCAAGGGCCCCAACACCTATGTGCACCACAGTTGCTCCAGGGAACTGGAAAAAAGCTCAAGGGTGGGTTCAAAGGGGGTGATTTGGATTCAGGTTGATTAGATATAGTTCTTGATTTGCTGTATTTGGTGTTGTTGAAATGCTCATGTTCTCACTGTTCAAAACTAATCATACCAGTTATATTTTAAGACAATTGTATAGTGTCTGTGATTCTTGTGTTCTTTGTGATTTAGGTGTACACTACACTCTACACTCTAATACCCTGGAGTATAATGTGGTGGATTTCCTGCCGAACTGTTATATTAACCCCTAACTCTCAACTATGCAGAGGCCAGGATCTCCTGTGGGCACAAGCCAGGGTGAATACAAGGTCCGGGAAACAGACAAAGTCAGTGGTTCTAATATTTTGATGTTGCAGAGAGAAGGCAGTTGTGTGCAGACCTTAAGCAGAAATGCACAGAGAGAGGAGAAATTAAATGTAAGGGGAAGCAGATGGATATTAAAATTTGTGGAAGACTCCACCGAGTGTGGTGGAGCCCGAGGGGGTGGCTCATGAACCCTACGCACAGCATGCTTGGAGAGATCTGTCATCAAACTTGCTGTTATTGTTTGTTTATATTTTTCCTTTTTATTAATCTGAATTTTGAAGTAGTCCGAGACTGATCACAAATACAGCAAAAAAATGTAACCTTGTCTCTAATACCTGCTTCGACAAACTGTGCTCAGCTAGAGTGTTGATAGCCTGGAAAAGGTAATTAAGTTTAAAAAAATAAATAAATTGAGGACGACAAAATGCTCATACAGTTTAAAGTTGTGTTGCTTTAATTGAGAGTTTCGTAAGGGGAAGTAATTAATTAGATGTGAAAAGGCATGTATTCAATTCAATAGTCAATTAAGAAGAGTAGTAATGTCACAAAAAAAAGAGTCCTCTGAGAGGGAGATGAGGACTGTGAATAACAGGAGGAAATGGCCACAAAATGGACACAGACAAATCATGAGCAGTATCCCAGCCACATCTGTCACTATGGACAGCTTATTAGTTCACAAGTGCAGGACAAAGTTGAGAGACCGAGTGATGGATATATATTGTGCTGGAAATCACTTAGTGTCTGTGAGGACAGAGTAAACAAAGCAAATATAATAATGCTATTTAGAGGCGCAGGTGCAGCACCATCAGGTCTGGAAAGCCACCAGGACAGAAGTTTTCACTGATTTAGGACAAACTTGTGACGCTCAAAATAGATGCAACACAAGCTCTCATACATCTTATTGTGGCCGTAAGAAAAAAATCTCTGTGCTCGTGAACAGAAAGTGTTACCACTGATTTCAAAGGGAGTGCATTTCTGCCACTAATCGGCTAATTAAATTAACTAATCAGTGATGCAAAAATGAAACCATGAAGGGAATGTTGCACTGCAGCTGCTCCTATAGCTAAAGGCTTTTATTTATTTTTTTAACAAACTTAGCAAAACATATTTAATACAAAGTATTTTAATATGTATTCTTTGTTGGTGAGGCTGCATGGGGTATTAGTAGACTGCTTGAGTAGAGAAATGTGTTCATTCATTTGTCTGTTTTGATGCCATTGCAGCCCAAGTGGGAAGGGACTTTAGAATAAGTAATAGATAGAAGTAGCCAAAACAATGGTGGCATGAAATGGAGGGATAGTTTCATTAAGTATGGCTGTGATTGATGGTTTCAACAGCCAGGGTTGCCATCACAAATCTTGGGCCCAGTGCAGGCGGTGGATGCCTCAGTTGCTTCTCTCTCTCTTCATCTAATCCCATTCTGACTTGATGATGTTGAGATCAGGGCGCTGTGGGGCCATACTATCACTTCCAGGACTATTTGCTCCTCTTTTGCAAAACTCTTACTGTAAATACTCTGTTTAGGTGATCATACAAATCAGTTGGATTTTTTTGGTATAAATCAGTAAGTACACTGGATATTTCCTTATTTAGTGTTATTCTGTTCTGCTAAATATAGAGATGATTTTATAACCATCAAGTTTTTGTTGGGGTAAGGAGTTGTGAGGACTTATTTATCTACCTTCCTATTTTTAATAATTTAATGTTAAATAGACTGTGAAATAGGAAACTTTTATACTGGTTTTTTTTCCACAATCTTATCAATTTTTTGTTTATGAAAGTTACTATTAGTATTATAGATGTTGATTAGCTCTATGGAATTTCATAGTTAGTCTTGGTTTATCATATTGCTCTAAACTTTCAACAAAGTAAAGTGAGTTCCATCAGAAAGAAAATCCAGAGATATTACAAAGATTTCTGTTCTTGGAACTACTGGTACTTACTTTATGTTAGCAAATAATCTATATGGAGTTTAGTTTTATAAATGTATATTTTGGTAACCATCCTTCTCTTGTGCATATTACATGTGTGTATGTAATATATATAATCCCTTATTGTGCCAAAGCACAAGGAACAACATGCATATCCACTATACATCTAGTATCACCTTCCAGAAACATACCTATTAAACGTTAAATAAGTATAACTTGAATACATTCAGTGCTGTAAATGGCTTTGGTGTCTTCATTTTTAAAAAATTTAAAATAAATAAATTTAACAAAATTTTCAATTAAAAATAATTATACACACCTCAGTAATATTACTGAATACAACATCAGGCTTCCCATCTGGTTACAAGGGAGATCTCTAAGGACCTCTTTAGTCAAGCTCTAGTCATGTTGTATTGTTCTTTGATAAGAGTACTGGAAAAACAAAATTGTGAAAAATAATAAAAGTAAACAAAATGCTAAATATGTACAAAAAGTGCCCCAAATATTGTTTCCTAAAAGTATTAAAAAGTGTTGCATTAACTAAATATTTTGCCCTCTTTTATTTCATATTAAAAAATGATCATACTAATTGTGTTATTGCACTATTTGGTTTTAAACAAATCAATTGTGCCGCTACACCAAACAAAAAACAAAAAAGGGAAAATTAAAGTTAAAGTAAAGCTTCTGTCTTTAGTGACATACCATTAGTCGCGAACAGATTAAAATCACGTCTACAGTATCTCACAAAAGTCAGTACACCCCTCACATTTTTGTAAATATTTTTTTTTTTTTTTTTTATATCTTTTCATGTGACAACACTGCAGAAATGACACTCTGCTACAATGTAAAGTAGTGAGTGTACAGCCTGTATAACAGTGTAAATTTGCTGTCCCCTCAAAATAACTCAACACATAGCCGTTAATGTCTAAACCTTGGCAAGAAAAGTGAGTATACCCTAAGTAGAAATGTGCAAATTGGGCCCAATTAGCCATTTTCCCTCCCCGGTGTCATGTGATTCATTAGTGTTACAAAGTCGCAGGTGTGTTAAATTTTGTGTTATCGCTCTCACACGCTCTCATACTGGTCACTGGAAGTTCAACATGGCACCTCATGACAAAGAACCCTCTGAGGATATAAAAAAAAGAATTGTTGCTCTACATAAAGATGGCCTAGGCTATAAGAAGATTGCCAAGACCCTGAAACTGAGCTGCAGCACAGTAGGCAAGACCATACAGTGGTTTCACAGGACAGGTTCCATTCAGAACTGGCCTCGCCATGGTCAGAGAAGTTGAGTGCACATGCTCAGCATCATATCCAGAGGTTGTCTTTGGAAATAGACGTATGAGTGCTGCCAGCATTGCTGCAGAGGTTGAAGGTCTGCATGGCTGTCATCCCAGAAGGAAGCTTCTTCTAAAGATGATGCACAAGAAAGCCTGCAAACAGTTTGCTGAAGACAAGACCAAGATAAACTTATTTGGTTCAGATGGTGACAGGCGTGTGTGGCGGCAACCAGGTGACAAGACAAGTGTGTCTTGCCTGCAGCCAAGCATGGTCTAGGAGTGTCATGGTCTGGGCCTGCATAAGTGCTGCTGGCACTGGGTAGCTACAGTTCATTGAGGGAATCATGAATGCCAACATGTACTGTGATATACTGAAGCAGAGCATGACCCCCCTCCCCTTCAGAGACTGGGCCGCAGGGCAGTATTCCAACATGATAATGACCACAAACACACCTCCAAGATGACCACTGCCTTGCTAAAGAAGCTGAGGGTAAAGGTGAAGGACTGGCCAAGCATGTCTCCAGACCTAAACCCTATTGAGCCTCTGTGGGGCATCCTGAAACGGAAGGTGGGGGAGCGCAAGGTCTCTAACATCCATCAGCTCTGTGATGTCGTCATGGAGGAGTGGAAAAGGACTCTAGTGGCTGTGAAGTTCTTGCGAACTCCATGCCCAAGAGGGTTAAGGCAAGGGTGTACTCACTTTTGTGAGCTACTGTATATAATGAAACAGAATCTGTAGTTGTTTATACTGTGAAGACTCCTAGATATAGTGCCGTGTGTCTTTTTGCTCGTGTTTTCCATACCTTCCAGTGCATCTGGATCCACCTAGGTAACTTTACTAACACGCCACAGGCTTATGATGAGGGAAGACCAGATTTGCATCCAGACCTAGTGGGTGCACCCCTACTGCAGTAAAATTAATTGTTGAGGTTCGATAGACTAGAATAACGATGCCTCTTATAGTTTTGCAATCTGGAGTTGGCTGAAGCTCAAAAGCCTGGCTTAGCACAGGTTGTAAAGTATTTGTAAACCAGCAGTGGCTTTTTTTCCTCTAAGTGTTTTGACCCAACTTGCATGGGGCTTGACTAGCTGAGCCTGTAGTAGGACTCATCAGCTCATCCAAAACGGCATGTACTCACCTCTAGTGTCCAATCGGCTTATTGTATGTTTGTAATGCTATTTTATAGCCAAAGTAAGCAAAAAAAAAACCTTTCAAGATCATGAAATCTGTTTTATAAAATATCATGCAAATAATTGACTATAATTATGTCTTTGGAACAAGATTTTTTTTTTAGTTCTCGCCAAAGACTTCATCTTTAGCTCAACTCTCCAATGGGTGAGTTTCCTTGTCCTTGCATTAACTACATGAAATTACTTGTCATATTCCAGATTAAGTTTATTAAGTTTGAACACACTTAATACATTAGTGTCTCTGCAAAGCTATTTACTACTTTGCTTTTTATCCTCAGGAGGCATTGGATTCAGGATATTCCAAACAGCCCTTCCTACTGTTTCCATGAAATGGAAATGTCGTTTTTCCAGGAAAGCATTTACCATTCAGAAAATGTTTAGCAGCTTTGGAGGCCTCTAAGTTGGATATCATATGCTACATTCTTGAAAGTTATTAGTTCAATGAGTTGTGACCATGTGTTCTACACAAAAAAGCAAATGACCTAATAAAAACACACTGAGGAAACAAACACACATTCTAGTCTTTAAAATGTGTTTTTTTCCCGACATTGGGTATAAGAGGTTAAAACAAGACAGAAAGTAACAATATTGGATTACAGTGTTTTCCATTGTAAAGATTTCACAGAAATACAATTTTTCAACTAGTGTTACATGACATGCAACTGCACAGTCTCCTGGACGTATATAAGCTAGGATCTATATCTGGATTTTGCTAGTGTGCGTAAAAGGGGTACGTTGGAATGCATCCTAAAGTACTGTCAAGAATTGCTAGTTGAGGAAGGGAGCCCTAAACGCAGAGGCCATGTGTGTCTCCCATTGGTTGCACAATTTGGTGACCCAATTACATCACACTAAAAAAAAATATCCCAGCTTTTGATCCAAATTTCTGTTTTGATAAACAAATTGCTGATTTGTTTAAAATGGAAAAAAACTTATTGGCTCTGAAATTACAAGCTGGTTTATTTTTATATATATCTTACCATGTAACTTAATTTATATTTCTTAATTTAGCTGAAAATTCATCCATCCCTCTTGATGTTTTTTTTCCTACTCAAAATACAGATTGTAACTTATATTAGCAGATATATGAATAAAAAACCTCAAACCATGACACAAAATGAGACCTGTCCAACATCGAAGTCAGTTTAGTAAATAATGTAAAATCTATTGGGATGCAATGCCATCTCCCAGCATTGTCTGCCAAAGGGACAAGACATCGCCCCATGTTCTGCAAAACAAACTAGATAAAATCTTTGGGGTCGATTCACTAAAGGGAGTTGTGTTTCAGCTCCTATACTTTATGAAAGCCCAGCCCCAATAACTATTTGCTGCAGGAACTTAGCTGTCCCTGCGTAATGTATAGCTAAATCAGTCTTGTTGCCCATTAAATTATGCAGGGCCAGTTCAGCTGAAGGAATCTGCCTATGTTGGCACTTTACAATGAATAGTGAAGTTATAGTAGTAGTTATAGTAGTTTAGGTTGAGAAAAGACTTGCGTCCATCAAGCTCAACCCTTTTCCTATTCCTTGTTAACTGCTGTTGATCCAAAAGAAGGCAAAAAAAACCCCCTTATGTCAGCAATTTTGAATTGTGCTTTCAATAGGGAAAAAATAATTTTTTACTCCAAATGGCAATCAGATTTCTCCTTGGATTAGCAAGCTCTAAATAAATATTAAATTCCTGTTCTATCGTGAATAGCCCTCCATGTTCTGCTTCATTTAAAAAGTATCCAGTCTTTAACTACAACTTAATCTATAAATACGTTGGTCGAATAAGAGCCATCATGAGGTTCTAAAGATTCATGTCTTCTCACGGTTGAATATGGTGATATATATTTTCGTACAATTCACAGAGAAACGTACCCTATGGACCACTGCATTTTTATCCTTCAGCACCTGTTTATTCTGGCAAACTTTCAAAAAACTTTTTTTTTTTTTAAGATTGTCTAGGTGCCCTATGTTGAAATAACAAGTTTTGGATCTGGAGGAACATTTTATAACTGGGCTCCAACATTCAGTTCTGTTTAGGAGTTAAGAACATGTTCTTCTTCAAATCTCTACATTTTGCTGTGAAACATTGTCATAAGATGTTTACGAGCACTGTAAAATTAATCCCAACTGGAACACGGCTTTCAATATCTGTTTGCAATTTAGAACAAAGAGTACTATCAGTTATACATGCCACATCTGCTTGATTTATATCATCAGCTTTTAAGCTTGTTCTGTTGAGGCCTTCTCTGCATTGATGCCAGCTACGCAATCGTTGCTCAGCAGGAGGGAATGTTAATATCGTCGAAACAAACTGGTGAAGAAGCTCCTGGTGTAATTTTCTGTGTGTGGGTTGATTTTTGTGGGTTTATTCTAGTTATGAAATTAAAATGTACTGCAACCTGTTACCTGAGGAAAGTACAAGAATAGAAATTAAATACTTTACGCAACCCTTGGCGATTTTCCATTTACAGTATTCTGCGCAAGGGCTATATTTCCGTGACGGAAGGAGCTATCATATATAATATAGACAAGATATATATATTTAAATAATTGTTTTATGTTATTCAGAAATGCCAATGATTAGCATTATTTTTTAATTGGTTGATTAATCTGTGCTGCATACATTCCGGTTTGTACAGAGAACTAAATAAAAGGTCATGCTTCCACATTATTATGTCTTTTCACTAAAAATGTTGTATGAGACTTGTGCATTCGTATTCCGGTGAACATGAAAGCGAACAGAAAGAGTGCGTTTTTGTTGTTCAGCCAAAAACCGAGCAAACGAACATGGTGATGGCAAAACGTATATGAAGATATACAACACAAAGAATATTTGTGTTCGTCTTTGTTTACCAATCTCCCTGGTCCCTTCCCCATCTAGCCTACCTTATTTACTCAGCATTGCAGGGGTTAACGGGAGGGGAAATCTGTAGTTTTGCCGTCAGGAGTTAAAGGGCAGTGCGAGCGACTCTATTGGTCACCTACAAGGGCCTCCTCTGGCATCTATTGGTCGTTTGTACGGACCTTTAACTCTTGGAGCGGGGAGACCAGTGGTCTCCCTCGTCCAAGTTGTGGCACCTGGATTTTAAAAGTCTGTACAAGTGACTCTATTGGTCGCCAGCAGGGGGCTTGTTTGCCATCAACCAATGAAGTGCAACCTACGGATTTCCGCTCCCGTTACCCCCTGCGATGCTGCGTAGATAACAGGAGCGGAAATCCGTAGGTTCGCCATCAGGAGTTAAAGGGCCGTGCAAGCAAATAGAGACGATTGCACGGCCATTTAACTCCTGACAGCGGAACTTTGCTTGGGCCCGCTGCAAGAGTTAAAAGTCTGTGCGAGTGACTCTATTGGTTGTTCATAGGGACCTTTAACTCTTGGAGCAGGGAAACCGGTGGTCTCCCCCGGGCCAAGTTGCGGCACCAGGTTTTTAAAAGTCTGTACGAGTGACTCTATTGGTCGCCAGCAGGGGGGTTGTCTGCCGGCAACTGATAGAGTTGCTCGTACAGACCTTTAAGTAACTGGTGCCAAAGCTGCTGAGTAATGCGTACCGCGTTAACCCCATATTAACCCCTTCTACAAAAAAATACGAAAAAAATTAACATGAAGCATGTACACAAATATTAATACACGAATATAATATATACACCGAACACAGGAACGGGCCAATATTTGTGGAATACAAAGATTTTTTGCCCCACGAAGACGAACACGAAGAGTTGGCCGGCAATCGATCAATAGGAAACAATCTGTATCCTTGGGGCTCATCCTCTGAGCATGGCTGCTCCTGCGTGGTGCGAAAGTACATGCTATCGGGAAGCTATTTCAGTATTGACAAAATGGTCAACAAATTTGTCAAAGCCGAGGCAAACAAAATACTTGAAATGAGAAGTCTTCTATAATATCACCAATGAATCAATGATTGTCGGAATGTGGAGTATGTGACTTTATTGACACATTTAATTAACTAAGTTACACCATTACCCATGGTGGACATTTAGTTGGGTCTGTGGTGGAGAAATTAATATGGACCTTTAAAAACCCTTGCCACAGACACTGGTGTCCTTGTACAGATACTTTGCCCATCCCTGGGTGCCTCATACTCCTTGCAAAGTAGTTGAATGGATGGATGAGGAAGGCATGATTTGTATGAATGCAAGTGATAGATGGCATCCATAAAAATACTCTTCAGCCCTGCTTTTGGGAAGAGATACTAATGCACTCTTTCCAGACCCATCACCTACTTCACTTTATTGAAGGCCTTTGTCGGTAGGCCAAGAGGGGCGGAAGTCCCCCTGCTGTAAAACCGGGGGCAAATTGCCCTTTTGGACATGCTGCTCAATGGAAGTTGAAATCCTTGCTCTCTTCAACCAGCCCATTTACACCATGACTCAGCACAACCTCCATAGACTGCATTAAAAAGTCTAGGCACAGCGCACCCATAGATGACATCATAACCTGGGGCTTTGTGCCTTAAAGGCATGGCTCGCCTTTTAATGTAGGAAAGACTATGAACACTGAGGTCAAGGGCAGAGTGGAAGGTAACTACATCTTGTCTCTACTTTATGACGTGTATATGCACACGTTTTTTGGGCATTGGATATTACATATATAATTGGCAATAAGAGATCTTGTTGTCTGTAAATCTAATTTATTTTGTAGTACTCCAGATATAGTTGTTACGTACATTCCAGTCAAGAGAAAGAATGGTAAATCACTATTTCAACCCCAAAATTCTGTTTGTGCTATAAACTCTCAAAGCACGTTTCTGTAACAGCTTGCAAAATCGTAGTAATAAAGAAGAATGACGCTTGCAAAACGAGAACATTTGAGTCAAGTTAGCTTTTTTCAACGTATTTTGGCTCAAAGAAAACATTTCTTTGGATTCAGCAATGTTCTTGTGTCAAAAAGCTTGGATTCAACTGATCAAGATGCAAATCAAACACATTCTGGTTGGAGAAAAAACAGGTCCATAATCTTGCTCATGCTCTGTGTGGGCAATATAAATTTATTCAAATCCCCAAACTCTAAAAACATTCATACGTTACAATTCAATTGAATTGAACATGTGTACATGGACACTTAGTATAGAGTTTGTTTTTCAAATAATACATTAGTTCCAGATTGATTTTAATTTCTGTTATTGCATATTGATACCCGATTTAAATGTGTTTCATTATATTTTTCCCAGATCAATTAAAATATTCATTATTTGTAAAATAAGAAAATTGTAAAAAATTTTGGGGGGATTTCATTTAACATCTTTGAGAAATGAAAAACAAAATTGCAATGAAAAATGTAACATTGTGCAATATGCAACCCAACTTGTAAGTGCCAATTTGAGTCCCCATTAAACTTAATAGGAGCCCAGTTTGAGGAAGCTCTAAACAGTCCTATAAAAAAAATTGTATTCATATTATCTGGACTTTAATATGCATTAGAAAGAAATCACTGGGAAAAAATAAAATAAAAACAAATAATGGAAAATGTTTAACATTGTTAGTCCTTTAATGTACATAAACTTATACATTAATTGGCTTATAATTTTTTATCTGTTGGCTGTTATGTAGACTTTCCTCTCAAATGTTTGTTTTCGTTCACAGGTTTTTAGCTAAAAATTATAATGGTTGGTTTATTTAACGTTTAAATACAACACATTGTAAACATTCTACTAGTAATCTGTTTTATTAAGGACATAAACTCTACAAAATTGTCTAAATATCTCTGCCAGGAAGAAAGGTTTTCTTTGTAAATTTTAAACATATGACGCAAGTTTTCTGCCATAGAAAAATATCATTATGTTCATATTTTTTTTCTCACAGATTAAAGGAAGAAAAAAAAGAAATAACACACACACATAACCTCACACAGCGCATGTTTAGAAGATGCTAATTGGATCAGGCACTGTATGTTGTAATAGTGTTTGTTCGTTCCATCACTTGTAACTAAGTGGATTAAATGAGGCTTCTTTAAAGACCATGTTTGAAAAGAATAAAAAACAAACGGTCATTAAATGTATAAACCAAAGAATTAAGATATAATTTATATCTCTCTTTATAATACATCCTCTCGTTTTCTCGACACAGTTTGCATTTTTTATTTTTTATTTCTGCTTTATAAAATTTAGAGATGGAAAATAAAATGTATGTGCCCTCTGTTTGTAAGATGCAAAGAATAGGGGTTCCAGTTTAAGGAAGAGATGAAAACCCAGCGATTTTTATTAAATTATTGCAATAAAGCTATAGCAAGAATATACTTTTTACTGTTTTTATTGTAACGTTTTATATTATTAGAATTTATCAAGGTATATATCACCATCATAACCCGCAGCATTGTACAACGGGCATACAAGATATAACAAGTAGTATATCACATAACAATATGGAATCATAAGGCAAGGAGTGCCCTGCTTAAACAAGCTTACAATCTGGAAGAATATACATAGTAAGTGACAATGATTATATTAACTTTATAAGTCTTGTATTACATCCTGTGATACGCAGTTCATGTAAGCCCATCATCAAAAGTACGACAAAAAATTGGCAATGGCGACGTGAACACTAGGGCTAAAATGCTAGTACTACAACCAATATGCGGTGACCGTCCAGGAACAGACAGGTAAATATTCCTTAATGTTCTAGGTGGAGCACACTTTGTTCCAGACTGGGACTCTGAAAAGGTATAACTAGTCAGTTTTGAATCTACCTAGGGGCAGGCCGGCTTTGGGGCAAACAGGGCCGGTGCAACTTGAGCTGGCTCTCTTGCCAAGTACTGTGGGGTTATGTAAAGCAGTGTTACGTGACTCTGGTTATGCATTTGACACAAGCAGACACAAAACCAGAACCGGAAAGAATAATAATATTCAATTCAGAGCTGCATTAAATTATGGCTTTTAGAATTATCAATCATAAATTATGGCTTTTAGAATTATCAATTATGGGCATCTGAGACGTACCGGTTCCATTTTAAGTGGTGGAATGCATGAAATATATTGTTCCCTAATCTTAGGCATTCACCAATGATGTTAAAAGTAGTATTATTATTAAAAAATAATAACAGCTGTAAGAACATTTAGTTTGTATAACACACGTGAAATTTCTTTTAATTTCAACATAAAATGTTGGCAGGTCAGTGATCCAGCAAAAAAAATACCTATTTTTTTACGCTGATTTTGTTAAATACAAAAAGAAGAAAGAAAAACTTCCTTTACAAGAGTTTATGACTCTGTTCTAAATCAAAACCAGCAAATCCCCTCGGCATATTCCATCTGGTTAATTTTAAACGGTGACTAACGCACTTCCAAGACTAATCTGACTCTTGCCAACTCTGCCAGCCATAACTTGTCGGCACTGATCAGCCGACGACTATTGGGGTTGAAGGCAAAAAAAAAAAAGTCAGACTGTTTGGTCTATTGTTCCATCTTCCCGGACTTACAAAAAAACATGACACCTGAGTGGATCAATAACATCTCCCACCTCTTGCTCTGGCAGGGATTAGAGGCGCAAATCGGGGGGATAACATTTCATAATTAACAACAAAGAGTGTGAGGAAGGGAAAAGGAGCTTGATGGGGGAGAATCACATTGTATGTTTTCTTTGCACATCTGGGGCTTTCCATACCAGTTTTATTCAAAAGAACAGTAATGTTATTAATTAAGATGTAATGATTTTCCCATTGTTTAATGAGGCTATTAGTTTTACCAAATGCAAGAAAACTGGATACTCCCCAATATGTGCTGAGCTAAATTAAATTTAATATCATTATTATTTTACGAACATGCATGTCTGCAAATTGGAGTTTAAGGCTGGCTTAAAATAATACAACTAGAAGTTGACATTACCTGGTGGTTGATCTATTATCAGTTACACAGACAGATGGACATAATGTTTCCATGCTTTGCTTTTAAACATATCAACAGATGAAAAATAGATGAAGAATAAAATGAAAAATAGATGAGGAATAAACAGATCAATAAAAAAAGTGCGATCAACTACAACTGGATAATTGGATCATTTATACGAAGATTTCTAACAAAACTCGTTAGAGCAGACATAATACATAAAATGTAACTTAACCTGCAAATTATACCTTGTTCTATGTTTCAGACCAAACTGCCTGACCAAAGCAGACATTTCCTTCAACAACAGTTTTGTTTTACAAGTCTGGGTCAGGGTGACGATGACTTGTTTGTGGACCTTGTTTTCAGAATGAAACCAAAGCATAACAAAGATTTAAGATCTGTGAATTGGGAAAAAAATTTGGGAGGCTCTCTAAGGTATCAGGGGAGGAAGATTCAAGAACAAAAGGAAGGAAGGCCAGAGGTCAGGTCATGGAGCTAGAGAAGAAAACATTGAAGTAAGGAGTAAGTGAGTTTGTCTGGGGGGTAACCTACTTCCCCTCATCCTTGGTGGGCAGGACTAGGTAAGTTTCAAGACCCCAGGGAATATATTAGGGAACCATAATACATACACTGATGGGAAATGGCTGAAAGCAACACTATTCCTCGATGTAGAGGCAGCCTGCATGGGTTGATGCATTGATCATTTTTATTTTCTTGAAGATTTAGCTAACATTTATCAAGCTACAGAAATATTGAATTAAAAGTTTGCTTCTGGCTCTGGCCTTTTTTAATTAGGCAAGACTAGTAACATTTTCCAATTAGCAGTCAGGGTAATTATGACACACAAATACAAATTGTTTTGTTGTTTTTATATATAGTGAGAGCCAGTAGAACTTGACTTTATTTCTCTCCAGTAATGTGTAGAGGTATATAGGTGGTTGTTTCCACATTAAGGAACAATGGGTTGAGCTGGCCCTATATAGTGCATAATTCATTGGTTTAGAAGACCGATTTAACTATGCATTATACAGGGCCAGGTAGGCTCTTCTTGAAGCAGAAGCTCACTGTGTTTGGTCCTTTATAATGTATAGTGAAGTCAAGATGTTGAAACACAACTCTCCTGCAAACTTCCCTGTCAACTATGTCTTTAATGAATAGACCCCTGTAGATCATACAGTATTTTTGACTAAATACCATTAGAACTGGTTTTTGCATACCTAAGCATGGCAATGGGACCTACTGATGCTTTTCATCAAAGTATGTCACCAGCTCCAAGTGAGAGGGTAGAAACTAGAGTAGGTAGAGCTTAACACTGCTCCTGCTGACCCAATTATAAATAGAAAAATTGCCTTTGCTGGTCATCAATCAGTTATAATTCAGAGAGCTCCTGGGGCTGTTGATCCACTAACATTTAATGACCCAAACTGCAATTCCAATAAAATCACTAATTTAGTGTTATGAAGCTCCTTAGATGGTGGTCTTGTATTGCAGAAGGCCTTCCTCGTAGTATAAAGGTGGAAGTATCTTGATAATTATATTTATACAGTTTCTATATGTTTCACCTTTGCTACATATTCCAGAATTAACTTAAACAAGAGGTGTCATTATTGTGAAAAATGCTTTCAAAAACAAAATACAGACAGAGAAGCATTGCCCTAATATGCATAAAAATACAGGTTTTCAGAGTGTTGCTGAAATTATCGATATGTACGTAAATTAAAACAAGAAATCAAAGTGCACTAAATGCATACTGCAAATTCTGTAGATACTATTTAAAAATAAATTTAGAGATCCGGTCACTAGGACAAATAATCCAAAAAAATTGGTGTATTTTAGGATTGGAAAGCTAGGAATCAGCAGCTGTCTATTCAAAAATATTGTATGTCTCGGTATCCGTCAGCTCAAAGGAAAAAAACATAATCAGCATAATCGAGAGAAAGGATTCATCATTCAGTCTATAACTACTGTGTTTTGCTTAGACTTTTGAAGTCTACACACTTGTCTGAGTGGCAGGTGTCGCCGTGACCTGTTAACTTCCCACATAAAGGCATTTCCTGCTTTAAATGTGTCTTTCAGTTATTCCCTCATAGACCCTGGGAAATTAAACAATATTGTCATGGGAAAATATTGCATAAAAGGCCATACAATGCCTTTATTATATCACCTTAATGCTTGCTCTGCCATACCTGACACACAAAATGTAATCGCGTACAATTCTCGAGAAAACTCTCGGATATGGGCAAATGGTGGAAGATGAGAATTATCTGATTTTAACTACAAATTAACCTTTGTAACAGAACATCAAATAGGTTTACAAATGATCAGTTTCCTTTGCTGTTATCCCACCAGCTTGTACTTCCAGCACACAAAGGAGGAAACACAATTGTCCTCAGTTCTAAAGGTTGAAGAAAATATGGTCGGAAAGAAGCAAACAATGGCAGATCTTTGGTTTTTAGAAGTGTCTCCACTTGAGCTGAGAAACAGGGGCCTAAGAGCTGCAGGCTGGCTCTGCTCATCATGTCTAGGTCTTCAAAAGCATAAAAAATTGTGATGCTTCTGTTTGATGGGACCACTAATTATTTTGTAGTTTGAAAGTGCTCTGTAAAAGGCGTAAAGGAGTAATTCACTGCAGATTCCTTTTATCTGTCTTTCCATTTGATGTCTATACAGAGAAAGCAGGGCTCCCCAAACACATCACTCTTTTTCAGATACACAAGATTAAGTAGCAAGTGACATTCAAGACCACTTGGCCCACCCAGGAACACTGAAATCAGGGAAAGACTGTCAGAATATGCTTTATCTCCGTTAATCTGCAAGGGTTTCAGTGCTGCCAGGTTGCATCTTCTTCAAGCAAGTTGTAAAGAGCATGGGGTGGCTGTTTACCTCCCTCCTAAATCCATAATTAACCCCTCCATTGCGTTACGTATTTTATCTATGTTTTCAGGATATCTAAAGTCAAGATATCTAAAAAAAAATATTTTACTTATTCAAGGTTAGAACCAAAAGGTCTTTAATATTCTTTTAATGGTTTATTACATTGTGTGTTCTAATCTGGATTTTTTTTTTTAACTGGTATAGCACCGCAAATACAGAAATGCTTATATGACTGC
Organism: Sceloporus occidentalis; assembly: GCA_023333645.1. NCBI lineage: Eukaryota > Metazoa > Chordata > Lepidosauria > Squamata > Phrynosomatidae > Sceloporus > Sceloporus occidentalis. The sequence goes on from JALMGF010000180.1 coordinate 506,168, forward strand.
TGCTCTTCTGTGTTCAATGTAGGATAAAAAGTAGTATGGTGGCCCTGTCTCCTGTTGCGGTTTCCCCCGTTGAAGCATTTTCCAACTGCTTTTTGGAACTCAGTGGGTTTTTTGTTTTTTTTACAAAGATGACGCTTCCAGAACATTCTTTAACCCTAGCTAAATTATCTATTTGCAGGAAATACGTCAAAATGCCAGTTGGTCTTTATAGACCTTGGTGCACCATTTCTAAGATCCAGAATCTAGAAAGGCTTTGTATTCCATTCTAGTGGCTAAAGGACCTTTACCCTTGACCATAACTTCCACATGCTCTTATTTTAAGGATAGTTACTCTAGGAAACTAAACAATTAAAATGGGTGAAAGTGTCAAATTGCCTTGTGTTGTGGTCTTTTTAGTTTAATTCCAATTTTATTTTATTTTTCTCATGGGACACATAAATGCTATATATTTTTGTGCTCAATTTTGATTGTTTCAAAGGGATTTAATTCTGTAAGGGAAGTGTTTTTTTCCTCTTAAAACAAAGCATGTCTAGTTTGACAAATCCAAAGGAAACCTCTAATCTTAATCCCCTTGACCTCTGCTCCTTTACATTGTTGTCCTTCCAACTGTTATCTATTTCTTCCAAATACATTCATTAGTATTAGGCATGCCTTTTATCTTCATTTAATTGCAAACTTTAAATTTACTAATTTGTTCTCTTTTTGCACTTGGTTTTCTTTATATTTTATACAGTGTGAGACCTTATGGCATTTTTGAAAACAGTTTTCAATGTCTACAAACTTTGTACCAATATTCGTTGCCTACTGGGAGTTGGTTATTTACACCTCACCTGGTGGTTCTATGATTTATATTCTCCGATGAGTTCTAAAGTAAAACATATCCATAGTCTTGTTCGAACTGGGAAACAAATGTATAACTTCAACGACTCAACACATTGCTGTTCTCAAAGTTTCATTTCCACCACCTCCAACATGATTGCTGTTCTAATAAGGCGTTTAGGTCAGATATCTAGGATCTGGGCAAACCGCTTTTGATCCTGGACATTGAACCCCATATAACAGTCTTGAAAATTAGAAATAAATATCACTTGACCAATGAATGAAAATGCATGTAATTGTATCAATCAAAGAAAAATGAGTCCTTAAACTAAGTTGTAAACTTTCATTGACCCAGTGGTCTCTTCCAGAGATGGAACTGTCTGATCTTCTGAAGAAACCTCTGACTACTCTCTACCCACATCTTTTATCAGTTCTTCCCAGAAACATCTTTAGGATTGTACTCATATTCTGTGGGATTTCCCACCTCATTTGTCTGATTTTGCCCTGTTTCTTCTAACTTTAAATAATTAAAATGCACCTGTTCAAAGATGCGTCCAGTCTTTCCATGTTATCTTTGCTATAATCAAATAATGCATTCCTATGCAGTGCCTCTACTTCTTTCTTATTCTCCCTCTTCCTCCTAATAGCTTACAACACCAGGCCTGTTCATCTTCTGTGACAGTTTGTCTTTTGTGTGTTTGTGTTGTTTTCCATTTTCCATTTGTCAATAACACTACAGAACTAAATACTGTAATGAATAATACTGATAAAAGCTGACAGTACTTCAGGATTAGTGCTCGATGTGTAACCAACTAAACAACTCACGATTGCATAAGCCCACAGACTTGCTTAATAAAGACATAGGTGAGCTGCTATGAGTTAAATATTTCATGTACCTAACCATGCCTGAAGAAGGGCAAACCACAGAGATTCCCCTGCAAGAAAATCTAAGCTGGTCCAGCATGATGCATGGAGAAATTGGAAAGATAACACCACATACTTAATAGTTACTTTTTGTGGGCAGGAGGAATTGTCTGTGGTTAACACTTTAAAATTCAAGGTTAAGTCTGGGAGATGAAATGTTTAAAAAAAGTAGTTTAAGGTCAGCTAGTGGTTTATGTTACAGAGTCATAAAATGTTCCATTTGTTGCATGTACTATTTGTTCCAAAATGTCTTTTACGATATATTTAACACAAATCCCTCTTCCACATGGTTTTGTTTTTATTTGTGCATACATGTTTTTAAACTATTGAAACATCCACACACTGTAACAGTATGCAGGGATGCCATCAGAAATCTTGGGGTCCAGTACTTGCTTAATGCCTGAGCCCCCTAGTCCCTCCCATCAGCCTGCCCCATGTCCTGCCCACTGCTCCACCCATCACCCAACCTTAAGATCTTCACATAAGCACAACAGGAGCAAACCTAGGGATAGGGGTATCTGGGTGCAGCGCTTCTTCAAGGCCTTTATAACACACATACTTATTAACACACAAACTCGCGCTAACACCCTCTCACTCTACCACTGTACACTTACATACACACATTCTTCCACCTGCTCCTCCCCTCCCTCCCAGGTGCCACTAACCCTAGGCTTATCCCTGATACTCCAGCATCATATGCCGACACACAAGTACACGCATGCTAACACCAAATACTAACGCACATACACTCATGCTAATACCATACACCTACACACTCTAATGCCATACCATAACTGCAGTGGCGACTCTAGAAACAATATATAGGGGGGGCACACAAGATACCACAGTCAAACTGGGGGGCATTAATAATTTCCACCATTAGATCATACCACTGAAAAAACACACACACATATATATATATATATATATATATATATATATAATATATATATATATTGTCAAAAGTAATGTGCTATGGAATGATACTTTTGTTATTGGACAATACAATACTTGATCATTCAACATGGGAGTTTAGTACGACTAATCCTTGAAATCCTTTAAACAACACAATACCTTAACTTTCCCACTAAATGATTTCAGGGCCTAATATTAGTCCTTGCTGCCGTTATATAAATATATATATATAAATATTAGACCCTGCTGCCGATAGCAGGTATAGATCAACACATTAACACACAAACCCAGCTTTGCATGTATAGATCAATTGAAATTCACTTGTGATCTCAGCACTGAAGGTATATATCAAATAAACAGAATTAGACATACAAATCCTGTATTTGCAGGTATACAATAATAATATATGAAATGTAGCATCGCAGGTATAGATCAAATCAATACATGGAAACAGCATTGCAGGTATTAATCAACTGACCAAGACATACAAACCCTGTATTTGCAGGTATACATAAATAATGTATGGAAACATAGCATAGCAGATATGGATCTACAGAAGAACACACAAACCAAGCTTTGGAGGTACAGATCAATTGGAATTCACATAAAAACACGGCATTAAAGGTATATTTAAAACCCCCTAAATTACAGGGATAGATCACAGGTTGCACAACCCAAAGCCAGCCCTGGCGTCCACACTGCCCACATAGAACCTGGCCAGCACCCAGATAACACACATACGATTTGCCATCTTTGTCCCATATACACCCTGCCTGTGCCATCTTGGTCCCCAAGGCTCAAACATCCTGCTAGTGCCATCTTTGCCCTTCCACAATTATACATCTATGATACACACAAACACATTAACTCATGCTCTCCCTCATTCAGACAAATCATCCACATATTAACTCATGCTCTCCCTCATTCAGACAAATCATCCACATATTAACTCATGCTCTCCCTCATTTTTTTTTAAAGTTAAACTACTTTATGTTTAAATAATTTAATTTGGGGGTCTCTAGGCAATTTTGATCTTTTTTTATCTGCCTTTAGAGACCCCCAAATCATTTTTTTTACATACAGACATACAGGCATCTAAGCAGCATGTCCCCATACCTCTTTAACTGACAATTGTCAGTTGTTAATAAAGTTGCGCGAGACGTCACCGCGTCATTGCGCGAGACGTCACCGCGTCATTGCGCGAGACGTCACCGCGTCATTGCGCGAGACGTCACCGGACAGATCGGGTGGCCCCGGCGATGCCCTTCAGTGTGAGGGGCAGATCGCCGGGGTAGGTGGTGATGGAGGTCCACAGACCTCCATCAAGGTAAGATAGTGCTAGTGACGGCATGGTGCCGTCGTTAGCACCTGACTGGGACTGCTAGCGACGGCACCATGCTGTCGTTAGCAGTCAAGGGGTTAAAGTCCCATTGCGGGACTGTCCTGGGTGGTTACAAATTCGGCGGGGGGGGCAACAGGGGGGGCAAGGAATAACCTAGGGGGGGCAATTGCCCCCCCTTGCCCCCCTGTAGCGACGCCACTGCATAACTGACACACATATACTAACATCATATGCTCAGAAACAGCAACACCTTACAGGAACACACACACATGCTCACACCCTACACTCATGCACAGGCATCCTAACCTCATACACTAATACACACACTCTAACATTGCATGTTACACACTCATGGTAATGCTATACACATAGACTCTTGTATACTTTCACACACCCGCTGACTCTAACACTATAGAGTAGTGTATATAGGGTATATAGGGGGTAGCAGAATGATTATTAAACCACCAATGAGACAAGCCAGAAGGCTTGTTTTCTCTCAGAAATCTTTTGGTGCTGCCACAACCACAAAGAATTCTGGGTAGGGGTATGTAAATAAGGTTAGCAATTTTTACCTCACACCTCTATATCCACTTTATACACCATAACTTTTGTTACGTGTATTTCTTGAGCTTCTGCAAGCCTCAAGTATTAAACCAGTATCACAACCTCATGCTGATGAGACCCATAATGCAATGCTCCTCAACCCTTTCCTCAAGGCACACCTTACAGTCCAGGATTTAGGTATTACTTAGGTGTGATTAAGGTGTTTTGGTTTTTTAATTGTGCAACACCTTAGACACACCTGACTAATACCTAAATCCTGGACTGCTAGGTGTGCCTTGAGGAGATTGCTACCATAAAGAATAAACGCTGTAGAAATGTGGGGTCTTGTAATGCTTGGAGCAGGATGTCTGGGCCTCCCTGACTAGCCGGGCCTGGTACATTTGTACCAGCTGTACCCCCTGATGTGGGCCCTGGCAGTATGTGAATATGCAAACCTTTTAGGCTCTAGGTTAAATATATTTAAAATAAAGCTTGTTATTAAAGATCATGTGCATTTTGGAGCTAAGAGATAAATGGAAAAGGTGTAGATCTCTAGAGCTTGGTAAATATTAGCAAATTCTAATATTTTTTTAATGGAAAATTTCTTTAAATGCATCACAGTATGCAACTTCCATCACATATTGAACAAATTCTTTACCATACTTTCCTTATTAAGAAAAAAAGCAACAATTTGCCATTGAATAGTTAGATTTTTTTACTTTACCAAGGTAGTGGTAGATACTCCCAGCAGAGCCGGCCTTAAGTGTTCTGGCGCCCTGTGCGGACTACTCCTCTGGTGCCCCCCCATCAAAAAAAAGAAAGTAAAAAAAGTTGTAACAAAACTCCCCTTTCTCACTATCTATCCCCTCTCCCCCTTTATCACTATCTACCACCTCTGCCCCTTCTCACTGCCTTTCCCCCCCTGCCCCTTCTTACTGCCTCCCCCCCGCCCCTTCTCACTACCACCTCTGCCCCTTCTCACTGCCTTCCCCCCTCTGCCCCTTCTCACTATCTACAACCCCTGCCCCTTCTCACTGCCTTCCCCCCCTCTGCCCCTTCTCACTGCCTTCCCCTCCCCACTTCTCATTATCCTTACTTACCTTGTTGAGTCCTGCGGTGGGAGCAGGAGGCGTCCGTCTTCCCCCCTCTACCGCGGTGCGTGCTTCACACCTCAGCGCCGGAATATGACATATTATGATGCTCAGCATGAAACGCCGGCACCGCGACGGAGTCACGGAGGGTGAGGGGCGCCGAGCGGTTGCTGAAAACTTCACAAGCGACCGCTCGGCGCCCCTGCCCGGGACCTAAATTAAAACATTGGTTTTTGTTTTAACTTTATTTAACATCCTCCATGCTATTTAACATGGAGGATGTTAAATAAAGAAAAAAACAAAAAAACTATGTTTTAATTTAAGTCCCGGGCAGGGGCGCCGAGCGGTCGCTTGTGAAGTTTTCAGCAACCGCTCGGTGCCCCTCACTCTCCGTGACTCCGTCGCGGTGCCGGCGTTTGACGCGGTGCCATGGCGCCCTGTGCGGCTGCACAGGTCGAACACCCCTAAGGCCGGCCCTGACTCCCAGACCTTGTAGAAATACAGTGGGGGGATTTAAACATGCATGGGATTATCCTGAATCTAAAACAAGACCAGAGACTGATTTGTTTCTGGTTTTTTTTGCATCAGGAAAGATGGGTAGACTAGATGGGCCAAATGGTTCTTATCTGCCGTCAAATTCTATGTTTTCATAATACAGTGCCTCTTTGGGAGACAGAAAAAAAGAATCCCCTCAGTGTTGTTTTTCATGTATTCTTCAATGTTGTTTAAAAGACATAACTTCTCAAAATGTTGTAAAGTACAAAAGAAACTAATTCTGAATAACTCCTAATATCTTTTGATCTATATACTTGGCAAATGTGTCGATCAAAATTTGTACTCTTTGGGGATACTAGTTCCCACTAAACTCTGTAACCATATGCAATGTCAAGAAGCAGCTGCTAAAGCAAATTATTAGCATATAAATGCAAGAGCAGAAAACACAAAGCATTATTTAAGCCTCTTTTGGAATATGTCACTTCATTTTTAGACACCAACTCAGATATGCTTGACTTAGAAGTACAAAAAAGAGCCAGAAAAAAATAAAAGGGGTGCAGAAATTTTAGCTATAAAGAATATTTGCCAAATTAGACGTATTTACTCTTAAAAAGGAATCTAAGGGTTGACCTAATCCCAATGTATGCATCATACAATCATGGTCTGCATGAGGTTCTGACATCAACTCTTGGACAGAGCAGACTGGTGGCCACTCATCTACATTAGAAGCGCCGCTGCAACATCTTCGGTAGAGAAGAAAAGTGGAACTCTCTACCAATATTGTGACATTTAAAAATAAAGCACTTTACTTTCTGATGGGAAAGCATATTCAGTGGTATACCATAATTTAATTTAATATATACTATGCCCTCCACTAATATTGGCACCCTTGGTAAATATGAGCAAAGAATGCTTCGAAAAATTGTCTTTATTGTTTAATCCTTTTCTTCAAAAAATACACAAAACAATTGCAAAACACAACACAGGTTTATCTAAATAACCCCATAATTGTTAAATGTGTGTGTGGCACAATTATTGGCACCTCTAAATATGAATTCATATGAGATATACCTTAGAATATATTTGAAGTATATTCCTATTGATATTTTACATTTTGTAGTAACGTGTGTGACTAGAAGAAGGAAATTGCTCAACCATGACTCCCTGTTTCACGGGGGCATAAAGATTAGGTAACACTGACCACAAAATCAAGGAAGGTCCTACAATGGCCATTCCAGTCCCCTGACTTGAACCCCATTGAAACTTGTGGGGTGAAGTAAAGAGGAGAGTCCACCAGCATCAACTTAAAAAATTTGAAGGATTTGGAGATACTCTGTTCGGAGGAAAGATCCCTTGCCATGTATTCTCCAACTTTATCAGGCATTATAGGAGAAGACTCAGATCTGTTATCTTATCAAAAGGGAGGTAGCACAAAGTATTGACTAAAAGGGTACAGATAATTGTGCCACAGATATATTTTACAATATCATTTTTTTTAGAAAAACCTGTGTTGTGTTTGCAATTGTTTAATAAACATGTGAAATGAGTATGTTATGTCTATGTGATCTACATCATGGCAAAGTGAATACTGCCAGCATTTTCAGGAATACATATCTGCCTATCAACAGGAAGGGAGAACAGGGGAAGATACTTTAGTTGTTAAATAAACTAAATTAATGTTTAACACTATTGAACAATCTCAACCACATTTGGGTTCCAACCTTGAATTCACACACGAGGTAGCACTGACCCCACTCACCTCTCCTCTAACTTCACTAATAAACAGTAAAATAAAAATCCAATAACTGCTTTTGGAAAGGGATTGGGTCATGGAATAGGCAGCCTAATACGGTTGCTCGCTGCTAATTTTTTTTTTTATTATTATTAAAGTGACAGCTTGCTTCCAGCTGATCTATTGTGAGATCAGCTGGCCAGCGTACAGGAAAAATGTCTGATCCCTGCTAATAGGCAGGGGTCACAAACTATGATGTCACAGGTCCCACAGAAAACCCCTATAAAAGTAATGAACTTAATAAAAAAATAAGAATTTTTAAGACTATAGAAACCCTTAGCCAGAATGATGGTGATGGAAGTTGTATAGTAAATAGACAGTTCAGATGGTTAAGTTTTAACTTACGAAAAGTAAATAATTCACATTTCTTACAAATCTACTGTGCACTTCCATTCACCAAAATATCCTGAATGTATCAGGTCACAAAATCCATTAGGGAGTTATTTAATTTCTACACTAATTTTACACAAATTCTGAAACAGCAGTTATGCTTTTTATTACTTGCTTGGTACTGTAAACAGTCAATCATTTTGTGTTTAAAATGAAGCCTAAAAACTAATTTAAATATGCAACCATTGTTCTCAACATATTAATGATTAATGAAAACATTGTGTTAAGGCTTTTTATACATCTGGTGTGGTTATTAGTACTAGAAATATTATTACATGTATTTATTTATTTATATGGGAATGTAGTGATTCCCTCCACAATGCAACCTAAGCTTTTAACTAGGCCTACCGACCAAATTGGGATTATTAAATTTTACAAACTTTATTTGGTTTATGATTTAACACCTCTGTGGCTTGTTCGATTCTCTGATTAATAAAGCATTTTGAGTTACGTCAGAGAAAACAATGAGAATCTTAGCTGTGTGCCCTGTTTAGGATCTTAGGGTCCTTATTCCAGCTAACTGGAGGGTTCAAATCTTTGAAGTCATTATACACTTTTTTTGTTTTACCCTGGTTGGCTACCACTCCACCCAGATGGACCACTCCACAAAAACAAGGCAGAGAAACATTTAAAATAAAGATGATTAACAGTACTAAAGGCACTGGATTAAACACAGGATTCCTATCACAGTGCCAGAATTTAATTCCTTGATTTTATTCTAATATACGGATTCTCTTTCTTTAATAGACATCACTGCATATTTGTCTCAAGTGTTTCACACTTTATGGCCACTTTAAACTGCTGTAACCTATACTTTATCAGTCTTTATCATTATCCTTAACCCATGCTGCCTATGTCTTACGTAGATGTTTTGTGATTAATATTGCTTTTGACTTGAGAAATGGAGATCAATACTCTCCAAATCTCATCTTTAAAATGGAATGTTTGTCCGATAAAAAAAATATTACTTTATATTGCAGTACTCGTTTTTTATACCAAATACAAAGCTACATTTTTGAATCTCAGTGTTAACTTTATGTTATTAATCTGCACATTTCCCGCCTTGCTTTGCTACAGCCATGTAAGAACAGTAAAAAGCCCATCACTGTATTTGATGGTCATAATCATACCAGAGTTTGAGCTAATCTATCTGCAATAGGGTGGCCACAAATCCAGGATTGCCCATGACATTCCCATAATGGGCAGCCTCAATGAAAGCTCTAAGTGAAGGAGGTCTCAGCTAATCAGGGGAGACTTCTCAACTCTCTTGATTGGCTAAGAAGGCTCTCCTGAGCCCCTCCTTCACACGGAGCTCAGTGTAACCTGTAGCCAGTATCGGAAATTGCTCATGTCAGGTAATAGAGGGGTTAATAATCTGAACCTGTTCATGTCAGGTAATAGAGAGGTTAATTCTCTGAAACTGCTCATGTATTATTATTATAAACTATATTACTAAATCTGAAATCAACATGGTTTCCAAGGATTCCTATTAATTTATATAATATGAAATGTATTTTATGTGAATGTGACGGTGTGTGTATATGTAAATTAGTGTGTATGTGAGATACATATATATGTGTGTGTGTGTGTGTGTAATCTCATCCACGCCATACTTTGTCCTTGAATGGCAGAAATAAAATGTGCCAACACTAATCTCCAGTGTTTTATCAACCTATTAGCATTACTTAGCATAACACAGTATGTTATGTTTCCTCCTATCACAAGTGAATGCTTTTAGCTCTTGAGGGCTGAAGCTGGAGGTCATCAAGACCTGTGCTGCTTTGGGAAAACCTGTTTACAAAGCAAAACCAGTGGAGTAGAAATAATTACTCTGGTATAGGTCAGCATGGTTTTACAGTACCTTGTACCCTGTACCCTTTCTGTAAATCATCCAATCACTGGGTATATTGTGAGAAATGTTCAATGCCTTTCAAGACAAATTTATCAACACACCCAGGGCCAGCCCTACAATGGAGCCGAGTGGGGCAATTGCCCCAGACGGCACTTTTGAAGGGGCGCCCCTCTCTCTCCTCTGTGAGCCCTCTAACTCGGTCTCGGTGCCGGCTTGTAATGCTGTGCGCCGGAAGTGACGTCAATTTCCGGCGCTCAGCATTACAAGCCGGCACCGTGGCAGAGCAGGGAGACTAGCCGCAGGAATGTTTAACGGTAAGTACAAAGGAGGGAGGGTAGATAATGGCGTCGGCAAAGTTTAAAATGAACCCCCCCCCCCGGCAGGGGGGGCGGCATTTTAAACTTTGCCCCAGGCAGCATTAAGTCTTGGGCCGGCCCTGAACACACCCCTTATAACACACAGAATCACAGGATAACACACATGGAAATATCAAGTGCTAATAGGACAACAAATCATATGCATGTTGTTGTAAAAGAGACCATTTATTATTATTATTATTTAATGTATTGTTTTATATAGCATCATCATACTCAACATCTATGTGTAATGGTTAAAGAGGACGTGAGTAGTAGTTAGTACCATAACAATTACTTACAATTTGACAAGAGGTAATAAGGGCCTGCTTAAATTAGGTTAAGATCTAGAGATTCTTTTACAGTATGATTAGATAGACAGAGATGTATAGTATGTGAGCAGGGATTTCATATTATTAAGTATTCACAATCTTAGGTGTGAAGTCTGTAATTTATTACATATTTCTACTACGTTCAGCGGTGACTCAGAATGGTGGAATGTTCTATGCATTAAATCGTAATAAAACCCTTCAGTGGGAGAGGGCTCCAGAACACCTGATATCCACATCTTTTTTAGTATGACAATTTACCGAAAATTTGATAAAGTGGCTCTACAGAATAAAATAGGAGTTCATTTTTCACCTAGCTTTAGTTTTCATTTATTTTAGATATGCGATTTTATGCATCATAATGGTGTGTTTTATGTTTTTATTGTATTTTGATCCCATTTGGCCTGAATGAAGCTGTTGCTTATTAATGTGAGCAGATTGTATGAGACTTGGCCCCTGCTTCTCCCTGTGATCCTCACCCAGAGAAACGCAATTCACACAAGGATCACACTGGGATCAGTGAAGTTATTTTGGAATCTAAGAATAATTCTGGAATGCTGTGAAGGGAAAAAAAGGATTTGTGTTCATTGATACTTAGAAGGTGTTTTATAAAGTGTGATAATATGCAAATATTGAACAAAACATTTTCAGCACACAAGTGTTTTATTGAAAATATTTGTTACTTTCTGGCTAAGGACGTCTCATTAATGTTTATTAATTTATTTTCTCTATGAATGTCTGTGAAATCAATGTAGTTTATTCAGTAATAACTAATTTTTTTTCTTGTAATTGGGTGGAACATGTTTTAACTGCAGACACGGTGATTCCCTTAAAGAAAAAAACCCTCATTTACATTATTATTCATTCTGATTTACAAACTTTGAAGGCAAAGTGTTGCTACATCACAGTTGACTCAATAGATATTAGACTTGTGTATGGCAAGCAAAATAGGACAAAATTCAGGGGAGTGTTTTCAAATAGGGAGTTCCCTGCCACCTTCTGGACTCACCTTTCACTTACATCAGCAGCAGGGTCTCAAGGTTTAGGAGGAGATTTAGACCTCTATTTTGCATTATAGGACCACCATCGCCAGCAATAGCTGCACTACAACAATGCATAGAAACATCAGTTCACGTGGTATGGTACTGAATTTCTCCAAAAATTTGAACATTTTGATAAATTGATCCCTCAGAGTAAGGAAGGTGATAAAGCAAGAGCAGCAGACAGAGAGTCATCAGCTACATGTTACAGTACTCAGGGTTGGTACAAAGATTTTTGTCACCTAATCAAAAACTTATTTTGTCACCCCCTTGGTTTCACAGCTTGTATACCGCCTTTGGGGATGGAGCATCATACACACGACCCTCCTGTGTTGACGGCACTTACATTACAAGCATAGATCACAGGTTGGACACCCCAAAGGCCAACCCTACATACATAGGACTTGCCCAGCACCATGATTACATCCACAGAACTGTTCAGCACCCATAGGACTGGCTCAGCACCCAGATTGCACACATAGGACTCGCACTAGCACTGAGATCTCCTCCCATCTCTCTTTATCGCTCCCCTTTTTTTATCTCCCCTCATTATTCTTTTTTTATCTCTTCTTTCTATCTCTTCTTTTTCTCTTCTTCTATCCCCTTTTTCTTTATCTCTAAATCTTTCTTTATCTCTCTACAGGGGCGTACTTAGAGTATTTGGTACCCGGGGCGGATCCTGTAAGTGGCACCCCCCCCCCAAATGTAAAGACATCTACAAAATGATGTTGGCAAGAATTATTTATTGCACCAATTTGTAAACTGTATGTCAACTGTAAACAACAAGAAATCTGAAAAAATAAATTAATAACTTATAAGTAAAATAAACACGTATAAATAACATTTACTGAACATATAATAGTGCTTTCTTTAATAACCCTCCAAAAAAAAAACAGCGTCCACATTGCCCACATTGAACCTGACCAGCACCCAAATTACACACACATAGGATGTGCCATCTTTGCCCCCAGACAGCCCAGCATGAGTCAGCATTGTTCCCAAACAGCCGAGTGTACGCCATCTTTGTCCCATAAACACCCTGCCTGTGCGATTTTTGTCCCATAAACACCCTGCTTATACCATCTTTGCCTTTTTGAAAAATCAACTATACACCTATGATTAACACAAACACTTTTACAGTCACTCAATAATTCACTTTCATTCACACAATAATTTATTCTTTCACACAAATTATTTACACATATTCATTGATGCATTCTCACAAATTCATTAATTCTCTCACTCATTCACACAATTCATCCACACATTAATCCATTAATTTATGCTCTCTCATTCTGACTCTTTATTTCAATATTCTTGCTACCCTCCTTTCTCCCTATCTACCCATTCTCACCCCCTTCTGCCCTATCTACCCCTTCTCACTCCCTTCTCCATATCTACACCCTATCCCCCCGTCTCACTCCCTTCTCCCTAGTTACCCCCTCCTAACTATCTACCCTCTCCCCCCTTTGAAGTTCACTTACCTTTCAGGAGTCCTGCGGTGGGGGTGCAAGGCCTCTGTCTCCCAGCTCTGCCACTGTATGGAACAGTATAGAGTGATGGGAGTTATGATGTACTTTAGAGCATAACTATATAATGAAAAAGACATTGAAAATGGTACAGCATAACACCCATCACTCTCACACGTTTACCAATCCACACTTACCAATCCACACTTACCATTCCACAGATTCCACACATACCAATCCACACATACCAATCCACAGATTCCACACATACCAATCCACTCTCACTGTCACTCTCACTGAATGATTTCCTACCTTTCCTCTTTTCTTCTTACAGCAGTCAGCTCCTTTTCTTCCTCTTCGCTCCTCTTCTTCTGTCTTCTTCCGGTTCAGAGGGCACGGACAGCGGTGGGCGCGGCTTCCGTGTTGTGCGCCGGGATCTGACAACAAACCCCGGCGCACAGCAGCAGTTGCCGCGCGGATCGCGAGGGAGCGGTATCAGAGGTCTTTAACAGACCTCCGGCTCCCTTGAGTGATTTTAAGCCGGTTCCACCGGCTTAAAATCACTCAAGGGAGCCGGAGGTCTGTTAAAGACCTCCGATACCGCTCCCTTGCGAGCCCTCTCCTCCAGCGGCGGACATTACTGTCCGTTTCTGGAGGGGTGCCGGGTGCCGGCAAGTTGGCACCCCCCTGATGAGCGGACCGCCCCCCCCCGCCCCCCGCTAGGTACGCTACTGTCTCTCTACCTCTTTCTCTTTGCCTCACCCTTTTTCCCTATATCTTACCTTTCATTTTATCTCTACTCTTTCTGTTTAACTCTTCTGCTAATTCTCTTTATTGCCCCTCCTGTTTCCCTCTCTTTTTTACCTACCCTACTTTCCCTTTTATCTCTCCCCATTTCCTTTGATCCCCTTTTCTCATTAGTTCTCCTCTTTTTCTTTATCTCTCCTCACATCTCTCTTCTTTCACTTTATCTCGCCCCTTTGTCTACCTCTCTCCTCCTTCTCAGTATGTCTCCACTTATTCATTATCTCTCCCTTTTCTGGTTTTCTCTGCAGCCTTTTCCTATTCTCATTATCTTCCTTTCTTCCCATCTCTCCCCTTTCTTTCTCCTCATTATCTCTCCCTGATATCTTTCTCTTTATCGCTCCATTTTCTTACTATCTCTCCCCTTTCTTGCTACATATTCTCCCCATCACTCACAGGGTATCGCTTGTCTTCACTTTTGAACCAGGGGCGGATCCAGCTCCTGACCTCAGGAGGGACACTCATACTAGCACGCATCCAGACACTTGCACAGGCACTCACAGAGGCACTCACACCAACACAATTAGGCACTCATTACTAACATACACACATTGTCCAAAACTAAAAGCCTTTTTCTGGTAGTATAACTGTGCAACTTAAACCCAACTCAAAAATAGTATTTCAAGAACTAAAACACACTGCAGGCATGCACAGTCCCCTGTCCTGCCCAATTTGTCATCAATATTTTCTGATTTATTATGTGTGGTGTCTAAAAGTATGACGTTGTTGGTAGCGTAGGCATACAACTAAAACACAACTCAGGAACAGTATTTCAAGAACCGAGAAAATGTGCAATTGCGCATGCACAGCACTCTGCCCCTTCTAATTTGTAACCAATATTTTATTATTTTGATCAATATTTTATTATTTTTGTTGTTCAAAATTAAGAGGTTTTGCAGGAAAAGTATTTCAAGAACTGGAAACAAACTGCATGCACACAGAGTCCAATGCCTAATTTTAAATATAATTTATAAATTATTATTTCGTGGTTCCAAAACTAAAAAGGTTTTGATGGTAGTATAAGTATATTACTAAGAATATTTAAAGCGTTCACTCCAAATGTATTTTTAGATTAAAAAAAAAAGGGCTTAAAAAAATGTATTACATATTTCTATGTAATAAAATGAAATATTATGACTTTTATAACTCGATGGATGCATGTCTTTTTTCAGCCTATGTAAGTATGTAACTAATATGATATATTATAGATAAGGAAAAAATCTTCTACTCCAGACCCAATAAACCAATAAAATAAACTCGAGCTGTACAGCTTCTCCAATCCACCCCACACCAGTAAAAAAAATTTGCACTACGATACTTGACACTTTCAATATAGTAGAGAGATCAATGTCATTCTCCACTGAATATTGGTGCATACAGTTCTGGGTCAATGCCTATTGAATGTTGGAATATATCTATTTGAGTTTAATCCTTATCTTCATAGCTCTTTGCAAAAACATATCTTGTGTCTATTTTTACACATGCATGGAGGGAGGTAATTGCCCCTCACGCAGTCCTAAATTCTTCAAACCGGGCCAGTCCAACTTGGACTGGTCTACTCACTGAGACAGGGGTGCAGTGGTATCATGTAATCTGACATAATTTGACCCAGTGTTAATAGCGTGCGAGCAGCTAAAAGGAAGAGCTCCAGGGAAGGTAAGGAGGTGATAAAGTGATGGAATGAGAACATTTGAGTGTAAGTATGTTTTAGAATGAGTATGTTAGTGTGAATGTGTGTGTAGAATTTGTGTGCGTATGTGTGAGAATCAGTGTGTATGTATAAGTGTGTGTAAGCATGAGGGTGTGCGTTAATACACATCTTAGTTACTGGAAGCGGGGGCAAGGAGCGGGGGGCCTCTCAGCTGCCCCTTGGGCTAGAAGGTGTCAGCCCTTTCCTGTATCTATATATAGCTCAATGTAATAGCAATTTTATCACTCAACTTTACTGACTGATATTAAGTAGACTTTGTTCTAGCTTGTAAGGCCAACTAAGCCAGAGAAACCAGAAATGTATTAGGCAGATCTAGTAAGGTAGGTCCTAAACAGATTTTTAATACACAGATTCAAAAGAGAACTAATGAGACATAGTGAATTCAGATTTTATCAAGTTATAACATAGATAGATTCATTTATTAAGTGACTTGAGCTATCAGTCCTCTGTAGCTGTGTTTCGCATTGACACCAGAACCAGACTTTACCTTTGAGAACAGAAGTCAGAAGAGGTATGTAATCAGCACCATGGACAGTGGACCTTAATGCTACTAGGATTTTAAGAGTGGTAATCCCTTTTGCATTTTAATTTGCATTACATTTAAATTTTGGGAAAATAAGTATATTCTTGGTGAAGATGTGTCTTTTGGAGACATTATCATCTGTTCTAGTTACTATATTGATGACCTGATTTGTATTTGGGCAGAAAGTAGTTATAATGTTTCAGATTTTTTGAGCCATGTTAATGACAGCAATTTGAATTTGAAGTTTACTTCCTTATGTCAGGATAGCACAACTATTTTTTTTTATTTGGTATTATATGTTGACCACATCACTAGACAGATTTCACCAAGACTTTTTGCAAGGACATTTCAGGTAACACACTTTTACATTTACAAGATTGTAGCCTTGCACGGTCGAGAATACGCCAATGGCCTTAAATGGCTGCCGTGGACCACTTTTGTAGCCTCTGATCGGATGTTATATCTGCTGTCACAGACTCGCTAGCACCTCCACTTCTTGGGGACATACATATATCATCAAATCGCCCTCTGAGCCTTTTTTCATTTTCATACCATCCATCACATATCTTCTACTTGCAATACATCTATGACACACACGCAGAGCATTGCTTTTTATGTTGTATTTAATTTTATTTTCCTTTATGTTACCTTATTTTTCCACTCTGTTAATGAATCTCCAATTTCCGTACCGGGATACTCCTCTCGGTTTGACAGGCACTGCTGCTTATTTTCATACGCTGCTTCCTCACGCCGTGACATATGTGTTTCTCAAATGTATTTTCTTTTTCTTACAAGGTACGTATTCTTAGCGTCTTCTCCATGTTGACTCTGGACTGCCATCTTACCATCTTATGCGATTCTATCTGCTGTCATTGTGTTACGCATAATTTGTTTGAGAACGCATTTCTATGTTTCAATGACGTATGTTTCTATACACATATTGTAAGTGTATGCTAATGTCTGTTCTGAATATACTTTGTCATGACTCGTCAATAAAAGGAGATTTGACTAAGATTGTAGCCTTGAGAGCAGGGCTCTCTCCACCTAATATATCGGTTTGTCTTAGTCTGTCAATTCTCGTCTTGTCATACCCCTTGAATATATGGATTGTATTAAGCTCTGCGTAAACTGTTGGCGCTATATAAATAAAAGATAATAATAATCATAATCCACATAGTTGTCATCCTACTCCCACAATCAAGAGTATACCTAATGGACAGTTTACTAGATGAAAAAGAAATTGTTCCCCCAAATTGGATTTTGAGGAACAGGCCTTAGACCTATGTCAACGCTGTAAAAAAAAAGAAGGCACTCTGAGGAGGTTATTGCATGTGGATTCCATACAATTAAACATAAACATAGGGAACAACTTCTCTCTTCTAGGCCCAGGTTTTTAAATAGTTAGGTCTCAGAACCACGCTTCAGAAGATTCTGATGTTCTGTTCAATAAAACCCATAGCCGTGAGTTAGGGACAGTTACAAATATTTTTAAAGTCTTGCATACAAACCCCAAGCTAATACAAGTGATGTCCAAAGGGGTTACATCTGTTTCCCACAGAGCCAAGACCATGGGCAATATTCTTTCTCCAAGTATGGTAAAAGACAATACACATGTTAAAAAATCTTGGTGACAATGTAATGGCACTTATCGGTGTAGGCATAATGTAAGTGCTGCCAATTTGTCAGAACAAACAAGTATTTTAACTTCTTCCCTCAGAAAAAATACAGATACTAAAAATTTATTTTAACTGTTCATCTAAGTATGCTATTTATTTGATTGAGTGCATGAAGTGCAGAGCTTACTACCAAAGAACTAAAGGATAGAATTAGAGAACATCTGGGTGACATTTTACATAAATAAAATACTGCAGTGGCTCAACATTTTAATGGCCGTGTAGGAGGGAATGCTTCCTTTTTTTGTTTTCAAGGCATTGACATCATTAAGCCTACAGTTAGAGGAGGAGATCGGTTTCGGAGACTGTGTCAAAAGGAGGCCTTCTGGATATTTAATATGTGTACACAATGGCCAGAGGTCTTAAATATACAATTTGATGTCTCATATTTTTTTCTAATTTTAGTTATAAGATCTTTTGCATATAGAAGTGGATTATGTAGATTATTCCAGTGATCTAGTGGCCTTTGGTCACTCACTAGACAGCACTATAGTAGTACCGGTAATTTAATTATTATTTTTATTTATTTATTATATTATTGTATCTAGAATCATAATCCACGAGATATATGTATATATTTTTTTATTTTCTCCATATGGTGATATATATTTATTACAGCTAGAGAGTATATATATATATATATATATATATATATATATATATATATAATTTTATATTTAGTTGCATACGTTTTTTGAATATGCTTTTACATCTTCATTTCATATGTTTTATTTATCTCATTATGTATTGTGTATTATGTTTTATGGT
This sequence comes from Sceloporus occidentalis, assembly GCA_023333645.1. Lineage (NCBI taxonomy): Eukaryota > Metazoa > Chordata > Lepidosauria > Squamata > Phrynosomatidae > Sceloporus > Sceloporus occidentalis. The sequence continues at coordinate 525,001 of JALMGF010000180.1, forward strand.
ATTTTTTGCTCATTTATATTTCTTTTATATTTGTGGGGGTTAACACAGCTGTAGAGTTATTTTGTTGTACCTTACATTTTCAATCTAGGTAAAGATTTTTCACTAGTTTTTATCCTAATAATTATTTATTTTACATATAAATGTATGAAATTACTATTAAATTATTTTTATTACTATTTCATATTTTTTTTACTATTTCAATTTTTAGATCTGCTGGGTTAATCAGTATTTAGTCATCTGGTAGTTTTCTATATAGATTACTTTAGCTTTTGCAGCGTTTTCTTTATATATTATTTATTCACTTCAATTATTGTCATTCTACTACCTAGTTTACATTTACATTCTTTCACACGGACACTCTACAACTGTATAACTCCTCCCTAATTATGTACACACCTATTAATTATTTAATTGTAAGTGTATTTAAATGTTGGTTTTGGATCAGAAAATTAAGCTTATGATTAAGCGCCTAGTGCGAAACGCGTTAAACGTGTCTGGCTCTGTGCCTTTTTTGATTATGTACGTGGAATAAAGAAGAGTTTCATTACCCTAGTAGCGTTTATGGTATTTATTTGTTAGGAGCCGTGTCGATTTCTGCTTACTCTTGCTGTTTGTACATATCCTTTTTAAATTACCCTAATTTAGCCATAAACTAGGCAAAAATGCCACAGTCCTAATTTCAGTGTTTATAGATGATTTTGCTAAAATTTAGTTGCCTAATTTCAAAAAGGTAATGGTTTGTGGGCTTATATCATCCTTGTGTTGTCTTTCAAGGATGAGCATTGCAATATAAGACATACTGAATATGTTTAGTATAATATATAAAATACATATACTCTGACTTTCAAAGAACACAGAGAAATGTATCTGCAAGCCCTTTTTTTATACATAGTTCTTAGTGGTTTATTCTAAAAAAAAAAAAAGTGGAAATGGAAATCACGGTTAAAGACGTAAACAACAAAATTTTGTTTTACATATATTGTCATTAACAAAATAGGGCACTTAACTTTCCTATCTCTTTTGCTGATGTGAAGGATCTCGAAATGCAACTGATTTCTGCTTCCTGATCACTAAAGGGCTTTAAAAAAGGTCTTCTGAAAACAATGGTATCCAGACACCTTAATCCTCTCTTTAGTTTCATTTTGTCAGGCTTTCAGTTGGCTGAAGTGAGAATTGAAATTACCAGTAATGTTTTCTTATATGTACATTTTTACTAGTGCCCGAAAAGTAGAAAACGTAAGAAGTTCTTCTGACGTTATTTATGATCCATTGTCCCTCTCATGCTGAGATTACAATATTTCCCTGCTAAAGCAAAACATTTATTTACAGCCACCAGGTTTCAAATGCATAACAGCGTACTTTTAGCTGCACCTTTACAATACATCTGGTGCCCTTTTGGTACTTTGAAACAATTGCAACTTACGTCAACGTTTTATTCATAGTTACCTCCAGGGACTTTTAAGCAGCCAAAGAATTTACATTAATCTTCATTCCATATAGGCTAGATGTGCATGAAAACATGAGTATAAATCAATCTGAGTTTATATAGGGCATTAACAGGGTAAATCCAGCTTCTATGCACTTCAGGGGGCCACAAAAGGAAAAGAGATTAGGTGTCAGTGATGTGAGCTATGCTCTCGCCTGAGGCAATCCTCTGAAGGAGTTGGCATCTTGCGCATTACGTAATGAAGGGGTGCGCCATCAGCATTCCCACTCACCTTAAGGCGCCTTCTCATGCATCTGACAGCTCAGCCTCTGTCTGCTAAGTGTGTGCCCGCTACGTGTACACCTCTAAAGGAGAAAGCCTCCGCATAGCATGTGACTTGGCCAATTAGGACATTCTCCATAAAATCCGACCTGCCCCTTACTCCTTGCTCAGTTGTAGGGATACCTTGTAACAGAGTGTTGTCTAGTGCTTATTCTGATTGATCATCTGGATTTTTACTTATCCGTTATTCACAAACCTTGCTACCTACCTCGACCTGTTGCCTGTCTGACTACGATAGAATATCTGAATGTGGGGTGAACTTCGGTTGTCCTTATAGTTGGAGGAAGGGCGTTCCTAGTAGGTGAACAGTCTCCTAGTTTTTCCTTATGTCTCTCTTGTTTTAAGGGCAGTTGAGAAGGAGCAAAGGGCATAGGGTGAATATCTCCTGTAAGTATAACGAACCACTGTTATACAGTACATATTCTGAGGAATTCAGAAGTTGTCCATGAGGTGATAGGTTTTGGCATTTTGTTCATCGTGGGAATGGTGTTCAGGGGACAGAAGAGTTTATGTACATGCTTCCATCTCCATAAGTAAACCCAAGTTTTCCGCATCAATTTCTCATAAAATGTGATCTAATCTACATCTAAGTACAAACACAATGTGTTAAAATCAATAACACACAAACAGTGATAATCTTTCATGTCTTCATTGAACACACCCATTAAACATTCACAGTGCTGGTAAAAAAAAAAGTAAGTGAACCCTTGGATTTAATAACTGGTCAAACCTCCTTTAGTTCTCTTATCGTGGGTGGTCTAGGTGCTCCCTGCCTGAACTTGATGGACGCATGTCTTTTTTCAGCCTATATAACTATGTAACTATGTGGTTTGGCACAGCTCCTTAGGCCTTAAAGGTGCCTGCTTTTTATTTTAGTTTTTGTACCTTTTGGTATGTTTATAGACACTGAGTCTGATGTATTGTATTATTGATCTATTTCTAGCTATTCGCAAGATGTCAGGCTTTAATGAACTTCCTCCTGATCCCTTACCTGAATAAAAAGGATTTCAGAATTTCAGAGTTTTTGTCATGGCTAAAATCAATCTGCAACAAATATTTACAGTGATTCACCAGTATGTTCATCTTTCGCAATTTACTATATGTTAAAAACATAAAGAGTTGTCTGATTCTTCTTCAGATCAGGGTTCCTAAGATGTATGTTTTAAATTTGCAGAGGATAGGTCATCTTTTGATGAGGGAAAAGTTACAGAAGATTTTGCCATATTTGCTATGGAGGAGACTTCCCAGTGCTCTTCAAATAAAATATTTGGGAAGTTCAAGGGGTCATCTAGGTCATCTGGCCTCTACAATTCAATTGGTTCTTTGGGCAAAAGCATGCATGAGACCTTTACAGATGATGATCTTGAGGTTTGGGGACATAAATCAGTATTCCTTAGATCCATTTATCCAGGTTGCAGTTTCCTAAAAGTTCACCTAGCCTGATAAGGGATCATTTATGGAATGATATTTTGTTTTATAGAAGAGAGATCCCGTCCCGTTTATTATGGCATGGCTAATGAACGGGACATCCTTATGCACTAGGGGTTTCTAAGGACTTGGTTGAGATTCTACTTCGTTCTAGAAAGTCCTTTATTTCTGTCATCTATAATAGAGTTTGGCGAGCATTTTGTAGAAGGTGCTCTAACTCTGCTGTTTCTTTTCTACATGCTTCAGTTCCTCATATTTTGGAGTTTTGCAAGATGGTCTCATACCAGTTACCATCAAGGTGCAATTTTCTGCTATCAGTTACATTTCTTTGTGTGATTTGGCACAAAAACTTATAGTTAAGTGTTTTGTCACGGCTATTGGTAATCTCTCTCCCAAATTTCATAGCCCTTTACCTCCTTGGGACCAGAATCTGGTGTTAGAAAAGTTATGTGGTCCTCCCTTTGAACCTCTCAAAGATTGCTCTCTCAAGCTGATTACCCAGAAGGTCTCCATTCTGATTGCACTGACCTAAGTGAGTGGGAGAACGTCAGGCTTTGTGGTACAAAGCTCAGTATATTATGTTTCACCAAGACAAAATTGTTCTGACAACTTTACTGGATTTGAGACCCAAGGTTGCTTCTTCTGTCAATATCCAACAGGATTGTTCTTCCCACCTTCTGCCCGAATCCTGTTTCTCCCTTAGCAGTAAAATTTCATTCCTCAGACCTGAGACGTTGTCTTTTGATTGATTTAGGCAAATCTGCCAGTTCTGTAGATCGGATAACCTTTTCATCTTTTTTATGGACCCTCAAAGGCTTCAAAGGATTAAGGATATGATTAAACTGTCATGTTTTGTAGAGTGTTCCTCCTTTATTTTCAATTACTGCTCATTCCACAAGAGCCATGGCAACATCGTTGGCTGAAAAGGCATTGGACTCTCCAGATCAGATCTGCAAGGATGCAACTTGGTCATCTCTCCATACTTTCTCTAAACATTACAAGTTCAACATCCTGGTCTTACAGGCAGTGGTTAAGCACTCTAACCATCCCTAATTTCCCTGACTCCAACAGGGAGCCAATGCAGCACTTGATTCCATCACTTAATAAAATATCTTTTGATTTGTTTGTGTATTTTTACTTTTTGGGGATCTGTGTGTGTGGTGTGGCTTTATAGCCTGTAGGAGGGGGGAGGAGCCTGTATTAACCATTTTTATTTCAGATCCCATCGTGCCCAAAGGTTTAGGGATAAAACCTTAAGGTATGCTGCCGCTTGGAGTTGGCGAAATGAAATTTCCCAATGAGCAGGAACTTTTAAAAACGTATAAATTACTAACCATATATAATAAACTGCAAAACAATTTAAGCATATTTCTTAATGCATAAAGACCAGATATATTATCGTAAATATATTCTTAAAAATAAATATAGTACTAATAAGACAGTTCATTTTAAATATAATCTCTCTGAAATATTAGTAGCATATTATTATGACAGTTGTCATTGCTAAAGTCCACTAAATGACATGCTGTTGAGGGTAACTTTCTGGGAGCTGGTGGCATATTTTTGGCAGGTATGCTAAAAAATAAAATTTGATTCCAAAGAAAGGCTCTTCAATATGTATTGTTGTAGAGTTACACTGGGACACTTACTGGAATAACACTTTGGCTCCAACACACAGGGGCTGACTCAGTGTGGGTGGTTTGGTGCAACTCTGCAACGACCAGCAGCAAATATGGAAAGCCAAACAGAGTCTTAATTGTCAAGCAGCCAACCAGAGGCTGAGCTGCTACCTGACAACCAACCAACCAGAAACTGAGCTGCTACCTGATAACTAGCCAACCAGAGGCTGAGCTGCTAGCTGACAACATGGGCACTACTAGTCTAGGATAGGAGTTGTGAGTGACACTTCCTGCATCTATCATTCACTCTCCGTTTTACCCGCTGACGCCACATCTGGTGATGTTACGACGATATCCGCTTGTTGCTGAAGCAAAAGTTTATTCATCCGTGTACACTGCAGTCTGCAGATTGACACACTCACAGGGTTCATTCCTGGACACTGCATTGTCCGAATATGAAGGTGGAAGGGGCCCGGGACAGTGCCCCAAAATGCCGGACCGTCCCAGGTGATCCAAGACACATGGTCACCCTAACGTGTAGTGATATGTAGACCACGATAAAGAAGCATGATATGCAGACTGAATTAATGAGAGACAATCTTAGTAAAATGTCTGTCCCTATCCATCTTTGTTTAAAATAAGATGTTTGGAAACTACAGACATTTAAAAAGGTGCAAAACTAATCAGTGCGGAAGAAAAATGGCTGCATGGTGAGAAATCTCTCATATGTAACATACGGTTAAGGGTAGAGGTTAAAATAGTTTGGAAGCTGTCGAAGACTGTTCTGTTGGTTAGAGTTCTCAGAGGTGTCAATTCTAGTTTCGTTCAGCAATGTGGCATTCTTTAAAAAAATAACCATTTCCATTCACATTGTCTATTCTCAGACAAGCGCTTTTTAATAATTTCTCTTGTAAAGTTTTTTTTTTTTTTTAAACCGGCTACAGGTTTGCATTTGAACAAAACTGACAGACCTGCTTAAGATTCAATAGTTCTTTTTTCACATGGACCTATACATCGCATACTGCTAAATGCATCAGGCCAAGGCACATTTTATTGGCTGTATAATAAAATGTCTCCAGAATTGTCCAGACAACAGGTGTGGAATTTACACATGCCAAATGTGCTGTTGATTAGTGCCGACATGGTCCTGGTTGGTCTGAGTTTTTGCTCCAGTACGTGATTTGGATGCTGTTGCTGTACGGTACTAGGTGCAAGACGTTTTAATAAATCATAAAACAAAAGCAACTTAGCAAAAGTCTGAGACTGGGGCACATTCCTTCTGATCCTGGTGGTCCCAGACAGCTGAAATGAGTGAGTGACTTGTGTGATTAAGCATGAAACGTAGATTTCTTTAGTTAGAAACACTTATGTGTTAGAACATCATGTCTCAAAAATAACGTGGGGCTGGTGGTAGAAGCCACTGTGTACAAGCAAAAAAGCAACAAGGCATTCATTGTTAATGTAATAAAATTAGGTATAGTCCTGCACCAGGGGGAAAAAGGTGACGGGAAGAAGCAGGGTAATGAAACATAGAAAAAGAGAGGAAAAAAGCAGCTGAAAACACCAACAAAACAGTTCCCAATTCTCAGAGTGCAACCATATAAATGATGGGGATAGTGCTAATAGAGAGTACATTCAATATAGACAGAAAATTTAATATAAATAGTACATATAAACATATTCCAATGGAATACAATTGACAGGCAAAGCATAAAATAAGATAAAATGCTTGTTTGTCAATGGCGCAATGTACGGAAGACCTGACACACCGTAAAGCTTCTTCTCAGGTAGTGGTCTACAAACAAGTGTTAATAAGAAAAATAAGGGAGAAGGGAAATATTGATGCCTACTATGTAATATATTTTACAATAGACAAGCAGAAACTGTTTACGCCGAATATAAAAAAAAAACAGCTGGCTAAAAGTAAACAATTATGAGGCTAGATGGTTGATGGATAAAAGAGCTGAGATATTGGTATAAAAGGGGATCTGTGAAGAACTGCAGGAGCTCTTTTTAAGTGTTAAATAGGACTTTGGGACTTAGGTTTGTGTTTTTTGACCATTACCTCTAAAGAAGCCTTACTGATAAATGTATCCTGTCTTCCTCACATTGTGTCATTGATAAAAAAAAGCATTGTATTTTGTTTTGTGCTTTGTCTGTCAATTCTATTTCATTGGAATATGTTTTATATGTACCATTTATATTAAGTTTTATCTATATATCATTGAACATACCCAGTGTGTTCAGCCTACTTTCTATTAGTGCCATCATTTGTATTGATCCATTGAAAATTATTAACATGCAGGTGGAAATCTGCCCTCTTTATCAGATCGGGTCTTCTCAACTGTGATCCAGGTATTTATATTCACCCTTAGCGCCAGCTAAGCCATTATTAGCCGAAAAGTATGTCTTTTATCTAATATTTCAGATTTTACCAGGCTTTTCCCAACACTTGAAAACTGCCTCGAGTTGACTTCAGTGGAGCTGTTGAGTTCCTCGTGAATTCAGCTGCTCAGGCAGTTTATCATGGATTTGCCTTTGTGACAGCAGAGGCCAGGTGCTGAGGGACAGCACTCAGATTAGAAATTGGTTGCACCAGCTACTCAAAGCAGGTTGTTATTGCACCAAAATGACTTTGAAAAATGATGAGTGTGGCTGTTCTAGGGTTTGTCATGCTGCATTGGGTCATAGTGCTTAGTCATATTATTCCGATAAATCTCCATCTAAGGTTGTTGAGATTTACCTTTTGCACAAATGAGGCATTCCTTCCCCCCAAAAAGTCTGAACATTTTGGAGAAATTAGCAATTTCAAATTACACTGTGAATATAAATAAACCAAGTTTTAATATTAATTTTATGTAGTTAAACATATTGGTCCTATGATTAATTTACACAATCACAGAATAACTGTTCCTTGTCTGCTCTACACTTCTACTGTATCAAACTTGGATATGATTGTCTTCAGATTCTTAAGATCAGAAACTGTCCAAGTTTTTGAAGATGCCCAAGTATAAATTCCAATTCAGCAATCACACACACAAATACAGGGGAGGGCTACGGGGGCATTTACAGCTGAGTGGCACCCACCTAATAACACACACTAGCACACACACTTTAACCAATACACACTAGCAAGCATGTACACATTCACTCTAACACACACATACATACTCAATCACACCTTACACATCAGACCAATCCATATGTGGATACTGTGCACTCGCCTCCATGAGTGGGCCGTTTGAAGTTGGACCTTGCCCTGTTTGAAGAATTTTGGACCAGCCTTAGGGGGCAGTCAGTCCCTGTACAAATCCTTATTTGATGATCTTGGTTGTAAAAATATGACAGCAAATGATAACAAATTTGTCTATTTTTGTCTGTCAAGTCTTGTGTCAACATGTTTCTTTCATCCTGCAGATTATCACAAATTTCCTAATCATACTTGCCTCTTCCACTTTTGGAAGGCAATCACACACCTGACACTCCAAATTTAAAATATTATACTTGTTGAAATACTCCTCATATCAAAACCATAATTATTCAAATACTACTCTTAGGATAATGACTTTATGTTATGCCTTGATATATAGAAAATGACAGTAGATACCACATATATGAACTAACCTACTGGGGACAAAGTGAACTGGAAACAGTTTAATTAAAAAAATTTACAATACTTTTGTTTTCATAATTTGTCAAATGGTAGGTTATGAAAATAGCTTTCCCAATAAATAATTCAAATCAGTAATTCCTCCTTCCCTGTAAGTTCAGACACACAACATTGGTTTCTCGCTGTGATGATAGTAACTTATTTAACAAACTCCCCTGTTGTTGAGGTACGTGTTTTTAATCAAAATTTGGCTTTGGACATTAGAACAATCTTTGGATTGGAATTTTAAATGGGTCTGTAAATGTTTCCAAATGGGAATATGCTAATTAATGTCATTTACAGATGTAAAAAATAATATAGACCTGGAAAAGAAACTTTATGTGCATACCATGAGCAAGGAATATTAACTTCCCTGTCTCTAGCTATAACTGGTTATTCCTCCATATTAAGGTATCTCTCCCATGTAGTTAAGATTCTTTTTGTTGGGTGGTTTTATTAACTGGTTTAGGCAGTCTTTGTCAGGGAAGGCGAGGAGATCTCCAGGACAGTAGTTTTATTAGATAATTCTAGCTCTGCCACAGCCTGCCACCGATCTGAGCCTCCACAAGATTCTATGTTGTAAAGAAAACCGAGCATTACTAAAGGATCAAACATTTCAATGATTTTAACTTTTTATTAAAATGTATTGTTGTTATGTAGCAGGTCCACACTGCCCATCGGTCCCACGTACCACAAGCACTACTCCTGTGGCTGATCTAATGCTATAGTATGTGGTCGCCCTCTGCATACATGAGAAATTTGGGTGCATTTAGGGTGACAGGTCAATAGCTGAGTGTTACATACAAAACAAGTGGACTAATTAATCATAAAATGTAGTAACTTGCTTTCCACCGAGGACTGCAATACATAGCAGACATATTTAGCGGTGAAACCACGAGTTATATTTTGTTTTTGTTTTGGATTTTTGCCTCCTAGGAGATGCCGGATATGCCTGTTGGCCATGACATCTAAGTTCTGTCTCAAACTGTAGGTCAATGGTAGAACATTCCTCTAATGAATCCCAAGCACGCAAACGCTCTGTAATACAGGGAACATTTGCATTGTTAAAATAATTGATTCAGATGTCTAGATAAGTCAGGCATCATACTACACTACAGCCCCTAGACTTTGCTGAGACTGTGATTGTTGCATTTTACACAACCTTGCCATACAGTACAACATCGCTGGAGGCAAAGCTCCAAAAACACAAGAGGAGGGGGATTTCATGTGGGAACACCTGTTGTTGATAACGAGCAAACTCTTGTGTAAGTCAGCAAAAAACGCTGAATATGTTTTCCTAATTTTGCTTAATACATTTTTTTTAAAAAGTTATAAGGTTGATTTTTCCAAATTTCACATTCCCTACCAAGACTTTTTATGTGACCTTTTTGAAGTTTTTTTTGTAATTAAGAAAGACATTTAGAAGACATTTTCACTAAAGAGTTAATTTATAATCACTTTTTATGCTTTTTTTGTATCCCATGCAGCCATGGCCGCTTTTTATTAATATTCCTTACTGTTACAAGACCATGCGGTTAATAAACATATTTTCTGTCCACTGGTTTATGAGCTGTGTTAATCACACCATTAATGTTAAATTAAATTAAATGTTTTGAATTAGTCAATAAAATCTAAATTGAACCTAGCCACAAACAGTCATAGGAAAGTGAAATACAACTAGTTGATGTTCATCTAGCTACAATCTTTAACATTAAATAATGTATCATGTATTTAATTTGTAGCTGTGATTAATAGTACACAATCTACAGTACAATTGGCTTGAGAGTGATACATAAGGATGTTAGGATTACGGCTCAAAAGTGAAATACTATAATGGCGTTTGTCTAAATTCCATCCATGGATGATGTGAATATCTGACTACACTTATATGTTTTTAAATATGTACAGACATTCTAAATACCAAAAATAATAATTGTAACAATTGTAAAGTAATAAGAATGGGCTGAAATGTTGAGAACCACGGCTACTATAGTCTATATACCTAGTATTGCCCCTCATATTAGTTGAACAACTGATCGGTATCCAAATGGTTGGGGACTTCCAGATGATTGTTGGATTGACCATGTAAAAGTGAAAATGCCTCCTCCCATAGGCTGCAACCTTTAAGTGTCAATGGGGGAAAGTGGGCCCTTTGGGGGGGGTAGGTAGGATTTATTTTGCTTTAAAAAAATCCAACAAAAAAACAAGTACCAACGCCATCCTACTTAATTGGGAGGGAGAGGCACATGGTGGGGCCTATGCTTTTCCAAAGGTTTTTTTAACCACTGGATCACAGTGGGAAGAAGATGGAGGGCACAGACGGCACTAAGGCTTTGTAGACTATTTTTAGCTCTCTTCCCACCAGGCATAGCATGGGGTATGAGACTGGCCTAGAATGGGGTCTAAGCCTCTCATAGGGACCTTTATTATAAATAGACCCCTGAGCCCATAGAACAGGGATTCAGGGTGAGTGGGTATACTTGGGGTCTTTTCTTATTACCACCCACCCAAAATGGGGTGAGGTAAAAGAAGTATGGTCATAGGCCCATAATCGGTTAAAACTTTAATAATGTTTTGGAGCAGGAGGAAGAAAAGGAGTGTAGTAAGTGATGTCTGTAAAGAATTTGCCACTAATAATCACAAAAAGGCATTTCTTAATGTGATATGGCAGGAAGATGGCATCTCTAACAGAAAATAAAGCTTAAAAAAAACCAAACACTTCTTGGCATGAAAACATTTAATGGATTGGGCCTAATCGTTAAGTACAAGAAAGGGAATCTGTGTAATTAAGTGAATCATCATTTGCGTAATCAAGGGGTTAATTAAAAAAAATGTTTTCTTCTTCTAAATAGGTATTGCATATGTTGGCAACTTTCTTTTCTTTACAAATTCTTGGCCTGTAATCCAAAACACACCCCGTTTAGCCGGGTGTATTTCTCTAGAGCTCAACCACAATTATACTCCATTTCATTGACTGCAGGTTATACAGGTATCAATGTTCTGGCCTGTTGAAAGTTTCTTTGAAGTTTTCACTTGGATTCCATCATGCCACCTCTGAGACGGTTGGAATGTGTTCAAAACTAGTAGCTCCTGGCCTATTACACAAGCGTGCACTCCGAGCAGGAAGCACACTCATTCCTTTGGCTGTCAGATGGTCAGATTCACCTGATTGCAATTGTGACACTCCAAGGATGTTGAGAATGGACACACCTAGGTAAGCTTTGCTAATCAAGCTGTGTAGGGACTTCCTACATTCCATTTATCTACAATAATGACAATTTACAAACAAACATTGGCAGCTGGCTTAAAAAATGTAATCTTTTACTTAGTCTTAAGGATTCAAAGCCATGTTTTAAATTCCGTGGGTCAAAAGCATATGCAGTCTTTGTAGATGGCGAACGGAATGCATTGTTTGTACGTTTTTCAAATGGAAATGCAACTTTTAGTAAAATACTAAAAGTGATGATTTTTATTAAACATCTTACTAGTACATTTGCTGCAAATAATCTTATATAATACTTTAAAATATGGGTCCAAGGGATTACTGAAGAATAAGTGGAGACTTTTGAAAAATGTAGTATTCAAAGAAAAACATGCTTAATATACATATAAAGAAGTATAATAAGCTACAATGGGACTTCTAGGGGGAGAGCTAGCACTTTTTCGCTAATGGGCAAGTACAGACCCCTACCCCTCCATTACACACAGACCTTATCGGCTGGGTATCTCACTTCCCTCCTGCTCACACACAGAGCTACCACATTACTAGTGCAAGTTCATCAAGAATTCTGACCGGCCTAGAGAGGAGTCCTCCCTGCTTGGGCCAGATTGCTTCTCTTACTTAAATGGAAGTCAGACGTTCTTGGATTTGACACTTTGAGTGTAAGGCTCATCATCTGTTTCTTAGCAGGTATACAAATTAGGTAAATACGTCAGATGAACAACACATATTACACCGTGTCATGACTTATTCAACAAAATAGTTGATACAATTAGTAAAACTACACAAGATGTACTTTTAGTTTCAAAAATTGTGAACAGTGGCAAAGATCAAGAGAATATTAACACTGAAATCCCATTCTTTATTATTCCTCTTGATTTTACATTATGATTAACACCCACCCATGCATAACAGTAGTTATTCTGTTTGTGATTGGTTATATACACACCTGTTCCATAAAATGCTGGTGACAGATTCGGCATATTAAGAACAGGAACTCTTTGTAGCTGTTAACTGACAGATGCCAGTCTGTCCTGTAGGGAAACAATGCTAATAACGGAACCAAAAAAAACCATAGAGCCATACTTGAGATATTCTAATACAGATGCATCTGTACCCCAGTAAGTTTACATGTTTTCATTTTCTTGAGAACCATGTAAAACGTGGTCTTTGTTGCTGAGAAAACAGTACTAAAATTGTCATATATACACAATGCACTACATGCTGCTCATAGTTGCCCTGTGTATTTGGCTCCTATGCCCACTTTTGTAGTAATTGAGAACCCTGGTGCTGATGGCAGCTCCTCTTTGATGCTCCTCTTTGGTGAACTGATACATTTTAAAACCCTTACCAGAAATAATGCTTTAATCAAATAAAATGGACTCATCCATTACTTTTGACCAGAATTCTTAATCTGTTGTGTGGCACAAAAGGAACTGGTGGGTTGGTGATATAGAAACTAAAGCATATTTAGAAAGCTCAAATCTGGATGAAACAGGGCCATTAAGGGGATCACTAAATGGGGGGGGGGGAGTATTTCTTCACAAAACTGGAAGTTGTGCCATGTTCATTGTAATACCTAGGGCATGCTATTGTGTTCAGTTGACCTATGAAAGGAGGTAACCAACACCGAGTTGAGCTGATAATTATAGGACACAATGAGAGTTATGGAACCAGCCACACAGAACACAGGAGAGCATTTTCAAATTGGTTTAAAATGAGTTTCTGACAGATGTTCCCCACATTTTAGCTACTTTGTAGGCAACACTAAGGCTAGAAACACATCTTCAGAATGCACTTTTTTCACGCGTTGTGCTGAATTCGCTCATTGAGGAAGCGGACGCGAAGGAATTTTGTGAGAATCTAGCTGTCACTGCTACAGCACAATTCCGGTCCTCTCCACAGGAGCTTTAAAGTATTTTTCTATGTAAGATACTATTTTTTAACTCCTCATCTTCATCTGTTATACCAGCACACAGAAGCAGCTCCATTCCCCAGGTATTATACCTGTTTAAGTTGTGTCATTATACCAGAAATCCGGAATTTTTTTTTCAAGCGCTGAATATCACTCTCTCTCTTTTGAAGTAATGTAGATTAGGACCGACAAAAAAAACACTTATCTTCCTTTGTTCAAATAAATTCCCTTTATTTTCAGGCCTGGGGACTACCTTTGTTGCCAGTCATGTGATATCATGCGATATATACTCAGATGCTGAGCTGCTTCTTTACGGCAATGCCAAGTAGTCCTTTAAACTTTCATTAATCAGAGGGTCCAGCTGAGTGGATAAGACAGAACCATTCTATCCTTTAAGTTTCCCAACCAATTTTCTACATAGAAAGTAAGAGGAATAACGGTATTAAAAGGCTGCACTCAAACCTACCTTTTAATAATTGTGTGTTTGAAAACCACTGTTATAATTTTATTTCTAACATTTCAAGCAATTGACGATGAATGTAAACAGAGGGAGCTGTAAAAACAGATAAAATTAAATCCAAAAGGGCACGGATTATAAAAATCACTAATTTTAGGGCCTATTTTTAGCATAAATGCATGATAAATAAATCTAGCTAATTGCACTAAGATGAGTTTTGCATGTGTTTAGACTACCCAATTGCAGAGTTTATTTCCAGGAATTAAATATCATATACACATATATTTCACGATTTCTGTTTCAGATCATATATCTTTATTTTTATTTTTTTGTACAAATAAACTGTACCGATTTCCACCCTCCAAAACAGCATGTTAGACTGAATAGTGGCTCATTCATTCACCCACGCAATGAGCACTTTCACGGGATTAATATTTACACCGTATCATAGTCAAAACGTCTATATAAACGCTAATGGTTTAAAATGTTTATGTAATACATACAGTCTTCAGTACCGGTGTGAAGATATTGTATTTAAGCTTTTGACTAAATAAAGGGCACAGAGGAATTTAGTTTAGAGCTTGCCATTGGAAAACACCTGCTTGTGCCAGACGTTTCCGCAGGAAGCAGAAGAGTGGCATATCCACATATAATTTAATTGGTTCTCTGCTGCAAGTGCACCTGCTTCTTCACTACTCTGGAAAATCTGTTTGCACCTTGATACAATATCAAGCAATACAAAGCCATGCCACGTAAAAAACTAACATGAGTGCACTGAACACAGAAGGTTTGCAAATGAGTCATTATTAAAAGTGGGTATCAAATACAATTTTAATTATGAATTTGATTCCGGTAGAAAATGATTTTTTTTTTGCCATAGTATTATACAGATGACATTTTTACTTTTTCAATGTATACAAAGACAACATAAATCCAGAAACGTAAAAAAAAAAAAGTATATATAATTTTAAAAAAGCCAGTCCGTTGAGGAAAAAAAAAAATAAGGCTTAAGCTTGGATTTGAACATAACCAGGCCTATTTGTATATAGTTTAAAATCAGTTAAAGGTGTATTTTTTTCACTTCACAGGTATAGAAGCATAGAGTAACACATTTGTACA
This sequence comes from Sceloporus occidentalis, assembly GCA_023333645.1. Lineage (NCBI taxonomy): Eukaryota > Metazoa > Chordata > Lepidosauria > Squamata > Phrynosomatidae > Sceloporus > Sceloporus occidentalis. The sequence continues at coordinate 540,176 of JALMGF010000180.1, forward strand.
AGAATTTTTTTTATCATTTGTTAAATTTTTCCTCCATTAATATTTCTTACAGGTGCAATTTCTTTCAATATTAATGTATGTAAGGCTTTTAACCAGTGGGGTGTTGATATGAAATGATAAACACGGTGTGTAATTATTTATATAGCTATATTGCCAGCCTTAAATCTTTATAAAACATATTTTATGGGGAAAATGGGAACAGGATATGGTCTAGTGGTAGGAATATAAGTATAGGATTGAACAATGCAGCTGATCAGAAGTCTGCTATTACCAGACATGTCCTTCAGCAATTTCCTTGATGTATGAACCCTCTAAATCGCCTCTCTCTATATATATAAATTTATCAAAGGCTCAAACTTAAACTTCAAAAACATTTTAAATAGAAATGACAAGATGCGTTTGTAGTTTAAAGGTCATATTTATTAGGAGATTAAGAGTTGTATTATACTTGTTCTATAAATACAGCACAGCTGACTTTGTTCACAGTCAGACTTATGTATGGCCAATAACAATTCACTTTGTAGATACCCTTGTACGTTTGTTCCAAGAAAAGTTTGCCCCATAAGACTTGGATTTTGGTTTTGGAATCCTCTTCTCTTCAACTTCATAACTCCATCCTGTAAAATAAATAAGTGGGAGTTTAATCTAAGCTTCTCTTCTTTTGTTCATGCAATGAAACATCAGAAAATTATCTATTTGAGGACTGTGGTGCTGTGGCTCTAAATAGGCTACATATTGTGTCCACAATCACACACATTGTCTGTCTGGTGGAAAAGTTTTCATATATTGTAATACACACGTACTTCTAGATGAACAAACACTCGAGCATCACAAATAATGTCAAAAAAGTAGATGTTTTAATGCATAAAAGAACGGATCAACACTCAACCCAGCTCACTGCTGCCCGCCGGAAACAATCTAGTTTACCAGCGTAGGTTTTAATGGGCTCCATGGAAAGAAAAGTTATGCAAGTTTAATGGTCGTAGGATGCCAATGCAAACGTTTTCTTTCAAAAGTCAGACATCAGCACTCTCAACACAGAAAGCTCCAAAAAGAATTGCGAAATCACGTTTCAGACAGAGCTCAAGTAAAGCAAGCATTCCAAAGCTGAAGACGTTCGTGAAACAGGTTTTAGTCTGATAAGATTTATGAAATTAGAGGAGTAAGTCAATAATATCGTCTTGTAGCTGTGACAAGCTGCATAGCCAACAGCCAGAGGCGTTTTTGTTTTGTTTTCTTTGTACTGCCAGTAATGACAGATTTGGGATAATTGATTTCTAAATAAAAATTTTTTATTTTTTTCCCACCACAGGTGACATTGATACGGGGAAATGACCTGTTTATAATTTTTAAGTAATTTTGTGTTAACTATGTAATAGATGTTTTTAAATTTTAAATTATGAATTACTCTTTTCCTGTAGTTTTATAGTTTTACTTGTATCCTTTGGTTTGGTGAATGACATGGAAGGCAGCAGCCGTCATGAAACCAGTCACACGGCCACAGATTATGTGACTGGTTAAGCCACGGACCCTTTAAAAGAAAATACTCATCTACGTAAAAGAAATATTTTAAAACAACAGTTATGTCTACATGTTTTGATGTTACTTTTGTCTACATATTGAAGTGGCAGCATGCTCCCCATATCATATGGGGAACATCTTTTTCCGGGTTTCTGGGGATCATCTTTTCCGGGTTTCTGGGGAACATCTTTTTCCGGGTTTCTGGGGATCATCTTTCAGTTGGGGCAAAAATAATTCAAAGGGTTGGGAACGAAATTTGAGGCACTACTAAATCATCTACTGTCCTAGAGACCAAACATAAAATCACCTGGTGACCTACACCTACAGAGGTGCTGTGATTTCTGCTGAACTCAGAAAGTAGCCTATATATGAATAAAAGAAAGACAAGTGAGCAGTTTACGAAGACCACTTACCATTCTTTTCTGCAAAGGCAATGGCGTCTTCCTTAGAAGAAAACGACAGGAACATGTTTGACAAAGGATCGGCGCTTCAAAGAACATAAAAATAGAGAATTAGGAACAACTCACTGAAATTCTTTTAACTTCTAATTTATACATTAACACAGCTCTGCTTGTCTGCTGACAGTGCTGATGTTTATTAAGTCAATATTGTCACATAGTTAATCTTCCATAGCAAAGTTCTTGCACTCACTCTATTTCCATATGTACAGGCTTCAACTTCAAATTACACACAATCAACTGGAAGGCATTTGCCTGAAACACGCATGTCTATGTTAAGTAAATACAATCTCACGGCAGGCAAAAGCATTACTTTCTGCAAACAGAACAAAGTGAAGAGACACAGGCTCTTGAAGTCAGATGGACCCAAAAATCATTCAGTTTATCACAACAGCAGTAATTAGACTATATCGTTAAGAGACGGTGGAATTGTAAACCACCCAGCAAAAGTACAAGTCCCCTTCTAATCCATCAACCCGTCTGTCTCAAACTCATCCCAACAGTCCATATGTACAGATATGTAAATTAGTGAAAAACATTGCATCTCTAGTCAGTGTACAATGTACACCCATGTGAAAGGTATTTAGAATACCCATTTCATGCATTCAGTAGATGAGGACAATTCCAAACGATTTATCAGACACACAGTATATACACACAGACATATATAATACATATATCTATATATATATATATAAATAAAATGTGTATTCTGTGGGATATGGGATTGCGTATTTACAGTGAAGGGACTGTATAGATAACATGGTAATGTAACTTACGTGGACGCCCATCCCATCAAGGGATTTTCCCAACGCTCACGAGTGTCAAACTCCATCTTCCATTTCTTTGTGTTTTGCACACCAGACTGCATCGCATTCCGTGCAGGGACAAAAATGTGCACCTTCCTAGTTTTTATGTGCTCTTCTGGAACACCACTTATGGAAGTAATATCCTAAAAGAAAAATATTAGCATTATTTTACACTCCTAAATTAAGTATATTGTCCTGTTATTTTATCGGCCATAGGAATCCCCTCCCCCATCAGTTTAACCCCGGTGCCCTGAAAACTGTACTGAAGTCCTAATACACTACAACAACAAACTGGAAAAGGTCACACAATTGACCCTTCTATTTAGGAAGAGGAAACATCTAAAGAGTTAATATTTGTCAAGTTTTATCAACCTCAGGATTGGAGTTAAATAATTTTCCAGACCAGTGACCTGCTTCCGAGACAAATGGATTATTTGCCGCAAAGGTGAGGTTAATGGACATTATTAAATTCTTATCTGCTTTAGATTCTAATCAACAATCACTCAACACTCTCATAGATCAGTAAGACATCTGCCCCATGCATGTGTATATACAAAGGAAAATGATATAGTTGCATTGGTCCCAGGGAAGAGGATTCTTTATTTGTAGGCGATTCTGAAAGGTTTGGCGGCTGTACATTTTTGTTCTAAGGCATCAGCGGCGATTAAGAAACAAGGGCTTGGTTGGTAAGACAGTTAGGCGGTTGATGTACACTATAGGAGGAACATTCAATTCATTATCAAGAGATATGAGTTATCCTAGGTAGGAGGTGGAGAAGTTTGGAAATGCACCAAAAACTCACACCTCCCTAAAGACATGTACTGCTGAAGGGGTAAATTGTTTGGAACCACTCAATGGAGCCACTAGTGTCCATCCAGGTTTTTAACCATCTAGTGTGGCTTGAATGTCTTCAAAATAATTGTTACTGTGCCAAATAGAGAAGAACCTAATCTAACTTATTTTACAGCCATTGTACAACAATCTGCATATGTTATTCTTAGCTAAATACCTTAATAATAAAGCTGTCCCGTGGTTTTAATGTGTAATAAAATTGGTTTAGGTAGGCACCCAATGACTACACTCCTGTGCAGCTATGGCACCTTCCATGCCCCTTACCCCTATAATTCACACTGTGGAAGTGTATGCTTGTGCTCTGTAGACAAGTACGCCCCCTTGTGACATCAAAGTTACAGTACAATTGCATGTACAGATAGGGTAAACAAAATAATTCTATCATGAAACACGGAAAAAGGGAAATATGACTGAGCCCTGGCACCAACAAGCCCCACATATAGTATTCAAGGTCAAGAGTTAAATTAGAGATAGTAATATTATCTGACAAGGTTTTGTGCAACTGAACTAGTTACTTTGTCACATCTAGAGAAGAATGCTGTCCAGACACTACATGAAGAACAAGGAGTAATGCATCCAGTCCATTTAAAAAGCCCCCAAGTGGTTAGCCATAGTTAATGTTCTCTAAAGAGAAAGACTAATAAAAAGCAATTAAAAAGGCATTTTTGTGCATTGTATTAAAATGATGCAGCTGAATGTACACCAGCACATCGATGAACATTGCCTGACTTTGTAGCGTTCTGTAATTCAAGGTTCCACGCCGCCGTTGCACCTGTTCTCCCAAACGGTGGTCTTAAGTATTGCTATCCACTTTAGCCAGCAATCTGTTCTTAGTTAACAAGCGTCTTTGCTTTGTCAGCCCGCGGGGTGTCCTGTGTTAGATTTGTTCCATACAAAAGCACGCATGTCATCTGAAAATGCCCGTCTAGACAGCATAGCGAGGGACTTTGGCGGAAAGTGGGTCATAGCAGGCCATGGAATAGTTTCCTACATTGCAAGCATTCAGTTGCCGGCAAGCGGCATAAACTACTTTATCGGTAATTTATTTGCGAACTCCATTAACCCCTTCAGTGCTGGATCAAACACATTCTTGTACGTACAAGTGAGCTAAGACAGGCAGTTCAAATCGTAACTACATACACACACATATTATATATATTTGTGTGCTTGAGGTAAACATTTAGTGTGTATATTACTAAACAATATGTTGCTGAGGTTCTTAGCATAGACCATATGAAGCTATGCCCCTCAAACCCACCAAAGCACCTTTGAACTATTGATGCTGTCCAAGCTCCAAACACTTACTGCTGTGTGTTGCCACAGGATTGGATTAATGAGCAGCCTTTTTTGGGAGACACAAAGTCATTATCCATGTAGAGCCGAGTACTGTAAGAAGACCCAGCTCTTAGACGGCAGATGCAAAGCACACTATGGTCAGCGGGAAAAGGTGTTATAAAAAATAAATAACATTTTTAAAAAAAGTGAAAAATCAACACTTTGCCCTTCTTTTATTATTTTATATTAAGACGTCTTCACAAAATACTTTGATTATTTCTGAAATATTCATTCTGGATAGACAAGTTTCCAGATCAAATATCGTAAAAATAAAAACCCCCCATTACGTTGTGAAGGCATTTATCTTAATGCACCTGGAGCGTACGTCTGTTTTAAAACAAGAGCAGCTTGATCAGCTGGAGCTATTGTAAAACCTTACCAAGATTATAGTAACAGTTACATGGAATAAATGATTTCATGCCTATTAAAATAACTTAACTCCCTGCTAGGCCATTAATTAACAGGGCATTTTCAGATTTGCGTGTGAATGTTTAATGGAAAAAGGAAACGCAATAAAGAAAAACTACGATTTGGACAAATTGGTCTAATAGCTCAAAAGTTAAATTCCGTCCTAAAATGTGAAGGGAAAATCTTGGAGTGTACTCATAGTGTAAATATATACCGTGTTTTTCTTATGGAGCCAAATTAATTGTATTTTTTTTTTTTTTATTAAAGGCGTATTCACGTTGGTAGCAAAGGCTACAGCTGTTTTATATGCACTTTTCCCCTAATAAAATATCTGTGTAATGAAATTTTGACATGCCTGATATTGTTAATAGTCAGTCAACTTCTCCAGGGTGTAGGGTTCCACTCACAGAAAGTCTTCAGCGAGATGAATGAACATGCAGGTATACAATAACAGCTGAGGATAGATGTCAGCCAGACTGTACAATTTGTTGGGTTTATAACAAGTGTTACATTAGATATTCAGTGAAAGAAGCATGAGACAGGGGGGCAAAAGACCTGGCAATGGAGGGGGTGGGTCATAGGTAGTGTACGAGAGTAGAAGTACAAATGTCGCATGGGCAAAGAGGAGTAGAAGTCCCGGAGAAAACAGAGGCACGGAGAAATACTTTCTTTTCTAGCGATCAAATCCGTTCAGAGTTTTATTAGTGATCAGAATTTACTGGTCATGCGGAGCACACAGATACACACACTGATATATATATATATATATATATATATATATATATATATATGTAAGGCTCTGGTATTTCCTGATGCCCTGGTACTGAAAGTATTAGAACTGACAAAAACATTTTATTCTTCTTTTTGCGCTGGCAGGAGTTAAACCTTGTTTTCTTTGTATCAACTTCATGATGGAGCAAGTTACACATAATGAAGCAAAAATAAATCACTATTCATCAAATTAGTATTCGCAAGATTACTGCACGACAAATATGCTGTTGGCTGTAGGGTGTGTGTGTGTGTGTGTGTGTGTACCCGCGTGTATCCTTTCAATGCCTTATGAACGGAGCACAAGCTAAAATGAATAACCGGAGTATGTTCAAATAAATTGCAGATCTTTGCTTGCACTCCACTCCACTCCACTCCACTCCACTCCACTCCACTCCACTCTCGAGTAAGTCTTTAGGGGAGGGAGGCCTGCGTCCCAGTAGGAGGACATCTTTGGCCATTTTACCCAAGACATGCGTATTAAAGCGCTGCCTTGTGTGTGATGTACAAAATGTAACATGATCCAATGTAGTGTTGGGTACCAGTGTCACCAAATGCATATGCTCAGGAATAATTGGCTGATGGGGTTACCCTTAGCTCAGGGGCCCTTTCTGTTCTAGTAATTTTAGCATCTTCACATGAAAGGGACCGACTGTTTTTCTATTTGTTTTTCTCATATGCCAAAAAGACCACTGGCAACACTGCACGCCCCCCCCAAAAATAAGACTACCTAGACTCATACGTGAATGTTTGTACACTATAAAGCTAAGCCTGCATATCATCAGATTCTCCACAAATTTATCTTCAAAGAACTGGACCTCTAAAGAGATCCGGCATTTATTCACCTTAAAACAGCACACACCGGGGACCCAGAGGAACCCACAACTGATCACCAAGTGTCAGGCACTTAATGTGAGTATATATTATCCCTATAGGTGTCAGGGACTTAATGTGAGTATATATTATACTCTCTCGAGGGATGTAGCCTCTGTCTCATTCATATGGGAAAGACAATTGGAGATGTGAGATGTGAAGCGGTCAATGAGCATGGAGATAAACTTCATGATCATGTTTAACCTGAGAAATGTCTGACGTTCTGGACAGTTATATAGAAAGACTATTAGCAGATTTATACTTGTTCGGCGGGTGAAGAAGGAAATTGAGCAATTTCCCACTTGAATGTAACACTAATACTTGAAGAGATTATCACAGCAGGGAAAAACATGCACTTAAAAGTTGTAGCAAACTATAAAATATATATATATAAAAAGAGAAAGCAGCCTGAACCTTATCTACTGGTCACAGCAGATCTACCCATTTTTTTTTTAAAAGTTATAAGTGCAAATGAAAAATCTTCTATGAGAGATGCAAAGTTAGTCCAAAAATGCCTATTTTAAAACAAACCCACCTCTACCAGGCAGTCTGCTGCCGTTTGAGACCAACCTCTAAGATACTCTGTATCACATCTTTGCCGTCACCTCCAACGCAAAGTCTCTCACAAATAAAAGTATTAAAAAAAAAAAAAAATGTAAAAAAAACAGAGAAAAAACCCCAAACAGTCCTCCCATGGAGGCCACATGGGATGCATTCACTTTACAACATGGAAAGAACATGCAGTGTCCATATCTTGGGGAGGTATAAAAAGAGAATTACATTGGCACAACAATACAGCACTTTATGTTACAGATCTTCCAGTTATGAATATGTTAGGAATTTCAAATGTGTTTTAGGATGCAATTATTGTGTGATTTTTTTATGGTTTTACAGTGTTCAAATAAGAGGAAGAAAATGTCGGCTGAAATAATGGTCTGCAGGTTGGAGGAGTGAATAGACTGTTCTTGGCCACTGGAGATCAATATCCCAGAGGCAATAAAAATTTTCAGCAATAACCCAACCTGTAAATGGTTCATAAGCCTGCATTTAATTCTACTTTTCCTATAAATCGTGAATAAAATGTATGGTTTTGGTTAAATACAAATTGATTTTTGCTGGAATGCTGTGTTTTGACAAAATCATAAGGCATGAACAAGGGGTGCTTCAAAACATTGTGAGCTTCTTGATACGAGACTATGCTTACTAAAAGGTCATCTTTCTCTCGGTACTGGTAAAATAAAGTGCTTTAAATACGAACACATCGAGATATATTTAAAGCAGTCACGTGATTAAATGAGGACAGAATGGGGACTTATAGGTCAATAAACAAGCGAAGAGACTTGCTGAAAAGATCTGTATGTTCTTGAGCACTCTTAAGGAGGACCTCTAGTTCATACATTCTTGTTGCCCTCTCTCACCTACACTTGATCATAGAAAACAGGCACCACATAAAGCAGAGCCTGAGACACACAACCTGTCACAGGAAGTGTCCATACTCCAGACAGGAAGTGGCTATGGAGGCTGTGGGGAGGTTAAATCTTTTCCAGCATGGTGGTTAGTGGGCAATGTGGAAGCTGTGTATAGACTACCGAGGATGTTAGTACCCCGGGTGTACCCTAGTCATTTGTAACTTTTTTTCATGTGTGGCTCCCAATGTGAACCCTCACATAACCTTAAAAGTTTGGGGACACCCAGCCAACAATGGCCGTATATTTGATGAAGTACAGATTGCAATTCAAAGCACCAACATTCTGAGCTACATGGAACTCTGCAGACGATCAAGAGATTAATAAGTGTATAAATGGCAAAGCATGTAGTTTACAGCTAATTTTATGTCTGAATCCTTGGTCACGAGATGCCAAATTTCATGATGTTTGTACATGACGAGAGGGAATGGCAGACATAATGTGCAAGGACCAGCGGGAATCTAACTGAAGACTTGTCCAGAGGTCCTTGTCTCATAAGTTACAAACCATCCATATTTTATTTATGTTTTTTTTTTTACTCAATAAAATAAGCCTCATGGCTTAGTCTTCACGTTGTGACCAGAACATCCCTTAGAAGAAGAAGAAACTTTCACCTCATAAACCAGTTGTAGTTGCAACGAGAACCAGGAGAACAGCAACTCCATCCAAATACTGAACTAGGAAGAGCCTAGGTAAATCCACAGCATGCTAGGAAAAAGGAATATTATATTACATGCCACATACACGGCTTGTGTGCCATATAATGAGGGGGCAGAGATTACGCTCCCTGCAGAATGTCTATCACACGGTACCCCGATCATAAAGTCTGTATGGCAGCACATATTGTATTTCCTGCACATTATACTGTAAACTGTGTTAATTAAACATGCTAGTGCTTAACAAAGACATACATACATCTCATAGATACAGTAGGGCACATATTAGATGTGATATTAGATGTGATAATAGGCTAAGTAATTCCCTAAATCCTGGGCATACCGGTTCTACACCAGCAGTGCCTATAAGACCATGCAGCAAACTGAGAATATGATTTATCATTAATCTATATCTCAGGGTCCTGTGAAGGTTAATTTTTTGAAACAAATCCACAAAGATTTGTAAACCATTCACTTTATAGCAGCCAAGTTGGAGGTTTCAAAAGGTCCGGAACCGGCTGCACTACCGACACATCGCTATATAAAGGCCGAGCCGCAGGGGCATGTAGCGTCTCCCATCCTTCTCCCGACACTTCATAAGGCAGCCACAAAAGAAGGAGATGGTGAGGAAGACAACTCAGAGAGAAGGTGGTGTTGAGGACATTTAGAAGTGAAAATATATTTCTTATGGGTGAATGTATGTTAGGATCCCACTGATCTAATGTTTCCAAGATAACATTTTAAAATGTATTTAATCGGTTTGATTCTAAAGTTTTTTCAGGGTTTGATTAGCTCCAAATTCTGAGATTTACTGGGCCTTAATCAAATGTGTCATGTGGAGTATGTAAGTATCTTGGACAGTTCAACATCTACATAATTTATATTTTTTTGTTTGATTTGGCAACAAACAACATACAAACCCAATAATACTTCAGACAGAGAATGTAGGTGTGACTTACAAGTCCATGCAAGCCTTTTACCACGAAAACGGAGAATGTATCGTACCATAAGATAAGTAGTACATGCTGATATGCGTGTCCTGGTTAAGGTGGCCTTAAATGTTTCTATTCAGCTTGAAACAGATCTTGCAGGATCCTAAGCTCCGCTGGTTCTAAAGGGAACAGTTGCCCATACGGTTTAATACACATACACTATCTTCAATAACAGATACGAGACTGTGGCTGGATCATTTCAATCCATGACTGTCGGCCCTCATCTCCCTTAGACTGTAATCTAAGGCCAGTTCCAGTTTATCTAATAGCACTTACTAAACTTATTTCTGTCCTAGTATGAGGAGCATAAACAAAGCTGAGGTGATGCAAAAGAAGTAGAAAAAGAGACAGGATAACAGATAAGGTGGATAATGAAGAACTAGCAGAATGCTTCTCACTACCTTTCAGTAAATCAGGGACCTAAAGATCAATTATAAAAATCTATTATTAAAGATCTATTAATTAAACGGCTGCTGTTACCTGAAATCCTTCAATACTTTTCTGTAGGCACTGTGCTACCTTATATACCGCGCAGGACGCATATGGACCTTTTAGCATTATTTTTACAGTATCGACACATTTCTGGTGGCCTCTTAACATTTCTGGTAAACAAAAAAAAATCCTGTAGGTTTGTCGGGCAAGTTCACCTAAAACGGCTTTCATTATAATAAGCGATAAATGAGTTAAATTTAACAGGCATTTTCAGCAATGATATCATAGGATCTTTTATGGACGTGAGTGACTCCATACATTGACAGTAAGTGCATATTATGTCTGAATGGCTTATACATTATTATGTCTGTGTGGTTGTAAAAACAAAGTTATGTGGATGTAACATGTTTAATGTAAAACGGGGCTTCCATAGCTAGGAGCTTTTAGGATAAATGTCAGGTCTAGAAGAAACACGTCAGGCTTGTCAATTCAGAATATTGCAAAATACAAGAGAATAAGTTCCTATACTAATTATCGTGTTTCACAACTACCGGGGGACACACATCTCTTGGAATTTTAAGCAGAAAAGCAAATTCTGAATATTTTCAAAAGGACAAAAAAACATTGCAAATTCTGGGTCGGGTAAAATTTGAAGCTGATTAAAAAAATTGTAGGATTATCAAGAAGGTCAAAGAAGGAAAACAAATCAGAAAGGAAAAAAAAAACCCAAAGAGACAAACAATAGAGTTTTACATCTTTAAAAAAACAGTCCATTTTTTTTTTTTATAATCACAAAGTGTAAGAAATTTGTAGCCTGATTCGGGAAATCTTTTTCTTGCTTGTTACCGCTCCAGCCACCTTGACACAGAACAGCTATTTTCTGTGTGCAGCAGACATGAAAGTACCAAAGTATAGCTTACTTGTTGCCAAAGATATGGAATGACAAAAAAAGACTTGGCATCTATCTCATGCTTGACACGTAAAGGCCACAGAAGCTTTAAAATGCTTTTCCCTTGTCGGCGCACTCTAAGTCTAGACACAATGATTTCTCACACTTGTAAATTGCCTTCCAACACTCTCTATTGTGACTGTCTTATCCACAAGGCCCTTTCTGCTAGTGACAAGAAAACCTATCCTTTAAGTGACATTTCAATAGGTGAATGCTTCGGCGCTACAATTCCACCAACACAATATGAACTCTTGAAAAGGGCTATGTGGCACCACAGTGAACTCTTTACTGCGGAGGTCATTGAAAAATCATAGTGCATTTTGTGCAAAACTAGGTGGGGGGGGGGACAGTCTGCTTTTTATCTGCCATTGGGTTTGTGGGATGAGATGTTATGCAAACTTAAAGAAAAAAAAGAAAGAATAATATCAATAATAGCATACCCAAAAGAAGCATTTAAAAATAATATACTGTAGCACATCACCCAAAACTGGAACCTTCATCAGAGTAGTAAGAAAAATGTATAGGCAGACATACCAATATGCAGCGCCTTAGTGTGTGATTATATATATATATATATATATATACACACACATATATACATACACACACTGTTTTTAGAGAGTGAATGTTTGCAGAGCAATGACATATTTTTGGTTAACATTACTATTTATATTGGGATATAAGCTCCCAAATCACAATAATATACAAGTACTGGAGGCCAGTTATCCAAAAAAGGACAAATTCAGGAGGATCTGTGTGAGATATGAGTGCCTCTGATATTATGGATAAATTCCATATCATCCTGAGGATAGACGTCACTCAGGAAACTATGAATAGCACAAGATGGTAATGAAGGCAGTGAAGGTGTTTGGCAGGAGACATACCTCCTATCTGAGAACTGATCTAACATGTGGGATGTTCCGGAGAATACACAAGCCTGAGCCACGGGCTGCAGGTATAGATAAATACCTTCTGTACTTGTTCTAAGTTTACTAATAATGATGTGAGATAAAAAAAAACCCAAAAAACTAATAAAAAATAAAAATCCTAAAAGTGCTTATAGTTTTACAACAAATCTATATTTAACCAAGAAGAGTCTTCATGCATTTATTTGCATACGTTCCTGGGAAAATTACTTTAGAGGACGTATATCACGTAACTCAACGGAGTTATCTCAATGAAGATTTATCTCTGTAGACGAAGATGTTGTATTTAACTTAAAACTGCTTGTTGGGGTCTTTTTTTTTTTTTTTTGGCCCATTCACAGACTGCTGTAATTCAAATCAGATTCATTGAGAAACTGTAAACTCATGTAGAGATGAGCTGGGAATGGTTACTCCTACTACTGGAGTTCTCACATTCCTTATGTTGACTCCTGCTGGGCCAGACAAGCCAGGGACACGTTGTATACGCATCTCGCTTTGCTGGCATGGACAGATTAGCAGGAATGGATTTTACCGAGGACTCAGTAACTAAGTTATACTTCCCTTGCATTACTTATGGGGCATCATCAGGTGACCTCCACTTTAAACATGCTGGATAACACGGTTAGGGGAATTTAAGCATGCATGGGATAGGCATAAAGTTATCCCGAATCTAAAACGAGATCAAGGAACGATTAAAGTTTTTACATCAGGGCAGATTACATGGTCAGATGGTTCCTATCTACCGTCAAATGTTTCTATGGTCAAGAACATGTCAAAATTATGAGCATCGCGGGGGGAAAAGACGTTCGATGTGGAACTCCAAGCCAGAAGCTGCCATAATTTTAAAGCTCCGACATAATTTAAAAAAAGGCTATGACTAAGGCCATTCCCACCACTAAAAAGATTAGTACATTTTGCTTTGTCTGCTTGCTACAAAGAACTTTGTTAAACACCAATGAATGGGTTTAACTGCATAGTTGCAAATAATACAAAACAAAAATAAAAGTGCGTTAGACGTAGCAGCGGAGTTTACAATGACTTATAATTAGCTCTCCTGATTTTCCGAACAATTTACACACCAGTTAATATCAAAATAAAGGGGTTATATAAAATTTGGAAATCCATTTCCTCTCCACACGTCTGAACAAGATGTTTATTGAAGAAGAAAAAAAATGCCATGCTCTACATGTATTATGAGGAATGTTTTATTGGCTCAGTTTCCATGAAAAACCTATTAAAACCAGGCTGAGAACAGACCATGTAATTTATCAGCTAACAGAAATGGCAGAAAATGGTTATAGCCGTATTACACTCTTGATTAAGAGGTTTTATATGACAAATTGCCTGCCCACGATCACAAAGGCAGCAGTCATGAAGTTAAATGTCTCGTTTGATGTAACAAATCAATCCGCATATGTCACTCTGGCAGAAAGCATGCCGTTTGAGCTTGGCTACTAATATGCAAGCAGGTCCCTATACTGATTGGGCCACTACGCATTTACAAACATATGTATTTGCTGTGCCGTTTAGTGCCTCTACCAAGATATTTTGTATGGAATAAACACATGAACATGAATTTGATTCAAGATTAATGTTAAACCCCCAAAAGTCTACATTCTGGCATATAAGTGTGTTACAAAGGCACATGAAACACTTTTCTCTGTGCTATTTTGTGCCAGGAACTTGTCATGGTGTCCATGTGTCATTTTCCTGGCTAGATTTAATGACCTAAAAGCTAATTCAAAGGAAAGCGTGAATATGTATATGTTTCACATATTAAGTTTCTATAATTGGATTTTGGGATTGTGGATTTTTTGTTCTATTTGAAGCAGGGCTTGGGAAATCCTGAGAGTCAAGCAGCCATGGTCCCTACATCTGGGACCTAACGTCTACTGCCATTTGATTTTCCACACTTTGCGGCGCTTAAAAAATATCAAGTTTGCTCCCAGATTTGCCTGTCCGGCTGCTAACGTCTACACAAATGTGTCTTGCCCTGGTTTAAAGTGCTTGTAGGGCAGCTACGCAAGTGCATACTCAATGAACATATTGGTTCAGTGCAAAGCTCAAATATTTAAGTTTTGAGTAATTGTCATTTTTCAATCTCTCCTCTAAGCCCACCTCACTCCTGTTTGAGCTCCTGTCCATCACTTGATTAAGAGGCGTCAGACGTGAAGGTTGTGTTCGCATTGCGCATTCTTTGCTCCCCAAACCTCGGCACCCCTGCCTTCCTAAATCAGAGTTGCCCTGCATTGTTTCATAGGCGACACGGTCTCAATAAATTTCTCAAACACAAGCAGATTAATTACAATTTTATGTGAGTCTTTGGTTAAAATGTGGGTTCCCTTTCCGTGGCAAACGGTGGTCTATATATATACACACACACTTCAAAATACTTATTTATTTTTTCTATACTTTAGATTTCTTTTAAGAGACAAGACTATGTATAGGATGAACATTTATATTTTAAGTGTTTTTATCTTCTGTCATAAAAATGCATATAACTCTTCAGACCGTTTGCAAACCCAATACATTAACTTTTATACAAACGCCACTCTCGCTTTTAGGTGAAAAGACAAAGCAGCACCTGGCTGAATGTGTAGTTCTATTAAACTGCCTGGTATCAGGAGGTCGATGACTTTTTGTATGTTAATGTTAGAATGCATAATGAGCTGTTAAATTCTTGTTAGCATACTAATTTGCTTTAAGGCAATCAGTAAAACGGCACTAGGGCAAAAACCCATTATCATGTTTTCTCACATTATCTTCAGAAGCAGAAATATATAGTGAATAGACTGATAAGTGACCAGGTGTTAAGTAGTACAAATGTTTCCATTTATCATACTCGGTTGAATCCATGCCATTAACTTTCGGTGTAGTCCATATAAGTCCTTCATACCCTGTTGATTATTGCATGGAGTACACAAATTTGCACATAATTCATTGGCACGTAACGAGGAATTCTGTAATGATTGAATTAGTGAACACACTAACCCCTGCGGGTGTCTGAAGAGGAGTCAGTGGATTAACACACTGGACACTCGACAGTTAAATCTTTTAATAGACAACCTTCTAATGGTTTGTGAGCAGATACTTAAATCAGGTGCTTCTCTATTGCCTTAGAAAAACCCAACGAAACTGAAATAACATTTAAAGCAATGATGGGTTTCTGCTATTTTGGGGTTAATTGCTTTAAATACCCCACATTGAATAGAATTAACTTGTGGCACTCCAAAGGATGTTCGAGAGACGGGCTTCCTCGTGACGCATGATGCACTATCCACTGAGCAATTGGGTCATAGCCTCTGGCCTGTTCTGCTGATGTTCTCCAGAACTCGAAGTCCTCATCTGACTGCGACAGATTAATTCCAGACTCTGACTGGGTCACTACGCAGTGATAAAGATACGTATTTCCTCGTATAGACCCAGACCTTAACAGAACTCGTGTTCCATGAGCAGTGGTGCTCACATCTGGATCAACTTACACACAGAGATGCAATCCCTTCAAAACATCCGCGCGCGCATTCTAATAAACACGCACATGAGAAGAAATTATCTTTTCAATCACTTATCATAAAATGCAACGGGACACATAGCTGGAGAAGGGGAGAAGGAACCTGAAGAAGTAATATAGCTTTTGGAAGTTGAATACAGGAGTATTTATTATTCTAAATAAACAATAATAGAGGGCCCATTCAACCACTTACTCATAAAGAGCAAAGCGAAAATTTAAAATGAAGTTAAAAAACTAAGCACATTACGTCCTGCTTTTGACTCGTCATAAGCATGAAGAAAAGGACAGCTAGCACAAGACGTTGCTTTTAATAATCTATACAGACGCTGT
This sequence comes from Sceloporus occidentalis, assembly GCA_023333645.1. Lineage (NCBI taxonomy): Eukaryota > Metazoa > Chordata > Lepidosauria > Squamata > Phrynosomatidae > Sceloporus > Sceloporus occidentalis. The sequence continues at coordinate 556,462 of JALMGF010000180.1, forward strand.
TAAACAGAGACCCTTTAACCAATCACCAAGCACTGCTCTGTTATCTTGTAGCAATTCCCGTTGGCTTCATACAGCTCTGCTAGTGTGACCTCCCAACACACTACACATTTGACCATGGAGTCCTGTATTGTTCATTTGTCCTAACGGTCATCCTTCTGATGACCCTGCTAGCAGTGAAGGTGAATGAGAAGTGGGCAGGGAATGTTCACAATGACAAATGGAGATGTTTGGAGGTGCTTGGAGGGATGTTGTCAGGGAGAAGCAGGTCAAAAAGGAGACAGAAAGGGTGTTTACATAAAAAAAAACCCCCCAAAGACAATTAGAATAAGAGCGAAAGTTCAAAAGGGAAACTGCTTGAAGCCAACAACCTAAAAGCCCAACCTGAACACAAGTAATACGTACCTTTCATTTGATCTTGCAATAGCTGCACGCAGAATGGTTTATTTAATTATACAGCAGGGGTTGACACATTTTGTGTAGAATCTGAGAGCCATCCAGAATTACTTAGGAGTCAGCCAACTTTTCTTAGGAGCCAAGAAAGACATACCGTAATTAACCACTATACAAAACGCTCAAGAAAGCTAGGAGCCTGCAGTAACATTAATGTGAGCTGTGAACGTTACACGCTGTAATACAGCCATAGGCGGCTCGGCTTCTTGATCATATAGCTGTGTGACTAAATCATGTGTGGCAGTTCATTATCTGGCTACCTCATTTAACCCTGCTGTATGAAGCACATTTAACAGCAACCTCTAAAAGAACTGATTTTAGCATGTTGGAGGGGAGGAACACGGTCTCTGAAGACAACTGAAATTAACCATTGGACCCTCTTGTGCAAGACCTTCTTTTGCTTTTCAACTGAAATTAACACAAAGGAAATTTTATGGAGAAGCGTTGTATTTACAAACCAGGAAGAGTAGACAGAGAATGAGGAACGGCTAATATTTACGGCGGTGCTAAACAACATAAGAGCAATTAATCCAAAATTAAGTATAACACAGCCTAAACAAAAAGCTATTTCATTAATTCTTAGGTACTGGAGAACAAAGGTCTAGAAATGAAAGACACCAAACGCATCAGCACTAACTGCCCCATTAAAATGGCCTTCACACCAGTGTACAGGCATCCAGCCGGCCGGGAAAAGCTCAACACACCAAAGCGTGTCTGTGTGTATATATTATATATCATTTATGCGTAAATAAACAGGGGATAGTTACTATATATAGAGAAACATGTTTCAGAACGTACCCCTAATTTTCATAAAGAGAAACTGGAGTTCTCGTCCTACAGAATCCCCTAAAACCCAACAAAAAACGCAGAGATCTTTGTTAAGAGAGAAAAGGAGTCTACTCAGGACTGAAAACAAGCATGTAATATATAAACACGCATGTATATGCTATTTTTACACACATATTAATTAAACACCCAATATAAATGAGGACAAACATGGAATCATTCAGTCACATCTCTGCAGGAGAGAGAATAACCGGCAGATCACTGTAACTACACACATTTAACACATACAAAGTCTGGATCCTTTTCAACAAAGCTGGCTCTGAGGTTTCACAAACTTGGCCTGCTCTCTTTTACTTCACTAGCACGTAACGCTACAATACAGATGGGATCTTGTCGGCTAAATGAACGCGCTGGCACAGTAATGATAATCCTGGGTAAATTGGTATAACAGTGGAAGCGTTTGCCGACTTCAACTTTAATCAAATTAAATAGAACTGGTGTTAATGCTTGATTTATGTTAAAATATATTTTATATATATATATAATATATAAAATATATATATATTTTTTTTTTGCATTCTTCTTAGGGTTAGGGATGATGGTTTAAACAACTAAATAAGCATGAAAGCAAATTCGAGAACGGAGGGGAAGAAAAGCCCAGCAACCTATTTCCCGCCGCCCTTGCAATGACCTTTGTCCTGACCTAGAGGGACCACCCTCTTTGGTCATTATCTAAGCTGTGAGCTCACAAAATACAAAGGTCTACCAAGTTCTGAACAGCTCAAAGGACACGAGACATTAATAATTTGTCAGCGTGCTTCTGTCTGATTAGGTGACCACTTTCTCCATGCAACGCCCCCAAACCATCTACTATACAAATCTATGGCTTACTTCCCCCAACTAGGATCAATCAAGAAAAAGTATCAGAAGATCAGTGAGATGGAGCAACCTTTCTACTCGACTGCTACTAAAAGGAAACAGTATGGTTTTTTTTTTTGCTTTGAGGGCTTATTGGACAGCATTTCCCAAGACATTCCTTCTATCTTGTTATATTCATATGAAGAGAACATGGTCTTAAATGAACATGCAAAAAAGGACCCTCTTATTCTGAGATTTTTTTGTCATCAAAAAAGCAGATTTTTTTTCCGGGTCATCTGGTACAGAAAAGGTCACAAGCCCACTGATGTCAGGAAACAAAACTGATATAAAAAAATTTAACTAAATATCAACATATTCATTAAATAAAGTTAGATGGCCTGTAGTGACACCAGGTCCACATGGAAACTCTTAAGCGTGTAACATTGTGTGTAGCTCTATTAAGTCATGAGGAAATGCAGAGATCATTTGATGCAAAGTAACACAACTGTTATTAAAATAAAAACTTACGGGGTAGCTAACAAACCACAGACTGACCCAACGGAAAGAACTTTGGAACCTAACTCTCAAAAACTCATAATGACTTCAGCATGGACGTGGGGGTATTTCTCTGTGTTCTGGGTTACTTGAGGCTTGTGCTGTTTAGCATAAATGTAAGTTTCTCCCCAAGTGTCAATGCATTGTATAGATAGAGGCAAGAGAATTCCTTGATCGGTATTAAAAGTCAATATTTGCTTTTGACGGCTCTCTTAAATTCTAGGTTTGACCTAATCACGACCTGAGGCATGAAAGTTTACCAATTCAGTAATCTAGTCAATGTGTAGAAAACAAATCTCGGTCACAGCAGGCAATGATGGAAGGGAAAAAAAGTAACACTTTTTCCTCGTTAAAGGGATTATACAGTAAGCAGTTGTTTGAAAATGTTCGCATAATATAATCCTATGCATTACAGACGACACTCAATTTGAAGTTCAAACTTTCACTGCAGTATTCTAATTAAAATAAATATGTCAGGAGATAAACACAGTTTACTTTAACTTGTAACAGCGCACTGGATGTGCCGCTTAAGGCTTAGCAGGCCTAGAATGAAAACCAAAGCCAATACGTCAAACCTGTGAAGAAATAAACAGAAATCTAAAGCTGAAGGATACCACCATGGCTGGTAGGTACGGAGATGTACTGGAGAGTTTCAATACACATAATATAAATGGCGCCGCTCACAAAAGCACCAGTATTCACATCATTTTAATATCTATTTCCTACATGATCTGCTGCGGTAGAGAATATCTGGGTGCTACATCTCTGGTGTTTTATTAGGGAAGAATGGAAATAAGCGCATCTGTCAGTTTAAATACATCTTCCACACCTCGACTACTCACAATATTTTCCCGTATACCCTCTTTGGACTACGCAGCCTTATCAGTATGAAATAATGGTCTTACTATTCTGTAATTCATTTTTTTATTTTTTTACCATGTTTGCACTTCAAGGCAGACCAGTAGCAGCAGAGCCCCGTACAAAACGGGTATTAGCCCATAAAATGCGGCGGCATTTTTTTTTTGCATGACGTACCAGGTATGTCACAGAACCGATGAGCCCACTTGGGCATGACGTACCAGGTATGTCACTGGACGTGAAGGGGTTAAAGGGACATTCAAGTCATCGTATGCACTTTAATTCATAGTTGCGTGTCTCCATTTAAAGTATGTTTTTCTCCCCTTTGTAAATATATGGAGGCATTCTGCAGGACCCATTCTATGGATTTGCATATTTCCACACCTGTCAGGCGTGAAAACCAGACAACGGAGGGGGAGGTGCACTGCAGCCCTTCAGCTGCAACTTCTCACAAAGGCAAGTACTTTTTTTCCTTAATACACAGTACTTTAAACCCTTAAGCACAATGCATTGTGAGCTCATACATGTACGGGCTTTGTCCTGAAGGGGTTAAGATACATTCTTATGTATGGGGCAATAGACTGCTTTAATGTCAACTGATATCCTACAGTTTTGTATACCACATACAAGTGCATAAAGGAAACATATAACATTGGGCAGCATATGGGTGTAAAAGTCTTCCCTGTTTAACCCTTTCAGCGCACTGGCCTGCTTTTCCTGTAACAGCTAAAAGTTAAATCAATGAACGTATTAAACCCCGTCTGCTCAGCCCACCAGCGAGTCTAGCAGCACGCACAGTAGCGAGCGCAAGTCAATCCTCCCGAAAAATAAACACAAATCAGCAGTTCTTTATATAGCAGATTAGCATTTGAAATAAAAACCACTAGAAACAAATAGGAGACGGTGTAATTATACAGTAATTAAACTATTTCCTTCTTTATTTTAATTTCTGCAGGGAGTGAAAAGTCGTGTCTGAGACGCATTTAAAGTACAGAGTCAGGCAAGTGTTTGCAGGCAAATGCATTCTTTCAGTAGGCACCAAGTGCCATATTTACATGTCTGCTTATTACATTATACTCAGCAGCTTGCCCTGAGAGCGTTATTCTTTGATGTAAAAGTGAAATCTATTTAGCGAATAAAAAAATCCAAAAACAAAAAAAAAAACACCTCCAGTCTACTCTTCAAAGAGACGGATTCTTTGACCCAGTGCTCCAGACTGAAGCCTTGAGATTTTTGCACAAGAATGCTGCGTGAGGGAAGTGCAGACAAAACAGACATTTGAGATGGGGAGGAGTGGGAAAGCCCGCGTCTCAGACAGTCCTCTCCTACCAATCATGTAAAGCAGCCAGCCCCACCGCCTTGCTACGAACCTCTAGTAATGTCAGGGACAAGGGCTCATCTCAATCAGAAAACCCTCCAGCCTCGTGGCTCCACACAGATGTCACGGCTATTCCATGCTGCCATCTCTACGTGACCCCCAAATCGTAAAAACACCCACAACTTCTGACTCGGTATAACAAAGTGCGTGCATCTACAAGCTCATGCGGCAAAGCCGTGACACGGACTTAAAAATTAGGTTGGATTCTTAACGTCCAGTATGATAGAATACACCCTCTGGTATAACGGTGCGGGATATGGGGTACAAATATACAATTCCTATTTTTGCGATTATAATTAGTAGTTTTCCTTTGCGTACCCCTAAACTTCCAAACTTGCTCATTACACATTATTTAAACTGAAGTCTTCCGTAAGATAACTATTAAAACTTTTACGGAGTGCCAAATATAGTAATTAAAATCGGAAAGGACCGTTTCATGGACATATGTCCATACGTTATAAAAAAAAGTCTGTTGAAAGGGTTACTTGCATTAGTTTACAAGACGCAGGCAGGCATCTATTTTAAGGAAAGCAAAAGAGAATAGTGCTAATCTTCCGGCAGAATTAAAGTCATTAATACGAGGCACCCCAGTAAATTATCCGGCTGGTAGCTGCGAACGCCTGCAAGAAAAGCATAATCGTTACTGGGTCTATAAAAGCTGTACAAGTGATAACGGATCTGGTTATTTCTTCACATGGTCTGTCAATGTGGCTACAAAAGCCCATGTCTTTCTGCGGCTGCGGGATTACAAACAGCCTACAGACTGCCCGGCCACAAGAGCCCTGCTTACCCCGCAACATGCTTACCTAAACAACACTTACGCAAGCAAGCCGAGAAGGACACCAAAGGCTGATAGGGGGACGCGATTGTGATTGCAGTGGACGGAAGATCTAGCACTTTTATGACAAGTGGGGAGAACTCGGTTAACCATCATACCTGATTTTTTAACAATGACACACCGGCACTCAAACTGTTAACCGTGTGCTTTAAAGACAATGCAGGGAAAAAAGGAATGGACGGTGCTTGTAGTCCAGCGAGCATCAAGCTACAAAACATTCAGTTTATTAGGTCACAGTGTAAAGTGATAAACGATAAATATAGCGAGCACGTATCTCACGTGTTTCGGCTACACGCTTAATCATAGATCATGTATTGGCGGTGAGGAGATGCCGCCGTCCGGCTGCACCCGAGGAGGCGTTTTCACAAAAGGTAATACGGACGTACCGGCTCGCTGCCCAGCCTTTTAATTGAACTATTTATTGGTTCTTCCAAGACTATGCAAACTTTACTGTTCACATGAGAGCAACCCATTGTACAGCGCTGCAGAATATGATGGCGCTATTTATATGCTGTTCAGTTGGGCTGCAAGACCTTCCCCTTATGGGGTAAACACACCTAAAAATAACTCACCCACAGGGAACTATTATTTTAAAAGGAGTCCTGTAGCGTACGTTCCCCATAACGGGGAGGTTCAGACGTACTATTGTCTTGGGTGGACAAGGCAGCTGCCAGCTGACTTCACATCATCGCACCCAAGTCCAGGTTAGCTTTCAGGGCAAGCCAAGTGATTTATAAAGCTTAAATGGAAGCTTTGTGTAAAGCTCTCCAGGCTCATTCAACTAGCTGGCATACTTTGATTTGATATCTCAACCCGAATTTCAAAGGCTGTGATGATTGGAATCGTTGGGTGCAGCGGAGTCACATTGCATCCTGTAACAAAAATGCGGTGTATCGGAAAATGCCAAAAACTCACTTGTGATGCAGGGAAGGATTAGCGAGCAGCTGCTTACATCGTCTGGTGGAATATCCTTCTCCGGCAACACTTCACTAGGGTTTTGCTGCAATGGGCGACTTACTGAGATGTATTTCAACCATGCGCTGGGAAAATGTGTACCAGGGTAACGTATCTACACATCTGGGGCATAAAACAGATCCACTTGGCTCATAAGTATTAAGAGTCTGTGGCCAACATTTTTCCTGCAGTACTGTAGCAACTTTCAAAGTTTGAATTGAACAGCGCCGTGGAATATATAAATCAATAATAACAATTGTATTTTTTTTATTATTTAAGATGATTTAGTGACCTCACCGATTGAACTACATACATACCCCACATTAATACACAATGGGGTCCAGAGCATGTATGTAACATGAAAATGTACTTTTTTTCAGTTATGTACCGGACGGTAATCAGGTCATTAATACCACAAAAGACTGTGTCCATTCTCGCTTACCGAACTACGGACACAGGGGACCGGTTGTGCTGCAGCTATGTCCTTAGAGCAAGGTATGCCTGAATGCAGTATGCAGGGCCAGCCCGCTGCAGAGAAATTCGCCAGGGACGATCATATCTAACGCAGTGAAGGATTCCCTTGAAAACTCGCACGCTGGGGAATAAACCAGACGGCCGGGACATTGCAATGAATGAACGATACAAACTGAACCAAGCAAAATCTTCTGTTACATCAAACAGATGCACAAAAAAATACATAGGAAATATTTCTGCAAATAACTCTCCAAGTCTTATTCAAAGACCCGGAGTTCTTTATGACATACACCAAAAAAGATGAAACAGGCGAGATCTCAACAGACAAATAGCAGAATCTACACCGCATCGGGAAACAATGTGACCTGCGAATCCTTTATATGCCAGGCAGCAATTACAAGGGATGCGTCTCCCGTCCGCAGGCATGAACTACGTCGAATTGGGCTTGGTATACAGTGGCCCAGAAGGCCGACATGTCATTCAGCAGCACGTCATAAACACTGTGTATTCGGACCTCTGCCTTTGATGTCCCTCTCGTGGCAGTTTAGCATCATTACTACACGGTGCTGACTGACTGCCAAGGATATAATATGAAATCTAAAAATAACTAGAGTGCTTCCAGTATATATAGCATGAGGGTATTTAGAAACGTGAAAACAGACTGTTACAAGGAAGCATTTCTAAATTTACGTAGATACAGGTGATTCGCCGTTAATCTGTACAATTTTATTTACATTCAACAAAGAGTTATGATCCACTTCACTTTAGTAGATCAATGGTATTAGCCGTGTGTTTTTATATGTGCCGTTCCAGCTACTCTTCTGAATGTAACGTTACGAACATTCCTGGTACTGATTTATGGCCAATCCCAGAAATAATTACTTAATCTTTTTTGTCTCATTCATAATTTTTGTCGGGAACACTTAGTCATATGAAACCAAAGACGGTAATCATAGGGTGTTGATATAAATTTTTTTTAAAAACCTTCAGACGTAATAACGCTGAGCAGATCCGAGAGCGCAATTAAAAGTTTTGTCTAAGAGGAACAGGACCATCATCGCAGGTTGGTGGGGAATACGGTGCTTAACCATTCATACAACGTGATTCTGGATCAGCAGAACCCTGGTGCAATCTATTGGAAGTCATTTTTTTACTACTACTTCCCTGTGATAAATGTTGTTATGATCAAACAGTCAGTAAAGTATCCAGTAATTCTTATAGAAACTAAAGTTTTATTTCCCTTTTCACAGAAGGAATAAAAAATGTAACAAGTTTAACAAGGTAGGAGATGCACTTTGTCCTTTGACCTTGAATAGCCCTCTACCCAATCGTGCCTCCATGCATTACCTCCCACGTCCTCCACTACTTTTTTCCTATTATAGTAATTTTCCCCAATTTTTGTTACTTTGGAAAAATTGTTCTTGCCCCCCCCATAGGGGTTTCAACTATATAACTCACAAATAAAGATGCTAAATATTTAAATGATTATATATATATATATGCGTGACACTTCTTTAGACAAGTTGTAGCTTTGTGTAATGCATACTAAGAAATGAGGGTCTGTCCCTTTAAGATCTGAAACACAGCTATAACAAAGAGGGCAGAAGAATTTCTATGTTATACGACTGGTCCCATGATCAAGGTGTACACATAAATACACACAATACCTATTCTGTTTTTCCACACAGCAATCCAGGACATGCCTCGCATGAAACGTGAGCTGCGTCAACCCAATCGAGGTCAGACTTCCTTAAATCTATTTCCTTATCTGTCAGCATGTTTCTAATTTGTATAATTCCTTTCAGTAAATTGAGAAATATTCCTGCAGAATGAATGGTGAATACTCGTGTTTTACTGCAGCGGGACTGCCTAGTCTGTGAATCTAGGCAAAGGGTCACAGAAGCACCTGAGATATCCGATAGGTACTGAGATTGCAATAATAATTCTAGATTCATTAGTTAATACAAAAGATGTACAAGGGTGGGTTAAAATTGGCCCCGGCACTTTAAGGATGGCGGCTGATAAATGGCTTGCACGCTGCGCATAGATATAAGAACCATGCGGCCCATCTAGTCTGCTCATTTTTCCTGATTATAAGGCATTCAATCCACTATCAGTTGTCGGTCTGTCCCATATTGAGGATCACTTTAAGTCTATTCAATGCATGTTTAAATGCACTCACAGTATTAACCACCATCACTTCTACTGGGGAACCATTCCATTTATCTACTACTCTCTCAGTAAAGTAGAACTTACATTACAGTTAAACCTGTAAACTTCTAGTTTTAAATTATGATCTCATGTTCTAACACTGCTCCTCCTTTCAGATAAGCTTGCCTCCTTTAAAATACCTTTAAGTATTTAAATGTTTTTTTATCACATCTCCTCTCTTCTTTCCTACAAGTTATACATATTAAGATCCTTTAACCTTTCCTGATAATTTCTATCTTACCACTTAGCATTTTTGTAGGTCTCCTCTGAACTCTCTCCAACGTGTTAATATCATTCTGTAGATGGCGGTCTCCAGAGCTGTCCCCAATACTAGATGAGATCTGACCAGGGATCTGTAAAGTGTCAGAACCACCTCCATCTCCAACCAGGCACCCTACTTACTTTTCCCAACGGTTTATCACATTATCCGTTTACCTTTAAGTCGTCAGAAAGAGAAATAATACTCTCAGCCTCTCTCCTCTGTCATCACAGAAAAGTGCCTTTAATGCTATATTGTGCTTTGGGATTTCTACATCGCAAGTGAATTATTTTACATTTATTAACAATATTCTCTACACTCCAAAGTCACCCTGACTGCTGGTCAAGTTGCTTAAAGTCGAACAAATGATACAATCCAAACTCAATGTCCAATTGTTTTTGGTCTAAGCCTATAACTAATGAACAAAATATGAAGACATCTGGGGGAAAACACCAGGAGGTGACATCTTTATCCCTGCAGACAACCCTAACATGACAATACAGCATATAACTGAAAATAACACACTACATTGAAATCTACTCATATTAAGGAGACAGAAAAAGAAGAAATAGCCTATCGGCTGGGCTGGCAACGCAAACTGGCAGCTTAGGCAATGCTTGGGGTGTGTGTGGAAGGAGCAAATTCATATGAGGGAATACATCCATGCATTTGCAAAACATTTTTTTTTGTTTTGTTCTTTTTCCACCATTGTACTAAACGAGTTAATGTTGAACCGCATTGTTAAAAAAAAAAAAAACTAAAAAAAAAAAAACAAAACGCACTGATGTATATGCTGTGAGAAGTATATGTATGATGGAGTGGCTGCCTTTAATCACAATTCCCTGACCACTATTTAGGCAGATAAACCTTTTTAGGACAAACACAAACTAAAAAGCTCAACAATTATGTTTTCAAAACCTCATGACAAATTGGCATTTTCTGTGACCCATCACCAGGGAAAGTTGGGAAGCCTTATTCAGTTCGGGCTCGGAGTAAAGTAAGCAGAAATATCAGGTTGCATATGAAATAACAGACCACACATAGCTGAGCTCTGGAAGACTTGCCAAAAATCTAATCTGCTACTAATTAGAACAAGAATGCCATCAATTTTTTTCCTAATTGTATTGTAACTATCACACTCAGAAAGGCCATGGTACAGTAAATCGGGAGAATGATTCCCTGCCTGTAAAGGCTTCACGCTGTTAAATACGTGTGTGTGTGTGTGTGTGTGTGTGTGTGTGAATTCACATCGGTTTGAACCCAACATGTGTTAAACTATAGTGAACTGCTATTAAAAAAAAATACCAGAAACATTGGCAAATGTTGATCTCTTGCGAAAGTAGGATTCTCATCTAAAAAATCATAAACAATGCATAAAAAATGGTATTTCAACACTTTCTAAGACAGTTTGTGAGAGTTCATTAGGTGTTCCTTTCTTCTACACTGTAACGTGTAACATTCCAAGAAACTAAACACTGAAGCATAACGAGGATTACGCATAGAGACCAGTTGTAGTGTAGAGTGATTAAACTGGTGCAATCGCCATAGTAACCAACAGAACATTCCACTGACTTGCCATTTGGGAAGACTTTAGCAACATCCCAGCCAAGAGGGCTTTAAAGTGTCAGTCCCGTCACGATACATTGAAATAGGGTAGGTGTATACAGGGGTATCCGAGTGAAGATGGAGATTTAGTTGCAGCTCATGTCTTTCATTAATATCAGGTTTTGAGATGTCAGAGCGCTCTTCTAAAGGCTCCTCTCTTGATTTGTTACAGTATCAGTTTTATTTCATGCATAGCACAGGTAGAGAATGAGGAAACTCGTTAAGTCAGCGTGTGTTCAAGACGATTCTGCGTTTTAATCTCTCAACCTGGGGTTGTTGCTCAACCGCTTATATATCACTTCTGCGACACTGACATCACCAACATTTGGGAAACTGAGACGATTACATAACGACCTTTTGTAGAAAGAGAAAATGATGCAGATTGCTTCATTTCTATGTCTGGACTGTTGCAGTAAGTTCACCCAGAAGTATCACAGTAATCACACCACCTCATTCGCTAATAAAATGTAGTAAAATATTCTGTGTTGTTGTGTTCCTTGGCTGATTACTAGACCAGACGTGGTTACAGACCTCCAGCTGTTATTGGACTAAAACCCCAATAATACTCAGCCAGCATCAGCTGCAAACACGGCCATCGTCTTTTCTGCTTCGCCTCTTCCCACAGCAGAACCCTGAGCTCTTACTATATATCATTAAAACAAGTACAATATTGTGATTTGAATGACTATTACTGCCGTAACCACTTTCTTCTAATCCTGCTGCTCCAAACATGAGGAGTACCAGAGGGGTAACTAGGGCTCTGGGCAGGGTTGGAGGCCAAATCACATGCGTGATGCTGGTGCATTTCCTACAGTTGTCTGAGGAGCGCCCCTCAGCTTGTGGCACCTGCCCCTCCTGCCCCATGGAAGTTACACCCCCGGCTCTTACATTTTAAATGAACCACATGGTTTCCGATATGAAAACAAGATTTGACAATATTGGAATTTTTTTGCCTAATGGTTAATTTAGAGAGGTGGACTGATTCCGGCAGCCTTGGAGAGGACACTCCTCTCCAAGGCTGCCGAAATCAGTCCACCTCTCTAAATTAACCATTCCTGACACTCACAGGAATATCTAGGACACAAGAAACTTTTCCCACACAAAATTAGCCCTAGAATTTAAAAACCTTCCCTTTGACTTCTGTTTGTGTTCCTTTCTCAGAAACACTGGCCTAAACATGACAAATCTATAAAACAACCTCTTCTAGCATCAGTACACTTGCTAATCACAATTAGCCTTACAGAAGCCTCTGACTAATCTTAACGTTGAGGAAACAAAACATCTATGTTCACACATCATTGTGATGCAGATATATATGCGCCCGGCCAAGTCCAATGAGTATGCAAGAATGCTGCACCCACCAGTTACAGTATATGCCAAAATTCTTCATTCATTTTGTCCGGTCTTACCGGTTACAGACCATGCTCCGTAAGTCTCTGTACCGATTTGGAACCAGTTTTATGTGAAACCTTTTTTTCTACAAAGAGATGATATAAAGTTCAAAAAAAGCAGTTTTCACCCGCTTTTAAATATTAGACTGTCATTAGTTGTAAGCCTGAAGATGCCTGAGAAGAGCAAATTTACTCACATTCCTCGCACACACTACAAGGAAACATTCTTGCCTTATATCGTAGATTTTGGAGCATGTTTAAGGGGGTTATTACTCCTCCGCCAATAAATTGTACAGCAAGACAAACTGCGCTGCCACAGGATTTAAAACTCTCCCAAACAGATGCCGAGATGCACCTATTCACATTGCCACGGTCTGACAGAGCAGTTAATTGGAAGCAAATGGTGCTATCCTGATAAAGTTGCCGATTACTGCACTTGACTACTTTCAGCAAACTAATTCCACAGTTTAATATACATGAATCTTGGATTCATTTACGAACCCCTTTTTTTGCACTCAGAGTGACCCTAACAGCAGCCTTGACTGAACAGGAGACGATAGGTAGAAGAGTTTTTTTTTTTTAAAGATACGTGTGTAGTTCCCATAGTCTTAACGTACTAGAACGTAACAGACTTCGTACCAGGTGAGCAGCTATTATATCATTATAGATAAGTTTCAGAACGGAATCTGGTGCATTATGTGTCCCCAAAATACAAAGATACATTATAAATAATATCAGACTCTGTCCTAAAATTCATACAAAATACAGACACTATAAATAAGGGTATTTTAGGCATTATTAATGCATCATTAGGCGCATGCATTTCAGAGGCTCTTGTTTAATGCAAAGTATTTGCCCTACCATTTCGCGTCAAGACAGTTCCAGGTAGATTAACCCATTCAGTCCAACATGAATTATTGTCTGTTTTTGCAGCACAACTAATGAACAATCCCCTCTTACTCTAAATCATTTTAGATATTCTAAGGTTTCTGTTGGACCGTCTCTATTTGTCTCATCAAAACACTGACATTTTACTAATGTTTAGCATCTTTTATAGACTCACCAATGAATATGACTTTTCTTTACCGGGCTGGTCATTGCTAGAATTGTTTATTATTCTTACTAACAGATATTAAGAATATACGTTAAAAACACTAAATACCAGATGCGTATTTTTTTCTTCAAATACCCAGAAAAATATACCGGGATTCTCACCGTTGAACTTTACGCCCTGTTCTCTCTCTAACACTAACTAGGTTTTAGTTGAATACACACCTATGCATTTATGAGCACTGAAGGCAGATTTGGTAGAAGAAAGCTATTTATTAGCTTTTATTTCATAGCATTATTGGTGCTTCTTATCAAAACTTCTTTGTCAAATCCACGCAGTTGGATAACGGTGTGATGTGCTACATTTGTATATCCACGCAGATTTAAGGTACGGTTTATAGCTTATTTACTTATTGGCAAAACATCCAAATGATGAAATAATAAAATAATGGATTTGTCTTGCTCTATGAAATCCATGATTGCATAGAACGGACACAACGGTATTGGTTACCATCGTGAAAGCCAACCACAAAGATCTGCTCAAGGCAAACCCAAGAAAACCGAAGTGGGAAATAAACACCCCTTACCAATTTTTCATCCACTGTGATGAGTTGCGTGTCTTGAGCTTGGTTCTGCGCCAGCTGCCATGTGGAAGTGTTCAGTGACCTGCAGTGCGAGACTTGAAGTTAAAGATGATTCATGCAACGAGAAAATAGAGGCAGACAAATCTTACATAAACAAGTTACTTTAACAATATCTTTCTTGTAAAGAGGGAGAGATGAGGGCACAAAAATCCTTTTTCTCCCCAATTAGTTCTGTCTGCTGAGTTTTTGGCAGACTCCCACTTAGCAGTTCACAACAGGCTGCACTTGATGTCAGCCTACAGGCTCTCCGTCACAGACAGACTGCCACTGGCAAGGAGTGTACCGCTCCGTATGAAAGTACAGTAGCGGGTTTGTCACGAAATATAGAAACGACAATGAGCCCAAAACTGATGGCATCGGAGGTTACAAAAAAGAAGAGAAAGGCATGTGCTCAATTGCATTTACTGCATGACTTGAGCTAGAAAGTTATGGAATGAAAAGAAATGTGTGTGTATATATATATATATATATATATATATATATATATATATATATATATATATATATATATATATATATAATGTTAGTGCAGCATTTCATTCTTCATCCAAAAAGTCTTAACAAAAAACAGTTTTGTTTAACAAATTAAAAGTGTAAAGTGATGCCTCAGCTGCCATCCCCGTGGTCAGAAAAAATAGCACACGGGAAGAACTCTCTATTCCTTTCATTCTACAAACCGTGCAGAAATAAGAAAATCTATAATAAAATAAAATGCTTCCTTATATAATTTTACAGAGAGAACAATAGAAAAACCTGCCTACTAGATGACTAACGGCTACTCTTTATCCTGTTGTGATGCAAAAACAACCTGGTAAATGACAGCTTATGCAAACTGTTAGAAAGTAAACCTTTATGATGCTGTTACATGTAGAAGAAAAAAAAAAAACCATTAATGAAAGCTCAGCTACCTTGGCATATTTGTCATTTTATTCTTCCCTCGGAAGGTTTCATCATCACACAAAAACATTGAGCAAGCCTTTCCAGTTTGTATAACAAACAGTGTCTGCTTTTGGGACACATAGCAATTAAATGATTCCCCAAAATATTATGAAAGAGTTCTCAAGGAAGGGTTTGGCATTCACCAGTGCTAGGAATTACACATCTATGAAGGTGTTACACTCATCAGACTTTCGAAGTGGACAGTCTACTGCTAATCAACAAAAAACCTATGTTAAAGTACTTTGTAATTCTTCACCTGCAAGAAAAAGAAACAGTCGCTTACCTATAGGACAGCCTGCAGCGAGCTGCCCCCTCTATGGTGCCGCTTGTAGCAGCCAATCAGTTTTAGGAAAGAGCTCCTATTGAAACTGATGGGGAATCATAAGCCCTATGAAACTCGTGAGCCAATCACATCTGCTGCAATCCTAGCAGGAAGCAAATGCATGTAAGGGCCCAGGCAGGATCCCTGTATGCACTTGCAAGGGGAGCAATGATTATTTAAAGGGGATACTAAGCTACCATATGCAATAAGGTACAGGAGGAGTTTTCCTTTAATTATGAAATTTCTTTAATCGACATATAAAACGAGCAGTGGAAAGGCAGTTCCAGATAACTCATTCTTGAAAAGTAACATTTTGTTTATTTACATTGCGCCATCATATTCCGCAGCGCTTTACAATCAGAGTCTGTAGGACTAATTTAAAATCACAAACAATACCAAACTGGTACAAAAGGAGAAGAGGGTCCTGCTCTTGTGAGTTTACAATCTAGTCGGTCGTTAAAGGGGAAGTGAAACAGCAGGAGAGGACAGCTTGGATGGGGATGAGTTGGTCGAGTCAGGATCAGCTGTCAAGATTCTTGGTTGTTAATTTCCAATTCATCAAGACCATTGCTGTGCCAAGGGTGGAGAATAACAATCTTTAGGAGACAGAGAGGTTGGAGCTTCCTTCAATGATGTGTCTAAGTTGCCCGACTGCACAAAAACAAGAAAAATCCTAAAACTTAACAGTTACTTGAGGCAGTCATCAAAGATTGCATTCTTCGTAATCTCTTATCACTGAAAGTTACATACTGCCCATTAGAGACATTAAGTAACAGAGTGGAACAGCAGCGCTCATCGTGTGGGCTGGCAATCATGGTAAGTTTCCGTGTTCTGTTGCTCTAAGTGAGGGCATGTGCATTTATCTTTGCACAGGTAACTTTCTACCGACTGAGTACATAATTACACCCCCCCCCCACAAATATGGATTTCAGACGGAAGACATTAAGTGTGTGGGAGTAACTTCAAGCGAGGACGGGAAACCTCTGAAGTGCAGGTGGCTTGTTTAGACCAGAATGCAGTCATTTGTGTCGTCACGTTAGCCTCAAACCCTGAAGTCCCGCATCCAATTAAAGTTTCAAATGGTAATTTTAATTCCAGGAACTAAAAGGATATAAAAAGAGCAAAAAGATCCTGCACAATATTTATCAGTAATCAGTAACATGCTACAGAATGCAGCCAGATCTTTCCTTTAAGCACAGAATGATATTTACAGAAACTTACGGTCTCTGAAGAATATATGCGGTACATTCCCTCTTTAACCCCTTCAATCCCAGGGGTTTTGGTACCTCAAAGCCCAGAGCAATTTTTGCATTTTTGGGGTATGTCGGTTTGGCGATGATTCTCTGTTCCTGTGACTAGTGTACCCATATAAACTATATATTGTTTTTTCAAGGAGAGATAGAGCTTTCGTTTGATACCATAGTTGGATGATTAGCTGAAAATTTAGAATGAGAAATTTAGTAAAAACTAGCGAAGATTAGAAAAATAAACTAATTTTTTTTTACATTTTCCCTCTGAATCCTCACAAAATTAGGTAAAGTGATGGAAAATCCCCTCCAAGTTTATCAATTCAGGTGTCCTGATTTCAGAAATACCTAATTTATATAGATTTTCCAGACTTTCCCAGCACCAGGGAGCATACTATAAGGTGTACAATTTTGTATAATTTTTATGCCTATGGCTTAACGGGTTTGGGGGTTGTGAACGGGGGCAGAAGGGTTATACTGGCTAGATGTTATGCTAGGGCAATGGGAAGTAAGGTTTTTTAATAATTTTTTTTATTATCTTTTTTTATATATATTTTTTTAATTTCAATTTTTTTACATTTTTTTTTATTTTTTATATATTATTTTTACACAGCAATGGTTAGAGGTCCTCCTAGGGACCTCCTGAACATGCCAGTGATGTCACAATGACATCACAGCTCACATTATAATTTTTTTTTTGTATTATATATATTATTTAATTTATTTAATATTTTTTAAATGAATTAACTTTTTTTTTTTTCTGCTTTTCTCTTTCAGGACGGGAGGTGGAGTGAGAGAGATGGTTTCTCACTCCCCTCCCCGCGATCCCCCTGCAACGATCACACTGTGATCTCGCAGCGTCTCTGTCCTCCGATGACTTTCCGGGTTAAGTCAGCAGTGACGTAACCCGGAAGGGAATGCCCGATCGCGCGTTTGCAACTGCTCGATCGGGCACTTTCAACCGTAACAGCTTACCGGCTTTCATGCCGGAAGCTGTTACGGGAGATCGGGCAGCAGAAAGCCAGCGATGCCGGCTTCTGCTGCCAGGGGGGAGTCCAGGCTGTCAAACGACAGCCTGGTCTCCCGTGCAGCGGCAGGTTTGTGTCCCTGACGCTGCACGAAGGGCTGGACGTACCGGGACGTCCATAGGGGTTTCTTTGTGGGCGTTTTTTGGACATCCCGGTACGTCTATAGGGGATTGAAGGGGTTAAGGGAGCATTTGTTATCCCACAGTTTCATTCACCCGTATTTAATCAAAAGATAACAGAACAATGAAACGTACCAGGAGAGCTAGTAAAGTTGGTTTAAATATACAAATTAATTATCATTCAAAAAATGGAATTATACTAAACTAGCATACATTATATATACGGTATATATTATATATTAGAACACACACACTCCAAGTAACCCTGCAAACAACTTATCATATACTGTGTGTGTAATATATATATATACATACATACACATATATATATATATATACACAGTATCTGACAGAAGTGAGTATACCCTCACATTTTTGTAAATATTTTATTACATCTTTTCATGTGACAACACTGCTACAATGTAGCAAAAGTAGTGAGTGTACAGCCTGTATAACAGTGTAAATTAGCTGTCCCCTCAAAATAACTCAACCATTTACGTCTAAACCTTGGCAACAAAAGTGAGTGCACCCCTAAGTGGAAATGTCCAAATTTATAGAGTGACTATAGAAAGAAGAAAAGGGGAAAAGTAATAGGACCATCACAAGGTAACTGCACAGGTGCAGTGATAATCACAGAGATTGACAATCTGATTTCCAAGGTTTATGAAAGCCTCCACCCTCCCAACCACCCAGATGAACCCTGGGGATCACATGTCCTATGCCCTTGGAACACTGGCTGGACCCAGAAGGGCTCGAGAACAGACAAAGAAAAGGAGAAGCCGTAGGAGGCAAAGAAAGAGGAAAGAGACAAAGGGCACGAGAAAAGAAAGGAGGGGTGCGCCCTTTATAATTATATTTAAGCAAAGCATTATAGCAATTCACAGGAGAAACATTCATTATACTTAGAGGTGAGCAAACTGGGGTATATACCAGGACCAGCCAAATATCGAGTTCGGCTTGTTAGGCTCCTACCAACTTACGCGTCCATTACGTATGGAGACACAGGGATATTCCTCGTGGGCTTAAGTAAAACACCAAGGGGGACTAAAATCCTGAACAAGGGTAGGAGTTTGAGTCGCCTTCCCTTATGAAAAGCTTGTCCAGTTATACGGCATTATGTATTTGGGGGCTGGGTGCTTTCCCATAAATGTTATTTTATCAAAGGCAAAGTGCTGAATTTCAGGCTTTTAATAACAGAAAATTCAATGTTCAATAAACAGCTCATAGGAGCTAATGGACCTTTGCCAAGCGATTTAGCAGAGTTAGATGCTTCAGATAATTAAAAATCTATAATTTGGAACCCAAGAACTTTTTCATTGTTTGGTACATGTTGGTCTTAACACAAATAAATGCTTATTTACAAAATGTTAAAGTAAAAATAGACAATTTATAAGAATATCATAAAACAACTGGGGGTTGTGAGTTTCCAGATATGACAAATGCACAGAACATTGTGTTCATCTTCCATAAAAGACAGCCTCTGGGATGTGTCGGCACTGCGTAAACAATAAGAAAGGCAGAACACGCGGTTTTCATGGTGCAAAAAGATCAGTCAAAATCAGTCACTGGTCTTGTCTTATATTCAGGATAGCTTTATACCTATACCATGCATGTTTACATTCCACTTCTGCTGGGGGCTGTTCCATTTATATACCACGCTTTTAGCAAAGTAAAGCTTCCTTACATTACACCTAAAAGATTAATGCCTCTTAGTTAAGACAACCATTTCAGTTATTCTGTGTCTGAATTAGAAATGATGGCTGGTTATTTTCCTGGAACCTGCTTCCTCACTTCAGTTAAGCACCGATTCTGGGTCTCGCTTATGCTTGCTGAGGAAAAAAAGGTGAGACGACTCCCTAAACTTCAGGACCTTCATAAAAGGGACAGGTCTAACCTTGCACAGTGGGAGTGGTTATATGGTGGAGGGGCAGGGCTAGCACCAGATAGAATGGAGTTGACTAGAAGTGGGTGGGGAATGGGGGGGGGGCTGCGCCTGAGAAAAATAAAGAGCAAACAAGAGATTCCCAGTGAAAAACATAGAGCTCCCAGGCACGCTCATCACTTACTAATTAAGCTGCAACATTCAACAAAACTGATCACTTAGAGTGGTATTCGCCACTAGACTGAATTAGACAAGTTCTCTATCTATACAGTATTTGTCGCAGACACCTATGCCTCTTACAAAAAGTGCTGGACAGCTTAAAAGTAAATACGTCACACATGGCACAAATATAACAAACACCCCGTATTAGAAAAAGAGAACTTAACAGCAAACTGTTTGGACGGTCTTGTCTGCCTATTATTCCTGTTAATAACTAAAATCTTAAGGGGTCCTTGGCCTTTTCTTATTGTCAGGACAGCCATTTGCCTATACCATGCATGTTAAAATTCTCCCAATACACTAACCTCTACCACTTCTGCTGGGTGGCTAATCTACTTTTCTATCACCATTTCCCCAGTGAAGTAAAACTTGTTCTCCACTGCAATAAACGTCTTTCCTGTGTTTAAATGTTTCTTTCACATCCACTCTTACCCTCCCTCCAACCTATACATATTGAGATCTCTTAGCTTCCCCTTATATTTATTATCCTGCAATCAAATCATTATTTTAGCACTTTTATCTCCATTACTACCCTCATCCATTGTTAAAGACTTTATTCTTCAAAATTCCCAAATAATGCCTTATAATTTAGATTTTTTAATTGCATCTAGGGCAGCAACTAACGATTATTTTCATAATCGATTAGTTGGCAGACTATTTTTTTGATTAATCGGATAAAAAAAATGTGATTTTTTCATTTATTTAAAATAATTGAATGAAGTAACGTATGATGTAAAAAACAAACCGCAGTAGAAAAAAAACTTTGATAAAAATGCATTTCTTATTTTTATTTCACAACCTGCCCCCCAGTTATGCACATTTGAGCCCAGGCTTGCCACCTGCCTCCCACATATGCCACATACCCCCAGACATGCCACACTGCACTCCCCAGATATGCCTTATACCCCCAGATATGCCTTATACCCCCAGATATGTCACTCTGTCCTCCCCAGGTATGCCGTATACCCAGGGGCGTAACTAGATGCCTCAGGGCCCGGGTGCGAGAATCTTTTTTACCCAACAATTTTTTTTCAACAAATTCAATTTACATATTGAATCATATCTGTAGAAAAATCAAAGAAAAAGGGGCGCATGTACAAAGGGCATAATCCAGGGGTGTCCAAGTTTTTTCTGCAGTGGGCCACTTCATCAGAATTGTATACGTGCGCGGGCCGCACTCATTTTTCACTGTGACAAAAAATATGGCCTTTAATAAAATATGCAGATTAAAATAAAGTAAAATGACACAAAACCTTTACTCTTCCTCTCACTGATTTCTTGGCCTTGAAAGTTTTGCGACTACAAATTCAGGATTCCCTAGATTTATTCTAGGGATGAACTAAAATGAAAATTCTGGACCAAAACATTCAGGGTTCACTTAGCCAAAACCGAAAATGACCCCCACCTTTAAAAATAATAATAAAAACTCACATGTTTAATAAAAGTAGGTAACACACAATTGGACAAAATTAGCAATATGACTTGGCATGATAGGAGTGTGATTGCTAACAGCAATCACTCTCCTATCATACCCAGGCAACCAGTAAATGCTGGTACCTAGGCATGATGGGACTGTGCTCGCTGTGATTGCTGTTAGCAATCACACTCCTATCATGCCAAGTCAGCCAGTACATGCTGGTACAGGGTGGCTGTAAGTGATGTGCAGACCCCATACTGCTGGCAGCATCAATACACAAGGGGGGCAGCTAGCCAGGTTTCAGCATGTACTGGCTGACTTGGCATGATAGGAGTGTGATTGCTAACAGCAATCACAGTCCCATCATGCCTAGGTTCCAGCACTTACACATCCATCCAGTAAATGCTGGAACCTAGGCATTATGGGACTGTGATTGCTGTTAGCAATCACACTCCTATCATGCCAAGTCAGCCAGTACATGCTGGTACAGGGTGGCTGTAAGTGCAGACCCCATACTGCTGGCAGCATCACTGCACAAGGGGGGCAGCTGGCCAGGTTTCAGCATGTACTGGCTGACTTGGCATGATAGGAGTGTGATTGCTAACAGCAATCACAGTCCCATCATGCCTAGGTTCCAGCACTTACACATCCATGCTATCACACACACACACACACTCATAATCATTCATTCACAGATTCATTCCCTCAATCACACACACTCATTCAAACACCCTCCCCACCCCCTTACCTGCACTGCAGCTCCTCGATGCCTCTCACAGACTTCAGCAGGGGGCGCGGCCTCCCTCTGCCTTCTCTGCTAAAGCACAGAGGAAGTAGGATGTCACGTGAACTCCGCTTCCTCTGTGCAGTCCAGAAGACCCTCCCACAAGTAAGTAGCAGGGCTTGAGGTGCGGCTCGCGTAAGATCGGTTGCCCTGGCTGCCGATCTTACGCGGGCCGCACCTCGAGGTCTCGCGGGCCGCATTTGGCCCGCGGGCCGCATGTTGGACGCCCCTGCCTTATTTAAAAAAAAAAAAAAAAAAAAAAAAATGGAAAAAAGATTTCGACCCCGGTAGTTCCGCCACTGCGTATACCCCCCCTGATATGCCCATAGTGCCCTCATAGATTTGCAGACTCGTTCACAGACGCAATACTTTTATAAATAAATACAGGGTTAATCTTCACTGCCCCCAGGATTTAGATTCCCCTCAGTTTGCCCCCCTTTACCTCTAACTGCACCTTAACCCCTTGGCTGCTAAGCCATTTCCCACCTGGGTGCTAAGCTGGTTTTCGGCATTTTGGTGCATCTCTCGTTTAAACGCGTTTAGAAGTACATTTCTTGGGATTAAACTATACAAACCATATATTGTTTTTTTCAGTACACCCAGAAGATTCCAAATATACCATTTTTATATGTGTATGTCTCATTAGGTTTGCAAAATAAAGCCAAAAACGGGAAAAAAGTGTATTTTTTCACTTCCGACTCAAAAACTAGTTTGTAATTTTATTTTTCTAAACGCTAATATCAAAACCTGTGTTGCTAAATATTTGTAGTAGGTAACCGGTCTAAAATAAACAGAAATTGAGAACAGTAGACTGTGTTTTTCTAATATTTTATAGCTAAAAGTTAAATTTACTAGACTATCACAAAAGACATCATTAAATTTAATGCGTGGCTGCCGTCAATTAAACAGCTCTAGCTGCCCGGGATGTTAAAATATGCCAACAAAACCATATATACATTTTTAGAAACTACACCCCCAGCCGCAGCAAATGAGGTCTTATTTGTATTTGTATCACAAATCTGACGTGCACAACAAATAAGTGAATATCACACTTATAAAAATAAAATTTTTTTTTTAATTAAAAGTGACAAGTTCATTTATATCTTGCGCACTCCAGTCTTGTGCTACGAATACATTCAGCACCAAGGGGTGTAGTTTCTGAAAATATATACTTTATGTGCCATAATTTAACTTTCCAGCTGTCTAGGGCTCTCTAAATGCAGGCATCACCCCTAAATGTTTTAAGACAATTTTTTAACAAGATTCTCAAATCTGCCATATCTGAAGTTAAAGTGGTCTAGACATCAGGGAAGTTAAATTAGGGTACATAAAGTACACATTTCAAGAAACTACACCCCTTGGAGCTTCAAATGAGGGGTTACACGTATTTCTAGGACAAAAGTTGAGTGAACAAATAATGATGGAATATGTCGCTTTGGCTTGAAAATATGTTTTTTCTAACCATAGCGACATTCATTCATGTTCATTTGTGTCTTGCGCACTCCAGGTTTGTACTAGAAACACATGCAGCCCCTCATTTGATGCGCCAAGGGGTATGTGTACTTTTTGAGCCATAATTTAACTTCTTACGTGAGCAGTAATGCCACATCAAGGCTTCAACCCTAATTACTGACCATTCACACGCCTTTCATATCTCCATTCCATCGCAGAAGCACACACCATACTTTCCATACATTCACTCGCAGAAGCACACCATTCTTTCCCCTTACAATCCCAAAGAAATTATGGTAAAGGGATAAAAAAAAAAATCACTTTTACAGCAAAAAAAGGTTTTGCAGTAAAAATGCAAGGAGCTCCAGGGATGAGATGGTTACTCACGTACTGCACAGGCTAAATGGCTGATTTTAATAATATTTACAGTTCATCAGGATTTCAAAAATTGCCCTCCCCTACCATTGGCTAAATTTAACCCCATGATCAAAGGGATCATGGGGTTAAAATTTAGTATCGGCCATTTTTAAAAAGGGAATGTGACTTTTCATAGCTATATGATCACTGTGGTAACATTGGCTACCACAGTGATCATTTAGCTAGAATACTTTTTTTTTTAAAGTTAAACTAGTTAATGTTTAGATAATTTAATTTGGGTGTCTCTAGGCAATTTTGATCTTTATTTATCTTCCTTTAGAGACCCCCAAATATTTTTTTTTTACTTTTTTTGTACATTTTTTAAGCATTATACCATTGGAAAGGTGAGGCGATTACCATATGGTATATGTTGGGGGTCTGTAGCTGCTTAGATGCCTGAGATACAGGCATCTAAGCAGCATGCCCCCATACCACTTTAACTGACAATTGTCAGTTATTAATAAAGTTGCGCGGTGACGTCATAGCGCGTGCCGTGACCGGCCGGATCAGGTGGTCCCAGTGATGCCCTTCAGTGTGAGGGGCAGATCGCCGGGGTAGGTGGTGATGGGGGTCCACAGACCTCCATCAAGATAAGGTAGTGCTAGCGACGGCATGGTGCCGTCGTTAGCACCTGACTGGGACTGCTAGCGACGGCACCATGCCGTCGTTAGCAGTCAAGAGGTTAAGTTAACTTTATTAAATTAACCCTCAGTCCTCAGCATTAAATTAACCCTGCAGAGAAGACCCCATCAACCACAACTGCCCCTAAATTAACCCTAAACACCCCATCAACCACAACTGCCTCTAAATTAACCCTGAAAACCCCATCAACCATAACTGCCCCTAAATTAACCCTGAAAACCCCATCAACCACAACTGCCCCTAAATTAACCCTAAACACCCCACTAACTATAACTGCCCCAAAATAACCCTAAACACCCCACTAACTATAACTGCCCCTAAATTAACCCTAAACACCCCACTAACTATAACTGCCCCTAAATTAACCCTAAACACCCCACTAACTATAACTGCCCCTAAATTAACCCTAAACACCCCATTAACTATAACTGCCCCTAACTTTCAGCAGCCCAAATATAAATTTTATACTCACCAGTTAGATGAGTTCTTGAGCCATATAGACAGTATAGGAAATGGGCGCCCCTTTCTCTCTGCCCCTCCTTGCAGCCAATCAGCAGTGACTGCAGGAAGGGACTGGAAGAAGGAAGTGGGTGGGCCAATCGGCAGTGACTGCAGGGAGGAACTGGAAGTAGAAGCTGCTGCTGTGAGTCAGACACTAAACGGATTACAAAACGAGGGGTATTTTTCAGAGCATTTGCTCTGAAAAAATCCTCATTTTATAATCGATAAAAATCGATTCAACTAATCGATAATGAAATTCGTTGGCAACGATTTTCATTATCGATTATTATCGATTTTAGTGATTAGTTGTTGCATCCCTAGAATCAAATATCTGCTTATTTATTGGGAGCTATGGATTCTAGAATGGGAAAAGGTTAGCCGCAATAACCATGGCAACACTAAACCTAACATTTCCTCACAGCCAGGCAATTCAAAGTCTACATTTCTAACAGTGTTATTTTATGTCATATTTATATACTAAAGAGAATGACGAAGGGCCAAACCAACTGAGCTTCTGCATAACCCGTTATGGGTTAACCCTTCGTGACAATGGCGGTGCGGACGTTAAGCTGTAATTTTTTTCTCATTTACTGAACCCACTAAATTAATAAATTGTTTTTTTTAGTACAAGAAGGGCTTACTTTAGATACCATTATTTAGAACGTATTGTATAATGTCTTATAAAAACAAATATGGTAAAAATTTGAAAACTTTTTCTCATTTTTATTTAAGAAATATTTTACTCATCTACGAAAAGGTAATGAGAAAAAACGCTAACTAGGGTTTGTCCTAAGTTTAGAAATACCCAATGTTTTTATGTTTTTTTGCAAGTTATAGGGCAATAAATACAACTAGCATTTTGCAATTTCAAAAACATTTTTCTTTTTCAAATCTGGTAATCCTGTGCCCATTTCAATTTACCTCCATTAAACCATATAATTTTTGAAAACTAGACCAGAGGTATTTCAAATGCTCGTATTTTAACACTTTCCATGCAGTAATTTTACTGCCAGCCTTTTTCAAACTTTGCAGTAGTCATTTATTTTGCATTTTTACCACACAAATTGTAAATCAGGTATACATTTGCAGCAACTGGTATATGTCACTTCAAAATAGGGCTGAAACAACTAATCGATAAAATCGATAATAATCGATAATGAAAATCGTCAACGAATCGATTTTTATTGATTATAAAAATTATAATCCGACCTCAAACAGAGATCGGATTATAACACTAGAATCCAGATCCCCCGCAACGCTGCAGGGGACCTGGATTCCCCTCACTGTCGGCCAGTCTCTCACTCCCTCCCATACACCCCTCTGACTCCTCCCCCTCCCATACATCACTCTGCCTCTCTACCCGGCTCCGTTACTGACTTCATAGAAGCCTCAGCGTAAGTGAATGGCAGTAACGGAGGCTGTCTGTGCGCATCGTGCAGACCCCCACCGGCTGACAGAGGATCATCCTCTCTGTCAGCCGGTGGGGGTCTGCATCGCACAGACAGCCTCCGTTACTCACCTTCACTTACGCCGAGGCTTCTATGAAGCTGCGGTGAAAGTTCCTGTCAGTAACGAAGCCGGGTAGAGAGGCAGAGCGGTGTATGGGAGGGGGGAGGAGTCAGAGGGGTGTATGGGAGCCACCCTCCCATACACCACTCTGGCTCCTCCCCCTCCCATACGGCACTCTGCCTCTCTACCCGGCTCCCTGGTTTCTTGTGAACCTCCGTGGCTGACAGCAGGCAGAGTGGAGTATGGGAGGGGGGAGGAGGCAGAGTGGAGTATGGGAGGGGGGAGGAGGCAAAGTGATGTATGGGAGGGGGAGGAGCCAAAGTGATGTATGGGAGGGGGAGGAGCCAAAGTGATGTATGGGAGGGGGAGGAGGCAGAGTGGTGCATGGGAGGGGGCAAAGTTGTATATGGGAGGGGGAGGAGGCAAAGTGATGTATAGGAGGGGGAGGAGGCAGAGTGGTGTATGGGAGGGGGGAGGAGGCAGAGTGGTGTATGGGAGGGGGGAGGAGCCAGAGTGGTGTATGGGAGGGGCAGGAGCCAGAGTGGTGTATGGGAGGGGCAGGAGCCAGAGTGGTGTATGGGAGGGGGAGGAGCCAGAGTGGTGTATGGGAGGGGGGAGGAGCCAGAGTGGTGTATGGGTGAGTTATAGTGGTGTATGGGGGGTATTATGAATTTCAGGGCATATAGGCGGTATAAGGCATATCGATATTAGGCATATCAGGGGGGCATAAAACATATCTGGGGGTAAAAGGTATATCAGGGGGCTCAGTTGCATATCACTGGCATATAAGAGGTATAAGGCATATATGGGGGCAGAGTGGCAAGCTGGGGGTCAGATGTGCATAACCGGGGGCAGTTTGGTAAATAAAAAAAATGTAAACAAGGCTTTTTTCATTTTTTTTTTTTAATAATTTATTGGAATTTTTCAAATATATAAAACACATATCAAAAAGATACAGAGCATATGAAGAATATACACAACAATTCTTTGGTAAACCAGAGTTACAACTCTTACTGATACAAAACCATTAAGGAAAAAATGAACTACTCTGGTCCACTTCACATAAACTACAATAATATCCTTAAACAGTACTAAGACGTATATAAATCTTCATATTACCCAACATTCATACACATACACGCAAGACGCAAACAAGCGAGATTGGCGGTGGGAGGGGTAGAGGTTGAGTTATCGGTAACTATAATGTACTCCGAGGACACTATACCCATTGGGGTCTTTCAAGGGAATTAAGGTTAGTACCCAAAAGAGTATATCTATGTGATAGAGACAGAATCGTTTGAATGAATATCCGTAATATAATTAAACCACAGGGACCATATCTGGTTATATCTCAGCAGATTTTGATTCATCAGATAGAAATGTTTCTCCATCTTAGCTTGGTGGGTAGTTTGATCCATTACTTCTTTCCAAGTAGGGGATTCAGCTTTCCTCCAAGCTCTAGCAATGCATATTTTAATAGCTAATAAGATGTTAACTGCCAATAATTTAAATGCGCTAGTTGAAGGAGGAAGAGCTAAATGAAAAAGCCAAGTATAAGAGTGGATGGCAAAGTTGCATTTAAAGATAAATGAAAGAAGCTTGGTAACTTCTAACTTAATACTATCCAATTTACAACATGCCCACCAAATATGGAATTGAGTCCCCTCCTCATAGCCACATCTCCAACATAGGCTAGAAGTTACATTAGAGAATTTACTTAGCCGGGAGGGAACTAAATACCAGCGATGTAGCAACTTAAAAAACATCTCTTGTATATTAATTGCATGCACCGCATTCCTGACTTGTGTCCAGGAATCAGCCCAACTCTCAATAGGTAGTATGATCTCACAATCAGTTTGCCATTTTTCCACAGAAGCAGGTATTATGTCGTTCTTTTGCGTATCCAGATACGCTGACATCAAAGAAATTAATTTTTTTTTCTGATGCTTATTAATTAATAGATCTAATTCTGAAGGAGGATGGACCATCTTAGAATTCAAAAAATACTTCAATCTAATATATGAAAATAATTCTTTGTCAGGAAGCTTAAATTTAGTTTGTAAATCGGAAAAACTAAGGAATGAATCATTCACTTGTAAATCTCCAAGAATATTAATATTATTTGAGATCCAATTTAGTAACTCAATATCCTGAATATAATATTTAAGAACCTTCAAAGGAGTTAGAATTGTAAATGCCACATCTATACTTTCAATTGATCTAAACTTATAGCTTGTTTTTATTGCGTCCGTTATAATCGGATTCATAAGATTTACTTTTTTCGAAATAGAGGGGCTAAGCCAAAAGAGATTAAATAAATCATACTCATTTGCCTGGCTACGTTCGCAATAGAGCCATCCCAAATTTGTATCCTTTTTAATGTCCCAAAATAGGACATGTGTAAACATTACAGCTTCATGCAGCATTCTAATATCTGGAAATCCCAAGCCCAGATATCTATAACTTCTTTTTATTATTTTCTGACTTATTCTGGATTTACCCGATTTCCAAACAAAGGAAAGAGCCATTTTAGAAAATTTATCCAGGATATAACCCGGGACTCGAAGAGGTATTGTCCTAAATAGATATATAATTTTAGGGATTAAATAAGATTTTACCATATTAATTCTGCCGAGCCATGATAACTCTATTGATTTCAGTTTTTCTATAGAGGAGGCAAGATTATTCAATACAATTTCATAGTTCAGGAATACTAATTTTTTTAGATCAAACATTAATTTAATTCCAAGATAGTCCACCAACTCTTTTGAACAATCTAAATGATATTGGTCCACAAAAAAAGTCTTTTGAGCAAAAGAGATATATGCTGAGATCGCCTGGGTTTTAATAAAGTTCAATTTATAATTCGAATATAAGCTGAATTGTCGGATAACTGACAGGGCCGCAGGGACTGATACTTCTGGATTTGTCAAAGTAAGTATAACATCATCAGCGTATAATGTTATTTTAAAGGATTGTTCTTTAATTCTTATCCCTTCAATATCTTGTAATGACCTAATTTGAATCGCCAGAGGTTCAATTGATAACGCATAGAGCAGAGGTGCCAGCGGACACCCCTGTCTAGTACCGTTAGCAATATCGAAAAATGTAGAATTTAAAGCAGGGCCTGTAACTTTAGCGGTAGGATTGCTATATAAAGCCATTGTACTCGACTTAAAAAAACCATTAATCCCTACCGCATCCAGAGTCGCACTCAAAAAATTCCAGCTTACTCTATCAAACGCCTTCTCGGCATCTAGAGCAAGAAACACTGAAGGAGTGCGAGTATAATGAACCTGCGCAATCAGGTCTAATAATTTCCGAGTATTATCTTCCCCGTTTCTGCCACTAATAAATCCAGATTGATCTGGATGAATCAGATCCATTATTACTTTACTTAATCTCTTTGCTAAAATTTTAGAATAGATCTTTGCATCTACATTTATCAAAGAGATCGGTCTATAATTTGAAAGAAAACGGGGGTCCTTCCCTGCCTTTGGGATTGGACAGATAGAGGCTTGGAGAAAATCTTTAGAGGCTACACCATCTTCTCCAATCTTGTTAAAGACCCTCAACAAAAGAGATGAAATCAAAGGATCTAACGATTTATAAAAAATTGCTGTGTACCCATCTGGGCCAGGTGATTTCCCATTCTTTAAATTTAAAATAGCTTCTCTTATTTCAGGTAATGAGAAAGGTCTATTAATATCTTCAGCTTTTTCTCTAGATAATTTTGGAATTGGAAGATTACGCAGGAAACATTCAATACGAGTAAGCGAGATATCTCTTGATCTAAGATTGTAAAGGGATTTATAATAACCTCTAAAGGCTTCTGCAATTTGTGAGGGGTCCAACAGTACATTATTATTAACTATTAATTTTTTTATTCTATGTCTTTGAATTACTGACTTGATTTTATTAGTTATCCACTTATTTGGACGATTATTATCATAGTACCACCTCTGTTTAGAATACGAGATAGCTCGCTCTAATCTCTCATCCAATTTAATTTTAATCTCCCTCTGAATCATTGTTATTTCCTTAGTCAGATCCGAGGTGGGGTTTAATTTATTGGTACGTTCGGCCTTTGCCAGTGCTATGTAAAGTTCAGACATAGTTCTGCCTTTTTGCCTATTAATAAAGGCATCAGTTTTTATTAAATAGCCTCTTAATGTGCATTTAAATGCCCCCCATAAAGTAGAATCTTGAACCAAGCCATTGTCATTTATCTGCAAAAATTGCTGGGCTTCTTTGAAAAGATTTTGTTTATATAAGTCGGATTTAAAATTGAACTCGTTCAATCTCCATCCCGATCTAACACTATATTTAAGTTGATCACTCAAAGAAAAAAAAACTGGAGCATGGTCAGACCAGGAAATATTCCCGATTCGAGATGAAATACAGTTTTTTAAAGCTACTAAATTAGTATAAACTGCATCAATCCTTGAGTAAGAAAGGTGTCTATTAGAAAAAAATGTGTAATCTTTTTCTGCAGGGTGTTGAATCCTCCAAATATCAAATAAATTATAATTTTCAATAAGTGTAGACAATTTCCGAGCCATAGTCCCTGCGGCCCTGTCAACGGATCTACTATCTCTTAATTTCTTATCTAAATCCACATTCAGGACGCAATTCAAATCTCCACCAAATAATAAGATACCTCTTTTAACTTCCTCCATTCTTTTAATAAGTGACGTCAAAAATTTCACCGGATAATCATTGGGAGCATAGGCGTTAACCAGAGTGTAAATTATATCGTTTAATTTACATATCAGAATAACATATCTCCCGAACGGATCACTCTCATGAAATATGTAATCAAACTTCATTTCAGTAGCCAAAATTATCGCGGCACCCCTTTTTTTTTTTGTTGATAAATTAGATGAATAAATAATAGGGTACTTTTTAAATTTCCAGTATGTAGAACCTTTATCATCCCAATGTGTCTCCTGCACAAAGCAGATCGATATCTTTTCTCTAATTAAGGTTTCATATAAATACATCCTCTTTTGAGGTGTGTTTAAACCTTGGGCATTTATAGTAACTAAGTTTATCATTTTATTTTAAACTTCACCCCATAGTGTCTGATCCAAATTCTCCCGATCCACCAATAACCCTCTACCACCGACCCACCGCCACAACAACTCACAAACAGACCTTTCATACTCAAGAGATACAGAAAATTATGCATCTCCAGCTCTGATACCAAAATAAAATCAGAGCACACTCAGGTGGAGACGCGAGGGCATAGAGAAATGGCGAGAAAATCATGCTCGGAAAAAAAAAAAAAAGGAATAATAATAAGTAAATAAATATAAATAAAATAAATATATAATAAGCAGATTTCATAAATAGAGCGCAGCAATATCGTTTCAAACCTTAGTACTCTATAATGATGTCATTGTTACCAAGTAAACGGATAATATAGGAGTAACGCCTTTCCATGTTCACAATAATAATCTGTGCTCTATTATATATTCCCTTAACATAGCTGACTCTCCAATTAATCAATCATCAGCTAGTCACTATATTTCAATGTTTTACAAACCTGTTTATATAACATTAAATATTTAACAAAAAATTCATAAAGTGCTAATGTATAGTATCCATCCTAAAATAATCATAATACTCTCAAATCTCTTAAAGTATAATAACAGTGTTAATATATCCTTTACAATAATCATAATTATTAAGTACATAAATTCGCTCAATACCTGAGCAAATCATTATAAATCTGTGCTTTAAATATCCACTTTATATATGATATATAATAATATAATATAATTTATATAATTTCATTATGTGCATAGTGTATCACCTTTAAGAAAAAGTACAAAAAAACACTAGTAATCTATAATAATCTTAATATTACCAAGTAGATAAGGAATTTAACAGTATCACCTATATCATACTCAAAAAATGTATAATCTGTGCTCTATTTTGTGTTCGCTTAATGTATCTAACTCTCCAATTCATCAGTCGTAAGGTGCTAGTATATAGCACCTTACAATAATTATTACTGCAATAATTATTACACTAAAACTAAAATTTAAATTTCCTCAGTTCATAAGGGGATCCCTATAAATCCGTGCTTTAGGTATCCCCTTTGTATAATATTTATTCCGTGCATAAAGTGTATAATGTATCAAATTCTAACAACAGCGATACCGTTTCATAGTCTAGTACTCTATAATAATCTTGTTGTTACCAGATAAATAGGTTATATATCAGTATCACCTATACCATATTCAAAATTTAATAATCTGTGCTCTATTTGTGTTTCCTACCAGGATGTTTATTCTGTGCATATAGTACATACTATGTCTTATTCAGAGAGAAAAAAAAAAAAAAAAAAAAAAAAAGATTTAAGTTCGAGCATAAAAAACCAAATGCAGCTTCAGTTTTATTAATTGAGTTCTCTTAATTGTGTTCTGTTAATTCTGTTCTTCAGCCTGTGCTAAAAAAGCTTTTGCCTTTTCTGGGTCTTCATAAATATGTTCTTGGTGCCGGAATATGAAGAATAATCTAGTTGGAAAGAGCCATCTGTATGTAATTCCCATCTTCCTCAGAATCATCGTTACGTCAGAGAATTTACGTCTGTTATTTCTTGTTGCCAAGGATAAATCTGAGAACAACAGTAGGTCTTTATATGGGTCCGGAAATTGCCTAGCTCTAGCCGCCTTCATCAATAGATCTCTAATTTTATAGTTATTACAACATATAATCACATCTCTTGGTTTTTCCATATTGGGAAGATTTCTTGGTTTTGGTAGCCTGTGGATGCGCTCAAATGGAAAGTTTCCCAACATATCCTCTTTAATCACTGAGGAGGCCCATTTTTTACAAAATATCTCTAACCGATCGTTAGAGACATCCTCAGGAATACCTCTTATGCGAAGGTTTCTTCTCCTTGATCGATCCTCCATATCTGTAACTTTAATCTCTAAGTTATGCAATTCTGCTTTCAGAAGTTTATTATGTGCATATAGTTGTTCTACCTCATTCCTCAAGGATTGTGTCTCAGTCGACAATCTACTGATATTTTCTGAAATTAAATGGATGTCTTGCTTAAGATCTGACATATTTTCCTTGAGATCAGCTTTAATTTGTTCACGGAGAGTTTCCAAGGATTTTGTTAAACTTTCGTTAAAGGTTAATTCCGTGGAGACAACAGAACTTTCAAGATTAGTTCTCTCAGGAGTTGCCATCAAACCAGGTAACGATTTCCTGAGTATATTCGCAGCTTTTGGGGAATAATATCCACTTATTGCAGTCATTGCTTTTGTATTAGTACTTTGAAGCTTTTCTTTATCCTTCTCTTTTTCTTTATCCTTTTTCGGCGGCATTATAAAAACGGTATGTGTGATATTCAATGAGTTGATCTATTGCTCAAGAAGTTATAATGGAATATAGCCTTTAAAGGTTAATATAATAATATCCAGCCAATTGATATATTACTCAAGAGATTATAGTCAAATAAAGTCTTTAAAGCTTAATGTAACACCATAGAACATTTGTAGTTTCTGCAGACTCTTCTTATATATATATATATATATATATATATATATATATATATATATATATATATATTCTTATATCAAAAATTCTCCACTCTCCTTAAACAAGGCTTTTTTCTCATAGTTTTTATTAAATATGAAAAATAGTTAACATATGAATTAATATTTACTAATAACTTTGTATTAAAACCTAGTTTGAGAAACACTGTGTTTGGGTTCTTGTAGCTTTTATTATTATGTCAGTAAAATAAGAAGGTGAATAGAGAGAGGCCATTGTGATAAAGAGATGAAAGTGTAAATTGTACGTTTTTTATTACATTATTTTAAATTGAAAAAAAATTTAATTTTTTTATCCGATTAATCGAAAAAATAATCGGCCAACTAATCGATTATTAAAATAATCGTTAGTTGCAGCCCTACTTCAAAACAACACCCCCAATGTTTGTTCAGCAACATCTCCTATGTACTGTGATACCATTAATGCGTGGGTTTGTCAGGTACTTTGGGGGCGAAAAGG
Source organism: Sceloporus occidentalis (assembly GCA_023333645.1). NCBI lineage: Eukaryota > Metazoa > Chordata > Lepidosauria > Squamata > Phrynosomatidae > Sceloporus > Sceloporus occidentalis. The sequence goes on from JALMGF010000180.1 coordinate 591,285, forward strand.
CCACATTTGGGGCATGCGCAATTCAGTTTTTCAACTCGCAATTTTGACATCTGGTCCTTCTGCCCCCATGTCCAATTTACCCCAACCAATCTATATATTTTTGAAAACTAGGCACCCCAGGGTATTTTAACACTTTCCATGCACTAATGCTACCACCAGCTTTTGTCATAGGTTGTTAATTTGTGGGGTTTTTTTAAACACACATTGTACTTCAGGTATAAATTTATAGCTCCTGGTATTTGTCACTGCCATACAACATCCCAATATGTGTTCAGCATCCCCTTAGTACAGTGATACCACCAATGCATGGGTTTGTCTGGTTGTTTGGGGACTAAAGGGCCACATTTGTGAGGTGGGTATTTTTTTCTCTTTTCATTTTGACATCTGGCGAGTCTGCGCCTATGTCCTAATTGGCACACCTTTGATGTGATGAAGATGGCTGAACACATCTCATAGAAGCCGGGGCAGAGCAAAGACACAAATGCATATGGTGGGGATTCTGCAGAACCCCTCCATGTATTCTCAAGCAGGAACACGCAAGAAATGGGACATTCAGCTGTCACATGCATTAAGGTACCTGAACTACAGCATATTTGTTTTTTATTGTATATATTGGATTATAGGAGCAGATCTGTATCTCACAGAAACCTTTTGGTTCAGAATACACCAATATGACGACTCATTGATGACAGCATGAAGATGACAACACAGGACAGTGGGGCTCATTGGTGTGTTTCAAAAGTGGTCTGGCAAAGATCTCCCATCAATTAATTCTGGAGCAAAGTATTAACATATGGAGCATGTGGGTTATATATAAAAAGTTAATCTGGAGTTAAGTTTTAGTAGTGGTGTTCTGTAAACGTCAAACCACAATCAGTTATTATAATTAACCCTTAATGTTTTTGTATTGGTGCTTAATGTATTTGTTCTAAGGACACATTCTGACAAGGCAATTTGGTCTGGTCCAGCACAGACAGGCTTAGTTAGCTATGCCCTGAAAGCAAAATAATACACATTGTGCAGCGCTGCAGAGTATGATGGCGCTACATAAAACAATAAGTTATAATAAATGCTGCATTTGACACCCTCCAATATCTCACAAGGCATACCCAAATCCCTTGCCAATATGCATAAAGCTTAATTCTGGTGCACATGAGTAAATGTAGAGACTTTTTGACCCAGAGGACGGCACCCCCCCCGGCATAAAACAAAATAACACAAATTGCACGAAGCTCTCGTAGAGTTCGCACTTTATGCCCTAACGCAGTGACATTACCTGGACGGGCTCAGTACGGACACAGCTACTCTCCTCGCCCACAGGAATTGCCTCAGCGCCGGTGACATTGAGGACGCCATACTGTCTGTCTAAGTTGTAGGACGGCGTGCGCTCAGGGACAAAAAGAATCAGCGTTGGAAAGCGAATACCGTGACGTCACGCAAAGCGCTCTCACGCCTGGGTAGAAGGCGCGAGGTTCAGACCCATAGAACGCTTGTGTGAGAATGACAGCAGCTGCAGATGCAGGTGTGTAAACGGTTGTAAAATTATATATATATATATATATATATATACATGTGAATTTAGGAATACTGGTGTAATTGAAGGGTTTAATCCCAAAATGGAGCTGAGGCACTATAATCCTCTCCCATTATAAAACAGAAAATAAATAATTCTGTGTTTGCAAAAATCCCATGCCATGGTGCTAGCCTGAGAACTGCGGTTTCCCTGCAGTAAGCATACAGTGCGTTCATACATACTAACATTCCCGCATAAGGGATGCAAGTCTTGCATATGTGAGATACGTGTTTGGCATCACAGGCCTTCATTGCCAAACATAGCACACACCTAGCTGGCACTAAAAAGAATGCTGATTAACGTACTCTATAAAAAGGTTAATATGTATTTTTTCAAAACACAAATAAGGTAAAAATGCAGTCACCTACCTGTTACAGAAGTTGCAGTCTTTCTGCAGCAGCTGCCCTCTTCCACCAGGATCCAGCTGTTCATTCCACTGTGTGAAGCATTCACATTTGTACATATTTAAAATTTAACAAAATTTGCAAATTTAACAAGCAGGGACCCCCCCCACGAAGCAAGCAAGCAAGCAAAAATGACGAAGAAAGCACCGAATTTTAATTTGCATTTTGTTACTTCATACTCTCACTCTCTATCACACTGTTACTCACTCTCTATCACACTCCTACTCACACAGACGAACAAGAAGAGGCAAGAAATGAAGTGGAGCTGTGGAAAAGGTAGGGAGAAATTGACATAGACTGTGAGAGAGCGTGAGCGACAAATTTTGTTTCCTAATGAAAAAATGCTCTCTGAATTTTGTCAGAACCGAAAGGGTAGGAAACCAAATTCGATGTCTGAAAACGAATGGACCAGAAAAACTAGTCCAAATCATTTTTGGTCCTTTACACCGTCTACAGGCAATTGCTATAGAAATTGGTAATAAAACTTCATGTAACCTGAGGTCAGTGGCCTAGAGCAGCTCAGCCAGCGTTATCTAATCAGTAAGCTGTGCTCAAGGTTTGCTCTTTCTCACCAACTCTTACAAAGTCTGCCCCAACATTCGAACTACGATCTGCGTAACGTGGCCATAGGGCAGAGATGAATAATGAAACAGATCATATATATATATATGGAGTTTCGTAAAATACATCTACTGCATACTTCTTATTTTAATCAGCTCACAAAAAAGTTTAGGATTTTGGAAAAGTGACTGCTTTAAATTGTAGTGACCTGGGATTCCAGATCTCATTTTAAGATGCAAATATTACTGTATTTTTCAGTGCTGCTTTAAAAAAAGGCAATGAATAAAATAGCCATTAAACTTCCATGTGCTGTAAAAAGCTACAATGCTGTTTGTAAAACATAGTATAGTATAGTAATAAAAAATCTATTATGTTATACTAATGCATTCTTTTGTAAATAGCACAGCCTCTGGCTTGGACAATGACAGTTCATAGCAAAAGCTGTTTCACACTCTTTGGAAACCATCCAAACTAATGCTTAAATGCAATTCTTGAAAAAGAAGTTTGAGTCTAATGGCATCTTGAATGTCTGCAACAAGGAAGTTTGTGTAATATGAAATATAATCACGGTTATGTATACTGTAAAAAAAAGGTGAATTATTGCAGCAGTATCTAGTAGACTTGTGCATTCGAATTCGTACGACTTGCAAATTTAAAGAAATACATGAAAATTAGGCCAGACTCCCCCGCCACGATGCAGATGAAAACCAAGCAAAAAGCTGTGAATTCACTTACACTCTCGATTTCGTTCACTCTCTCACGCTGTCTAAATGCTTCCCTACCTTCTCTGCTGACCACTTCCTCATCTTAGAAACATAGAAAGTGACGGCTGATAAGAACCATTTGCCCGTCTAGTCTGCCCAACCTCTGAATACCTTCCTTAGTCCCCGGCCTTATACGTAGCTTAGCCTTTTGCCTATCCCATGCGTGCTTAAACGCCTTTGCTGTAATAATCTTTACCATTTCTGATGGAAGGCTATTTCACGCATCTGCTACGCTTTCAGAAAAGTGCTATTTAATTAATAGATTATCTAGCTCTTCTACTTGTCCAGGGGGTCGATAAATCACAACTACGCAAGTTACTGTACTATTACCAAATTGTAATGTAATCCAAACTGACTCTATGTTGTCCTCACTAACTTGTGTTAGGCTAGATTTTATATATCTTTCACATATAGTGTCACCCATCACCCTTTCTTGCCCTGCCATAGCTGTGTCCCTTCATTTTTCACGTTATACCATGTCTCAGTAACAGCCACTAAATCCACAATCTCAGTTGCCACTAATGTCACAAGTTCATGGATCGTATTCCCTGTGAGCATTTGTAGACAAGAAGGTAGGCAAACATTTAGAGAGAGTGAACAAGAATGTAAGTATGAGAGAGTGAATGTGAGCGCGGAGCAATGAATTTCATTTCCAAATGAAATACGCCCCGATTTTGGGGGCCAAAAAATTAATCCGCAACGTTTTTGAACCATTTGCACATATCTAGTATCTAGTCTTTTAGTTTTAACAGTTTTGAATACAAAACTTAATGTATTATTAACCTTTATTGTACCTTACCGTACAAGCTTAGGGTGCACAGTTTCTTTAACTCTGTGGAATGGTATTGTATCCTCCATCCCAGACAGTGGACTGCTGGGTCCCTCCATGTCTTTTTGTACTTGGTTCGGCTCTATGTTTCCATCTTGTCCACATCATTTTGCATAGAGATAAGCCTTCTGGGCTTCTTTTTCAGGACAAGAAGGGCTTTCTTTAGATACAATATTCATGATTCAGTCATTATTTTGATATTGTATAATTTACTATAAAAATATAAACTATGTTACCCGATGTTTTAGTTTTTTTTTGCTTTTTTTGTAAGGCAATAAGTACAGGTAACATATTGCTATTTCAAAATCACTTTTTTTCCCAAATCTGGTAATTTTGCCCCATGTCCTATTTAGGTCATCTTTGATGTCGGTGAGTTCAATTTACCCCATAAAACCATATATGTTGGAAAACTAGAAATCCCAGGGTACGGTGTATATCACCCACGCATGGGTTTGTCGTGTGGTTTGGCTACATTTGGGACATGCACAATTAAATTTTTCAACTTTTTTTTGTAATTTTGACGTGATGAAAATTCTGCCCCATGTCCTATTTGGGACGTCTTGGAACCATATATGTTCGGAAACTAGACACCCCCAGGGTATTTCAAATGCTAGTATTTTAACTCTTTCCATGCACTTGTTCTACTACTAGCCTGATGTCACCGATGTCAGCGAGACCACCCCCAACGTCAGTGGGCAGTACGGGCAGCGCCCTGCATAGGTAAGCACTGGATTGCATATAATAACATAAATTATGAGAAACCTTATTTTTCATGATCTTATTGCTGATCAGTCTAAGCATAATTCTCATAAAACTTACATTACAATTACATATTGTAATTAAAAAATAAATTAAAATTTGCAGTGTTAATATGGTTTTTATTCTTGCCTAAAACATATAAAAAGGCCCTCTTGTTTACCCTTATATTATATCATTAGGTTTCTTAGACGTAATACTGTAAAGCATCTCAATGAATTCTTTGCTGGTTGGTATGGAAGTGGATTGTTTTCTGTATAACTCATTTTCTTCACTGGTAGAAGGGTTACATCTGTAGCATGGGAGACAGAGAGGACATTGTTGCATGCAGGGATTCAGAGCCCTGCATTGCTGCCCAGTTAACGCCTCCTCAGAGCTGATACTTTTAATGATTTCCCTTGTGCCTAGTTGGTAATTGGCTTGCAGACACATGCTAATTAGCTGGCCACCAAGTTTTGCTGCTCCTGTGGGACATTTGCATGTCCTAGACACAGAGCACACAACAACTCCATGCCCTGTAGGGCTTCTTAAAGTGTTGCTAATCAGTTACAGCTGCTATGTATGGCCATGGAATCCAAAAGTAAGTGGAAGTAATGAGTATGAAAATGTTAGCAAATGCGTCCAAGCAAAGATCTGAATCATACAATTCGACGGCAGATAAGAACTATTTGACCTATCTTGTCTGTCTGTTTTTTCGTTGCTGCTTTATAGTCCTTAACCTTAAGCAGTCCTTGGTTTTATATTAGATTCAGGATAGCTTTACTGCTATCCCATGTTCAGATTCCCTCACTGTACTAACCTCTACCACTTCTGCATTGTTGCTTTAAAAGAGATGTATCATACAATAATATTATACAAATGACACGTGTTTTCCTGCAATTCAGGTGCCAGTTTGCAGATGTTTTACAAGGTACAGATCTTGTAGGATTGTGTCAGTAGTTAATTATTCCTTTTATATAGATAATATGTAATTCGTAGAAATCCCTAAAAATGAGGAGTGACCAAAAACGAAAACAAAGCAAAATTCAGAATTTTTATTTAAGTTTCGATGGTGCTTTCACTCACACACTTACTCTCTAATGCATGTTCTCTCTCGTTCTCATTTACTTTCTCTCATGCTCTCCCGGAATGTCTCCTTATCTTCTCTGCAGACCACTACCGCGTCCCGGTCTCTGTGCCTCACAGCTCTGCTTCTTATCTTGCATTTTCTTGTTATTCTGTCTTATTTCTTCTGTTTTGTTTTTTGCCCGCTGCTCCAAAAAGTCTGCTTTCTTCATCTGCTTCTCCATGGGCAAAGTGACGTGACCTCCTGGGGAAATTCTACAAAATAACCGAGCTTCTGGGCACACTCTCTCCCCCGATTTGTCTATAAAATGACAGACTTGGGTAACTGTGTAACAAAGAATGTAAAAAAAAAAAAAGTTTTAGAGTTTAGGAAAAACAACTTTTCTAAAATGAGAATATGTGTAAAGGAATCATTATCAGATTGGGGCCATTTAAATGGAATCTAGGAGAAATGGGATTATTTAAAAGTTGAGTACTTGAAGGTAACAAAAAATTGTATTACGCTGGCTTGTAGGAATAAAAAAATTGAAGAAACCACTGTGGTACTCTGCAGAAGTGCCCAAAATAGTAAAAAAAAAACAGTGAGAAAGAGGCAAAGCAAGATATGAGAGCTTCCAAAACACACGCAGAAGTGAAAATAGCCCAGGAAGGTAAAACTTTTTTCAGATATATAAATCAGAAAAGGAAAGTAAAACAAGGATTAGTTAGATTAAAGACAAAAGAAGGAAGGTATGTAGAAGAGGATAAAGGTCTAGCTGACTGCTTCAATGAATATTTCTGTTCAGTTTTTATAGATGAAAATGAAGAAAAAGGGACCTCCGTTATGAAAAAATACTAATGAGCCATTTGATACATATTTGTTTATTGAGGAAGAGGTTCTACATCAGCTGTCTAAACTAAATTTTAGAATTGTTGTTAGCTTGCGTTGAGTGGGCTAAAGGGCCTTCCCTATGACTAGCGGACAAATATTGGTGATAAATTTAAAAACAGATCACTCATTTGTAGTGAATGAAGGGAAGTGTGGAGAAGTATGATGTGCCTCATACATTGAAGGTAACTAATTTCTTCAGGACCAAAGACTTATTCACCCAGGCTTTACGTATGGTAATATATCAGCAATGAACCATCATTTTGTGTAACATGTATGGTCATGTTAACCTCTTACTACAAAGGGCTTCTAGCAGTTATTCCACACACATAATATTTCCCCAGTCTACTCCAGTAATGTTACTTCTGCTGGACATGTGATAGATTGTAGTTATAGCCCCATGACCTAGGTCTCATTTCCTATTAAGTGATATAGATCGGTAAATGATATACACCTACAGTGCATATCATGTAACAATGTTACCAGGAATACAAGTTTTTAGTTCTTTGCTCTGTTCCATAAGTTCTTGCCCATGCTCACTAACCACTTTAAGTTATTTAAAATAAACAAAAAGGCCAGGAAAAAGTGCAAGTTGCAATAATTTTTTATGCCAAAATGCTCTGACTTCTCTAATACATTGCCAATAAATGAGGACAAAAGGTTGTTGGTTTATGCTTATGTGCATGCCACAGTTTATTTGTAGTCTTAAGATAACAGAAATATGGAATGAAATATAAAGCCTCTGAATTTATTTTGGCATTTCTACTTACCAGAACTAATTTCAGTACAGATTTTCGATTGTATTATTAACATTCCACTTAGGAATCGGTAAAATTTTTGGGTTTGTTCTACTCTAATTTGTGAGTTTAAACTATGATAATATATGTTACTATAATTTTTAGACTCAGAATCCAGCTCCAGGCAAATAATGTTGATTGGTAAAACATTCCTGTGCTAACTAAACTGTGCTTTAAAAATGGACAGTAACCTCCCCTACCAAGAAAATTGATATATGGTGTTATATGGGATTTCTGTAAAGCTATATAGATATCCTGCTACCTTCTCCTGACTAAAGTGGATTCATTTAATGGACTGATGAGATCAAAAGCCATGGGTTTTCAAGCTCTCATAAAAATGGTGGTCAAAACTTAAAAAGAATGGGACAGTGAAACAAATCATGATTTACTTTTTAAAACATTAACCAAAATGTCTTCCCCTTTGAAGTAAGATTTTAAATCTAAAATAAGGACCTCTGACTGAAAGTGTTTTGGTTTTCCTGCATTTTTTTCCATAAATCTCGGTGGGGTTTGCCTTCTTAAAAAATAAAAAAGCAGTAGGTTGCAAACTGCACCATGTAGATTACACGCTTTGCGTGGTACCACAAGCCACAGTATCCATACAAAACAGCAGCTTGGACAATGGGAAACCTGTGGAGTAATTATCTACATACAAGTGGTACCCTTTATTCATTAGGGGATTAACAAGGTCCCACACAATTTTTTCACTCATCCCCAGATGGTTTGAGCAACCTGGTGAGCCAAGCTGGAAGTCTTTGACTTCATATGCCCAGAAGCTATTTGTGTACTCACTACTACACTAATACTAAAGGTCATCTTTGCGAAGGCTCTGAGTATTGTGGCTAAATTGTAAAAAAGTGAAGGACAATTTCATACCTACACCTATACGCCATGGTATTTGGGAAAACGATAGTTGAAAAATAAGGTCTGTGCTCCATTGGGACCTCTTGGAGGACTTTTTAATGCCCATTATCATAGTACCCAGAATCTTTTTTAATTCACACACACTAGTGGGAGTCCATGTTACATTAGTGGCAGCGTACAGATTACTTTCATCACCCATAAACAGTTCCTTAAACTGGCATAGGCTAAAATCAAA